>BSBM01000133.1:0-730000 GCA_027924585.1 Larix kaempferi | reverse complement strand
GGACAACGCAACTGACTTATGCGCTTCTCTTGCAAACTTAACCACTATAAAGACTTCACTTAACACTTAGTCATTCCTCTACTGCCTTAGATTATTAAGCTTCATAACAGATACAAGCAGACGGAATAAACAATACTGCGCGCCCTTGGTGCTGCACATCAAAGAGTTGTACAACCCGAACTTTACACATCCATGCGATTATTCAATAAATTGATACTTTCACAAACACGAGATACTATGCATCCAACATTCATTCATTCACGTAAAACTTAACATATTATTCCCATCTTTCTCCTATGGTGAATACATATAAAAGCATTAACATAACAACTGGTAAATGAGAATACAAGCATTCAACGTAAGCAAACAGATAAGTGCAAAATGTAAACAATCACACTACACAGGATTTAACGTGGTTCACCCCTCGGATGGAGACTACGTCCACAAGAACTGTTGTTGTATTAGTCTTTTGGAAAGGGTACAATAGTTCTTTGTCTGCGCACTCAGTTGCAGACTCTCTTCTCTCTCAACAGGCCTCTGCGCGCACTCAGCTTGTAGAGCCTTTACAAAGATGTCTTTCAACAAAGATCTATTCAATAATGCTCAAAGCTTAACAAAATGAGAGATTCAACAACTCGAAAACCCTAAAGATCAACAATGAGGATTGATCCTTTCCCATACAAAATATGCATTATTTATAGATCATGCCTGAAGGTCATGTCTTTACAATTCGAAGGCAAAAAACCTTAGGTTTACAAAACTCCAGCTGCAGTTGAGTAGAGTTGTACATGTTTGGTTGAAGTCTAGTTGCAATTGGACGCGGTGAGAAACTCCAGCTGCGGTTGGGTAGATATGAAGGCCATCGATGTGGACGAAGGGATAACTCTCATGGGAGGTGGGCTAGAGTTGCTTAGAACCAGGTTGCAGAGTAGAGGCAATATGTGGAAGTGTGAAAGTTGTAGCTCCATAGTTGCGGTTGTAGGTAGAGTTGCAGATGGAGGAATCAAGGATTCGCAAAGTGGAAGAACCCTAGCAATGGAATGCTTGGTGGAATACATGTAGAAGAGGAGGAAAACCCAATTGAAATCTTGGATACTGAACATCAAAATAGATATCTGCTCGAGCCCATAGAAAACAACAGTTCCAGTAGACAAGTTGGTTAGAACTGACGAAGAAGGGAAGAAGAGAGACGGACTCAGTCAAGGAGTCTAGAAGAAGGATGTGCAGTCCAAGTGTGCAGAAGTCCCAAGGTCAAGGGAACAAATGGCCTTGACTTGGATATGTGATACACTGAGAGAGATAGTGCTCAAAGTGGAAGCATTGGAGGCTGCAGAAGGAATTGAAGAACCTTCCAGCCTAGACAAGTTGATGAAGACCCTGATGAGAGGGAAGAAAATCATCTCGGTTGAGGAGATAGATGAGGTTCAATAGCGGATCGAGTAAAGGTTGGAAGTTCTAAGTAGAGCACTAGTATATGGGTGCAGAGAGGAGTCTGTACAAGAAGAGGAGTCTGTACAAGAAGAGGAGTCTAGTCAGAACCCGACAGGAGAGGATCGAGCTGCAGAATGTTCCGCAGAGGAGGGAAGGATGCCGAAAGATGTCCATAAGAGGATCCAACCAAATGATAAAGCAGATGTCGAAGAAATGGCTGAGTAATCACGACGGAAGGCAAAGATGGGAGAGTCAGGTGAGAAATCCCATGAACAATTGGACAAGCATTGTGCTAACATGATGAAAGTGCAGTCGAATGAGAGGACTGCCGACAAAGAAATGATTCTGGCCGAGGATGCAATCTCCGAGATGAAGGAGAATGACAACCTTCACGTAATAGGGAATGAAGTGGAAGACAAAGTTTCCGACAAAGTTGTCGATGTGAATACCGACGAGACTAAGGCAGAAAGAGACAGGGATGTTGCCACTAGCATAGATGAAGACGGTGGAGCAGCCACTATGGGGAAAAGTAGGATGAAGGAGATAGTTCTAGCGAGGCTCATAGAGGCAAGGACTTCGACTAACAAGTTGAAGGAGCACCTGTGCAATTATGTAGTGGATAGGGTTTGAAAGAATGCTATGAAGAACCTAGACGGGGGAAGCAACCAACGTGGACGGGAATCGATTTCCATGGTCAGAGGAGGAAAAGAAAGTCATTGACAAACATGCAGTGGAAGGTGATTCCATGACAACAGTAGTAATTTTGTTGCAGATGGGAGAAAAACTTGCAGTCATGATGCAAGCCATCGAGTCCGAGTCGACAGGTGATGTGGGAAGAAAATCCCAAGAGAAGGTTCGGGTAGTCGAGGAGATGCCGACAAGGTTTCCAAGGAGAAGCAACACCCCAAACAAATCCAATCTAGGAATGATTATGTTGAACAAGTTGTCACACTATACAATGTCGACCGCAAGGATCAGACGAAACCAACAAGTTCTGGAACGGTATGACATCAGTTAGACAAAGCAAAAAAGACAAAGGATTAGTGTCAAGTTTAGGGCCATCCGTGAGATTGGAACTAGACATGGGTTTCTAATGGAGGAGACAGTTGGCTGGAACAACTGTTGGAGTGGAGCTATGTTCTTCATCAAGATTGGTGAAAGGAGTGAATGCCACCAATTTTGGAGCAGGAATGATTCCATGGTCAAGGCCATGAGGAAGACTTCGAGGAAGGAGAAATAGACGAAAGATGAAGTGGATGGACAAATTTGTATTTGGTACCAAGTTTGGCATCGATGCCGATGAAAGTGGAGAAAGATGAAACCAAAATGGAAGATCAGAACCGAGGATGTAGTTCTTTTCGTATCCTGAGAGTCTGATGCAGGGGCATCCAAGCCTAAGAGAAATGGTCGAGCATGACTGACAGAAGGCGCCCAGAGGACATTCGACAACCTCCAGGATAAGGGGCTATAGTCGACAGGAGGTAGTTGAGTCGTACAGGTTTCCGACCAACTATGTTCAATGGCCGACAATCATAGAATGTAAGGGAATGGTTGAAGGTGATATCAAGTCATCGACCAAAGAGGGAAAGTAGTCGGGATTCGACAGCAACCGATGGAGAGTCTGAAGACCAATAAGAAAAGTCGACATGATGCCAAGGAATATTGCAAATCTTGTGATATTTTCCAAAGAATTGGGAGACCATCAGGGAGGGATGAGATGCCATTAGCACCATAGGTGACGCTGCAAGCCTTCGACAAGTGGGATGTTGATTTTGTTGGACCAATTAACCCACCTACGAAGAGTTCAGTAGCATAGTACATTATCATTGCAACTGATTATCTAACTAGATGGGCTAAAGCCGAGCCAGTGAAATATTATAGTGGTTCCACTACTGTGAAGTTTTATTCTAAAATGTCATTACTAGATTTGGATTGCCTCGCGTTTATTGAGCAACCAAGGAACTCACTTTGTGAACAAGACTATTGAAGCACTCACACAAGAATTCCAGATTTTCCATTAGAAGAGTACCCTATATCATCATCACACCAATGGAACTGTTGATGCCTTTAAAAATATTTTGGAACAAGCTTTGACTAAGGTTTGTAATGTGAACCGCAACAACTGAGACTTGAAGGTCCCAATAGTTTTATTGGCTTATAAAATAACTTGCAAGAAGTTAACAAGTCAAAAACCTTTCAAGTTAGTATACAGGCAAGAGGTTGTTATGCCGATGGAATATATTGTACCCAGCTTAAGAATTTTTGCATTCATAGAGATGTCATATACTGGTGCAGTAGAGAAACGGTTTTCGTAGTTGCTACAATTAGAGGAATACATATTCCTTGTAGGTTTTCATTAACAAGTTCAGAAGGGAGAGGAAAATCCCTAGCATGATTGCCACATCAAGAAGAAGTAGTTCCAAGAGGGAGATTTAGTTCTCCTATATGACATTAAGTTCCTCAAACATCGACGTAAGTTAAAAATACATTGGTTAGGGCCTTATGTGATTAAATACACAATAGGAGGGGATGTTGTCCAACTGTAGAAACTTAAGGGTGAAATTATGAAGGGATCAGTCAATGGGAGTCGATTGAAACTATATAGGGATAGTTGTAGTTACTGTAAAAAATGAGCAAGAATGGTGAATTCTAGGTGCCAAATGCAGTTGAAATAGGCATTGGGAACTGAACTAAGTCTGCATATATATATATATATATATATATATATATTCTTTTTAAAACTATTGTTTTTGTCGAAGTAGAAGTTTGTATATATGTTGTAGTCATTAATATGTCACATATGACTAGACTGATAATTAAAAGTTGCACGTGTAATTGAAATGACCGGGAAAGTACTTAAAAGCTACATTAATGAGAGAGAAAAATGTGATGGCCAGAAGACAATCAATGTAATAATTTTACAAAACTAGCAAAACGGTGGGAATGATCTGCTCATGATAGTGGAAATAAATGTAATATTAATTAAGGATTTATGCAAAATATTTGGTCAGGTGCATGAAGTCTACAGACAATGTGGCGAAAAGATCGGGTTATGAGCCATTAAAAACATAATGTGCTTAAGAATTCAAATTCAAAGTGCATTGTGCATTGCTAAGAACGAGAGGAGCATGGAGCCAAACAAAAATGTCGTGAGTAAAGGGTTATGCGTGACTGGACAATTGATGATATCATTCGAGACTTCATGGAGTTTGGATTGTTAGGAGCTCAAGGAGAGCCATAGGTAGTCCGAGTGTAGGTACCAACAGTCCCTCTTGGCTCATCGCGGAGCACAACAAAAAGAACACCTCATTCGCAGAGTCATTAAGAGACAAGTAAAAGCTAAATACATTGAAGGGTACCAAGCAAAAATATTGAAAATTGGAGCACCCGTCCTCATCCCTTATATTCACAATTTTTTTAATCTAGTATTCAAGCATGGCGTCCCTAATCCTTGGAATCAGATCCTTATAGTTCCTATCTTTAGAAGAGGAGATAGATACAAGCCCTATAATTATCGAACCATTATGATTAGCCCTATTTTAACCAAGTTATACAGCATTATAATTGAAAAGAATATTATCACATGGCTAGAAAACAAAGGAAAGTGGACTAAAGGCCAAACAGTTTCAGAAGGCATCACTCAACCACAAACCACCTTATTATTCTCAAGATCATCACAAAGGAGTGTCATAATAATAAATACAATATTTTTTGTCATTTTGTGGACTTTCGGAAAGCTTTAGATACAGTTCCTATAAATAACCATTGGAATAGATTCAAAGAGTTAAAAGTTCCATGCTGATTAAGTCTCCATAGATTCCAGAATCTATGGTTTCCAACCCTGAGACCTGGAGCTACCCTTGATTCCAAAGCGATCTAAAATTATACATCAGGCCACCAAATGTTGTTGTTTTCGTAAGCATACAAAGTACATACAGTGAGATTTGGCAAGAGCGATGGTAATGTAATTCTTTGAATGAAGCTTCTGCGAGGATTGCATATATATAGATTGCTTTCCACATCAGCCACGAGAATGGACCCGCTGCTGTTTACCATCACCTGACGGATATCAATCTCCTCTGGGAAATTGAGATGCAATTGAGACCATTCATATCCATTTCTGTCTGCTTTTAACTTAAACATTCGAACACTTCTCCTCCTGTTCTTCTTCATATCTCTCCTGCGTCTCTTGCATGTGCCATGGACTTGGACTCGGACTCGTTGGCGTCGATAGTAGGTACCCACTAAAACCACTTGTCCATCAAGATCGCATCCACCAATATAAAACCACCTGCATCGGTTCTCCGATTGGCATCCTGGCGGCAATCCTACTAATTCCCAACGCCTCTCTGCAACCGTGAATACGGCCACAAGTTCGGATGCAAACGAAGGCCCCACTACCCAATAAAACTTTCCTTGAGAATGAGTACCATTGCCGCTGGGTACTAAGGTCCGTGGGGCTTCGATGCAAACCCTAGTCCATGCATTGGATTCAGAATCATAAATATCCATAACCATTCGGCGACTCCAGCCACCGTCTCGCTCCTCTACAATCATATTCTCGCCCAGCATGACAGTGCAACGCCTAGTAGAAACATCAAACGCCATTGCAGAGAAACAATTGGCTACCAGATGATGACGTTGACTAGAAGGGATGGCGACGCGTCTCCATGTTTTGGTAATCGGATTGCCTAAATAAACATATTGTTTATTCATGCAGCAGAGGATGCTCTTGCAAACATCTACAGACATGCCAAGTAAAGGCAAAGGAAGCAATACTTTCTGAATTTTTGAGCCATTTCCTTCTATAACCCACCCTTCCGTGGCATTTTCATGACCATCATACCATCTCAGCAGAACGAAAAAACCAGGGATGTCGAAACACTCTGACCAGTCTGGATCTTCATCTTCCTCTTCCGGGAGTTTTTTCCATATCTTTGCGTCCATTTCCATGCAGACCTACGAAACCACCTCGCCGCTCTCTCGCCCAGATCGGAACAGCAGGTTGGGCTTGCTTTGATTCGTTCATTCTCTGCCGTGATATCCAAGTCTTTATATAGATCTTTGCGTGGAATAAATTTGTCTATTGTTAACTGCACCAAAACGCACACCGAAACCCCCGCGGTCGCTACCACTTAGACCCATGCAAACTTTGCATGACAGGAGGCGGAGGCGCACCAAGCCTGATTCTCCCACTACAATACCTAAAGAAAGTGCATGTAAAGTCTTCAAGATAGAGTACTCTACTTTAAGTAGAGTGAGTACTCTAACAGGGCTAAATTTTGTTTTTTTGGGTAGTGTTCTCCAGCAAGATTTTGATGGAATCCGATAAAGATTCTTTAAATTCTCAAAAATCAGTAATGAATGTTAAAATTGTTTAATCAAAATGTCCTCAAATCAATGTTAAATTTGTTTAACCAAGATGCCCTGAAATATTCAAGACCATTAATTCAACTTCACTTTGTTACCTTTCATAAGTGCGACTTAAGCTTACTACAACATGATTCGCGTTTGAAAAAATCTTAGGGAGAAGCAACTACCGTTGGCAGAGAAAAATATGGAGTTGGCAGTGCATGAGCTGAAGTATACACTAGAGCTTACTACGACATGCACTGCACACTCCATATTTTTCTGTCGCGGTTTTTGGATATAATTGATTTCTTTATGATAAGTATTACCACAAAGCCGTCGCGGTTTTTGGATATAATTGATTTCTTTATGATAAGTATTAGCATATTCATATTATTGGTTGACGGAGAACATCCATAAGTATCATTAATAAAAGGTGATATATCCAAAGTCAATGGTGATATTTAACTAGATTCTCTATCCCAAAAATGAGAACTTACAAATTGTCCAAGAATTTGTATTTTGTAAATTAGCTCTAATTACCTCATATTTGTTATCAAGTCCATAATTTTGGAAACTAATAAAAGACTTGTAAATCGCATAATTACCACGTAGACGATGCGTGTCATTCCTTTATGAACCTTCACTTTTTGTTTCCTCAATCCAAACTAATAAAATTCCTTTGGTCTATTTCAATGTGCCAAGAGAAATGACAAGGAGTATACCTTAACACGTATGGTATATATGGACATTGTACCTATATGTCCATAAATCACCTAGGTATCTTGGTGAGTTAATCAAAATACGGGCATAAAACCTACCTAATTCCAAACCTGTTATGATATTCCATTACTTTTGAGGCATTATCTCTATTCTCCTCTTCTTACTTTCATCAAATATTTTCTACTAATGGTAGGTGTAATTTCCTCCCATGTGGGATTAATTATGTGGGGCTAGTTATCAAATAGAAGATATACCTTTATAGAAGCGTTTGAGTGCTTTTTATTCTTTTGGAATATTTTTTTGAGCTCAATATCCAATTTCTCATTAAAACTAAGCTGTGAAGGGTCTTTAAGTAATTTCTCATTGAAACTTTAAGAGGTGAAGGGTCTTTAAGTGATAGAAAATTACGAGAGGCATATGATTTTGTATCTTCTACTTATTGGAGGATCTTTATCAATATGTGCTAATCAACGATGCAATGGGATGTACGGAATTGAAAATAAGAAGGGTATCATATTTAAGTAGAATTTTCCATATATGTTTTAGGAACAATGTCTTCAAACATACACTATCATGGTAGTGTTTATAGTGATAAGGAACATTCACATATTCATACAATTGTTAGTGTTTCATCTTCATAATCTTGATAGTGATGGCCTCTAAGTGATTGTCATCTATGTTGATCTTAAAACATGTGTTTTCCATTTGTACGTTCTTCGGCTTCCTCTATCATAAAGAAAAGCCCATTTGGTTCCCTGTTAAGGAAATAATTTCAAGCTTACATATCTCAAAGGGTAAGCTAGGTAGTTTAAACCATATTGGAATTCCTAACATCATCTTCCTTAATAGGTGAAATGAGGTACCCATTTTTTTATTTTTTTAATAGAGATTAATAGATCCCTTAAAAATGTGGCTCTCCTAGTATGATTTTTTCCTTATAAATGAAACTCTTGAATAGAAATTTAATAAGTCCTCTTTCCCTAGAATTTTAAGGATTGCACCATGTCCTTCCACTACTCGATACATAGATTCCTCCTTGTAAATAATAGTCAAATGGAAATATTTTCCATTGAAATGACTAGTAAAATCTTGTTTTGTGTAATGAAAGATTTTGTTATAGATCACATCTTTATCCACTTTCATTGTCATATTCTCCTTGGAATCTTTCATGTACACTATTTTATTCTTCATCCTTCTAGTAGATTGGGTTTCCCTTTTACCTTCCTAACACCATTGCTATTTCTCTAATGATCCTTTCTAGCCAAATGATTTTCAACTTTCTCTCGTAACATCATAATAGTCACAATGGATTTTTCCTTCCTAGTATGAATGTGTTCCAACTTCCAATAGGTATTCCATTAATAAATCACTTTATCAATAAGTGTTCCAATAGGTATGCCTTGCTCACTTTATCAAAGATTATATTGTTGATAGAGTAGAATGAAGAGATATAGGTAACAATTAGTCCCAAAAACTACTCATTTTCATTTGAGAATATGCATAACTAATTTGGAAAATATTAAAGAGATATTATAAATATATTTTTCTTAGTCAAAGAGAATAAAAAAGGTTATTAGAAGATACAAGTTTGCCAAGAGATTGTATTTTCTGAGTCATCCTTAATTTCAAAATATTTGTTATGAGGTTCATAATTTTAGAAACTAAAAAAAGACTTGTATTGCATAATTACCACATAGATGGTGTGTGTCCTTCCTTTATGGACTTTCACTTCTTTATGAATTTTTCTCAACTCAAACTAAGAAAATTCCTTTGGTATCTATAAATCCAGTGTACCTATATGTTCATGACTCGCCTATGTATATTGGTGAGTAACTCAACCTACAGGCATAAAACCTACCTAATTCCAAACCTGTCATGATATTCCACTACTTTTGAGGCATTATCTCTATTCTCCTCTTCCTTCTTTCATCAAATATTTTCTACTAATGGTAGGTGTAATTTCCTCCTATATGAAATTGATTATGTGCGGCTAGTTATCAAATAGAAGATATACCCTTATAGAAGCGTTTGAGTGCTTTTTATTCTTTTGGAATATCTTTTTGAGCTCAACATCCAAATTTCTCATTGAAACTAAGATGTGAAGGGTTTTTAAGTAATTTCGCATTGAAACTAAGAGGTGAAGGTTCTTTAAGTGATAGAAAATTATGAGAGGCGTATGATTTTGTATCTTCTACTTATTGGAGCATCCTTCTCAATATGTGCTAATCAAGAATGCAATGGGATGTATAGAATTGAAAATAAGAAGGGTATCATATTTAAGTAGAATTTTTCCTATATGTTTTAGGAACAATGTCTTCAAACATACACTATCATGGTAGTGTTTATAGTGATAAGGGACATTCACATATTCATACAATTGTTAGTGTTTCATCTTTATCGTCTTGATAGTGATGGCTTCTAAGTGATTATCATCTATGTTGATCTTAAAACATGTGTTTTCCATTTGTACATTCTTCACAATCATTAAGGCCTCCTTTATCATAAAGAAAAGCCCATTTGGTTCCCTATTAAGGAAATAATTTCAAGCATGCATATCTCAAAGGGTAAGCTAGGTAGTTTAAACCATATTGGAATTTTCGACATCATCTTCCTCAATATGTGAAATGAGGTACCCATTTTTTATTTTCTTAATATAGAGTAATAGATCCCTTAAAAATGTGGCTCTCCTAGTATGATTTTTTCATTATAAATGAAACTCTTGAATATAAATTTAATAAGTCCTCTTTCCCTAGAATTTTAAGGATTGCACCATGTCCTTCCACTACTAGATACATAGATTCATCCTCGTAAAGAATAGGTATGGAAATCTTTTCCATTGAAATGACTAGTAAAATATTGTTTTGTGTAATGAAAGATTTTGTTATAGATCAAATCTTTATCCACTTTCATTGTCATATTCTCTTTGGAATCTCTCATGTACACTATTTTATTTTTCATCCTTCTAGTAGATTGGGTTTCCCTTTTACCTTCCTAACACCATTTCTATTTCTCTAATGATCCTTTCTAGACAAATGATTTTCAACTTTCTCTCGTAACATCATAATAGTCACAACGGATTTTTCCTTCCTAGTATGAATGTGTTCCAACTTCCAATAGGTATTCCATTAGTAAATCACTTTATCAATAAGTGTTCCAATAGGTATGCCTTGCTCACTTTATCAAAGATTATATTGTTGATAGAGTAGAATGAAGAGATATAGGTAACAATTAGTACCAAAAACTACTCATTTTCATTTGAGAATATGCATAACTAATTTGGAAAATATATATTTAAATGAAAATATTAAAGAGATATTATAAATATATTTTTCTTAGTCAAAGAGAATAAAAAAGGTTATTAGAAAGGTTATTAGAAGATACAAGTTTGCCAAGATATTGTATTTTCTAAGTCATCCTTAATTTCAAAATATTTGTTATGAGGTCCATAATTTTAGAAACTAAAAAAATACTTGCATTGCATAATTACCACATAGATGGTGTGTCCTTCCTTTATGGACCTTCACTTCTTTATGAATTTTTCTCAACTCAAACTAAGAAAATTCCTTTGGTATCTATAAATCCAGTGTACCTATATGCTCATGACTCGCCTATGTATATCGATGAGTAACTCAACCTGCAGGCATAAAACCTACCTAATTCCAAACCTGTCATGATATTCCACTACTTTTGAGGCATTATCTCTATTCTCCTCTTCCTTCTTTCATCAAATATTTTCTACTAATGGTAGGTGTAATTTCCTCCTATATGGGATTGATTATGTGGGACTAGTTATCAAATAGAAGATATACCCTTATAGAAGCGTTTGAGTGCTTTTTATTCTTTTGGAATATCTTTTTGAGCTCAACATCCAATTTCTCATTGAAACTAAGATGTGAAGGGTCTTTAAGTAATTTCTCATTGAAACTAAGAGGTGAAGGGTCTTTAAGTGATAGAAAATTATGAGAGGCGTATGATTTTATATCTTCTACTTATTGGAGCATCCTTCTCAATATGTGCTAATCAAGAATGCAATGGGATGTATGGAATTGAAAATAAGAAGGGTATCATATTTAAGTAGAAATTTTCCTATATGTTTTAGGAACAATGTCTTCAAACATACACTATCATGGTAGTGTTTATAGTGATAAGGGATATTCACATATTCATACAATTGTTAGTGTTTCATCTTTATAATATTGATAGTGATGGCCTCTAAGTGATTATAATCTATTGTGATCTTAAAACATGGGTTTTCCATTTGTACGTTCTTCACAATCATTAAGGCCTCCTCTATCATAAAGAAAAGCCCATTTGGTTCCCTGTTAAGGAAATAATTTCAAGCATGCATATCTCAAAGGGTAAGCTAGGTAGTTTAAACCATATTGGAATTTTCGACATCATCTTCCTCAATATGTGGAATGAGGTACCCATTTTTTATTTTCTTAATATAGAGTAATAGATCCCTTAAAAAAGTGGCTCTCCTAGTATGATTTTTTCATTATAAATGAAACTCTTGAATATAAATTTAATAAGTCCTCTTTCCCTAGAATTTTAAGGATTCACCATGTCTTTCCACTACTCGATACATAGATTCCTCCTCGTAAAGAATAGTTATGGAAATATTTTCCATTGAAATGACTAGTAAAATATTGTTTTGTGTAATGAAAGATTTTGTTATAGATCAAATCCTTATCCACATCCATTGTCATATTCTGTTTGGAATATTCCATTGTAATAAAACCTACCTAATTCCAAACCGGTCATAATATTCCACTACTTTTAAGGAATTATCTCTATTCTCCCCTTCCTTCTTTCATTAAATATTTCCTACTAATGGTAGGTGTAATATCCTCCCATGTGGGATTAATTATGTGGGGCTAGTTATCTAATAGAAGATATACCCTTATAGAGGTGTTTGAGCGCTTTTTATTCTTTTGGAATATCTTCTTGAGCTCAACATCCAATTTCTCATTGAAACTAAGAGGTGAAGGGTCTTTAAGTGATATAAAATTATAAGAGGCATATGGTTTTGTATCTTCTACTTATTGGAGGATCCTTCTTGTCAGATGAATACATCTTGTTTCTTCTTCTTATTATTTTTTTAACACAAATGGATGAGAGATTTTATATATTAAAAGAGAAAAAAAAGATAGAGTTTACATAGTGTAGAAGCTTGGTTTGTTCCCTGATAGAGAGAAACAACCTCGTCTTCCCAGTCATCTTTTACATGTCTATTTCTAGCATGGAAAAAATTGTCCTAAGAGCGCTATAAGTCCCACAAAACAGTCCTAAAATCCCACAAAACAGCCCTAAAAGACTTGAGCAGAGATATTACATACTGAACCATTACCCAGGCTTGGAGCCTCAACTACTAGATCTGGAGAACATATCCTAGAAAGTGAAGAGCAGAGAATCTAGAGAGTAAGATAAACAAAAAAGAACCCGAAAGACCATTAGACACCACAAATTTTTACTGGAGCCCGATCGTTCCACCATGTTCGTGTTGCAGGTCCTTCTTCAATCCTCTGATCTCGGCACGCATACAGTCGATTTTCTCATCCACGATTATAAGTCTGTTGTGGAGCGAGGTGAGCTTTGTGCCCAGGTTTATAGAGCATGGACACCCATTCTCCAGAACCTCAGCAAGACTATCGACCTTCTCGTTAAGATTTCCACTGTTGTCACGGACCTCCTTGTTTTTAACCTGCAACAGAGTATACATATGTTGAATAACCTTTTTAAATTCATAATTTTCTCCATGCAGCAGGTGAATCTGGGCTTCCATGTCAGGAAAATAATCTTTCACATCCTTTGGAATGTGACCGAAGTTCTAAGAAAAACTAGAGCACACGCCTTCAAGTTTGACAAGGGACGAGTCCAATTTCACATCAATTGTCGGAGGGTCAGAGCTTCCATAACTATGCGCACCGTGCTGCATCGTCGAACCATCCTGATCCTGATGAAATAGAGGAGCTCTCTTCCTGAAATCCGCAGGGAACCCAAAACGAGGGATTGTTTTTCGACAGAGGAGACAATTGGCGTTTGAAGCGGTCATCTTTGCATGCTCTATAATAGAACCACAGTAATACCATCAATGATACTGGCAACGAGCTCCTTCATCCCTGTTTAATAAGTTCTCGTCCTGAATTACTAGCGCCATAAAGAAGTGCATGCCATCCACGTGAAGACCATGTGTCTCCAATGTGAGAGTGGCTCCCTCTCCGAGGTGCAGGGGAGGGTGTAAAACTATAGGAAGATCCTTCGATGGATAGAACCAAATCCAATTATTGAGTTGTGAAGGATAGGAATCGACTCCCCCACCTAAGTTAGAGGATATATCACAAAGAATTGTTGAGAGGGGCTTTTCCAACCAAAGAAGAGAAACCTTATGGGATCCATACATTTTCATAAACCTTTTTATTGCTAACCAGAATTCCTCGATTAAGTCTAACACCGATGTTTTCAATTGCATCCGCTTTCTAGTTATTAGTTCTCAGGATATGGAGAAAGTTAATGGTGCTAAATTCATTAACAAGACACTTGAGGGACCAGTGAAACTTGGAAACTGGCCTTTTGCGATTCTTAACCATGTCTCTTGCCTCTCGAATAACCAGCATGGAGTCACCGAATACAACCAAGTTAGTGATCCCCTCTTCCCTTGCAATCTCCAAGCCTTTTATAAGAGATAGCCATTCTGCACTATTATTGGACCTCCTGCTGATACCCCAAGCAAAGTCTTTCCTCTTGCTTCCTTCCGAGTCATAGAGTAATCCACCCGCACCTGCCAAACCTAGGTTTCCTTTCGAGGCACCATCAAATAACATAGTGTTACGACCAGTCTTAGTCCTCCAACTCTGAAATTTTTCAACGCTCATCCTGATATGCCAATTCTAGGTTATAGGTCGTCTAGAGCATGGTGTAAAGGAAAGGGAGGGGTTTTGGATTAGCAAGTCATAGGCCCAAATTTTTTCCTCTATTGTCAATGGTTCCTTACTGATATTCTTCATGCCATTCATCAATAATGCTTCAGTGCAAAGTGCCTTGACTGAGACTATTACTCTTCCTGGAGTGGATCGGATTTCTTCGAAGATTTCCATGTTCCTGGAAAGCTAGATATTCCAGTAGATGTATTTGGGAAGGGATTCCCACATTCTTTGAAAGTCGGGTTTGTTATGAAGAGTTCCCTGGTAATAGTCTTTCCAGCAAGCAAAGAGATCGTTCCAATTTGTTGGAAGCGTAACCACAAAATTTAAATCAATATACGCTATGTGCCAAACTTCCTATGCGAATTTGCATTCAAGAAAAAGGTGATCAATTGTTTCGTCATCCTCTTTACAGAGAATACATCGCACAGGCCCTTCTATACCTCTCTTTCTTAGGTTCTCCGCAATGAGGATTTTGTGATGGGCAAGGATCCAAGTGAAGAAATTAATCTTAGGAAGACACTCTTTTCCCCATACTTTGCTCCATTTTTTGTCTTTACCTCTGTTGAGATTGGATCTGTCTATCATATGATAACCTTCTTTGACAGTGAATGTCCCAGACTTGCCCCATCCTCTTATGTCTTTCATGTTCTGATGGACAGTGGTAGCACCATGAAGAAGAGAGAGGAATGTGTTAAAGTCTACAAGCAGGTGTCCTGGTATCTCCAGAGCCATCCAGCCTTCCCATCTACCCTTATCAGTCCACACGGATAGATAAAAAGGAGTGGTAATATTGGCTTGGTCCATCCAACTCTTTAAGTCACCAAAGTTCTGTAGAAATTTAACAGGTGATGTTTGATCCGGGCCTAGACAGTCAAGCCAGATATTGATATGTTTGCCGCTACCAGGTATCCAATAAAGTTGTTGTTGAACTATAACTGACGCCTTCTTACATAGATTCCATATAGGAGTGCCATTTTTGTTATGGTATAAATCCTCCACGCACCTTCTTCTATCCCCTATCATGTATTTCCTTCCGAGGATCTCCTTCCACCATGATTTTTTCCCTGTGATCAATCTCCAAAGAATTTTGGCTCCTAATGCGAGATTCATTATCAAGGGATATTTTATCCCAGCTCCTCCAAATATTTCAGGTTTGCAAACTTTCTCCCAAGTCATCAAATGGAATTTCTTTGTGTCATTCGATTTCCCTCCTTGCCACAGAAATCTTCTGATTTCTCTCGTAATTTCCTTTATGACCATATTTGGGGCTAAAGTAATCAAGCTGACATAAAGTGGGTAGGCAGAAAGGACTGAGTTGATCAAAACCAACTTACCCGCCTAGTTGGGCCACCTAGAGCCCCACGAAGAGATTTTGATTTTGATTTTGTCAATAAGTTCCTGTCAATCGGCAGCCTTTTTGTTTCCTTTGAATATTGGGATCCCTAGGTATTTGAATGAGTTCCAGGAAGAGCAGCCTTCAAATCCAAAAATTGGAGCTATTCTAGCCAAAGTACTTGCTAGGCAATTCCAGCTATAGACTCTTGATTTGGCTGAGTTTACTTTGACATCATAGGCTGTGAGGAAGGTTGACAATGCTTTTTTAAATCTCTCAGCAATGATTGTAGAAGCTCCTCCAAGCATAATTGTGTCATCAGTAAACTGGGCATGGTTGACTACTTTTACACCTCTCGCGATCTTTATCCCTTTTACCTCACCCGACCTTTGTAAGAGTTGAAGCCTCCTGCTCAGAGATTCTTCCATCAGCAGATAGAGGAAAGGTGACATGGGACAACCTTTTCGAAGTCCTCTAGTGACTTGGAAGAAGTTGGTAGGCCTGCCATTTACAAGAGGGGCTATCCAGGATCTGCTGATGCACGCTTTCAACCATCTTACAAATCTGTTGGAGAATCCAAATTTAGTCATTACTTCGAACAAGAAAAAGTGGTTGACCTTGTCAAATGCATTTGCCATATCCAATTTAATGGACATTCCTTGCTATTTTCTTTCCAAACTAGAGTGAATGGCCTCCTGGACTATGATGATATAATATAAAATCTGTCGACCAGTAATAAAGCCTCCTTGAGAGTCTGAGACAAGTCGGCCTATAAGTTGTTTCATTCTTGTGGCAATGATATTCGAGAGTATCTTATAAGAGGTCTTGCAAAGGGAGATAGGCTAGAATTTGTCAAGAGAGAGAGGGTTGGTCTCCTTTGGGATAAGTGCCAAGAAGGAGGAAATTGTGGCTCCACCAATTTTATCCTTTTTCCTAGTCCAATTAAGCATTCTCTTCAAATCCTCTTTTATAATACCCCAAGAAGCTCTATAGAAATTTATGGTAAATCCATTAGGCCCGAGGGCTTTGTCCATATGAAGAGACTAGATAGCATCCCTTATTTCATATTCCAGGATAGGCTTATCAAGCTCACGATTTTTATTTTCAGAGATGAGCAAGGGAATACCTGAGAGCAGGTAATCTTGTGCTTATGGATTGGCTTCTTCCTTATCTATGTAGAGTTCCTGAAAATGCTCCAGAGCATGCATCTTTATCTCATGTCTTATTACCCGGTTCCCATTAGTGTCTTTCAGCTCCTTTATAGTATTATGACTGAGCCAAACTTTTGTTTGTTTGTGGAAATATTATGTATTGTTGTCCCCTCCTTTTAGCCACAACTGCCTAGACTTTAGTCTCAGTGCCTCTTCTTCAAGCCTGGTAGCGTTAAGAATTTTCAAATTCAAATCCTTTTCATTATTTAGAGAAGAAATAGTGATCTCACCATCCTCCATACTGTGATGCAGAGATGCAAGATCGGATTGGAGCTTCCGCTTGAGCGAGCCTGGATTTATATACGACGTTTTGACCCAAAGTTTTAATGCATCATGCACAACTCTTAGCTTGCTTTCCCAGATGAAACTAGGAGAGCCATAATGGTAGGAGATCCAAGCGTTTTGTATTAGATTCAAGATATTCCTATCATGCAGCCAAAGAGGGTTGAAATGAAACGGAAGAGGCCCCAGGTTTCCCAGAATAGAGAGGTTCAGGAAAACGGGCTTATGGTCAGAAGCAGCAGAAGGAAGGGAAAAGGCATCAGGAAGAAGATCCTTTTGGAGGAAGGAGGAGCTTACCAGGAAATGGTCCAGCCTTGCCGCGATATAGCCAGAACCATACCTTCTATTGCTCCAAGTGAACTTCCTGTTTTTCATCTTAATATCCATCATGTCCAATTTTGAGATATGGTCCTCCATTGTTTTCCCATAAGGATCCCGAACCTTGAACCGCAGTGTTTCGCATGCTGCAATCTGGTGGCATTGAAATCCCCCGCAGTGATCACATATTTACCACGCAGATCGTCTTTTAGTTTTAACAGGTCCTCCCAAAAAATGTCCTTATCCCTATAGTGCGTTGGGCCATAAACATTGCAGATAAAAGTTGTATGTTGACTGTAATTTTCCTGGATTTCAATGAGAAGCCAGTGCTAGCTTTTTTTTGAAGAAATTATCGAGTATTTGCTTGAGAGAAAGGTAGCAATGCCTTTTGAGGCTCCAATAGAACTTTGGGCTTGGTCTTGGTAGTCTTTCCAAAACAGACGTGAGAGTGCCAGGGTCTCCACGTCTATCATTTTTGTCTCCTGAAGTAAGAACAAGTTTGGTCTTTTAGTTTTTTATCATATATCTTAGAGCTTCAACCTTGCTTGCACTCCGCAGACCCCTACAATTCCTGGAGATAGCCTTCATCATTTCTTAGTTGGTTGAGATCCTGCTCGAGAGCTTCCTTCCGATTTTTCCCCACCTTGGTTTCTGGAATTTTGAAGTAGCTTTGTTTCCTCTATACTTTTTTTCCTTCCCAGCTCTAGCTCCCTCTCTTCTTCTTGCTCTCAGTGGTATCTTAGTGATTTCCTTCCTTTAGTGTTTGGAATCAAGACTGCATCTTGATTTTCCAGTGAATCCTGCGACGACGAGTGTTCTGGAGAAAAGATATGAGGGGCAATAGTGCTTTGTTTTACCATGTCCTCCCCCGAGCATCTAGGGGTTGTGACTTCTGCCAAGACTGTATATATTCTTTCAATTTGAGGAGGGGGGATGGGAGAGCCTGAGGGAATGAAAGTTGCATCCGCCTCAGGTTCTGTCACAGGAATTTCCCCATCCTCCAAAGGCAAATATTGAAATTGATTACTGGTAGTGGCTTCTTTCTCTTCCTGCACGTTGTCTTTATTTTTTTCAGCTTGAGTTCCATTTGATGGGGGGTTTGGATGGTGAGCTCTCCTTCCTCTTTTAGCTTGCTTCCATCCTTCCTCGGAATTCTGCTCAGGGGTTTCCTATACTGCTTGTGGAAAATTTTTAACGAAGTGGCCGTATTCGTGACATTTCTTACACTTGAAGAGCAACTGCTCATAATCTACTTTCTGAATGTGCCCCCATCTGTCTATTTGTAGATTTACCACCTCTGGAAGGCCTTTTTCCAAGTCGACTTCAACACAGATTCTAGCGCATGAGAAAAGCAGTCCTTTTGGCTCTGCTTTGTCAATATAGATGCCAAGGGCATTCCCGATAGCCTGCAAAGTTTCGTCGTTCTAGCAATGTAATGGGAGATGGGGAAGGCGGACCCATACCAGGACATCAGAGGGGGCGTCTTTTTCTGGATCAAAGGAAAGACTCCATCGGTTTAGGTAAAGGTCACGAGAGCCCAAGAAGTAAGGTCCGCTTCTGAATATAAGGTCTCTATCTGCTTTAAGTTCAAACAAGAAGGTGAAGAAACCCTTACTGCAAATGCAATGTTGCAAACCTCTGGAGATCAGGGGAATCCCGTTTTTATTAATCCAAGCATCCATGGTCTTAGGGGAAGGCCAGATACCGGTAAACTGACAGATTAAACCTTGTTCACTCAGTGCAAGGGATTTCAGTCTTGAAGTTGCTAACGTGATATGGATCCGTGGGGCGGTCGTTCGTTTAACAAAAGCATCAATGGTAAGGAGGAAGGCGATGGCGGAGTTGCAGCAACCAATGCCCTAAATGCTTCATCCAAAAGATACCTGCGATCCTCCTGGCCGAGCTCTATGGGAGGATCCATCAAGGCATCACCCTCGAAGAGGTCAAGGGGATCCCAAACGTCGACGGCCAGGTGGCGTTGAATGCAGTAGCGAGTCCGTACTTCGTGCCCTAACTGCGACTCTGTTCAGTCGCAAGTTTGAATTCAAACTAAACGTAAGAGTACCAAGTCATCCCAAATCTCGTTTCTTATTATTGATGAGTATAAATCTTTTATTTATACAATCTCAGTGACCGTTGGGTTTCGCCTACCCATAGGTTTCTTGGATTCCTCTAGAGTCTATTCATATTCTTATCTAAAATATTTACATTATTTACAATTGTGGGTAGAATCATAATATCAAAGGATTAGATTTCCAACATTCCCCTCCTTAATCCAAAGGGGTGTTTGTAAGTCTGAGCATGTTTCTAAATCTTTCAAACTTTTCTCGTCCAAGCGCTTTGGTGAAGATGTCTAAAATTTGCTCGTTCATGGAACAATGTTGTAGATGAACTATCTTGTCATAATTATATGGCCTTGATGCCATGTAAGAAACTCAAAAGCTAATGATCTAAGCACAATGTAATCTTCACTAAGAATTACAACAAATATTTGCAGAGAATTGAGAAGAAGAATGAGCATAAACACATCGAAGAAAGAACTCAATTTGATCAATTCTCATCATCTTATTAATCTATAATAAGTGTACAATATATAATGCATCTAATGAAGGAAATTTGAAATACTTGGAGGCAATTTGAAATGCTCACATGTGGCAGACTAAGAATACTAAAAAATCCCCCCATCTAGGAAACATTACACTCCAAATCATAGCAAGAGGTCACAAATTGGCCAACTAAGATTTGGTAGGCCATGAGTGACCAAAAGGCAACAAGTTGGACGATTTTTGCATGAATTGTTTATTACTCTTGTTAAGAGAGCAACTATGTAAATGTATTGTTACATGTTGCTAAATAATACATTGAGCTTGATTTGGAGTTTGTATTTTCTTCCATGAAATTGTTTTCCCTAGGAAATCATTGTGTAACGATTGTATGTATTTGCGTTATTTGTTTTCCGTAACTATTTTTACATTTTCTACACATTTATCTTTCATTGATTAGAGTAGAAAGGATATCATGTACCTTTTCTTCCTTTCATATGGCACGAGAGCCTAATCACCTTGGATCCTAGGTAGTAGAGACAAGGTTTTTTTCATGTAATCTTGGTTTGAGTGGGAACTGGTGAAAAAGGAAATCTTGCTGCAGTAAAATGGAAAGCATGTCAAGACTAGAAATGGAAAGGCTATATGATACTCACTTTAATTTGTGGAAACCCAAAATGGAGGAATAAGCTCGTAAATTGAGACTTATGGGTTCATATTATGAAATAAAATCCTCTATCATGAAAAATAAAGAATAGGAAGCTTTGGACAAAAGGGGAAATAAGTGTTATTAGACTTTGTTTAGTTGATTTAGTGTTGCTGAATATTTTTAAATAAAACACTATGGTGAAACTTTGGAAGAAGTTGGGGAATTTGTACTATGCTAATTCCTTGTTCAATAACTTTTGTCTGTGAAAGAAGTTGTATGCATTTAGAATGGGTGATGGTGATTCAATAAATGGGAACCTCAATGTGTGTAATATTGTTGTGACCTAGTTGAAATCAATTGGGGTGAAGATGGATGAGGAGGATCATCACATGTGTAATGTCCCCATTCAAATAAATTCATAACAAGGAAATTCCATCAATCTTACTAGTTCCCTAGGTTGGATGGAGACATGAGGATTTGCAATAAGGGAGCTAATAAATGGTGTTTGGAAATTATAATGGAATAAATATTTAATAAAGGAGATAAATGTTGGCTTACATACTGATCTAGAGGTTTCCAATATAGAACTAGGTTCTTCGTGGTTTCAAGGAACCAACAAAACCCCTTCTCACCGGCCCTTTCGGTAACAACCTGCGAACAGGCTGAGGTCTCACCCGAGGTGTAGCTATGGGGGAACTACGGAATTAGGTTTCCACAGTGATTTGATGAGTTGTTCGGACAGGACTACAGTGCATCACACTATTAGACTTGCACTGCGAGCTGAGGACTGCACGATGATAGCCTGCGTCGCGGTCCACACTTCTACGAACTAACCACTTATGTAACCAGCACATCCAAGGACTGCGCGGTTCAGACATGATACAATTAATAGGACAACGCAACAGAGTTATACGCTTCCTCTTCCACACTTAACCATTCAAAGGCTTCAATTTAACACTTAGGCATTCATCTACTGCCTTAGATTACTTAGATTTATAACAAATGCAAGTAGACAACACCTACAATGCTGCGCACTTCCAGTGCGGTGTACCAAAAGAGTTAGACATCCCTAACTTCTACATACACTTGTGATTATTTCATAAACTGATATTTTTGCAGACTTAGATTATTGAGCATTCTTCATTCATCCATTCACACAATACTTAACATATCATTCCCATCTTTCTCCTATGGCGAATACATATAAAAGCATTAACACACAAACTGATAAATGACAATCCAAGCATCCAATGTAAGCAAATAGGTAAATGCAAACACACAAACAATCAAACTAAATAGTATTTAACATGGTTCGCCCCTAGGATGGAGGCTCTGTCCACAAGAAATGTTGTTATATTAGTCTTTGTGAAGGGTACAACAGTTCTCTGTCTGTGCACATAGCTTGCAGACTCTCTTCTCTCTCTCTCGGCCTCTGCGCACACAACTTGCAGAGCCTTTACAAAATGTTCCTTACAGAGATTTATCAAATCAGTAATGAGAACAATACAAAACAAAGAGTAACCCTTTCCCATACAAAACTGCTTTATTTATATATCATGCCCGTAGGTCATGTCTTAACAATTCAAAGGCTAAAACCCTTAGGTTTACAAAACTGGCACGGTTTTCCCTTAACTGGACTGCTGGCTTCTGGTAGCGAATATTCTATCGTGGCCGCCTTCAGCACATGCCTCACGTCACTATCGGCCATCCTCTCGCACGCCTTCCAGCAGGTCACTTTCACTGAGCCGTTCTTCCTCTAACGGTCTCGTGCGATTGGTACAAGTAGTGGTTCTTTCGTATGTGTGACAGGTCGCTTTCTTCCGCTTCTACTCCTTACCCGTCACCTAGCACTCCTGGAGCATCTTTACAAAAAATAGACCGCTGACAGTCTAACCAGAATCTTGTGTCGTCTTCCGTCCAACACTCTGCTTTGTCGGATCCACGTATACTAGACACATCGCAGCATTGCCTCCTCGTAGTACTAATCTTCACAGCTCTTCCGACGCTGTGCTGTGCACAACTTCGCAGCATCCCAAAAAATTATACAAAAAAAATGTTCCAACTAAACTGCACTCAGCTCTGCAGTTCCAAAAATCCTTGTTGCTCAAAATTCCACACTTGGGCCAGGCCCAACAGGCCCCTAACACTTATAGGTGGCCCATCCCCGAGCCACCTGGAACTTCAAATTCTCTGAGTTGTTCCGCCATCTGCGGAGCTAGCTTCACAGCGAACTCATTATATGTTCCAATCAGCTTTTCGACTGCGTCCTTCATGTCTTGCTCGACTTGCTTGACTGTTTCCAGCATATCAGGTGTTATCTCATCACACATTGCGTACAGACTATTCCCCATTTCTAGTGCCCAATTTCAACTGTACGTGGCACTTAGAAATTTTCTCCTTTCTGATCATCACAGGTTCTGCGAAGTAGGACTATCCCGATAGGGTTTTAGTCTGCTCCAATTGACTAGACTTGGCAAGGTATCTCCTACTAATGTGGCTAACTAGAAAGACTTGTTCTTGATGTGGTGATCATGCCATGCTTTTTCTCTTTCCTTCTGCACTTGTTGGTGAAATCCTGCGATGAAGCGATCCTCCTCCAGACCAACCAAATGTATAAGCCTTTCTTCCAGCGCGTCGCGATCTTCCATTCCTATAAATGCAGCTATTCTCAAGCTGGGAACAATGTATTCCATCAGCATTATTGCTTCCTGTCCATAGGCCAGCCTAAACGGTGTATGGCCAGTCAACTTCTTTCATGTGGTTCTATATGCCCATAACACAACGGGAATGCACAGGTCCCAGTCATCCCTATTCACATTGCATACCTTGGTCAGTGCATTCTCCAGTACTTTATTGAATGCTTCAACTATTACATTCTCCTGTGGATGATAAGGCGTACTTCGTTGATGAAGAATGTGGAATTCCTCTATCAATGCCTCAATGGTTTGGTTCAAAAAGTGAGTTCCTTGATCACTCATCAAAATATTTGGGCATCCAAACCTTGTAAGGATGTCTTTGAATATGAACTGCGCGGCAGTACCTGCGCTATAGTCCTTTACTGGCTTCGCTTCCTCCCATCTGGTGAGGTAATCGGTTGCAGTAATAATGTACTTCGCACTAGTTCTCTTTCCCGGTGGGTTTATAGGTCCCACAAAATCAATTTCCCATTTCTCAAATGCCTGTAATGTCAACTGTGGATTTAATGGCATCTCGTCTCTTCGCGATGGCCTTCCTGTCCTCTGACAGACATCGCAGCTCTGGCAATGCTCTTTCAAGTCCTTGTGAATGTAGGCCACCATAGCCCTACCCAAAATATCTTCTTCGCGGTGGCTCTTCCTGCGTAGTGACCTGCTGCTGCTCCTGAGTGTGAATTTGCTAATATAAATGGATTCTCATGCTCTAACACACACCTACACAGTACTTCATCCGGTCCCAATTTATATAACTGACCTGCGATAATGGTGAAGTTTGCTGCTCGCACTACCAGCTGCTTCTTTTGTTGCATAGTGAACCCTATGGGTGTCAACCTAGTCGTCAAAAAGTCTATGATATCTTTACAATAATCATCATCTATCTGGATAGAAAACAACTGCAGGTCAGGCAGATTATCTTCAAGATTCGTAGGCTCTTCTCTTGACTCGATCCTTGACAGATGATTAGGTCCCAAGTTCAATCTGCCTACTTAACCACTATTTCAAAATCATACTCCTGGAAGAGTAACAACCATCTGCAGATTCTCCCCCCTTAACACTGGCTTGTTGACCAAGTATTTCAAAGCAAAATGGTCAGTGAACATAAAGAAGTGTGCACCCAGCAAGTAGTGCCTGAACTTCTGCAGTGCATAGACCATAGCTAGGCCTTCTCTCTTAGTGGTGGTGTAATTATTCTCTGCAGATGAGAGCTTCCTGCTCGAAAATGCAATGGGATGGTCAATACCTCCCTCTCCTGGTTGTGTTAAGACAACTCCCAATGCTATACATGATGCATCAACATGAACATGGAATGGCTTCTCCCAATCTGGAAAAACTAGGATCGGCATAGTGACCATTTTCTCTTTCAAGGTGTCAAAACCCTGTTCACACTCTGCATTCCAAATGAATGGCACATCTTTCTTCAATAGCTTCTCCATTACTGCAGTTATCTGCGCATACCCCTTTATGAACTTCCTGTAATAACCGGTATGCCCCAGATTAGTGCGCAATTGCTTGATTGAATTTGGCATTGGCAATTTGACGATGACTGCGATCTTCACAGGATCAACCATCAAGCCCGATTTGCACACAATATGTCCTAACAAAATTCCGTATGGTACACAAAAAATACATTTCTTTAGGTTGAGCAACATTTGATGCTGTCTGCATTTTTCTAGCATCAGTCTCAGATTTGCTCCATGGTCCTTCAGCAACCCGAATATTGTCCAATAATCGAAATAAGCTTCTAAAAACTTATGCATGAAATCTTTGAATGTTGTGACCACCACTCTGGAAAAGATGGCAGGCACATTCTTCAGGCCAAACGACATGACTATGTACTGGAACGACCCCCATTTAGTGGAAAAAGTGGTCCTGTGTCTATCAGTGGGATCAATTCTTATCTGATGGTATCTCGAAAACCCATCAGTAAAGGAATAGGCCTCATTTCCTCCAACGTTATCAAGTACCTCATTAGTAAAAGGAGTAGGAAATGGGTCATGCATTGAAGCATCGTTCAACTTCCTGATATCCACACAAATCATAATCTCACCTTTTGTCTTCTTATCTTGGAAAACCATAGGGCTTATCTACTCAGACTCTTCGAATGGCTCAATGATCCCTTCATCGAGCATTTTATCAAGTTCTGCCCTGACTCATTCTTTATATTGCGGGTTCAGTCTATAGGGTCTCTGCTTAACAGGTTTTGCTCCTGGTTTAAGAGGTATTCTCATAACCCCTAAGTCTCCCAAAATGCTCTTCATTTCTGTAAACTTGTCGGCAATAGCTCTTGGTATTCATGTAATATATCGGCGATCTCCGCAACATTATTATCATCCCAATAGTCTCCAATAGACGCGAAATTTGGCTCTTCGCTGGTGCCAATGTTCACTTTCCTCGTTTTTATAGGTCCACTCATATCTGGGATTTCCAGCAGAGGTCCTTTTTCCTCACGCGCACCTTCTGACTCAGGTATCTTAATGTTGCGCAGGTCCTCCTCATCACTGTCTTCTTTTTCTTCAGTTTCTTCCGCCATGTTATAACATTCCATGGCATGCTCTACCTGTTCCTTCCATTCTTTCTTTAGGCTTGCAGGTACACTGTTAGCTCCAAAGAATTCTTTTAATGTCATGTTCTTATGTGGACCTTCTGGTCTAAATATTCTTTCCTTAATAATCTGCAGCACATCCTTTATGGTAGGATTCTTGTCCTCAAAACTAAAAATCTTTTGGAAGTTCGCATAAGAGTAGGCCAATCCGTAGTTTCCCTGTGCAACTCCATATCTAAGTACCACTTCTTTGGAATATCTTCCTCCAGCGTGTGCACAAATAGATGCACCCATTCTGTCTTTGGTCTCTCCTCCCATGCTTGTGAACAGACCTCAATATGTTGTCTTGGATCTGTCTGTCCATTATACTTCTCGAATGGTAGGGTCACCTTGTCAACAAACCTGATCTGCACCTTAATTATGCATTGATCCCATGTGGTCAATGATTGCTTATGCGCAGCCCACCATCTGATAGGTGTCTTATGCAGTGCCATATCTAGTGCTGGTAAGCGATGTTCATCTGCAATTGCTGTAGTATAATCTTTGATAAAGGAATAAATATTAGCTAAACCATCATAAGTTGGGATTGGGATTACCTCCTTTCCAATCCAACGCAGTGACTCTGTAACTTGCGCGCATCTCCTCGCAGATACTTTGTGTATGTGACTTTGACAATTCTCTAGTACTGCATCAGAGTCTAAAATGCAAGAGTTGTCGCATCTCCAGCTGAGTGTTCCATCCACAGTACGATTAATGTAATCTTCCTGATTTGCGGTCATCTTGTACAGTCGATCCAAATCTTGAGCTCTGGACTCTTCCTGAATCGGCTCACTATATCTGTCTCCATCCGCAGGGTCCAATGGTGTAACATCCCAAACAAAATCACAAAAATTTAAAATTTTTCGACATGCCAATTAGTGCCTATTCAAACTGTGCGGAAAATAATAATGCATAAAAGGTTGTCTTACTGTACTAATTATCATGCTGGTTTATAGTATAAGAATTGCGACTAGATGACTTATATTTATGTCTTGAGGTTTATTCATACTCAGCTGTATTATTACAAAACTTCTATTGTTACTGTTATGATTGATGATTTCACTAGTTTGACTAATGTGCTTTTGTCGATGATGAAGGGGTCCTACGGACGCCCCGAGCTTACTTAGCATTCGTGCTAAAGCATGTGGATTTGTACTTGTGGCAATTTACAGGTAAGGATCTTAGGTTTGCGACAAGTGACCGAACAGTTTATCAGTGACCTCCTTTGTAACAAAAATGTTTGATAAGATAAAAACATTGAGCACTCTACCGGGTTCCACCTGTATGTCATTCCAATTCTGCACATGAGTAGCATCGTGCACATACTTCTTTAAAACAGAAACGTAAAAAACATTATGGATTTTTAAATTATATGGCAATGCCAATTGATATGCAACAGCTCCAATCCTTGATAGTATTTTGAATGGTCCACAATACCTTGGTGCTAGTTTAGCACAACTCCCAAGCTTTAAAGAACTTTTCTTGGGTTTTACCTTTGTAAAAACATGGTCTCCTACCTAAAATTCTCTTTCAGTGCATTTCAAATTAGAATAGCTTTTCTGCCGATCTTGGGTAACCTTTAAGTTACCTTGAACTTGTTTCACGGTCAGCTCCATTTCTTTCAATAAATCTGGTCCTAACATTAATCTGTCTATAGGGTTATCCCAAGAAATAGGAGTACAACATTTTCTTCCATACAAAATCTCAAATGGACTTAACTTAGCAGGTGCTTGATAATTATTATTGTAGGAAAATTCTACTAAATGTAAGAAATCTTCCCATTTAGATGGTTGATCTTTAACATACAATCTTAACATGTTTTCTAAGATCTGATTTACCCTTTCTGTTTGACCATCATTTTGTGGGTGGAAAGAAGTGCTAAAATTTAATTTAGTATTTAACCCTTTAAACAGTGTTGTCCAAAAAATTTCGGTGAACTTAGAGTTCTGGTCTGAAATAATTACCTTTGGAATTCCATGTAAGCAAAATATTTGCTTCATGAAAATATATGAATGTTAGAAGCCTTGAAAGTAGTTTTAACAGGAATAAAATGAGCAGCTTTACTAAGTTTGTCAACAACAACCATGATTGAGTTATTATGCTTTTGATTTTTAGGCAAACCTGTAATAAAGTCAATGCTTATTATTTCCCTCCATTCTGGAATTGGTAAGGGCTGCAATAGTCCAGCTGGATGTTGGTGTTCATCTTTAATAGACTGACATTCAAAACATCTAGCTATATATTCAACAACTTCATTCTTCATGTTGGGCCAAAAATAATATTTTCTTAACATAGTTATCATTTTCTGATAACCAGGATGTGCTGAATAAGGACTTTTATGAATTTCATTCAAAATCAGCAGCTTAACTTTCGACATATTAGGCACATAAATTCTGTTTTTATAAGTCATTAAGCCTTTTTCATTAATGCTGAAATCTAGAATTAAATTTTTAGATACATTTTCAGCCACTTTAGCATGCAAATCTTGATAATTCTTATCTTGATTAATACCTTCTCTAATCTGATTTTCCAGATCAGTCTTAAAAGTACTGATTGCTGCCACAAAACTCAATCTGGCATTTCTACTCAAGGCATCAGCAACCTTATTTTCATTACCATTAATGTGTTGAATCTCGAAATCATACTCGCTAAGGAAAGCTAGCCATCTAGCTTGCCTTGCGTTAAGATTCGTTTGATCCAATAAATACTTTAGACCTTTATTATCTGTCATCAGAATAAATTTCCTTCCAATCAAGTGATGGCGCCACATTTTCAGTGTATGTATCACGGTTGCCAACTCAATATCATAGGTTGCATAATTCTTGTCATGGATTTTTAACTTCCTTGACCCAAAAGCAATGGCATGACCTTCCTAACTTAAGACCCCTCCAAGTCCATCGTTGCATGTTCAGTGCATACGACAAAATCCTTATTGGGATCTGCAATTTTTAAGATGGGTGCAATAGTTAATAATTCTTTTAACTTATTAAAGCTTTCTTGACACTTTTGATCCCATACGAATTTCTTCCCTTTCTTCTGCAAAGAAGTGATGGGGTTAGCAATTCTAGAGAACCCTTCAATAAACTTTCTATAATAACGTGTTATTCCCATGAATGACAGTACATCAGTTACATCTTTGGGGATAGGCCATTCATTAATTGCTTTTATCTTATCAGGATCAACAGAAATACCATCTTTAGAAATTATATAAACCAAATACTGAATTTAATCTTTATAAAAATCACATTTACTGAACTTAGCGTAAAGCTAATGTTCTCTAAGTACTTGCAAAATTATTTTTAAATGTTCGTCATGCTCTTCTTTAGTTTTTGAGTAAATCAGAATATCATCAACGAATACCACTACGAACTTATCCAAATATTTATGCAGAACGTTGTTCATCAAACACATGAAAATTGTCGGTGTGTTAGTCAGCCCAAAAGGCATAACTACGAACTCGTAGTGTCCATAATGCGTTCTGAATGCAGTTTTGAATATGTCCTCGTCTTTTATTCTGACCTGATGATACCCCGACCTTAAATCAATTTTAGTGAATATCTCTACTCCGCGTACTTGATCGAATAGATCATCTATGTGGGGTAAGGGATATCAGTTCTTAATTGTCATTTTATTAAGCTGACGGTAATCGATGCATAATCGCATGGTACCGTACTTCTTTTTAACAAAAATTACTGGTGCTCCCCAAGGAGACACACTAGGCCTTATGTAGTTTTTATATATTAATTCTTTCAGCTAAGATTTTAACTCATTCGACTCAAGAATATTCATCCTATAGCGAGCCTTTGAGTTTGGTACCGTACCGGGTACTAACTCAATGGTGAAATCAAGTTCCATTTTCGGAGGTCATCCTGGAATTTCTTCCGGGAATACGTCGGAAAAGTCCTTAAGGATGGGAATATCCTCTAGTTTTAACTTGTCTTCTTTCGATGTACACTTGTCGTTAATAACATTAACAGCAAACATTTTATATCCTTTTCTGGTAGCTCTCTTTACTTGTAGAGCAGAAATCTGCCTTACTGAAATCTTCCTATGAATTCCTTTTACTGTTTCTGTATTACCTTCCTTATTTATACATGTAAAATATTTGTAATAACAATTCAGTAAAACTCTATGCTATTCAAGACAGTCCATACCAATCAGCAAGTCATATGACCCTAAGCGTAGAACATTCAGATTAATTTGCATTTTCAACTGACTTATAAATACTTCACAATCCTTTACAAAATATGTAACTTTTCTTTTAGTACCTGTTGCAAGCTGAACTAACCATGCATTATCAAATTTCTCTACTTTTAACTTGCAACGGTTTACTAAAGTAGGTGAAATATAACTCAGATTTGCACCGGGATCTATCAGAATAGAAATAGACTCGTTTCGTATCATACCTTCAACTTCGACCATGGATGTTTGATGGTCAGCTTGATGATTTTCCAGTGCTGCATTTATCCTGGGCATTTCTCTTGCAATATCTTCAACTGTAGGTTGTGCTTGCATAGTGTGAATATTGTTGGTTGTCCTCTTGTTGTGTGGGCAATCTACTCTCTTATGTGGTCCGCCGCAGTCATGGCACTTCATGGGTCCTTTCTGTTCAGCATACCTGTTGTTGTTGTTATTGTTATTGCTGTGATTATTATTGTTAGGTACGTTTCTTGCAGCAGTAAAGTTCTGAGGTGCATTATTCCTGTAATTATTACGGTTAGGAAAATTTCTGTTATTAAAACTTTTCTTAAAACCCCCAGAATTATGATTAAAATTCTTCTATTTATAGTCAAATTGATTAGTCTTACTGTTCTTCCAGCCAGTTGTTCCTTCTCTTTTTCTGTTTGATCAAAACAAAAATTAGCCTTTCTCATGGGCTCTTCCAAAGTGGAAGGGTTATCATACTTGATACGGTCCTTTATATTGAAAGGTAAACAACTGAGAAACCTTTGTACTTTAGGATTTTCCTCAACCATGTAAGGTACATACCTCAGCAAGCTAAGGAATTTGTTGCACAATTCTTTCATGTTCATTGTACCTAACTTCAAATCATAAAATTCATTTAACTTATCTTCAAAATATTGTTCCGACAAAAACTTCTTTAACAAACTTTTAAACATATTCCAAGTTACTTATTTTTCTTTTATACTCTTAATTCTTTTAAGATCCTGCCACCAAATATCTGTCTTTCCGGTCAGATTGTAAATAGCCATCTTGGCTTTTAGTTGAGAAGAGTAGTCGTAAATATTAAAGTACTTCTTCATTCCAGACAGCCAAGCTTCTGCTATCTCACCCTTCTCACTTTCGCCATTAAAGGTGGGTGGCTTAATCTTTTTAAATTCCCCAGTAATCTGTTCATAATGTTTATGCTTTCTCTTTTTAGAGAAACATTCACTATTACTGCTATCATAGTTAAAGTCATTATTACTTGGATCCAATTTAGAGGATGGGTAACTATTCCTTTTATCATTTCTTGTTTTCTTATGCTTATGTTGGTGGGACATTGTTTCAGAATCAGCCTTCATTTATGATTTTCTGCCTCTTTCATTATTATGACAATTCCCTTTTAAATTTTGTTGTAACTCTTCCTATACCTTAAGGATCCATTCATTTTCTTCTTTAACATCCTTTAAGTCATATTTTAAATCCTGTAGAGTGCGTAAAATTTCAGAAGACTGGTTATTTAATTCAACATAAATTCCTTCAGAATTGTTATTATTAATGTGTTCATTACGAGGAGATCTATCCTCTGCTGATTCTTCTGGTATTTCCATACCTGCATTTTAAAGGTTAATTTGTTCTGTGCAAAAATAAAATTGAAATACAAAAGTTAGTAACATAAACTTTCTGATTTGTTTTATGTTTGCGTGCGTGAGCTTAAATTAGGCCTAGAGTTTGAACTTGTGCTCTGATACCACGTGTAACATCCCAAAAAAATCACAAAAATTTAAAAAATTTCGACATGACAATTAGTGCCTATTCAAACTATGTGGAAAATAATAATGCATAAAAGGTTGTCTTACTATACTAATTATCATGCTGGTTTATAGTATAAGAATTGCGACTAGATGATTTATATTTATGTCTTTAGGTTTATTCATACTCAGTTTTATTATTACGAAACTTCTATTGTTACTGTTATGATTGATGATTTCACTAGTTTGACTAATGTGCTTTTGTTGATGATGAAGGGGTCCTACGGACACCCCGAGCTTACTTAGCGTTCGTGCTAAAGCATGTGGATTCGTACTTGTGGCAGTTTACAGGTAAGGATCTTATGTTTGCGACAAGTGACCAAACAGTTTATCAGTGACCTCCTTTGTAACGAAAATGTTTGATAAGATAAAAACATTGAGCACTCTACCAGGTGAGAAAACTTTGGTTAAGGTCTAGACATTTTATGATAACGATAACTGGATATGCTGCAAATGCAAACAGTACGTCTTATTTAAATGTAATCTATAAGTTTGTACTTGATTCTATAGAACATCTGTCTTGATCATGACTCGGTTTTATACTCAGAACTATATGTGATTTTTCATTTTAGATTTATGTTGGACTGTACATAAGTGTCTATTTCTTATCTCAATGGCAATTCCTAGGAATTCTATGTACGAATGATTTATTATCTCGTCTAGGAACTACATGCTACGATGATTATAATGGTGATAATTCAATGTATTGTTTATAAGTTTCGCCATACCATACAAAGGAAATGTATGTATTTTGCAATTCATTAGATTATCCAAATAATCTATTTGCAATGTGTATTAAATATTTACAAACGTTTATATATGTATATATATATATATATATATAGATATGAACTTTATGTGATATGAGTTGTGTGCAACTATCGTGACCCTATGTGACACTATACAAATCCTAGCAAAAAACTATCCATACCTTTAACATGTTGTGACAGGTTTGTGCAACGCGACTATACCATAAAGCATATATATAACTTGTTCATTGTAATTAATATCATGCTGTGAACGTTACACTATCATAGGTTGGCAGATATTACACTGCCTATGCATTGAATGCACTTGATCTACCGTAGTAGTGGAGTTCAATCGTGGATGATGTAGTGAGCTTGATCACATGATATTATCGTAGTGATAACGGTTCTTGTGATGAGTTGTAAACGTCTTGGTTCGATGGTTAACGAGATGGCTCATTCATGGCTCCTTCGTGGTAGTAGTAATAATAGCTCATTTAATAAGGTAGATTGCTTGGTGTTTCGTGAAGCTGCCCGGTGATCTCCACCATTGATCTAGCAGGTTTTTCGATGGATGAGAGTTAATCCAAACCTCCATTACGTTCAAAGGGTTTAATGTTACCTTGGCATTTGGTGGTAGTGGCTCTGCGTTTTGACCGATAGGTTGAGGATTTTTAGGGTTTTCATTTTGCAATGTTGAGGCATGGTGCCTGAATTTTGAACCCGTGACCTGTAAAAGGTTCGAGAGCCAAGTCTTTTATCATGATAACTCGTCACAGTTAGCAGCTCAGAGTCTGGATCTGGGGTGATTCGAAACTAAGACCTGTGAGGGTTTTTCTTTTCTTTTGAGTAGGTTTCAATTGGAATTTACAATTGCAGTGTTTCTTTTAGGGTTCGAAATGAGAGGCCAAGCCTCGCCCTCATTGATACAGGTCTCAACATTGTTTAACTATTTTAAAGGTTGTTAGCTCGATGGGGTTTCCTTCTTTCTCAGCACTCAACGGTGTATAATTTTATAGTTACAGTTGCACTTGTCTGGCGTTTTTCTGCTCTGTGCCAACGTTAAAAGGTAATGTGCTTCGAACCCTTTTTCCTGTAGCTTCCATAATCAAACGTTAACACAATAATAGTTGCTTGCTCTATGTTGAATTCGTTTCTTTAAAAGAAAACTGTCTTTTAACCACATCTTCATTGTTGTTGCAGGTGCAGAGGTTCGGTGGCTTCTCCATTCCAGGTGATGATGGTTGGAAACTGCTACACCAACCGGTAAGCCTCGGAGGTTGCCTTGTAACTCTGGTTAGATGAGGATGATGGCCATCATGTGTTTTGTTCTGTGGTCCTCGTGTTTATCTCAGAGAGTTTGTAATTCATTGCAATAGGGTTTGTAAACTGTAAAATAATTGGGGAGGGTAATACTTCGACCCAAAGGGCAAGAGCTGTGTTAAATTTTGAATTGCAATAGTCGTGGGGAAGAGTTCTTGTTCTCAGACTTAATGTAGAAGTGAAACTTGTTTTTAATATGGTTCAGCGTTTATGATTGATGTAAAAGAAAGTTATAGTTTGTGGAAAATGATTTGGTACTTCTTTGTTATTGTTCCCTCGATAGATAATGAAATATGAAAATATAATAGTTGCGGGGAAGGTTTTCCAGACTTGGATATTGTAAATCCTATGTTTTCTATAATTAATAGTAGATGAAATGGTTCTAGAGACAAGTTAGGCCTGTGTGTAGTTCGTCGATTTGAAAGGAATTGTTTCGTTTTCATCCTATAAGTTCGAGGGTTAGGGTTTTGACTCCATATTGAAATGTATGGCTTGATTTTTGGTCCTCGATATGATACCGAGACTTTGACTATGTCGATCTATTGAAAATGAATGCAGTTTGTAATTTATGTTTAGTTTTATGGCAAATAACACATGGCTTGTCATGAGTTAAAAATGATTAAAATGTTGACTGTATGCCGAGAGTTGATATTGTTGTTTACAGTTATAAAATAAAATGATAAATGTTTTGTTTCCTACTATGGAATTTATAATATAAAACAAATGAGAAATTATGTGCATGGAGTAGTTGGTACTTGTTCACTGTGTACTCTTTTCAAAAAGGAAAATAACAATAAACTACAGTAAATTTTTGATAGGAAAAATAATGGAAACATAAATCCTGATTTTAAACTTTGAAATGACATATTAGTACTCTACAGTGATGTTATGAATTTTTTTGATAATTTATGTTTCAAAATTGATTTCATTAATAAGTGTAAAATCACAGTTATTTTTCAAGACAGTAAATTTACTATTTGATGAAACAAAAATAGTACTGTAAAGAATGTGGAAATTCTGGAAACCCTGTTAAGTGAAAATGAGTAGAGATAAACTTTAGATTATAATAATTAATACTAATCACTAACAGTAGGAAAACTAACAGAATATACAAAGTTGTTCTTTTCATCATCTTGGCTATTTGCCTATCATATCTATCTACATTAATTTATTCTTTGTACTAGAGTACGATGCCAATCCATTAGCATGGGGAAAAATGCAGAGAACATTTTATTCAATCTTTCATAATCTGGTACTATTCAGAATCTTATTTAGCTTAGAAATAAAAATAATGGTGTTTGTTCCATAATATCTTTGAAAACATAAATGTAATTATAGCAGATAGAAAACTTTTAATCAACACAAAATTTAGGAAAGGTAAGTAGAACCTGTAAGTGAAGATAGGGCCGACAAACACCCAAGGAGGCCTGTTCCTCCCAACCTATTCCAGAAGAAGCAGCCCAACTGTTGGCTTCTTGTGAACCCCCAAGCCTGATTACTGAACCACTAAGTAGATGGAATCTGTGTAGAAGCAAGGCACTCAAAAATGCCTTCAGCACTCAGCATCAACCTCCTGTAATAACATGCCTTCAGCACTCAACATCAAACTCCTTAACTCAATAGAGTTTTGCAGACTCACAACATGATCAACAACTTCGCATATCCCCTCATCAAATCTCTTGGGTGAAAACACAGCAAAACCCCAAGGTAAATTTCCTCGTCAGGAAAAGTGATGAACCTCAGTTCATAATTTGATGGCTATTATATAGACTGCCTAGGTCTTTAGTCGTCAGTTTGGAATAAATGAGCCTCAAGCTCCAGTCCCATCTTTCAGGGCACTATGACCACATTTCAAGGGAGTTGTCCCATACCAACAGCTAGTTAGTTGCATCATGATGCTGCCACTTGTCTATTGCATTCTACCCCAGATTCCATTCCACCTAGTGGATCAGTAACCACTCTTTCAACAGTCCTCTTAGGTGTTTTCCTCCTATTTTATTTATTAAATAATAAAATATTGTGCAAATTAAAGTCATCCTTGGACACCTGTCCAACATAAAACTTTACAATAAAATTTATCATAATGTTTTCTAAAACAAAATGTTTTCCAGCAAAAGGGTATGTTACAAATGGTGCGATGACCCTGAGATGCTTTCCTTCAAAGATCATCTTCTTTGCCTTCAGGTTTATGATGGCAAGGTTATCGATAGCCCAGTCAATTCCCAATGGCGTAGGAAAAGGCTGACTATCATCGACAATTTAGATTACCTCAAAATCTGCGTGAATTTGCACTCCATCAATGTCAACAATCACGTTGGCTAACCATCCAAAGGGTATGACTTTCTCCTGATTGGCCATTCTCAACTGGATAGGTGACCATGACAACTTTGGTCTCCCTATCTGCTGCCATGTCTTCTTGGTTAAGATATTTACTACTGATCCCAGATCAAGAATGATCTCATCCATTTCATAATCTCCTATATGTGCACTGAGTCTCATTTCTCTGCTCGTTCTCTTTTGTTTCTTGATGTGATGAACTGTGCTATCAGTAGTTTCATTTTCACTGCGCGGTTCATACTGGTCTACCAACTTCTGCAATTCTACTATAGCATTTGGGCTCTTCAACAGCTTCATGCAGCTCCTGAGGAACTGCGCAATAGATGTGCATGTATCTGTTGTGGTTCTTGTTCTGTCATAAGCAGTCGGCATGTCTTCCATATCCGGTATTTCACTGCGCAACAGGATTCTTGACGACTCAGGTGTTGATTCTTTGAAGATATCCCTTGCTCCCTCAAAGGCCTCTCTATTTTTCTTCAAGTCGAAAGCAAGTGCTTTCCCAACAGCTTTCCTTATCCAGATCATTTCAAGAGGAGTCTTCTTAGTATTAAAATCTCCAAAAGTCGAAGCCTCTGCTCCTCTATCTCTCCCTGTCGTAGCACCACTTTGTGTCACTAGGTTGATACTTGGATTTGCAAGTTTCCTTTTTGTTGCGATCAACTGGATGTTTGGGTTCAATACCTCTGGTCGTTTCCTTTTCTGCATCTCTACTTCTAACATTGGGAAATATTCAATAACATGATCAAATGATTGACAATAACTGCATGTAGTGCATGGGTTGGTACAATATCTAGATACATGGCTTGCTTGGCCACAGTTATAGAAGATTACTTGACCTCGGCCCCGTCCTTGCGCTAGGCCATTATTTCTTCCTCTCCCACGGTATCCTCCGCGGCCTCTTTATGCTCCCTGATCTTGCAGTGCATTTTCTTATTTTTGTGGAGTCTCTCCTTGGACTCTATACATTCCTCCATACATATGCTCAATATATTTCTTTCTTTCTAACATGAGCTCATATGCGCAGAAATTGGACTCGTCATGCCCCACTGACTTACAGAAGTTACAATATAAGTTTTTAGGTGTTCTTACGTATTTATGTATCATGTGGCAGTCTTATGGCTGATGTCCTCTGGTTCTGCAAATTTCACACCATGGCCCTGGGTGCGGATTTAATGGGTTTGGTCCACCCATGTTAAGGAACTCTTGGAATAAAGGGAAATGATCCTTAGTGTGTCCTTCCCCTTTATAGCCTGTACACCAGACTTCCTGTCTCTCTTGCTTTCCTTTCTTGATATCTTGTAACTGTAGTGTCAGGGTAGATAACTGGTTCTGAATCTGCGACATGCCACTGCTAGTTTCTCCCATGGGTGAAGCTTCCAACTTCATCACGATCTCCAAGGATTCTGCCTGCGAAGCCACTTTCTGTTGCATCACTGACTATCTGATATGGGGAAAAAACGTGGCTATAAACCACTCCTTGTGCTGCTGCGGGGCTATAACAAAGCTTACTTGGTCAATCAGTGTCTTAAATTTCTGATCAAACTCCTCGACCATCTCATTAGGTCTCTGTTTAATCTCTTTCAACTCTGTGATGCACTGTGACTTTGACTTCGGCTTCTTAAATTCTACTAAGAGCGCAACCTTGATTTCTACCAGGGTTCTTTTTTGTCCCTGCGAGTATTTCATGAACCAATGCAAGGATCTGTCTCTAAAGGTGGTGACAAGCTGTGCTTGCTTAACAACATCGCCATGTACTTGTTTAACACTCCAAATGGCTTCACTTAAAAACCAGTGTTGATTAGGGTCTTCTAGACCCGTTCCTTTGAATATCGACAGCTTAATATCCTTAGGCATGCTTCTTCTAGTTGGTGGAGGATTATGCGTAGGTTGCTGAGCAGAAAAGATAAACAGAATGGTCTGAGTGCTAGGGATATTCGCAATAGGGAGGTTATGGACTGGCTAAGTTTGTGCAATGGAAGGCGCGGTGTTCCCACCCAGTGGATTATGCGGAGTAATAGGATGATAGGTGGAAGATAAAGGTGTGGCTTGGCTATCAAGTTCGTCTTTTGAATCAATATCTACGTGAAGTCCAGGTCCACTAGCAGTCTTCTTAGGTGTATATTTATACCTTTTCCCACTTCTTAGGTTATGTGTCTCTTCACCTGAATCACTAAAAATGCTATTGACCATTACAAATGTAAAAATTTTACTGCATTCTAAAACCACCTTTCTCAACTAAAAGCATTTTAATATATAGATTGAGGTTGTTCAGATACTTACCTCTGATTCCCTTGAAAAATTATCTTTCAGCTGCGCTGTAGGAATTTAGCATGTCCACAGCGAACTGCATCACAAAACTTTGTAACGTACTATCGACCCAGAAGTCAACTGCTCGTAAGAATGGACTATCTAGTGCTTTGATCTTTTCAATCAGGTCCATTGTCCACTCGGTCAGTGCATTTCGCGGGATACAGTTTCTGTGTTCTACGAAACTTGACAACCACTCGTGTAGCTTATTCCCAAAAGATGCCCAAAAAACTTCATGAACGTCCTTTCAGAGGTATTTATTCAACCACTCGATGTCAGAGAGATGTTGGTGTCTGTTTTCTTTCCTTGCGAAGTCTCTCTCTGTCTTGTCACACCAAGCCCAAATTTATTTCTTGTCTGGATACCAAAAGTCGACGCCCAGCTCAACTTCTTCTACTTTGTACATCATGACTTCAACTCATCACGAATTATTAGCATGGCAACGGAACCATTTGTTGGCTTACGTACTGATCTAGAGGTTTCCAATATAGACCTAGGTTCTTCGTGGTTTCAAGGAACCAACAAAACCCCTTCTCACCGGCCCTTTCGGGAACAATCTGCGAATAAGCTGAGGTCTCACCCGAGGTGTAGCCATGGGGGCACTGTGGAATCAGGTTTCCAAAGTGATGTGATGAGTTTTTCGGACAGGACTACTGCATAACGCACTATTATACTTGCATTGCGAGCTGAGGACTGCGCGACGATAGCCTGCATCGCGGTCCGCACTTCTACGAACTAACCACTTGTGTAACCAGCGCATCCTAGGACTGCGTGGTTCGGACATGATACAATTAATAAGACAACACAGCAGAGTTATACACTTCCTCTTCCACACTTAACCATTCAAAGGCTTCACTTTAACACTTAGGCATTCATCTACTGCCTTAGATTACTTAGATTTATAACAAATGCAAGTAGACAACACCTACAATGTTGCGCACTTCCAGTGTGGTGTACCAAAAGAGTTACACAACCCTGACTTCTACATACACTTGTGATTATTTCATAAACTGATACTTTCACAGACTTAGATTACTGAGCATTCTTCGTTCATCCATTCACACAATACTTAACATATCATTCCCATCTTTCTCCTATGGTGAATACATATAAAAGCATTAACACACAAACTGATAAATGAGAATCCAAGCATCCAATGTAAGCAAATAGGTAAATGCAAACACACAAACAATCACACTACACAGTATTTAACATGGTTCACCCCCAGGATGGAGGCTACGTCCACAAGAACTATTGTTATATTAGTCTTTGGGAAGGGTACAATAGTTCTTTGTCTGCACACACAGCTTGCAGACCCTCTTCTCTCTCTCTCGGCCTCTGCGCACATAGCTTGCAGAGCCTTTACAAAATGTTCCTTAAAGAGATTTATCAAATCAATAATGAGAACAATAAAAAATGAAGAGTAACCCTTTCCCATACAAAAATGCCTTATTTTTAGATCATGCCCGTAGGTCATGTCTTTACAATTTGAAGGCTAAAACCCTTAGGTTTACAAAATTGTCACGGTTTCCCCTTAACCGGACTGCTGGATTCTGGTAGCGAATATTCCATTGTGGCCGCCTTCAGCACATGCCTCATGTCGCTATTAGCCTTCCTGTCGCACGCCTGCCAATAGGTCGCTTTCACTGATTTGTTCTTCCTCTAACGGTCTCGTGCGACTGGTACATGTAGTGGTTCTTTCGTATGTGCGACCAGTCGCTTTCTTCTGCTTCTGCTCTTTACCCGTCGCTTGGCACTCCTAGAGCATCTTTATCAAAAATAGACTGCCGACGGTCTAACCAGAATCTTGTGCCATCTTCCTTCCAACACTCTGCTTTTACAGATCCACGTAGACTAGACACATCGCAGCACTGCCTCCTCATAGTACTGATCTTCGCAGCACTTCTGACGTTGCACTGCACACAACTTCGTAGCATCCCAAAAACTTATACAAAAAAAAAGTTCCAACTGAACTGCGCTCAGCTCCGCAGTTCCAAAAATCCTTCTTGCTCAAAATGCCCCACTTGGGCCAGGCCAAACAATAAATAAATAAATACAAGGGAAAATCAAAGTGGCAATAGTTCATGAAGACACATGGAGGTTGTGGGACCCACACAAGCTAGATATTATGTGCCACATGGAATCCACCTCTTGTAATTTCGAATCCATGGGAAGCCTAATATTCTTGGGAGGATTTGGAAGGATCATACACTTGGAAATATGCATCATCGGTCGAATTGGGATGGAAATGTAATTCCCATAGAAGAGGAAGAGTCAAATGAGGAGTTATTGAACACTTGGACTAGATTCCCTAACCTATATGACAGCAATGATGAAGATGCTATGACACCTACGATGAATTGCAGACCTGATTGCTGACATCTGACCATTATGACATGTCAGGCCTAGAAATAGCAGCCAACAGAGCCTCATGGGAGTTAGATAAGCTCAAAGGATTCCTACTCAAATTGGTGGAAGGTGGAAGACTAGGAAGTGGAGGACACATGGAAAACCATGAACCACTCCCTAATTCGAATTGGCTTGGAGTCTTTGGATGGAATTGGAACCTTAGAAGGATAAGGATGTTTATAAAATACAGGGATCAACCAAGAGAATGGATTTTGATCATTTTGAGAATTTTCATTTGTGAAGAGAACTGGTGGAGTGCTTCTCTACTTGCCTTAGCCAATTTCGAGGGTGAAAGATTACCATCCTAGTTGGTATGTGGAAAGGACATTCATACCTTTCATGTGAGCTTCAATGGAGTCATAAGTTTCATATGTAATCTACAGGACAACTCGTGGTCACTTCTTGTTCAGTTCATTCCTCCAACCATTTCCAGTTTGCTTAGCATATTCATGATCCTTGAGGGAAGGCGCACTTGGTGAGCTATTTCACTCTTTGGGGGAGCTTCTAATTCCCCATTTCTTTTTAATATGAATTAAATTCTATTTTCTTCACCTTCATAAATTTTCAGGTCGAGCTTCCAAGTGGAAATGTATAAATCTGATCATTAATGAGAAAATGGTGCATTTTCCCCACTATGTTGATGTTCGCCAATGTTGTGATGATAATTCCAAATGAATAAGTGAAACACTGATGGAATAATGATATATGGACTGTTAATAATTTGTATTACAATTTTCATGTTCAGTACCTAAGATTTTGGAGACATTTGGTTCAGTTTCATAGCATTTGGAGAAGTTTTCCTATCATTTCCCCAAGCTCAAAACTAGTAATTTGCTTCTGATTTTGAGAGTGTTGTATTAGACCAAATTAAATGAATGGAGATGTATATGAGACCCTATTTATGTCCCCTTGATTTCCCCTACCTCTTTTCATAAATTATAGAGGGTTCAGTACCATCTGGAGAGCCATCTTCAACCCTTACCCTAGGGGGATTTGAACCCCAAATTGCTAGTCAAGTTCCCTACATTGGCCATAATTAAAAGAGGATTTGAAGAAGTATTTTAAAGGTCCAAAAGAATCCATGAACCTCACATTTATGTTCTAAACTCATCCATACACCTACTCAGAATATTTGTGAGAAATTGGAGCAATTTAGAGACCAAGACATCATAACTAGTCAAAGGTCGAACTAGGGGAAAAATTTGAAATTTTCACTATTTTCATAAAAATAAAAATAAAGGAAATTACAACATGACCTTCCTATGTTGTTTTCCATATTCATGGGACAACTTGGTAATGGTTGTTGGAAGCATCACAAAGAAATTGGTAATTGAAGAGGTCATGGTTACTTTACTCTTAGTGGAGATGAGGAATAAGGTTTATGAATCCACTAAGAAGGCCATGGTTGTTCGTGGAATATTAGAAGAGAAAGGAAAGAAAAGGAAAAAGAGAAGATCAAAATATCGTGGGATATCTAACTCTCATAGAAATTCCAAGGCAAGTTGTTGGAACTACAGTAATGTCAAGAATTTCAAAAGGATAAAAGAAGAAAAAATAATGACTCTAGTGATGAATCCAAAATATGTTTTCAAGGGAATAGTGGATTTACTTTTTTTGTGGCCTTGGGGACCCATGCATGTTAGAGTGTGTGGTTAATAAATTGTAGATATTCCTTCATGACAAAAATTCCCATCAAGAGTGATTTCCAATATATGAAAAACATGACAGTGGTAGGGTATACTTCATTGATGATTTCCATCTTAGAATAGTTGGTTGTGGTAGAGTCTTGATTAGATTCCTTGATGGTAGAGTGAAGAGGATCAATGAATTTATGCACATCCCAAGTTTTGCATGAAACCTATAGTTAGTAAGAACACTTAATGATGGAGTGTGTAGGTTTTTCTCTCTATCGGATGCTAAGAGATGGTGTGAGGAGATTAGATGCTCACAAAGGGTGGTCATGTGGGTACTCTGTTTGAGCATGGTGCATGCCCCATTCACTGCAATAGTTCTTTTAATTCTTGGAGTGAATAGATCTATAGAATGTACACCTTCATCATCAAAACCAACAACAAAGAGGAGTGTTGTATCTACTCGTGATGGTCATACTTTCTAAGTTACTACCCAAAGGAGCCCTTGCTTTAGAAATCAAATTGTTTGTAGAGAAGACAATGTTATGGGACTAGAGAATGGGCCATATAGGTGAAGAGAGCATGTGGGCCTTGGAAAAAGAAATTGTTGAGGGGTTGATTGATTGTACTCTTAAATTTAGTTTCTACAATCATTACATGTATGGAAAATAGAACCGTGTTCAATTTTATTATAGTTCTCATAAATTTTATGGGTTGTTAGACTTGGTTCATTCTTCTATATTTGGTCTTGTTAAAGTTCCTTAAATTTATAAATCCATGTATTATGTATTGTTCTTTGATGATTATTGTAGGAGGGTATGGGTATATTTTCTCATAAGTAAATATGAGGCCTTTGTTCAACTCAGGGAGTTTAAGGATCTCTTGGAAATTCTGTGATGAACCTACAATAATTAATTAATGCAAATACACAAGATATCAGAAATAATAGAACTCAGAATCACTTTTATATTGATCACGGGCCACTTCGAGAGGGAAACCTCCTTTGAGCAAGCTCAATACAATTAACTTCACGGTGCCTTCAATGACCTCAACACACACTTATATACTAAGTCTATGCCCAATACTATGAGTCAAAACCATGGGACATATAATACTACGGGACGACTTACAAAGCATATGCGTCCAATACTATGGGTCAATACTATGGGCTAATATAAACTACGGATCAACAAATACTACGGGACGACTTACAAAGCATATGCGTCCAACAACAATATACTAACATAGTAAAGAGAAGGGTTGACATAGGTTCCTAACATCCCCTCTCCCTTAGAAAAAGCTTTTTCCTCAAAGCTTTGGTTGGAGAAATTGTTGCAGAATCTGAAGGAGTGGTTCCCCGGTAGCATCCTCGGGTTTCATTTCAGGCCACTGACGCCTTTGGAGTGTCAAGGAGGATTGCTTGGAAGGTTGTAGATGAAGAAGAACCCTGTCAGCTGCATGGAAAATGCGCTCAGAACGGTGCTGATCGGCTTATTGTTTCAGGCGAATTATGGCCATGTGAAGATTGTTCTGCAGAATGGGAAGAATCTGATCGCGGTTTCGAAGAACCGAGTCAATTTCCTGAACTGGGGAGCTGCTAAGGGTGTATGGAAGAAGAACTGGCGGTTTTTTTCCATAGACCGCTTCATATGGTGTCCTTTGAGATGTGGTGTTGTACCACGAGAGAGCTGCTAGGAAATCCATAGAAATAGTTGGCCAAAGCTGTGTAGGGATGGGAAAGGGTTTGAGCAATCCCGAAAGGAGTGTCGTTTCCCCTTGTTGACTTGGAAAGTATCATCATCATCCACCATCTGTTGAATTGTCATTTTTAGTCCCTACCAAAAGAAGTTACATTGTTCCCGGTCATACATTTTGCAGAACCCAGAGTGCCCTGTTGATGAAGAAGCATGGAGTTCATAGAAGAGATAGCCCTGTTGAACATATTGCAACCAATTTGGAACAAGCAGAGAAAGAGATGTAAGAGAAACTGGGTCATCAATTGTGCGAGAAGGAGCATCTTCCACCATATTGTCCTTACCCTTCTTGTAAGTGATCACATAGGGATAACCCATGAGTTGGATAACCCATTTCAGGTGTGTTGGGGAGGAGACCCATTGTTCCAGAAAATTTTCCAGATTCGGGAGATTAGTCTTGATGCAGAAATAATTTCCTAATAGGTATGGCTGCCACTTCTGTACTGCATGCAAAATAGCCATCATTTCCTGCTGAGAGGTAGATGTGGCTAAATTCTTACCGGAAAGGTCGCTTGAAGGCAGCAAGCGCATTGGTTCAGCAAAGATACCTGCATATCTATCCAAGGAAGTAGTGGAGACTGTTGATGGGTGCATCTGAATGGAATTGAGCTGAGTGATGACAGCATGTGAATTCTTCTTAAGGATTTTTTCCAGGCGATGTGAACTGATGATGCAGAGAGACCCTGGTTGTAAGCCCATAAATTTGTGTTGTGCCCCATTGACTTTAAACTGCATCAAAAGTTCAGCAAAATCCCATAAGATGGGGCCAAGTGTGCATATCCATTGAACGCCCAAAACCACATCACATCCTCCTAAGGACAAGGAAAACATGTCATAGCGTAGGTTATAATCTTCCATAGAGATACGCACATTGTGACACTTCCCCTTGCAAGGTAAGGTGCCCCCATTGGCAACCATGACTTCAAAGTTGGAGCAAGGATGGACAAAACAATCAGCCTGTTTGGCAATCCGAGGGTCAATGAAGTTATGAGTGCTACCAGAGTCAATGAGTATGGTAAGAGGGAGCTTCTTGAAGTATCCCCTGACCCGCATTGTTTGTGGGGTGGTGACGCCGGTTACAGCATGGAGAGAGATCTCGGGTGGGTCGTCCTGAGATGGGGTGTCAACAGGCGGGTGTTGAATGTCGACCTGATCATCTACTGTAGCTGTAGCTTCTTCACCAAGTTCTAAGGCAGGCAGAGAATCCACATCCAAGAGATAGAGATTTTGTTGAGCACATCTATGTCCCCGAGTGAATTTCTCATCACAATTATAGCAAAGCCCTTTTTCTCAGCGTGCCTGCATTTCTATTTCAGACAAATGCTTGATAGGAGTTGGTTGAGGAGCAGGCGTGATGGGAGGTCGTTGGGAACCCATATTTCTGAAGGGAACAAAGGTGGGTTTGGAGCGTTGTTGAGCTGCGATCTTGTCCTCGGCAAGCTTATCCAACCCTAGGACTTCCATCATTGTGTTGGGACAAACAACTTTGACCTCTGAGCGGATTTAATCCTTGATACCACTGATAAAACAACTCCTATAGAATTCATCAGACAATCCTTCTGTGTGATTGGCCAATTTCTCAAATTCTGTCTGATACTCTCTCACTGTGCCAATTTGGTGAAGTTTAGTGAGTGCTCCTGTGAAATCATCAAAAGCACTAGGACCAAATCGTGGCAAAATGAGTTGGCAAAAATCTGTCCAGTTTGGCTCGGGATGAGCTTTGATGTACCAACGGTACCATTGAAGGGCTTCCTGTTCCAAATGAAAGGATGCAAGTGGAACTTTCTGGACATCAGAAGTATTATGCAGACTGAAATATTGTTCTGCTCGATATATCCATCCAGTCGAATCAGTACCATTGAAGCGAGGAAAATCAAGCTTCTGCCCACGAAAATTGTTGGAAGAAGAGAACCCGGTGGCTGCAAAAGATTCTGGCTGTCTGGTATTGTTCATGGTTGAATGCTGAAGATGGAGGCTGAGAAATTTTTCATCCAGATCTTGGAGTTTGGTTTGGATGGCTGCAAGTGCTTCCTCCATGGTGTGTGCTCCTGCATGGGTGACAACCATAACCAGGTTTTTTTTTAGGTGGAATGGGTAGAAAAACACAAACAAAAGCTGATTTAGTAAAGGGAAATTTGGATTGGGGAAACAATCTGATGGGTAATTGGGGTTTGACTAGATTTTGGACACTGTCGAAATGAAAAGAAAGCAAAAAGGGGGATTTCAGAAGCGGGGTGATAAAATGAGAAAATTTGGCAAAGATGGACAAAGAAGCAGAATTTAGAAAGGAACTCTGTGGTAAAATTTGAAGGTGATTGGGTGAAATCTGAGGAAGTTATGGCAAACCCTAAAAATAGACAAATGTGGGATTTTGGGCTTTGGGAAGAGGAATTGGGGATAGGGTCCTCAGGAATGAAAGATGCAGAATGGGATGATAGGGGTTCCCCAAAAATTTCAAGGGAAACAGAGTGAAAACAAGGGAGATATAGAGAAAAAACTGGTTTTTTTTTTTTTCTTCCAGAAATGGATCGGCAACAGCGGCGCAACGGCGCGGAAGGGATCGAAAATGGCTGGATCTGAAACGGCGACTGGATCTAGAATGACTTTTAGAATAGATCTGAAACGGCGACTGGATCTGGAACGACTTTCAGGAAGATCAAGGTGTTGAAAATCAATAATACTGATGTCTTTTGTTGTACAAAGTTTGACATGTTTTATAAGTAATGACATAAAAAGATATAAGGCATCTACATATACCCCTCAACAAAATGGAGTTGCAAAATGCATGAACAAGACATTGATGGATATGGATAGGAGTATGCTTGGTGAATTTGACTTAGAGTAGAATTTTTGGGCATAAGCGGTCGCTACTACATATTAACTGATCAACAAGTTTCCTACATTAGCCCTTATGGACTAGATCCTTATGGAGGTTTGGACAAGAAAAAAATCCCTCATTTCAACATCTTCATGTTTTTGGTTGCTAGAGATATGTTCATTTTCCTAACGAGAATCAATATAATTTGGATAACAAGGCAATGAAATGTACCTTCATCTGCTATGGTGTTAGTGTGAAAGGGTAAAAGCTTTAGGATCTTTTGGATAAGAAATTTTTGTTTAGCAACAATTTTATTTTCAATGAAGTTAAGTATTCTCACACAATTATGTAACGATAAGAGGATGAGAAGAAGTTAGATGTTTAGCTAATACCCAAGACCAAGAAAGATGGGCTAGAGTTTCATGTTGGACTTTATGAGGAGGAGAGCTCAGAGGGATTGAAAAAAAGAACGAGAAACTCCACCTTAGCCTTTGAGCAAGTCCACTTTTTTAAATGAAGTGATTGTAGAGGCGTACAAGTTTAAGCATAGAAGTTGCAAGGATAAGGAATGTAAAAGGAGGTGGAAAGTTTCAAAGATAATTTCATCACTACTATCTTGAGCATCATTGAAGAACTTATTAATGGAATTCTCTTTTTTTCGGAGTTTATTGACTTATTAATACATTTTTATGTCTTTACATATATTGATAGGATTTGGATATTAGTACTGTGAATGAATTTTGAAATTCTTATATGCATTACCTTCGAGAGCTCCTTATGTATCATAACTTCATGTTGTGCATTCCCTATCCACTCATTGTGTTGGAATCGACTCCTCTCCTTTTGAAATGTCGAATGGTTTCGAGGTAAGGTCCTTTTATTTTCCATTGTTACTATTGTTTTCTCATATCTCTAGCAATTTTGGAATGAATTTAATTGGCATTTACACATTTGTGATTGCAACAATGAAATCATAGGCACTATAATTGAAGTGACAAAGTTTAGGCCCGATGATGTCGTACAACGACACCTCATGGTGGTTAAGTCCCCACAAGTTCTAGGGTCCAATCTAGGGAGCCTTCCGCTACCCCTGATTCCAAAGAGGAATAACATGACTAGCCCTGAATTTAATTGGCATTTACACATTTATGATTGCAACAATGAAATAATAGGCACTATAATTGAAGAGGGAAATTTTAGGCATGGTGATGTAGTACAATGGCACTTCGTGGTGTTTAAGTCCCCACAAGTTATAGGGTCCAATCTGGGGGGCCTGCCCCTACCCTTGATTCCAAAGAGTAATAACATGATCAACCCCTACAATTTGGAAAAAAATTGAAGCGAGAAACTAAAGAATTGATGTTGGAGATTGTGTGGGTGTGCACTACATGGTCTGGATGTAAAACTATATTGCATGCATGATATTGATTATATATTGGTGCTCTCCTCTATTGTTTGTTGTTGAATAACTATGTTTCTAACCAGATAGTCTGTTTACTTGAAGTAGGAGGGGAACTAGGTTGGTGGAAATGTGAAGTGGGTTCTATGTAATGTGAAATATTGACTTTGGTTTCCTTGTTCTCTTAGAAAATTTTGCTTATCGGATTTGGAAGTCTATCTTTCAAGGGTTGAATTACTTTAATTGATGTTCATTTTTTTTAATCCAAATGTTTTGTGTTCTAGGTTTTGTGGTTTCATGCAACTTTTACCTTAGAAGTTGAATTTTAAGTCTATATTTAAATCCTTCTCAAGCTTAGACCTAAAATGTTTATAAACAATGTGTTCATCCCGCGTTCCTCTGTCCAGTTGCAAGATTGATTTTGGACCCAAAAGATTCACCCTTTTCATCACATGGAATGTGTATTTGATATGAATTGAGACAATTAGAAGAGCGGTTTACACATTTCATCCTAAGTATGTTTCCTTATAGTTAAAATGTGGTTATTGCAATCTTGTTTAGCAAACCAAAGCCATGGAAAGGACATGAGTAATGAATAGATATGCACATTGCATTTCCTCTATTCAATATAGGGGTGATTTATTTCTCTCCACTAAATCTTTGTTGAGGAGGAAAAATGTTTGTTATAAATGCTATGTACTTGTGTAGTATGTTTTTGGGCCCTAAACTCATAGCATTTTATTTTGTGGAATTAATATTAATTTCATTAGTTGATTTGAAGGAATGTAAGGTTGGTAGGATTTACAGTTCAAGTATGCTTTTGTTTAGTGCTTCTTATTATTTGTCTAGCTAGATTTTCATCCCTTTTATCGATTCTCATTTGTATCATATTTCTTATAACTAGATACCAATGTCCTCTCTAGTTATCCATTATATCTTGGTTTCTCAACAATTGACTTTTGGGAAGATTGGAGAGGTTCCAAGGAATGGTCATTGGAACTTTAACAACGAGGTATTTTTCTTTTGAATTTTTGAGAAATTTGATTTCATATTAACTCACTCTAAACTTTTAATCTATCCAATCACTGGTTCTCAAGCTTTGGTGTTGAGATTTTTTTCTCATACCACCTTACATGTGTTACATGCAAGGAAAGAACAACATCTGCATGCATCCCTGACAATTACAACGATATTCAACCTTTGATGTGTTACATGCATGGTGGGGAGAGCCTGTGCAAGTGTTGATGAGTGGATTTATTCATGCATCAAGATTCAAATAATATCAAAGTAGATATAGATCCCTAAAATAGCTAGCAATTTCCAACATCTGGTTTTAGAAACCTAGTTTTGTTATGCCTATTTATTGAGTGCTTCGATTGGAGGTATTGTAAAAGTTTAATAAATTTATCATTATGTTTCCGAAATTCCTCCAAAAACTATATGTTGTTGATTACTCTTGTTAAGAGAGAAACTATGTAAATGTATTATTACATGTTGCTAAATAATACATTGAGCTTGATTTGGAGTTTGGATTTTCTTCCATGAAAGTGTTTTCCCTAGGAAATCATTGTGTAATGGTTGTATGTATTTGTGTTATTTGTTTTCCATAACTATTTTTACATTTTCTACACATTTATCTTTCATTAATTAGAGTAGAAATTATATCATGTACCTTCGCTTCCTTTCATATGGCACCAGAGCCTGATCACCTTGGATCCTAGGTGTTAGAGACAAAGTTTTTTTTAATGTAATCTTGGTTTGAGTGGGAACTGGTGAAATAGGAAATCTTGTTGCAGTAAAATGGAAAGCATGTCAAGACTAGAAATGGAAAGGCTATATGATACTCACTTTAATTTTTGGAAACCCAAAATGGAGGACTAAGCTCGTAGATCGAGACTTATGGGTTCATACTATGAAATAAAATCCTCTATTATGAAAGACAGAATATGAAGCTTTGGATGTCATGTCCCAAATTTGGAATTGGGTCACAATGTCCTAATCACATTGGCCATATTCATTAGAGTTTGTAAAATTGATGTTAAAGGTCAAATAATTGCCAAGGAGGAAAATTACTAGTTTCCTAGGTTTGGGGTGGAAGCTTTGGGATTTGGAATAATGGGGATAATAAATGATGTTTGAACATTAGAGTGGCATACATATTTAATAAAGGATCTAAATAAATATATACAAGTGAAAATCAAAGTGGCATTTGATCATGAAGACACATGGAGGAAGTGGGACCCACATATGGCTAGATTTCCCCACTACACTTGGCATCATTCTCTCACCAATTCGAATTCAAGGTGAATGGTAACATACTTGGGGGAGTCCAAAAGGTATTATTCATGGCATGACTCATCCAAGGTCGAAATATAGGGGAAGAGTAACTCTCATGGAAGAGGAAGAGGCAATTTGGAGTTAGTGAGACACTTGGGCTAGATTCCCTATCTCTATGACAACAATGATGAAGATGCTATGACACCTATGACACAAATCAGACCTGAATGCTGACATATGACATATATGACATGTCAGGGCTAAAAATAGACTCCAAGAGGACGCTCAAGGGTGTTAGGGAAGCTAAGATGCTTCCACATTTGATTTGGTGGAAGTGGGAAACTAGGAATTGTTGTACAAGTGGCGTTCTTTGGAATATCTTCCCAACTTGAGTTGGCATGTGTCTCTTGGAAGGAATTCGACCCATGGAGGACATTAGAACTTTATAAATGTCAATAAAAAAGAATGAAACCATCTTTTGATCATTTGTAGAATTTGCAATTGCATTTGTGAAGAGGGAGAGCTAGTGGATGACTAGTTTCTTGCCTTAGCCAATTTCGAGGGTGAAAGATTCCCATCCAAGTTGGTAATTGGAAAGGCCATTCAGACCTTTCATTTGGAGATTTAATGGAGTCTTTATTTGCAGGTGTAAGCTACAGGGCAGCTCATGGTTTCTTCTATTGCAGCTCACTCCTTCAACCATTTCCAGTTTTGATGGCATATTCTTGATCCTTGAGGGAGGGCGTTTTTGGTGAGCTATTGTACTCTTTGGGGGAGATTTTAATGCCCCATTTATTTTTTAATATGAAGTAAATACTCTGTTCTTCATCTCCAGAAAGTTTCAGGTCAAAATTCCAAGGAACTAATGTATAAATCTCATTTTTAATGGAAGAACAATGCCATTTCCCCACTACCTTGTTGTGAGCCAATGTATTGATGATGATTTCGAATGAATGGATGATTCTATGATATATTTGTGATCAATATACTGCCATGGATATATTATACAAGTTTCATGTACTTTACGTGAGCATTTGAAGCATTTTTACTCAGTTTAGTTGTATTGGGAGGTGAAATAGTGCCATTTCCCCAAGGGTCGAATTGGGGATTTTTGCAATTGAATGGGAGAGGGTGAGAATAGTTATAATAATCCATTAATGGTGCATATGAGACTTTAATAAAATAATTAACACATTACATACATATTTTCATAAATTTGAGTGGGTTTGGAGGCATTTGGGAAGCCATTTTCAGTACTTACCCAGGGGGATTTGAACCCCAAATTACTAGTAAAATTGCATAATTGGTTCAGAATATTAAGAGAGTTTGTAGAGGTATTTTTGTGGAGATATTTCATCCATAAAAATCATATTCAAGTTCTAATATCATTCATAAACCTTCCTTGAATATTTGAAGGCATTTGGAGTCAATTTGAGACCTAGAGACCAATACTAGTCAAAGGAAAATCACTAGTAAAGTTACCTACATTGATCAGAATTGAAAGAGGATTTGCAGAAGTATTTTAAAGGTCCAAAGGAATCCCTGAAACACATATTTATGTTCTAATATCATTCATATACCTTCTCAGAATATTTGGAATCATTTGGGGCAAATTTGGGACCTAGAGATCAAAACTAGTCAAAGGTCTAAGTAGGGAAAAAAGTGAAAAATTGCCATTTTAATAAAATTCCTAACAAGGGACATTACATTGGACAAAAGGGGAAATAAGTGTTATTAGACTTTGTTTAGTTGATTTAGTATTGCTGAATAATTCTAAATAAACCACTATGGTGAAACTTTGGAAGAAGTTGGGGAATTTGTACTAAGCTAATTCCTTGGTCAATAACTTTTTACTATGAAAGATGTTGTATGCCTTTAGAATGGGTGATGGTGATTCAATAGATGGGAACCTAAATGTGTGTAATATTGTTGTGACCTAGTTGAACTCAATTGGAGTGAAGATGGATGAGGAGGATCATCACATGACCTTCCTATGTTGTTTTCCATATTCATGGGACAACTTGGTAATGGTCGTTGGAAGCAGTACAAAGAAATTGGTACTTGAAGAGGTCATGGTTACTTTAATCTTAGTGGAGATGAGGAATAAGGTTTATGAATCCACTAAGAAGGCCTTGGTTGTTTGTGGAATATTTAAAGAGAAAGGAAAGAAAAGGAAAAAGAGAAGATCAAAATATCGTGGGATATCTAACTCTCCTAGAAATTCCAAGGCAAGTTGTTGGAACTACAGTAATGTCAAGAATTTCAAAGGGATAAAAGAAGAAAAAATAATGACTCTAGTGATGAATCCAAAATATGTTTTCAAGGGAATAGTGGATTTACTTTTTTTGTGGATTTGGGGACCCATGCATGTTAGAGTGTGTGGTTAATAAATTGTAGATATTCCTTCGTGACAAAACTTCCCATTAAGAGTGATTTCCAATATATGAAAAACATGACAGTGGTAGGGTATACTTCAGTGATGATTTCCATCTTAGAATAGTTGGTTGTGGTAGAGTCTTGATTAGATTCTTTGATGGTAGAGTGAAGGGGATCAATGAATTTATGCACATCCCAGGTTTTGCATGAAACAAACTATTAGTAAGAACACTTAATGATGGAGTGTGTAGATTTTTCTTTCTAATGGAGGGTAAGAGATGGTGTGAGGAGATTAGATGCTCACAAAGGGTGGTCATGTGGGCACGCTGTTTGAGCATGGTGCATGCCCCATTCACTGCAATAGTTCTTTTAATTCTTGGAGTGAAGAGATCTACAGAATGTACACCTTCATCAAAAAAACCAACAACAAAGAGGAGTGTTGTATCTACTCATGATGGTCATACTTTCTAGGTTACTACCCAAAGGAACCCTTGCTTTAGAAATCAAATTGTTTGTAGAGAAGACAATGTTATGGGACTAGAGAATGGCCATATAGGTGAGGAGGGCATCTGGGCCTTGAAAAAAAAACTTGTTGAGGGGTTGATTGATTGTACTCTTAAATTTAGTTTCTACAATCATTACATGAATGGAAATTAGAACCATGTTCAATTTTATTATAGTTCTCATAAATTTTATGGGTTGTTAGACTTGGTTCATTCTTATATATTTGGTCTTGTTAAAGTTCGTTCAATTTCTGAATCCTTGTATTATGTATCGTTCTTTGATGATTATTCTAGGAGGGTATGGGTATATTTTCTCATAAGTAAATATGAGGCCCTTAGTCAATTCAAGGAGTGTAAGGATCTCTTGGAAAGTCATATTAGCAGGAAGATCAAGGTGTTGAGAATCAATAATACTGATGTCTTTTGTTCTACAAAGTTTGACATGTTTTATAAGTAATGACATAAAAAGATATAAGGAAGCTCCATATAACCCTCAACAAAATGGAGTTGCAAAATGCATGAAAAAGGCATCGTATGTCTAGGAGTGTGCTTGGTGAAGCTGACTTAGAGTAGAATTTTTGGGCATAAGTGGTTGCTACTACATATTACCTGATCAACAAGTTTCCTACATCATCCCTTATGGACTAGATCTTTATGGAGGTTTGGACAATAAAAAAATCCCTCATTTCAACATCTTCATGTTTTTGGTTGCTAGAGATATGTTCATTTTCCTAATGAGAAGCAATATAAGTTGGATAACAAGGCAATGAAATGTATCTTCATCTGCTATGGTGTTAGTGTGAAAGGGTAAAAGCTTTAGGATATTTTGGATAAGAAAGTTTTGTTTAGCAACAATTTTATTTTCAATGAAGTTAAGTATTCTCACACAATTATGTAACCATAAGAGGATGAGAAGAAGTAAGATGTTTAGCTACTACCCAAGACCAAGAAAGATGAGCTAGAATTTCATGTTGTACTTTATGAGGAGGAGAGCTCACAGGGATTGAAAAAAAAGGAGAAACTCCACCTTAGCCTTTGAGCAAGTCCACTTGGAAAAGAAGACAATCATATAGGTATAATTATAGTCTATATGATTTCAAATGTATATTTTCTTCAACTAGTAATACCAATGAGCCTAGAATTGCGAAAGTAGCAAGGGAGATGGAAACAAGCATTTCCTAGATATTAGCCATGGATAAGGAGATGGTTTCACTTTGGAAGAATGATACATGGGACTTGGTTCCATTTCTCGATGGATGAAAACCCATTATATGCAAAGGGTGTTTTGAAAAAGATCGATTTAGATGGCATAATATTCAAAAGTACAAGGCGATATTGGTTGTAAAAGGATACTCACGGGTTGAGGGGATAGATGTTGGTGATATTTTTTCCCTAGTTGTCAAGCTGGCATATATAAGGTTTTGGTTATTTATAGCAACAAATTTTGCTTTAGAGATGGAAAAAAGGGGTCTAAAAACAAAAACAACATTCCTAGATGGTGACTTGGAGGAGGAGATCTATATGACACAATGTTGGCACCTGAGTTTTGGGACAATTGGTCATGCGTTGATGAGTCTAGATGGCAGGACAGGGCGCATTTAGGGGACAATGCGAGGATATTTTTTGTCACATGTTTGTAGTAGCCTGGACATGGCATTTTACATTTTGCATGCACATCCTAGTCCGAGTTTTGATGTATTCATGCTATCAATATTAAGTTGTTGGGAAAGATAGAGATTTTTTGGGGATTTCCAACCGAGGGATGTAGAATGTATTTAGTCTTGCTTTGGAGTTAATTGAAAAGCATGTTCCATTCCATTATGTATAGTGTGTTTTCTTATCGTGGTTTGTGTATGAATGTAAGCTTTGACTAAAGATATAATCAATAGTTGTTTTCTATTTGGAATGAATGAATAAGTAGATGAATGTTTAAGTAAATGGAGAATAAACCCCCATCCTTCCTTGCACACCCCATATGATGGTCCTTGTGATTCCTATATGCATCTCAAGTGAGACCTTATTCTTTCTTTAGGATATTAAACATGTCGATGCTTGTAGGGTACTTATTGGCAAATCCTTTTGAACCCTGGGTTCGACTGATCATAGCCAACAATTGGTTCCGTTGTCAGGATCTACATTGGTATCATAGTGGAAGGATGATGAGATGGCATGGAAACACACTAAAGGAGGGATTGAATAATGGTTGGAAGAAAAATAGGATGCATTCGCGGAGAAGAAGACCATAGGCATGCCTATAGATCTTACATGGTGGAAAGAAAGGTACATATACTCTAATTTACACGAAATTTTCTTTGTTGAATTTCCTTTTCTGTTGCATGAGTGGGTAAAGAGACAAACCAAAATCAATAGTACCTGGAGAATGATAGATCCCATAATGTGGACTCAAGAGATGGTAGAGAGGTTGAAAAATATGGACAATAAATGGTCTAGGGTAGTGGATTTATGGTTTCAACGGGTTAAGGAAGGATACCTTGTAGAGTTTGCAAAAGAGTGTAGTGAGTCGTATAGTTGCATAAAGGTTAGGTTTGAAACAAGTCCCAGAAAAGGGTTTCTGGTTGAGATACCTTGTTGGATCAAAATGATGTTCATTGAGAAAGAGTTGATGACCACATAACCTAACACCATGGAAGTGTAAACCCCATGCAAAGGGAAGGGCATGAAGAGATGGGGAGGTAAGTAGAACACTGTTGGATCTGGAAGAGTAGAGTATCTAGAGGGAGGAGTGATATGAAAGAAGATCCAAGATAAGGAAATCAATTTGAAAAGAGAGAAGAGGAGAGAATTCAATGGGGGAGAGTAGTTCTGATAGGAGAGGCAAGAAGAACATAAGATAATAAACTACTCCAATAGGGTTTTTTATTCTCTCGTTTTCACCCATGTAAGAGTTAAGCCAAATAGCCCAAATGGTTAAAGGATATCAAGAACTGATGGTCATGATTGAAAGTTACAGGACCTCTGAGGGGGATCTGGGCCACCCACGAGATGAATTATCCAATGAGATAATGAAATGGGTATATACCCCACTGATGATCAGATTAAATCCTACATATGTTCAAATCGAATCCAGACCATTGAAGGGATCGAGACTTGAAGTGTGGGTAAAAAGGGAGCTTACCCTATTAATGGTTCAGACTGAATCCCATTATTCTCTTTGAATAAATCTAAGTTGTCGATTGTGTTTAGTTGCAAAGTGAGGTCAAAGAAGATATTTTCTTGTCAATGATCAAGATTATATCATGTAGCTCTCACAAATCATATATAGGCCATTGACGAACCTAAGATGCAGGCCTGACATCTCAAGTGAAATTGACCATCAAGGGATCATATTAGAAGGTGTGCTCTATTGAAAATGAATCTCAACCATTGATGTCATCAAGGCATGAGACATGGGTAAAAGGGGGATTACATTGTCAATGGTCATGATTTGATTCATTAAGGTTCCAAAATAAATCCACGATATTCAAGGGATAAGAACGTATGGTCTAATAAGAAGGTCCTGAAATAAACATAAATTCATCATGGAAGCAACACCCATCAGAAAGCAAATTCAGAATGGAGTAAGAGATCCATCAAGATCACCACCCCAATGATTGTTAGGATACACTCGTACTGCCAACTCAGAAAAGCTGCGAGCAACACCCAGAGGACATAAATGCTCATTCATGAAGAGAAGTAAATGGTCTTGAAAGATTAAGATTTGGAAAATCCTTTCAAGGGAATTCACAGAGCCAACTTAATTCGAATTGTACATTAAAATAAATCCTAGAGAAATCATTTGTCAATTTCTCCATTGTTGAGCTTCAAGTTGCAGACTGTTGGAGAACAAAACTAGACAATTCGGGCTTGGTATTTGTAGCGTATCCAAGTAAGAAAAACTATCCATGCCTTACAATGTGTTATCCATGATTGTTTCAAATCCTTTAAGAGAATCCAAGGATTGTGCATTATCCCTTTTATTCCTTGTTTCCTTTAGTTTATCCCTTATGTTCAGTTTCCCAGTACGTTGTATCATAAAATCTCAAAATGTCAAGGAAAAAATTCGTTGCCTCAAATTCATCATCCAAATACCTCTCTTACCAGTCTGACCTCTCAGACGTTTCCTCAGCCAAAACACCCCACTTTGTAGACCAATGGGCTGAGATATCTCCCATTGATACTAAAATCACTACTCGGAACTTAGGAGCAGCTCTTGGAAAATTACAAACTGATAGTTCCTCACCTAGACTAGCTAAACTATGGAAGTCTGAACTCGCTCAACATTTAGTCCCTAACACCTTCCTTTTCCCTGAATATGTACATCTATGTTCCCATAATTATAATCCATACAAAACAACTGTCAATACTAGTAATGGCCGCATGGCTCTCTTTGAAATTTTAGCCTCTTCAATTGCTGAAATTTTAGGGACCACTCCTAATGGAATGTCAATATTCTTGGAAGGGAAGGCCACTTTTTATGCAAATTCAGATTCTACCAAGCAAGATAAAATACGTAAGCGACTAGTGTGCATTCAAAAGTCACATCCAATTCCCCTTGAAACCTGGAAAAGGGATAACATGTCACCCTGGAATCAAGAAGCGGATTATGCTTTCACCTTCATATTTGGTAGGGACTTTGATGAGAATATTGACAAGGGTATGGTAGCAATTCTTGATACATTCAATTATGATTGACCTCCCATGTTCAATTATGCAGAAGTTGCAACAACAATGATTAAGTCTCAACTAGTGGGGTTTAATGAAATGGGAATCCTTAGATACTATTCCTATTTGATGTAGTTACTTATCTTTCACCAGTCTCATCATTTTGAAAACCTTGGGATTCATAGAATTGAAAATGGAAAGTCCATCAGAATATATGATTGGATTCCTTGGGTAAAGAAGGAACAAGATGAAGGGGTCACCTGGACCCACTTTGTATCTTAATTTATGTACCAAGAATTTTCTTTAATCACTAGAGGCATGAGTGCATACCTCAATAAATCATACCATACATGCAACTGGGAGAGGCAATTAAGAGAGGAGATAGGTACTTAGCGAAATATTACACTATATCATATTATATGACACTGAAACCCCTCCCTACATGTTTCCCAAGTTGATCACCCCTAGGAATTTTGTCTTTGAATAATTGAGGCAGATGGTGGAAGTAGATAGTCCTCATTTTCTAAAGTTAAAAAAGAAATGAAGAACCAAGTTCCCCATGGTGATGGGAGGATATGATATCAATAACAAGAAAGGCCTCAAGCAAGTCCTAAAGATCTTGAAAAACCTGGGGCTGATGAAATATGTGGCATGGAAATATGATCTGCATTTCATAATCGGATAAGAGAAAGGAAGGAAGATCCGAAATCCAAGTGAGCATGAGTCCAAACCAAAGCAAGAAAAGTGGGTGAATATTGATACCTTCGAAGAAGTAGAAAGAATAATCAAAGAGGGAGAACACCCCATTGAAGTAATGATTCAATCATTCCCTAAGACAACCCTAGAACCCTATGAAGCCCCACCTTATTATACCTTCTACAAGACATAAGGATCCTTAGTAACTAAAGAAGATATGAAATTCCAAGCTCCCCTAAAAATAAAATTTGATGAATACATGGGAGTACATGGCACTTCATATCAGCGTAGAAGAGAATCCTAGTGGAGAATGCAGAAATACCCAGGAAAGGAAGGGGCTCCATACAACACCATTATTGAAGATAGAAAATTTGATGAAATGTATGAGGAATATCATGCTAATAATGAATATGACAAGGAAGAGAAAATGAAGGATGTTCCTAAAGAAGGAACAGGACAAGTAACTCATATATATGGAATTGAACATAGGAGTAAAGATGAAAAATATCACCCTTCGAGACTCTTATTCCTCCACCTCCCAAAGAAGTAGAACCCTACCTGAAATCTCTACCAATCATGTTATCCATGGGTATGACCCAGAGTAAGATTAGGGAAAGAAGGTCAATTCAATATATAATTTGTTCAACTTGAGGATATTAGGCATTAGAGCTTATGAAGATTGGTTAGCACAAGAACAACAAGTACCACAGGAAGAAGAGTATTAAGAAATTGTTGGAAGAAGGAAAAACAAGCATGTTGTGAATGAACTCTCAGAGCCAAAAATACCCCCAAGATGGGAGCATAACAAGCCAGAAGAGGAACACCAGAAAAAGGATACAGAGATTCCAAGGACAAAATAAGTTAGTCAAGGAAAGCAGACCCAAGGAGACTTAGCAAGTGAAGATAAAAGAGAATCAAAGGAGACATCACATGTCCTAGTTGTAAGTACAACTCAATATCCAATTAGGGAGGAGGGTGTCCATTTGATGGAGATAAGCAAAAAGCAGGAAACTACTCTAACCTTTATTATGGAAGAAATTACTCAAGAAGAAGAAGGTAAGATGGTGAATGTAGAATCCCAAGAAATAGAGTAGTCTCTAGAAGAGATGAAAAGAAAAGCAGTGGGAAGCCTCCAAGAAGGGCCAAAGTGAAAAGGATCAAGATAGGGAAAATTACATCAGGTTCATAATAATATCAGAACCATGGAAAAGGGACCATGAAATTTTTGCAGGAGACTTTTCAGCTACAAGAAAATTAGACTAAAGGAGGTGAAAGCCCCATCAACCCTATTCGTAAAATTTTTTAATATATTGAACTATTGTATGTTCTAATGACAAGCAATACTATGAGCACCTTGTCTAGTTTCACAATCCCATAACTATCACAACAAACAAGTGGAAGTGGAAGGGTTGGATCAATTGAGATCACTATCCCTCTCACATTCCTGGAACAAGAACAATAGAGGAGAGAGAAAATTCCAGAAATATTTCCCATCCCTGAATCCTTGGAATCATAGGCCACAGCTAGGTCAATATCAAGGTTTGACCCTAGAACAATTAAATTCAAAATAGTTACAATGGAGCTCCTTTCTAATAAAGCTTTCAAAGACTTGCGATCTGATTAATGGAAGACATCATAGGTCATATTAGATACTACATGTTTATCCCCAGAAGATGAAATATCAATGGAAGAGGGGACAATGTGCTAAAGCTTCCACTTATTTGAGTGGATACAAAAGAAAATGGAATCTCTAAAAACTAAGAATTGGTTTTTAAATGCTAATGTCAAGAGCCTAGAGTGTGAGAATCACATATGCAGACTGCAGTCATCAAAAAAAGACAATGGAATTAGAATTCAACTAAAGTGTTGGATATGTTGGACAAAACAGATCAGAGAATCACAGACTTAGAGAATTCTCAAACCACTTAGGCATTTCTAGTGACTCTCCAAATAATGGCAGAATACCAGCAGGCATAAGATGGGTTACAATATTTGAGAGGAGAAAATGCCACTTTGATCGTAGAAAAAGAAATAAACAAGGGAAGGATTAAAGAGATTGTACAGGTAGAGGAAAATGCAAGGGATTTGAAAAGTAAATTGGATAAGGCTAACATGCAGCTTGATTTCTATAGAGTAAATCTAGTTGAATAAAAGAAAAGTTTGGAATTGCCAGTTGCTCCCATTTAGAACAAAAGTCAAGACGAACTTGATAAATATCCTATAACGAAGGTTAGGTTAGAAAGAGTGGGAATGAAGTGAATGGAAAACTAAAGCAGTTAATAGTCATATGGATATTGTCAGACTAGAGGAATTGATAGAAAAGAAAGAGAAAAATATCAGAGTAGAAGGGGGCAAGTTAAGCTCAACAAAACATAATGTTTATGACTTGAATAAGCAACTAGATAGATATAAATTGCAAGTGTATGATTTACAATTAAAACATGAAGGTGCCATGACACAGTCCTTGATGGTGGAAAAGTTGATAAGGATCAAGCAGTTTTGGGGAAGCGCATCTTCGAGGATTTCCTTAAAATACAAGCTCATGTAAAGTTGTCCTTAAGTTTCTATAAAATTTATTTAGAAGAAACTAAATATTTGGACAAAAATAAAGTAGACATATAGCATAAATGTCAGGTGGCTAAAATAGCCAAAACAGTGATAAATATCATGACTCCAGAGTAATTACAGTCTATGCATATATTTGACAGGATAGGGTCCATCATGTATATGGATAACTGTATCCATAAACTCACTTTCGTGAGAATACTAGAAGAGATGTTAAAAGAATATTAAGCTTTAGTCAGCCCCTTCTTGAAAACATTGAATTCCATGACAAGGGACAGACTTCCAACCCCTTGGAATGAGGAATTTGAGTTTCCCTCAAAGTATTTATACAACTATAAAGTATAAGAACAAATGCCTAACCTAATAGCAGTCACTCAAAGGGTAAATCCTCCCACAACAAATGAATTTCATGAAGAGTTACAACCCCTAATTTTCACTAATACATTACTAAATAACATGATTGTCATCTTGGGAGATCTCGACTACACACCTCAATCCGAGTTAGACAAATCCTTTAGGATTTTGAAGAGCAGACTAGGATTTCCTGACCAGGATTGGTAGAGCATATAGGTTTTAAAATAATTTGTGACAACAAAACAACATCAACCACAAGACACAGGGGAACAACAACAACAGTTGCCAGCAAGGGACATAGAGGGACCCTCTTGGACACCTAAGAAAGGTATGTGGGGAAAGATAAAGAGAGGAACGAAATGACAAGTTTGGAAAAATGTGACCACTCAAGAGTGAGTTGTCCACATAATCGGTTACAACACCTCAGCTTAAATATGCCAATGTAAGAAACAAATTGTGCCTCATAGAAATGTTCAAAGGGCATAGTCAACATCTAAGAACATAATGAAGCTCAATAAGAAGAGGCTCAACAAGAGGTTCATTCATTTTCTTATGAATCTGGAAAAAAAAAAAAAAAAGTTGTCGGGATCTACAACATTAGTCCGTTCTCTTTCTTATTTTCCTCTTTCTTCATAGTATAGGATTAGAGAATTTTTGTTGTCCAGAAAAAAGACAATGGGACCAGGGAATAGATGAATTAATTCCCCATGTTGTATACACTATTGTATCTGTGAATAAAGATGTTGTGCTTTAAAAACTAGGATCGAGGAGAGATTTCCACTGGTATTTTGAATTAATTTTTTTGTATGCATGTTTAATGTACTTTTGAGATAGTATTAAATGTCTTAATCTACATACTTAGAATCATATGGATCTGAACTTTACAATGTTTGTATGATTTTCAAATGGTTTCTTGAATGCATATTTATAGAAATCCATCCATACTTTACTATTGAATGTATTTAATGTCGTTATTTCTTCCATCAGAGAATTGGGTCATGATTAAGGCGCCCTGGTTGTTCTTATTTTGATTTTTATTGTCTCAGGGAATACTTGTGCCTCCCCTCCAATTTAAACACTTAAAATATTTGTTACAGCTGAGAACTATCTCATGCACCTTCATATTTTAGCCATAAATCCAGTCAAGTTTTTAACGCAAATTCTCAAGGCACCTAGGGTGACAGACTAGGGTTCATTGCCTTCTATTTTAGGGTTCCCTCCCTTGGTATGAGGCTTCTCTCATTGACCTAAAGTGGTACAAGAATGGTGCTACTTGCACAACCCTCCTTGGAATTTATATCTTAATGAGAAGCCTTTGTTGTGTCATCCAAATCCGTAGGTGGCACTTTTTTTCAAAGAGCTTGAATCTAGTTGAGGTACAACCTAAGGGACAATAGGTGCACAAGAGGTTCAAATGCACCAAAAGGGTGCAATGTACATGCGCAGGAAGAGTGCATAGAATACAAAAGACCATCAAAGAGGCATGGGAAAGAGGACAATAGAAGCTCCAAAGAGGATGACAAGATTGAACCCTACCGGTGAAACATAGGAGGGAACCCAGAGGAAATAGAAGGAGAGGAAGTTTCATTGAATGGAGGCACTTAGATGATTGTTACATAGACTGTACGACTAGAGATAAACTCTCTTAGTTGCATCACTATAAGAAGGAATGTACCTAGAAGAAACCCCCTCGTCATCTTGACCCCATTGCACCACTTAGCCAATAGAGAAGAAATTTTGTTAACCTAGTTTGAGTAGGAAGTAATCCCTGAAGTAGAAGGAGAAGCACCAAGAGGAGTAGAAACCAATTCTACCCTAGAAACTCATAATTTAGAAGAGAATACACCAATTTGGACAAGAAGATCTAGTTTTCTAGTACACACCAAGATGACGACGACCTCTGATTCGACTTTGAGTTTTCCTATATTCCATGGGACAGTGAAGATGCTTTCAAGTAGCATTGGTTTACCTATGAAGCTATTTGTTCAATGAAGCAGATCATTGACAAGGATACGAATATTGCGCAGCTAAAGACTACTTTGAGAGACCAAACCCTGAATTGGTACATGAAATACAAGACAAGGTTAGTCCTAAGACAGACAAGATCGCTAGTGACCATCAAGAAGGATCTCTTGAAGGAGTTTCAGAAGCAAAAATCAAAAACTTAGTTCATAATTGAGATAAAAGAAATCAAACAAAGAGTTGGTGAGTCCATCTAGGACTATGACCAATGATTCAATATCCTCTTGGAATGCCTAATATTTTAGATTCAAGATGTACAACACTAAGAGTGGTTCATTTTGGGTCTGTTGTCCCATATCATAGTTCTCGTTACCCAGTAGAAGTTGGGGACATAGTCAGAGGCCCTCGAGATTACTATGTAGATGGAAGCCACTCTAGGAAGAGAATCTGCAACCAAGGTGGTGCAATATCAATCATAGCTTGTTGTGTTGACCATGTAATTGCAATAGTTATCCACAAGAAAAGCGATTTGAGAGAACTTATGGTGCAGTCTCTACAGGACAAACTATCACCACAAGAATGAGTGCCCTACTTTGAATGGACACAGGTGAACCTAACCCATTCTTAGATGGGCCCAAGGAAGAATGGTGCAAGATCTGTAGGACATGGGGACACTTTCCTAAAAAATGCTTGATATTTCATAAGTATCAGAGTTCTACACATACCTTGTTCTATGAGTTTTGTGAGTTAGTGGGGCATGAATCACGATGTCAACAAATCTCACACACCTCATGAAGGACCATACTGCAAATGTGTTTTGGGTCCAAGGTACAGAGGAAAACCAAGGAGATGACCAAGGAGGAAATCAATGACCCACACATGAAGGATATCGGGGCCGAGGTAGAGGATATGGAGGCGAAGGTAGGTAGGCTATCTGCTTCAACTATTGTGAGCTATACCACTTGGCGTGGTTTTGTACCAAATCCTGTGCCATATGCAGGTACTACCATAGCATAGAGAACCTAAAAGAATACTTCCATGATCTAGTAGCAAAGTGGGAAGAGAAGAAGGGACATTGCAACATGGTGACAACTGAACCTCGAGAAGAGCCTGATGAAGAGGGCCCTTCCTATGTTAACATAGTGACTTGGGGGGTAATAAGACATGAGAAGACAAACTTAGAGCATGTAACAAGAGGAACCAACTGAGCTAAAGATAAATAAATTTGTGCAATCCCTACAAAAATTTGATGCCATGCACTAAGAGAATTCCTGCATAATGCACAAAAAGTGTTCGAAGGAGCAGCCTTGCGGGAAGAAGAGCTACGCCAGGAGCCACTACGTAAGGAGGACTAGTTATGTAGGTTCTGCAAATAGGAAGATCATCAAAAGAGACTGTGTGAATAGGACATGTTGCGTATCATGTGCAATGAGGAGCAATAGAGGATTGCATGGAAATAAGAAGAATAGCGTAAAAGAGCTTGGAGTCATAACTCTGAGGAATGAGTAAGAAAATTTTTGCATTGTTGTTTGAAAGTGTTGAATGATCCTTAGAATACAATAAGTTAACCAACCTACTCATGAAACTGGTGACGCTAAGTGAGATGGAGGATCCCATTTAGACGTCGCTACCCAAGTAGAATGTGCAACAAGTGAGTAAGAAAAGGTGCACATGAAAAGAGATCAAGCTAATACTTGAATTGGGAGGGTACAAAATGAAAGACATAATTCTCGACCTCGGGTTGGATGCCAACTTTTTTCCTAAGAAGTCATGGGAACGGATGGGGAAACAAAAGTTGGTGTGGTCCCCTCTACAACTTAGATTGGAAAACCAATATAAATTCTATCGCACTGGTAGGTTGGAAACTGTCGAGGTGAATATTGATGGGGTAAAGACAGTAGCAGAATTTGAAGTTATAGAGATAATTGAGGATACAGACCCCTATCTAGCTCTATTGAGAATAGACTAGGAATTTGACAACAATTCCATCCTAAATTTGAAGCAACAATGCATATCATTTGAAACAAAGGAGTTGTGGGTGGTGGCCCTTCTTGATGCTACGGAGGGAGAGCACTACATAGATCCTATTAAGGATGATACATTAAGTAGCATCGAGATTGAGAATATATACAATGCATCTGACTAGACGAAGGGAAGACTAGATGTAAATTCCACTGCGAATGGATAGATGAGTTGACGCAGTGTTTGTTCCTTTGATATGGATTCCCAGGATGCGCTAGACCAATGGTAGAATTGGCTATACAAAGTATTATCTCATAAATGTGCCCTAGTCACCAAGTCAGTGTGCTAGATCGGATTAGTGCTACACGATCCACCAAAGTTTGATGGAATAGAGAGGGTAGACACCTTTCTAGATAAAATGGAAGAATGAGTACTGGAGGCTAAGCGAGTCAAAGTGATGGATGCAGTAGTCAAGGGACTCCTATGCGATGGTGGGTGACACACAAGGAGGACATGCACGACTGGGAACAAGTTGAGAAATGCATAAAGGCGAGGTTCTAGCTAGCCACAAACTTGGAACTAATGAACAGGTTTAAAGGTATTAAAGAACCACAGGAGGACTTGGTATACTTCGAAAAGAGGTGGACGATAAAAAGTGTCCCACGTTGCCAATGGGTACATAGGTTCATACATACCTTGAATGTCACACCGTGCAATTGGTATGTGCACTAGGAGAGCAGGAGATAGACAAAAATGTGGGAAAAGATAAGCACACAGTTCGCCACCACATTTAGATTTAGCACAACAAATCCTAACTTGGATAGGATTCTCCATCACATGAAGCACTTCATATTTACCCAAAATCCATAAAATCCCATGCTAAATCCAATATGCACATATCACAAGAATCTGGCACAGTTGAACCAACCTCTCTACTGTTGGAAAGTGGGAAGTACAGACATGGATGAGGACCTGATGATCTATGCAAGATCGAAATTAAAGAAACTACAAGGGAACGCATAGTACAAAACGAACCCTCCACCAACACTGCACTGGAGTTCTTAAAGCCTCTGAAGATAAATAATTATAACATAAAGACAAAAGTTGAGCTAAATATGACGATCATAGGTGACTACTGGGACCAAGAAACGATCACCCAGGTAGTCAACTTACTGAAGGAGTATGACGGCCTGTTATCGCTCAATTTTTCAGAGATGAAGGGGATTGTAGGTTTGCTAGGTTAATGAATATTTAGCTTAAAGAGGGAGATAAGGTCTAGCCATGAAAAGACAATACAGGTTGAACCCTAGGTACAAGGAAAAAGTGAGAAAGGATCTCAACCAGATGCTGGATGCAGGGATCATCTTCCTAGTTGAGGAGTCTGAGTGGATCAGTCCTATGGTGGTGCATGACAAGAAGAATGGAAAAATTCGAATCTATGTGGATCTAAGGAACATGAATGTAGATTGCATGTATGATCCCTTCCCTACCCCCTTTATTGATGAGGTGCTAGAAAGTGTGGGAGTAGGGAAGCGTATTCGATCACTTATGGGTTCTCAGGGTACCATCAGGTACACATTGTAGAGGAATATAGCAAGATACCACTTTTGTGATGGAATGGGGATTGTTTGCATATAATGTCATGCCATTTAGTTTGAAGAATGCCCCAAAAATGTTCTATAGGATAATGGTTGCAACATTTAAACGAGAGAGTATCCACGATAAGGAGCGTTCACGATGGGGAGAGATAACACGCAGTAGACATCAGAAGGGAAACATTATCTGCAATTAATGTTTGGTATGGAAGAATGTTAAACACTGGGCAGAGTGGAATGGAGAAGAATCTATCAGGTATCCAAGACTGGGGAGTGCGTAGAGAGCATAGGATAGGGAAAATGAATGAGCAATCTGGTAGCGGGAAGGCATGCAGGAGCAGAAAATGCCAGAATGCTAGAGCAAAAGATAATTGGAGTCATGCCAAGGAGCCAGGCTCTGATACCAATGTCAAGTATAACTCCTGAATTCATCTTTCTTCATTAACCAATATGCTTATTTATATATTATCAAAGATCTCTTGGACTTCGGATTTCAAAGAGATCCGTTAGAGTTCTTATGACCCCTCATCTTCCCTTTATTTAACTAACTAAAATATTTACACTATTTACAATTGAGATGAAATCATAATCCCGAAAGATTAAATTTCCAATGCTCTGACCATTACTAACTTACTAACTTACACATAGGAAATTATAGTCTAATTTACACTTACTCCATTATTTCTAAACTTTGTTAGTAAATGATTGTTAGACAAGTGTTTGCATATCAAAACAGTCTATGACACATTAAATTCATTATTTGTATGAACTATAAACATCAAAATACATCTTTGGTATGGTTGTATAATGGGTGTTTTAATTTAAGCAAATCACATATGTATTTGTATGGAAAGTGGGAAGAGGTGACGATGATACACGAGGGAAGTTCAATGTTATTTTTATGTTTATTTTAAATTTTAAATTTTATTTTATATGTTTGGTTTTCTATACTTAGAAAATTAAAATTATATTTTATATGTTTGGTTTTCTATGCTTAGAAAATTAAAATTAATTTTTTTATAAGAATCTCATATTCATTATATCTCAATGTTAATGATTATGATTGAGAAATATTTATACTAATAATAATTTTCATTATATCTCAATGTTAATGATTATGATTGAGAAATATTTATATTAATAATAATTTTGACATATTTTTTACCTCTTATTACATAATCTATGTAATTTATATAATCATTGTTTTTGAAATTAATAATTTTGACATGTTTTCAACAATTTATTACATAATCTATATAATTTATATAATCATTGTTTTTGAAAATTTTATAAATTTTTACACAATGTTTTTTTATATCGGAAGATTCAAAATCATCTCATGTTTTTTTATAGTATGGTTATAAAGGAGACATATTTTTAAAATTAATATGAAATGAAATATTTACAATTTTTTATTATAATAAAATAAATAGCATATACACAAATTATAAAAAACAAAGAATTATGAAAAATATTTAATGGATTGAGTTTTTTTAATTACATTCTAATTTTAGTAAAATAAACTTTATCATAAAAGAATTCAAATAAAAGTTATTGTATTTATTTTAATTCAATATAAGAGATAGATATATCTAAATTTATATATTGTTCTGCTAGTGTAGATTAGCTGGCAATAGAAGGCATTGTTAAAGTATTTTTTTGTGAAGTTGAAGTTACAAATTTAAATTTTGATCAATCCATGTGTATTGTGTATGGGGTAACATTAGTACTCATAGAGGTATGGTGCTAATGGAGTTACTATATATATATTCATTAATATATATTTATATATATTCAAATAAATGAATGTTAATATGCAATTAAAAAATGGTCATTTATTTAGGATAAAATAATAATGTCTTAATTGAACAATTAATAATAATTATAAGATTAAATCAATATAATAATATTAACGGATAGATTGGTAGGTTAGCTTAAGTGAATGAGTGTTACGAATTGCAAGTAGGAGATCATAGGATCAAGTCCTTGAGTTAACTTCAATTCAATAAAAATCAATTAAATAAATTCTACTTTAATTTCATAAATTAAAAAGAAAAACAAATACATATTTTTGAACTTTTGGCTAACTACATTTTTTTTTCAAAGTAGGATAATTTTGTTTTGCAAAATATCACTTAAAAAGACCACCTTGCAAAACTAATTCATGTCTCTCCACAGTCTAAAAGTAGTGCACCTCACATACAACCTAAATGCAATGGAAATCCTTGTTAAAACCTAATTTTATCTGTCCATGCAAGTTCGAATCCCGCTGCGGACAGTGGAAACAATCCCAGAACGCAATGCGAAGAAGCTAGGCCTGTAGACAGTCACGGACATAGTTCAAAATCTGATAAAAACCGTGGAGGGAAAAAAGACTTTAACGCAGAGATAAGTCAGGCCTCATTGTAACTGTGGAGAGAAATTTATCCAAGCTGGTTTAAATCCCTCCGGCGGTCGTGGAGATAAAATCCTACAATTCAATTTGTCCTTCAAATCAGTTAATCCGGATTACATATATCGGTTTCTATGGTGTAGTGGTTAGCACTCTGGACTTTGAATCCAGCGACCTTGTTTCGACTCCCGGTAGGACCTGCCAAAATATATGTTATTTGTAAGTGTTTAGTAATTATTCTACAGAGCATGCTTCTCTAACATTGATTAAATTATCCACAAATTTTGCTGAGGAAATTTTGATTCTATTCCAGGTAAGCAGTATCCACAAATTTTGCTGAGGAAATTTTACTCTATTCCAGGTAAGCAGTATTAGATCATACCAAGGCCTATCTGCAAGGGGGATGTAGCTCATATGGTAGAGCGCTCGCTTCGCATGCGAGAGGCACGGGGTTCGATTCCCCGCATCTCCAGTGGTTCAGTCGTCTATCGTATCCATGTCTTTGATTCATTTTTGCAACTGTTTGGTTTTAGTGTTGCTTTATACAACTTTGGAATGTGGGCAACTGTGACATTTTTTTCATTGTCACTTCACAAGGGGATGGAGGAACTGGCAACGAGTTGATGTCTTAGCTCATTGATGGTTGATACTTTCACCTAGTCTACTATGTATTCTCTTGGAGAGCTCCTTTATGTGCCATAACTCCATGTTGTGCATTCCCTCTCCTCTCTTTGTGTTGGAATCAACTCCCCTCCTTTTGAAATGCCCAATGGTTCCCAGATAATGTCTCTCTATTTTCCTATGTTACTAGTGTTTTCTCATATCTCTACTAGATTTGACGTGATTTTAATTAGCATGTACATGTCTGTGATTGCAGCAATGAAATTGTAGGCGCTTATAATTGTAGTGGGAAAGTGAAGAATCGATGTTGAGATTGTGTGGGCATGTGCTACAAGGTTTGGACCTAACACTTTGTTGCAAACATGGAATTGATTAGAAGTTGGTGCTCTCCTCTATTGTTTGCTTTTGAATTGCTCTGTGTCTAACTAGATATTCTGTTGACTTCGAGGAGGAGGGGAACTAGATTGGTGGAAATGTGAAGTGGGTTTTGTGTCTAAATTATTTACTTTGTGTTAAATGTTTGCAGAGAACACTATGGGGACATATAGCAACAAGCGCTAGGTATTCTTCTTACCATGCTTGAAATGAATTTTGTCATCATTTTAGTTCAAAACAAGGTTGTTTTTTTCCTTTACTTTTTGTAAATGTTGGCAAAGAGCCTTCCGGGGACATATAGTGATGGGCTCAAGCTATTGTTATGTCCATACTACAAATGAATTTTGACGTCATTATAATTCATAGTAGGGTTGGTTGCAAATGAGTTTTCCCTTTGCTATCCAAACTTGAACTCTCCTCTCTTCTTTTTGTCTGTATGAATGCCCCCAGGTGTTATGTTATTACTAATTGAAGCTTCTGATTCTTCTCAATTGCTGCCATGTTGCATGCATGTGACTGATTGAAGTTACTTATCACCTCTATTGGTAGCTTTCAAATCACTCTATGTCTAACAACTTAGTTTATTGATTTTATTGAGGACAAGAAATGGGTTGATGGAAATGTGAAGTGAGTTTAGAGAATTTGAGTGGAAATGTGAAGTAGTGTCTATGTGGTTTCTTGACCTATTGGCCTTTATCTAAGAAAAAAATTGCATGTACATGATTGTGGTTGGTTAGTAGAGTTTCCTTACTGGAATTGTCAAAGGAAGAAGTTTAAAGTGCTCAATTCGAATATTGACAGCACCAATGCAAGTTTTGGGTTTTTTTTGTTAGCTTAATCAGTTTTTAAAGGTAATTGACAATGATTCCTTGTTTGCCATGCTTTCTTTGTGTTCATAATATGAATTATAATGCTTTTAGTACAATCATTGCATAATTATGATTTGAAATCCCAAACACTGGCTTTAGTTTCCTCATTCTCTTAGTAAATTGCTTACTGGATTTGAAAGTTTGTCTTCCAGGGGTTGAGTTACTTTAATTGGCGTTCATTTCATTGAAACCAAATGTTGTGTGTTCTAGGTTTTGTGGTTTCATGCAATTTATACCTTAGAAGTTGATTTTTAATTGTATATCTAAAGAATTCTCAAGCTTAAATCTAAAATGTTTATAAGTAATGTGTAGATATCATGTTCCTCTCTCTAATTGCAATATTGATTACAGACTAGAAAGATTCACTCTTTTCATCACACTGAATGTGCATTTCATATAAATAGAGATACTTAAAAGGGAGCTTTATACATTTTATCCTAAGTATGTGTCCTTATAGTTAAAATGTGGTTCTTGTAATCTTGTTTAACAAACCAAAGCCATGACAAGGGCATGAGCATTGAACAGATAATTTTTTTTTCCATAGAAAAAAGTCATATTTTATTCTTCATATTGAAAATAAAACACTTACATCATGTGCATATTGCACTCTTCTCCTGATTCAAATAATATTAAAAAAAAGTAGTCATTTTTTACTTACTAGACATTATTCAAAAAGTTTAAGTCATATCTGACTTTGTTCAAAATCATTTATACTTTGCAATTTCTACATTTTTTTACCTTCAGTATGCTTAAAGATCATTCTACATGAAATCCAAAACTGTATTTTCAATGTTGGTCACTCCATTCCTTAAGCTTTTGAATCATGCATCTGCAAATCCATTTTGTTCTCTGAAAATGTGACAAATCTTAAAAGAGTTGAAAGTTCCATCCAGTCTCTTTAGGCTTGCTCCAATACCCTGCATGTTAGTATTTAAGAGTAATTTTTTCTCATTCATAAAATCAAACCAGAATTATGAATCGCCATAAACCTGCAAAATTTTGAATATCTTCCTCTTGAGCTAGCTTCAAGAAAGTTCTCAAAGCCAAACCTTTACTTTGAACTCAACCCAACATTTGCTTTGAACTAAACCCTTTGGTAATCTAAAATCATTAGGATGCACCTGTCCACAGGTTCTGTTTTCACCTTCATAGGCTCCATCAAAGAAATCATGACTTTCTTTTCCCTCAATCACTTTTAGATTTTTTACTTTCAACTTTGGAATTGAATCCTTTCCTTTGAAGAGACCATACAAAGCCAACACCTGAGCCGATACTTGAAAAGATGGGATATTTTTCTCCTTGAATGTCCTTTCATTCCTAGCTCTCCAAATACTCCATAGGGTTAAAAAAGGAGTACTTCTAATTTTTTTCAAACATGATTTATGAAACCATTGAATTAAATAGTCTTCAATTAAGTTTGTTTCCCACAGATTATCTTCATGAATACCTTTTCCAATTTCTTTCCAGACTTGTTTTGTAAAAGGGCGGTGAATGAATATGTGATCTAAAGATTCCTCATAATTCATGCAAAGGCTACAAATGCTCGGGCCATTGAAATTTTATTTACTTAAGTTATTCGAAGTAAGGATTTTATCCCTCAGGACCAACCACATGAAGATTTTTTTTTTGAGGGGCCAATGTCTTACATATAGTTGTCCACAACCATTTCCTTTTTTGTTCTAAACTGGACCAGAAAAATTTGTATGCTTGCCTTACCGAGAACCTACCTCCCTCCTTGTTACCATCCCAAAGAAGTGTGTCTTTCTCATTAGCAAGCTTTAAGAAACTCCTTTTCATCTCTTTTATCTAGACATTCCACTCTTCTACCTCTGTTCCAGGAAGCCCCAACATTGTTGTCGACTTCCAACCCTGCTGCAGACTATTTGATTCCTCTGTATCCACCAAATCTCTTACAATTTTATATCCGTTCCCATTTAGATTTATACTCATCTTAGGATAAAGAAAATCACATGGAACACATCCCATTAATCCATCCTTTCATAAAAGAGTTTCCCTTCCATTTCCCACCTTCCATACTAGAAGATCACCTATCACTGGGAATGCTTGGACAATCGCTTTCTAGTTCATAGATCCCCCTTTATAATTTTTAATTGGAATTTTGATCCAGTTTAGAACAAAGATTCCATTCAAGTATTTGCTCTTTAGAACCGATTGCCACTACCTTCCTTAGTAATAAAATTCCATATTGATTTCGCAGCTAAAGCTCTGCAAAAACTGAAAATCTCCTTTAGTCTCCATCCTCCTATTTCTTTGGGTTTAGCAATTGTTCTCCCGTCATCCCAATGGATACCTTTCTCTGCATTCTCTTTCCACATAAAATTGAAGAAAATCTTCCTCAACTGGTTCAACACTCCTTTAGGAATCTGAGCTATAATCATCCAATAAAATGGTATTGCATTTACAACTGACTTAATTAGTACTACTTTGCCTCCTCTAGACATAAATTTGTTACACCAGAAACTTATTCATACTTCCACTTTAGTGATTAACCAATCCCAGCCTTCTTTTCTATAATTATTAGGTTTCAAATTGAATCCCAAGTACTTAAACCCCATTGATAAGTCATTCTGCTCCATAGGTAGCAGTTGTTGGAGAATTTGTAGTTCTTTCTCTTCTATCCCATTATGATAGCAAGCATATTTACCATAATTAATTTCCATCCCTATCGCTCTACATAATTGATCCACAATTTATTTTACTTCTTTATCTTCTTCTTCTAAATTACCAAGAAATAATAAGACATCATCAACAAATAGAGTATGAGTTACACTTACCTCTTCATCAAATTTTATTCCTTGAATTATATTGTTTTATTTTTCCTTTTGTAAATATTGGCTCAGGCCCTCCATGACCATTAGGAAGATGTAGGGAGACGTTGGACATCCCTGCCTCAAGCCTCTTGATGGAACAAAGAATTTTGAGGCTACTCCATTTAAGATTAAAGCAAAAGAGATGGTGGACATACATGCCCATATCCAGTTCACTAGTCCCACTAAAAAACCACTTTGAATTAATACAAGCCTTATGTATATCTAGTTGGTCCTGTCATAAGCCCTAGAAAGGTCTATCTTTATCACCTTAGCTTCCATAGCTTTACTCTTTATTGTATGTATACATTCCTGAGCAGTGCCTACTGTATATTCCTCCCTTTTAAGAAACCAAACTATTCCAGCAATATATTGACTGAGAGAAAAGGTTTGATTCTTTCAAGTAATATCTTTGAAATGATTTTGTACAAATCATTACAATGTGAGATTGGCCTGAAATCCCCAAAGGATTCTGGGTTATCAACTTTTGGAATAAGCACTATGAAAGTTGAATTGAAACATGGAAGCATTATGCATGTAGTCCTTGTGTCCTCTATTACTTTCAAACAAGTTTGTCCCCAGTGTTGGCTTGGTTTTGCAACCAAGCTTAGTGCTATGGGCACCTGCTAACTAGTAGCAGCAGTCTCAATAGAATTAAACAAGAAACTAATCTAAACAAAACTAATCATGGATCTATGCAAGAATATAAGCAAATAATGGAAATATTTTAAAAACAAGAACAAGAAAATATGAAATAATAAATTTGTATTTAAAAATGGGGCAAGCTAATGCTTGCAATAGTAATACCTCCAATGGTGAAGGTTGATGTAGAGCAACTCCCAAGATAAGTAGCTCCAAGCTCCAAGAGGTCTCCTTCTCCAAGGTTGCTTATAATGGCCAAAATACTCAAGGGAGATTTCGGCAGCATGAGGATGAGATAATGGATGGATCTGAAATGAGGAGCCCCTACCACCTTTTTATAGGTTTTGGTGGTGGGGAATACCATTTGTGGTTTTGTGGAAACCAATGGTATTGACGAACATGGTTTAGGTATTTTTCCCTCCTTTTTTCCTTTTTTGAATAAAATTAATATTTTTATTCCCTTTTTAATATTTTGGGAATTTGGACCCTTTTTGAGGGTTTTTTATGCTTTTTTAGGAAAAATAATCTTTTTGAGTGGGAAAAAGGGGTGTACTAAGGTCTTTTGGTGACCTTTTGTTGGTTTCAGAGGCTCAGATGGTGGAAAAGTGGACAAATGGGTCAAGTGAATAAGGGAATGAGCTAGTGAGCACTTTTTAGGTGTTAACAGATTGCCCCCTGATGTGTGAGGGCAGGAGCTCATCGTATGGCCGATAGACATCATAGTTCTTTTGTCTTTTTTCTGGGGTTTAGGGGAGAGAAGAGACCAGTTGGAGATTGGATCCACGACCCTTGGAAGCTGCAAAAACAAAAATGTTACATGGCCTCAATATGAATGAGGTATAATCTCTGAAAATGGACAAGGCGAGCATTCCCATGCTCGTATCAAGACATATACATAACAATTAGTCCCAAGAAGGGGTATCTAATACATAAAGAATCTACTGGTATATCATAATGGTCCATGGGGGACATTATTTTGGGATATACTCCTGATCATAACTGATCTCAATAACTGATACACTGGAATAACTGATGAACTGCTGAAACTGAAGGTGTCCAACATCTGTATGGACTCAAAGACTATGAGTCATCTCTGAGAATTAATGTAACTGTATACTCAAGGGAGTATGAAACTGGGGTACATCTGAATACTGTCTCCATGCGCAACCTGGATATCTATAGAAAAAAGTGTAACTGGTTTTATCCATAGGAAGATTCTCAAATGTGGAGGAGTCAGGAGGTATCCGGGGTCTTCAACTAATAACTGAACGGATCAATGTCATGTGCGAATCTCAACGATGCGATCAAGGTGTTGAAGTCGAGCATGTGAGAAACAACCATTTGGAAAGGCACTGAGGATTCCTCTCGAAATGATTCGTAGGCACTCATCATAAATGGTAATGAGTCCAAGACACAGGGACCTCTAGACTTATCCTCTGGAATAAATGTGGTTGTCGTCGACAGAGGGAGACCAGCAACTAACAAGGTAATGATTTTTCCTTGATAGGAGCACGAGGTGTAGAACTGAAGTGTTGTAGTACTGATGGTAGGACTGACATACTTGTGGGGATGGGGAATAACTGGGTCAAAAAGTGGGTAGACTCAAACTTCCTTTGTTCAGAGCATGATGACATGGTTGACCTGGCAGCGTAGGGAACTGACTTGTAGGTGTGGGGATCATTGCTTTTATTGACTGAATGGTATATATTGAATCTGGGGGGGAGGACGAACTGATAGGTGCTGCGGTGGATTTTCAAGGTGACATACTGCAGAATACTCTGAACAAAGGCGACCAATCATGGGGAAGCTGTCATATGTGTAGATGTGATCTGTCGTGGCGCCAAGAGGCACCATTGATTCCTTCTTCGTAGTTTTAATGAGCTCCAAGAAGGTATAAAAGTGTGCTCTGAAATCGTACGGTCCTGTGGGTTTAGTGAGCCTAGGACGGCTCATGCTCATGGTTGCTTTCATGTTTAGAGAGTTTGAAAACGGTAAGTGGACTCTGTTGGTGTTCTTTTTCGTAGTTTAGTCTCCAAGGCCCGAAAAAGCATAAAATGATGCAGATGGAGAACTCTTCTAGCCGATGTGACGAGAGTATTCCTTTTTCGTAATTAGTCTACAAGGTCCGGAAAAGGGGTAAACTTATACCAGGTAGACGCCCTTTCAGATACGTTTAACAAGCATGAAAGGAAGCAAGGTTGCTCGGCAATCTTTTCATTGTTTTAGGAGTCAGAAAAGAGCGTAACAGAAACTCCCTAAGTGCCCTTTTCGTAAAAGGGGTTGCTCGGCCAGAAAAAGGGATAAAATTATACCGAACACAGAGGGATTGATGGGAGTGAGGAAAAGGTCTCAAGCGTCATCATGTGTGCGGGATACTGGATCCGGTGACATACAGATTGTCAAAAGGAGGCTACGACCAATGTGGCACGCAAGCTGAGGCAATGAGAGGGCATGGGAAAAATGCCCAAAAAAATCAAGAGGTGAGAGCGAGAAATGATTTCAAGCATCATCACAAGTGTGAAAAACTGAATCCGGCGATATAAGGCACGTCGAAAACGAAGAACGATCGATGTGGCACGCAAACCGAGGTGACGAGGGGGCATGGGAAAAATGCCCGAAAAATCTAAAGGGGAGAGCGAGAAATGATCTCAAGCATCATCACAAGCACGAAAAACTGAATCCGGCAATATAAGGCACGTCGAAAACGGAGAACGGCCGATGTGGCACGCAAATCGAGGTGACGAGGGGGCATGGGAAAAATGCCCAAAAAATCTAAAGGTGAGAGCGAGAAATGATCTCAAGCATCATCACGAGTGCGAAAAACTGAATCCGACGATATAAGACACGTCAAAAGTGGACGACGGCCGATGTGGCACGCAAATCGAGGCCACGAGGACAAGGTCTCCCTCAGAAAAGGTTCTAGGGTGGACGTGTTTGTCGTAACTTAGTTTTGATCGTTGTTTGGTTGCTTCCATGTTTTGAATAGCTGTGCGCCGATCTTCATCGGCCTGCTCTAGGAGTAGTAAACATTGCTCAATCGGGGAAGTGTCTGGTAGGAGTTCAACGGCGATATGTAAGGCTGGAATCTGACACTCGATAGGGAGGACGGATTCGACACCATGAACTAAATGGAAAGGGGTAAAACCGGTGGCAGTTTTGGTTGAGGTGCGGTAAGCCCATAGTGCCGGGAAAAGCATGTGGTGCAAATTGGATTTATGTTTGTCTACAGTGCATTGGAGAATGGTCTTCAAAATTTTATTGATCGCTTCGACTTGGCCGTTTCCTTGGGGATAGTAGGCGGAAGAGAAATGGTGTTCAAATTTCAACATGGTTGATAATTCTTTCCAGACGGCATCTTCGAAGTGAGAGCCGTGGTCAGAGACTAGTTGCTTCGGCACTCCAAAACGAGTGATAACATGGTTGAAGAAAAACCGTGCTGCAGTGTCGGCCTTGCAATTGTAAGTCGGCATGGCTTTTGCCCACTTGGTGAAATAATCTACGGCCACAACGATGTGTTTGTGACCGCCAGCTAACGTGGGGTTGCAGTCGAGGAAGTCGATGGCCCATTTGCAGAATTGTCCAACAGTGATGACTGGATGAAGGGGGGCAGGGGGGGTTCTTGCTTTGGGAGCAAAGAGTTGGCAGTTCTGGCAATGCTTGACTGTGGTGATACAATCAATAATCAATGATGGCCAAAAGTAACCTGCCCGAATGATATTCTGGGCGGTGGCCATGCCGGAGAAATGGCCTTCGCAGGCACCGCTATGACAATCATTGAGGACTTGTTCTGCCTCACTATGGGATAAGCAGCGGCGTAGGATGGTATCAACACCGCGTGGGTAAAGTACATCCCCTAACAAGAGGTATCGGGGGGCATGGTGTCGTATGCAACGGCGTCCGTCACGATCGATGTTTGGTCGAAATTTTTGTGTGCGGAGGTAAATCAAAATGTCTCCGTACCATGGGTCGTCAGACGAAATGATGAAGATTTGTTCATCAATCAGATCCGTTTGGATAGCGGGTGATGACAAAGAGGATGGGAGGTCGGTGATGAGGTGAGAAAGTGCGAGAGCTTTGGTGCTTTTAGGAGTTCTGAAAGTAAGGTCATATTCCTGGAGGATAATGACCCATTTGGCGACACGACCTTGTAGGAGCCACCGGGTTAGGAGATAGACCATAGGGTTGGAATCGGCCACAACCGTGGTATGACTGAGTAGAATGTAATGCCGCAATTTTTGTATGGAAAAGACTACAGCTAGGGATAATATTTCCTCATATGGGTATCGTAGGGGTGGGCCAGACAAGGTCTGGTTGACGTAATATATCACATGCTCTTGGTGAGAGGCATCTTCTTGGACCAAGACTCTGGACACGGCATGTTCAGATGCCAAGACATAAAGGGTGAAGTCTTGAGAGAAATCCGGAAGGGATATCAAGGGGGCTTGTGTGAGAGCTTTCTTGAGGGCTTTGAATGCCGTGTCTGCTTGCTCATCCCAAACAAAGGGTATGTGGGTACGAAGTAAGTGTAAGAATCCGTGGACTTTGGTGGCGTAATCAGGAACGAAGCGCCTAAGGAAATTAGACCGCCCTTGTAGACTCTGGAGGTGCCGAAGCGTGCAAGGAGGGGGAAGTTCTAAGATGGCTTTGACTTTTAGGGGATCAACAGTAATTCTGTCTTGGGAAACAATGAAACCCAACAACCGGCCTGCCGGAACGCAAAAGACACACTTGTGTGGGTTCAAGCGGATTTTATATTTGTGACAACGCAGGAAAACTTGCCAGAGGTCGTTAAGGTGGTCTGATCGTTTTCGGGAACGAGCTGTAAGGTCATCAAGATAGACTCGCAGGATATGGACCAAGTCGTGAAAGCAATAGGTCATGGCTCGCTGGAAAGTGGCACCAGCATTTTTAAGGCCAAATGGCATGACGCGATAGGCAAAGGTGCCCCATGGGGTGGTGAAGGCAGTCTTGTATTGATCCTCCTTACGGATGTGAATCTGGTTGTATCCGGAAAATCCGTCCATGAAAGATAGGACTTCATGGCCCGCACACTCATCAATGAGTTGGTCAATGAATGGCGTGGGGAAATTGTCTTTTGGACAAGCGTGGTTTAAATCACGGAAGTCCGTGCATACTCTAAGGGTGCCTTGCTTTTTGTTTACGGGAATGGGGTTCGACACCCAGGTGGTGTACGGAATAGGATAAATGAATCCTGCTTTGCGAAGTTTCTCGACCTCAGCTTTAACAGCGGGGAGCTTGGAAGGATGAATGGGTCTCTGTTTCTGACGAACAGGGGGTACCTCAGGCCATGTATCAATGTGGTGCTCTATAATGGCGGGGTCAAGACCAGGCATTTCGGTATAGGACCAGGCGAAAACATCCCGAAATTCTTGAAAAAGCTTTTTATATGCCTAAGTTTCTGCTTGAGTGCAAGATGCGCCCAGCGAGATGAGCTCAGGTTTCCCTGGTGTTGTGGAAATATCTATTTGTATAATGGGGGAAATGTTGGACATGTTCCCTTCTTCGAAGGCATTCGGTGCTGGGATGGGGTCCTTTAACCAATCGACCTTAGTGGGTATGAAATCTTTTGATTCGACCGATAGCTGGTTGGATGCAGTGGATGTGGATGCTTCCGGGAGGAAGTACGAGCGATGATGCATATCATCCCAAGGGTAGTCGGGTGCAGTGAGTGTCTCCAAAATTTGCTCATCAGTATTGAAGTAGTCAGACCATAAATCAAGGGGTTCTGGTTTGAAAGTTGTTGAAATCATATAGATTGTATTGACTTCTTCCGACGAGGATGATGGCGGGGGGTAGATCTCCTCGATGAGGGGAGGAGATATCTCCAAATCGACGTTGTTTAACTCGTACAATGCTGCTCTATAGTCTGGGAGATTAGGACAATGGTGAGATTAATGGCCGTACACACTACATATGGCACAAGGATGGTTGGTGCGTAGTGATCTGTCGCGAGGCTGAGGAGGTGGCTCTAGTCTAACTACTGGGATGCTGGTGTCATCGTCTAACATATTCATATGCTCCTGGAGTGCCAGTAACTGTGGGCATTGATGAGTTGGATGGCCTATCTCATCGCACAATGAGCATTTAGGAGGAGCTCGAAACACGGGTGGGGGTTTAACTGCCTTAGGAGGTGTTATAGCAGTGTATGGTTGTGGACCTCTGCCCCTAGTGGGCTTGACGAGAGGAGGAGGATTCATTGACGATGAAGGGATTGTGACACCAGGAGGAGGTTTCGTTGACGCCGAAGGGATTGTGACACCAGGAGGAGATTGAGTAGTGGTAACAATAGGTTGTACCGGTTGGAGGATGACGTTTGGTGTCGGAGGTGGAACGGGAGGGGGAATGTACCACACAGGTAATCCCAAGGTTAAACCGGGGAGACTAAGGGTAGCCATAACCGGGGAACTTACCACGCCCGAGGGAGGGAATAGGAAGGGGATAGTGTGAATAGGTGTAACGCCAATGTGACTAGGTACCAATGGTGGTTTAGGAAAAAAAGGCGGTTGATTGTTGGATGTTTGTAGATTGTGGGAAAGAGTACATAGGTCAGATATGACGGTCGCGGCTGGCGGGGGTGGAATAGACTGAAAGGTTGAGGTCATTGGCGTATCTGAGTAAAGTCCGGGTCCCACAGAAGAAACAAAGGAAGTGGTTGCACTAGAAACAGGTTGTTCAACCATGGGGAGAACATTTTCGGGTGCTGCAGGGGCATTGGGATCTTAGTAGGTGAGTTGGTCTATTTTGACCACGCGTCCCTCGTGGGGGAACATCATGGTACGAAAAACAGATGAGGAAACTGCTTTCATGGCGTACATGTAGCTGCGGCCAAGTAAGAGGTTATAATCGAGTTGGGCATTAATGACCTCTATATCGATGAGCACAGTTTTACCACCCAATTGGACGGGGACATTGGGTAGTAGATATTGGGGTTGAGCTGACCGGTCGTCGTAGGCCCGCAATGCAGTGGTGGATTGCTGGAGAGTAGGTGATCCCAACTTCTGCCAAACAAATGTGGACATGACGCATGTAGAGGCACCTTCATCGATGATACATCGATGGATGACAAGATTCCGAATGGAAACAGAAACTTGGACTGCTATGGTGGAAGGCAGACGTGGTTCGGACTGGTCCAAATCAAAGGTCATCAATTTCGAATCATTTGGGTCAATCGTCCTAATGGCGGAAAGTAAAGTCTTGCGCTGCGTAGGACAGTTTTTCAAGACTTCTAACGCAGACATGGCTGCGGGAGACTGAGCTAAGTCATCGACGATGTTGTAATTTGACGCAGCCCGTGCATTGGGGTTGTTGTTGATACGGCGAAGTGGGAAGCGAGGTGCTTTAGAGGCGCCATTGAGTGGAAGCAGGGGTATACGTAACGTCTGATCTGTGGTATGAGCATTAGTATCTTTATCAGCGGGGGGGGCTTCGGAGGTAGAGCCATACTGGTTCCAACGGGTTTGGATGTTGACATCGGCAGTTGACATCATCAACAAGTGGTGTGTACCTAAATCAAACATTGGTTGATCAGGAGCGGCGTAAGTGATTTGTTGTGGTGGCACGTTGCCCTGTGGGGGAGCTAACGGTTGAGTGTTCACCACTCCTTGTGTTGGAAAAGGTTTTTGTAGCACCAAAGGTTGAGGTTGTGGTGGTGGAGGGTTGGGTGGCGGCTGAGGAGCCGCCTGCCCTTGACGATGGGCGTCATCTGTCCATAGTTGGCGAGCTCGCTCCAAATGTGGGCAAGCGTGGGTATAGTGGCCATAGACCCCGCAAATAGAACAAGGATGGTTTGTTCATAAATTAGTATTTTTGGCTTGCTTGGGTGGCCGATCAGGGTTCTGATGAGCAGGTGCCGCGTTATTATTTTGTGGAGGATGGGGAGGTTGTGGACCTTGGTTTTGGTGTTGGTTGTTGCCGTGGTTACGTCCTCTTCCACGGTTTGGTTTCCCACCCTGGTTGCGTTGGTTATTCTGGTATTGGGGTTGATGTTGTTGTGCGTACACATGCCCTTGAGCATTGGGGGGATTCTGGGGAACCGTAGTTGCAGGGGCAGGTTGCGGTGGGTAATATGCAGGTGGAGCTGGCGGTGGTCCAGTTGCTTGTTGGGGTTGTTGGTACCCCTGAGCTATTGGATGTGTTGGATTAGCTGGTGCAGCTTGCTGTGGGTACTGCATCGGTTGTGGCAGGAACTGAATGGGGTTCTGTGTAGCAGGTTGGTTATAGTATGTAGGAGGTACATATGCTGATGGCGTTTTCCTGTAGCAATGTTGCGGACAAGAGGGTCCATGAATGTGATGGGTCTGGTTTGTTGGAGCGTAAGAAGTTGTTGCTCCGGAACTGGATGTAGCCCTAGAGAGGTATGGGGCGGGCATGGTGCTCACCATGCTGAAAGGTTTAGCTTGTGGTGTGATTTGGCCAATAATGCCATCAGCGGCATGTGATGCCCCCGGCACGTCCCCGAGTGAAGAGTCGCCCCGTGGGGCATCCGGTATGATTGTGTATAGATAACCCGACTGGGCGTAGATGAGATCAAACTGTTGGGCTTTGAGGATGGCCTCTTCTTCAGACTGGTGTCTTTCGGATGCCACATCCTTCGCAATGAGAGGGAGGAGGGATTTTAGAAACCAATCTAAGAAGATACGGTCATCTAACTTGATTTTGCAGAGGCTTCGGCGTCGACGCCACTCATGAATGTGGTCAGTGATGTGGGTGGCCGTGGTTTGTCTGCAAGACAGTAGGATCTCGACTCCCGCATCATAGCAGACATGTAACTGGAAGAATTGCAGGAAGGTCAAGGCAAGGGAGGTAAAGGAGGCATGCGTCCCATGGGGCTGCTCGATATACCATTTAGCTGCAGAGCCAGTGAAGGTGCGCTGTAAAAGGCGGAGGCGGATAGAGTTGTCCACTATAGAGTTGGAGGAACACCATAGATGGAAGGACATAATATGGTTCTGGGGGTCCTCTCATGCCTTACCCTCAAACTTAGGGATGTCGGAGGGGAGTTTGGTGGGGATGGGAGGCCATGTGGGGTTGTGCCTGATGGGGTCATTGGTGAGCCTGGCTAAATCTGGCAAGTTCAGACTTGCCATGCAAGGCAAACTAGCAGACGGGTGTGTTATAGGAACTGGGACATAACCAGTAATGTTGGCATGGTGTGGTGGCCCAATTGTCCCTAAAGGTATGCTAGGTATTGTAGGTATCTGACCTCCAATACCTGTGGTCTAGTAAGGGCCAACGTTTCCTAGTGCAACATGGGTTACACCAGGGTTAGGAATAGTATTGGTGATTCCTGGGATAAGGTTTGTGGAAACCAGAGGGGGTGTGACCCCTATGTTGGGCATACCTATAACAGGTGGTGGCCCTATGTTGGGAATTCCTATAACAGGAGGTGGCCCTGTGTTGGGCATTCCTAAATGTGGACTGTTGCCCATGTTGGGCATACCCAGGGGGGTGGTCATTGCCATGGATGGCACCGCAGCAGAAGGGTCTGTGGATGTCTCACCTATGGTGCTGGTAAATAGTGGGTCAAATGGTGTTCCAGCCATAATGGTGGTTGGTGGTAATATAACGTAGTTTTCGGATTCTGCCTCAGAATCAGATGTGAAGTGAGGCGTGTCAGAATCGGATGACCGTCTAGTTGACCGACGATGTGTCGAATCAAGGGATAAGACTCTGCGTCTATGACATGGAGAGCCAAGTAGACTAAACTCTGGGAGTTCACCCTGAAGATGACAAGAGCGTCTAAAATTCTAAATGATGAGAATTAAGCTTTGTGTAAAAAATCTGTTTAAGTATCAGGTGGTGATATATATAAAAAACTCAAAACCCTAATGCAACCAAAGGTGCAAGAAGGGGAGTGAAAATGAAGGCTCTCAGGCCAAAAATATCAACCTAAAAAAAGGCACTTATTCTAGCAACTGTGCTACAATAAGTGGAGGGATGCAACAAATGGTCAGAGTACCAACATGCAAACAGCTTCTAGAAAAAATAGGTGTAACTAGACCAAAGGTGGATTGTATCATGCAAAAACCTAACTAAAAGTATTGTGAATCAACAAACTATATTCTCTGCAAGGTGATGAAATCCAAGTCAGACAATATTGAGTGTTGAGACAACGGCTAGATATCCCCCTACCGGGAGGGACACCGAGTAATCAATCCTAAAGAATGGCAACTAGGATACTCCGTTCATGATGCGTCGAGAAAAGGTAAATCTGTCATTTGGTCCTTTACCACAATACCCCCATACAGGGATATCCCGAGAACTGCGAATGGTAGCCCTTCGGTTACTGAATGGATTTCGGTATTCCACTCAGGCTTTCGAAACCATCCTCGCGACTTCAACCCTCCTAGGGGAGAGGCCTTCCCACAAACCGGTTGTGACCGCGCCAATAAATACTAAGAGATTTTAGCTCCCTAAATGGACAACTTCTATGTCTCAGATGTAATAATTGAGGGGTGTTATTGGAACACCTATCCCCTCAATACTACCTAGCTACAAAGTTCTTTTAGTGTTCCCCAAGTGGAGTTAAAAGTGTGTTGAAATTAGGGTAAGTTTTAAAGCTCAGTTCAATTAAGTGTTTGAGTGGGTGCACATGTGGTATTGTAAACTGAACTTGAAAGAAGTAAATGCTTTACAGAAAATTTTCAAAAAACAAAGGATCTTTTGAAAATAAAAAAACAAATATTTATGACTTTTTTCAATAAATGGAAATTAAATGCTTTGCAAAATCAACTCAAAAAACAAAGGATCTTTTGAATCATGAAAGCAAATAATAGACTTCTTAAAGAAATAAATGGATTTCTTTTTCAAGGAAATTGCTAAGGGCAAGATTTTAAAGAAGTAAACAGGAAATTTTTTTTAACCTAGATAAACTGCAAAATAAGTCTTTCTTTCACTTTCTTGAAAATTTTTAAAAAGACTTTCTTAGATGTGCATTCAAATAGTAAAAAAATTTTCTATGGCTGTAAAATATGCAGAATTTAATACTGTTAGAATGTGCTATGTGGGCAGAAAATACAGTAAAAAATTAATTTTTTAAACGAATTGACTGAATGAAAAAATTAGCATCGCGGGTTTTGACAGAATAGCCGCGATGGACCACGCGGGTTTCTGTCGCACAGTCGCGATGGACCGCGCAGGATTTCGGCGCACTGTCGTGATGTGCAGCGCGGAAAATGTCCGCGAAGCCGCGATGTGCAGCGCGTAAATAGGCCGCGAAGCCGCGGGGAACCGCGCGGAAAAGGGCCACGTAGTCGCGATGTGCAGCGCGGTAAATGACCGCGAAGCCGCGATGTGGAGCGCACAAACAGGCTGCGAAGCCGCGGGGAACCGCGCGGAAAAAAGCTGAAAAGTCGCGATGAGCCGCGCGACTGTCCGGCTGAAAACCGTGAGGCGAAAGCCGTGCATGGAAGCCGAAAAACGAACTCGAAAATTAAGAATTCTGGGCTGTTAATGGTAATAGATGGGGCCAAAAACTAGAGCAGCAATGGATCTGCTGTCTAGGATGGCAGATCTATGGATCTAAAGGCTAAAAACTAATAAAAAACTAAGATTGAAAGCAAAACTTGAGATCTATTGTTCAAAGCCAGCGGAGTCGCCAAAAACTGTTGGCTTGGTTTTGCAACCAAGCTTAGTGCTATGGGCACCTGCTAACTAGTAGCAGCAGTCTCAATAGAATTAAACAAGAAACTAATCTAAACAAAACTAATCATGGATCTATGCAAGAATATAAGCAAATAATGAAAATATTTTAAAAACAAGAACAAGAAAATATGAAAGAATAAATTTGTATTTAAAAATGGGGCAAGCTAATGCTTGCAATAGTAATACTTCCAATGGTGAAGGTTGATGTAGAGCAACTCCCAAGATAAGTAGCTCCAAGCTCCAAGAGGTCTTCTTCTCCAAGGTTGCTTATAATGGCCAAAATACTCAAGGGAGATTTCGGCAGCATGAGGATGAGATAATGGATGGATCTGAAATGAGGAGCCTCTACCACCTTTTTATAGGTTTTGGTGGTGGGGAATACCATTTGTGGTTTTGTGGAAACCAATGGTATTGACCAACATGGTTTAGGTACTTTTCCCTCCTTTTTTCCTTTTTTGAATAAAATTAATATTTTTATTCCCTTTTTAATATTTTGGGAATTTGGACCCTTTTTGAGGGTTTTTTATGCTTTTTTAGGAAAAATAATCTTTTTGAGTGGGAAAAAGGGGTGTACTAAGGTCTTTTGGTGACCTTTTGTTGGTTTCAGAGGCTCAGATGGTGGAAAAGTGGACAAATGGGTCATGTGAATAAGGGAATGAGCTAGTGAGCACTTTTTAGGTGTTAACACCCAGTAAATCTAGAAAGAAGAGGAAAAACTATGAAGTCCAGCCATCAGGCCTTGGGATTTTATCTTTTTTAGATTTGCATAAGGTTTCCTTCAATTCCTCCATTGTAACTGGAGAAAAAAGAGTTAAGTTATCCTCATCTGATATCCATTTTTGGGAAAAGAGAATAGGCTTTTACTATGTCTGGTAGATTATTTTCATCACGCTCCTTATAGATTTCTTTACAGAACCTCACCCCTTCTTCAAAAAGTTTTTCAAAACCTTTGATTGCTTCCCCGTATTCATTTTTCACTTCCCATATAGTATTTGCTCTTTTTCTTTAATTGACAAACTTATGAAAATAGGTTGCATTTTCATCACCCAACACCAACCAGACTGCTCGACTCTTCATCCTATTATCAACTTCCTTATCCCTAAGAATACCATTTATAGTCTTTTCCAACTCAGCAAGGATTTGAACTTTTTCTTCATTGGAAATTCCTGTCAAGTCTTGATATATCTCATTAATCTTCTATTATGTATCTTTTAGTCTTAAATCTCTTCTTTTTAACTCCTTTAAAGACCATTCTATTGTTAGTTTCTTCACATTATTCTTGTGAACTTTCTACTATGGGACTGGTCCACCTTGGGGTCAAAATCCTTCCAATTTGATTTAATCAGAGTAACAAAATCTGGATTCTTAATCCAATTAGGATTAAATTTATAAGGAGATGACGGGGTTTTTTCACCCTTATCCATCTGAAACATCACTGGTAAGATGATCAAAGCCTCCACTTGTCACTCTCCAGGACCTACATCTTTCAAATTTTCTCATTAGATACCCTAATAAGATAAATCTCTCTAGTCTTTGGGCTATTGCAGCCTCTCCAATTCTTTTGTTAAGCCAAGTCGATTTAAGTTGTGTGGATTCAACATGTATAAGATCAAAAGATTCCAATTTAAACTGTAAATAATCTTGCAGAGGATCCGGTCTATCTCTTTGTCCCCATACCTCCACTCTACCAAGAGTGAAGTTTAAGTCACTTGCTAAAGTGAAGAACTAATCTTCTAGAAAATTCAGACCAAAGGTTTTATCTCAAAACTCTACTTTTTGGATAATATAAGGACCATGTAGGTTAAGATGAGTAAACTGCAGAGCCAATTCCAAGCTTTTAAAGGAAGTCCCTAAGTTGGAAATCACAGACAAGGAATTGATTAGCTCTAAATCCTCCTTCCACCCAGTCAATAAACCTCCTGGCAATCCTTTTCCATCTGCCCAAGCAAAAGCCCAACCCAAAATCCTCTTCTTCAAAATGTCTACTAAAAATTGTCCATTACACATCGTCTCTTGAGTTACTAAGATATATGGTCTATGAATGTCTACTAGCCTAACCAACGCCATTTGTTTAAGTTTGTTGGCCAACCCTCGACAATTTAGAGAAAAAAAGTTTCATGAACGAACCCTTTCCATGGGATTTTCTCTAAGCGCCTGAGAGGATAACTTTAGTTGACCATCCTTCTAACAAGATTTAGATCATCTTTTCTTCCTTCTTACTGGAGTTATAAACCCTAACCCTACATAATCAATATCTCCTTCTATCCTTACTGTCCCTTTAGATCTTAAATCATAAGGGTTACCATCCCCCCATTTGACCTTAGGGTTTCCAAAAGACAATTTAAGGCTCTTCCCCAGGGATAAACACCTAATCATTGAATAGATACATATATTGCTTTTACTCTATTCAATAGAGGGGTGATTCATTTTTTTTTCTACTTTCTTAGTTAAGGAAAAATGCTTGCTATAAGTGCTATGTACCCATGAAGTAAGCTTTTCATTCCTAAATTCATAGCATTTTATTTTGTGGAATACAATTTAATTTCATGATCTTATGTGAAGGAATGGAAGCTTGCCAGGATTTATGGTTCAAGTATGGTTTTGTTTGGTGCTTCTTATTATTTGACCAACTAGATATTCATCCTTTTTATTGATTCTCATGTGTATCATATTTCTTATAATTGGAGATCGGTGTCCTCTCTAGCTATTCATTATTTCTTGGTTTCTAAACCATTGAAGTTTGGGAAAACTAGAGAGGCTCCAAGGAATGGTCATTGGAACTTTAACAAGGTATTTTTATTTTTTAAGTTTTCAGAAATTTTAGTTTAGAATAAATCACTCTAGACTTTTAATCTATCCAATCACTTGTTGTCACAAGCTATGGTGTTGAGACTAGTTTGTCATACCACCTTGCATGTGTTAGATTCATGGTGGGAAGGGAATTTACATGCATACTTGAAAGTTACAATGATATACATGACCTTTCATGTGTTAGATGCATGGTAAGGAGAGCATATGCAAGTGGTGATGAGTGAAGCGACTCATGCACGGAGATTCAAATAATATCAAAGTGGATAAGGATGCCTAAAATAGTTAGGAATTTCCAATGCATCGTTTTAGAAACCATACATGGTTTATAATTTTGTTATGCATATATATATTGATTGCTTCGGTTGGAGGTATTGTATGGGTTTATGAAAGTTATCGTTATGTTGTCAAAATTTCTCTAAATATTGTATGTTGATTACTCTTATTATGAGAGAAAATTTGTATGATGTTGATTACTCTTATTATGAGAGAAAATTTGTAAATGCATTGTAACATTTTTCTAAATAATACATTGAACTTAATTTGGAGTATGGAGTTTTTACCTTGGAAGGGTTTTTTCAAGGAAATCACTATGTAATGGTTGTATGTCTTTGAGTTACTTGCTTTTTCACAATTGCTTGTTTACATTTTCTACACATCATCCTCTTTAATTGATTAGAGTAGAAAGTGTATTATGCACCTCTTCTTCCTTTCAAGTGGCATCAAAACCTGATCAACTCAGATCCTAGGTGTTAGGGGAAAGGTTTTGTTTTCATCTAATCTTGGTTTGAGTGAGAACTTGTGCATAAGGAAATCTTGTTGCATTGAAATGACAAGCATGTCAAGACTAGAAAAAATGGGAAGGTTTAATGATACTCACTCTGAGTTGTGGAAACTCAAGATGGAAGACTTGCTCATATATAGAGATTTATGAGTTCCAGTATTAGGAAATAAATTTTCTATTATGAAAGATAAATACTAGGAAGCACTAGACAAAAGGGTAATAGGCCTTGTTAGATTGTGTTTAGTCGATTTAGTGTTGTTGACCATTTGTGAATAAACCACTACAACAACTTTGGAAGAAATTGGGGGAATTGTACTAAGATAAATCCTTGGTCAATAATTGTTTTCTATGAAATAAGTTGTATGCCTTGAGAATGGGTGATGGTGATTCAATAGTCAAGCACTTGAATTTGTTTAATATTGTTGTGACCTAGTTGAACTCAATTGGAGTGAAGATGGATGAGGAGGATCATTGCATGACTCTCTTGTATTGTTTTTCATATTTATGGGACAATTTGGTACTGGTTGTTGGAAGCACTACAAAGAAATTGGTGCTTGGTGAGGTCGTGGCTACTTTACTCTTAGAGGAGATGAGATAGAAATTTTATGAATTCACTAAGGAGGCCTTCGTTGTCCATGAAATATTGAAAGAGAAAGGAACGAAAAAGGAAAAGAGAATATCGAAATATCAGGGGAGATCTAACTCTCTTGGGAATTCCAAGACAAGATGTTGGAATTGCAATAAAGTCAAGCACTTCAAAAGAGATTGCAAGGAAGAGGAAAAGGGAGAAAAGAAGAAAAAGAATGACTCTAATAATGAATCCAAAAAATGTTCTCTAGGGCATGGGGCAGGTATCTTTTGTTGTGGCCTTGAAGATCCATGCATGTTAGAGTACATGGTTAATAGATTCTAGATATTCCTTCCACACAGCTTCCCATCAAGAGTGTTTTTTAATGTATGAAAATATGATATTTGAAGGGTATACCTCAATGATGATTCCCATCTTAGCATCGATTGGTTGTGGTAGAGACTTGATTAGATTCCTTGATGGTAGAATGAAGAGAATCAATGGAGTTATGCACGTCCTAGGTTTGGCACAAAGCCTACTATCAATAAGCACACTTAATGATGCATGTGTGTAGGTTTTTCTCTCTCATGGAGGGTGTAAGATGGCATGAGGAGATATGATGCTCACTAAGGGTGTTCGTGTAGGCACTATGTTTCAACATGATGCATACATCATTGAATGCAATAGTTATTTTAGTTCTTACAATGAATATGTCTACTAAATCTACACCTTCATCATCAACACCAACAACAAAAAGGAGTGTTGTATCTACTCTTGATGGTCATACTTCTAGGTGCCCAAAGGAGACTCTGCTTCAAAGATCAAATTGCCCACATAGAAGACAGTGTTATGAAACCAAAGAATGTGCCATATAGGTGAGGGAATGTGAGACTTGGAAAATAAAAATCTTGTTGAGGGGTTGATTCATTGTACTCTTAAATTTGATTTCTACGGGAATCGCATGTATGGAAAATAGAACCACGTTCAATTTTATTCTAGTTCTCATAAATTTATGGGCTATTAGACTTGGTTCATTTTGATGTATTTGGTATAGTTAAAAGTCCTTCAATTTATAAATCTTTGTATTTATTAAAGCATAATTACCCTCTTCATAGCATGAATCTCACCTAGTGATTTAAATCTTGGTCTCGTGATTACAGTTGCCCAAATTTGACTCAACTTGACCATCTAAGCCACTTGAGAACTTCCTCCCTAGATTTAAGGGAGTAATCTCTTGGGAAAATACCCCTTCAACAACTAGATAGATTATAGAAAAACAACATAAAAGATAATAAAAATTCCAAGAACAAAGGTGGTGTTAATAGACATAGTTTACAACACTTAAACAATAGGCATTATGATTAGATCATCACAATGCATTATCTCTTAAAGAACAAATATTCATTATTATATCAATCCAACCTGTAAAATCATTCTTTTATAATCTCCATATCTAACAAACTTCATTGAATTGAAAGAGATCTGTTCCACAAATGAAGATCACCGTTTCTTAAAAGTCCAGAGAGTTATGTTGATTATTCGGGTGTTCTAATCGAGGCGACCTTCCATAGCGACCGCCATACTTCCAACGACACGACATCATAACCAATGTTGAAAAAGACCCTAAGGGAAGCCCTATGGAAATGAAGGCCCCGCCACTTTTTTCAGAATACAGTTCACCGAACAATCGAGTCCAATAAGAGATTTTATCTGCCCATGCAGGTTCAAATCCCACTGCGGACGGTGGAAAACAATCCCAGAACGCAATGCGACGTTAGGCCTGTAGACAGTCACGGACATAGTTAGGTTCAAATCCTGGTAAAAGTCGTGGAGGAAAAAACAGAGCTTAACGCAGAGATAAGTCAGGCCTCATTATAGCTGTGGAGAGAAATTTATCCACGCAGGTTTAAATCCCTGTGGCGGTCGGGGAGATAAAATCCTACAATGCAATGAAGAGATATATGAGGTTCTATGGTGTAGTTTAGGAACCAAAACTTCAATAGTTAATCAAACATAAATATATGGGGTTCTATGGTGTAGTGGTTAGCACTCTGGACTTTGAATCCAGCGACCTGGGTTCGACTCCCGGTAGGACCTTTCAGATTAGGTGTATTTGTAAATTTTTAACAGTTATTTGTACTCTGCTCTAGCATTCTGTTGTAGGCTGGTAGAATCTTCATATCAATGCATACCAGCAAGGGGGATGTAGCTTATATGGTAGACCGCTCGCTTCGCATGCGAGAGTTATTCTTTGTACTCTGCTCTAGCATTCCGATTTAGGCATGTAGATTCCTACCAACAAGGGGGATGTAGCTCATATGGTAGAGCGCTCGCTTCGCATGCGAGAGGCACGGGGTTCGATTCCCCGCATCTCCAGTGGTTCAGCTGTATCAGCGTAACCATGATGCTGTTTACTGGTTTTCGTTGCTATTGTTGCTTTATACAACTTTTGGAATGTGGGCAACTTTTGTGGCTTGTTACGTAATGTAATTTTTAATCTATTTTGAAATTTGTTCTAAAATCACATTTTAAATATAACTTAATATTGCATTGGGTATGTGGTTGTCATTATACATATGCTAAAGAAGTGAAGTACTCGACCAAATAGGTATTTTTCCGATAACGGATGAAAAGGAGATAACCATTAATTTTACGTGGAACTTTCCCGTACCAAAACTGCCAGCTATTACATGTAGGAATGGTAGTCTAAATTCTCCATTTTAACAATGCCAGGAGTATATTTTGTTCTTTGGAAATTGACTCAATGAATATCAAAATATTATGTACTATCTCATAGACAACATTTCTATATAATGTAAGCATCTGATTCTTAGCTAAACACAAAGTTTACATTGGTAAATGGTTGTGCAATTGAGAATTTGATGTAGATGTAGATGTAGTTGGTGTTCCCCCTACTTAGCCTCTTAGCTTAGCTTATTTGAGTACTCCAATTGTTTAATTTAACAGTTTAAGGTAAGCTACACAGTCTTTGCTTTCTCTGTCTTTGCCCCTGCTTATCCTCAAATCAGTCCATTTGTTCTCCATTTTCTATAACTTCTTTGCTTTCTCTGTCTTTGTCCCTGCCAAAAAAAATTGCTATGAACAAAAGCACTACCCATAGCATTGAGGACTGCAAGTGAGAGAGAAATCCCATGACTTCAAACGCATTTTGCTCATTTCTAAATTGAGCCTTTAGGAAATTCAATTGCATATTCATAGCTGTAACACACCCATCACAAAACAAAGACAAGTCAGAGTGAATAAATTCTTCATTTTTGCACTTTTGAGTCTTAGAAATTGGTTAAGAAGACAATCAAAAGCTTAGATCCTCAAATCCTTTTAGCCAGTTCTATCTTTGCACTCTAAGGCTATGGTACAAGTTTCAAAAACAAAAACAAGAGAATCCACTAGAAGCTAACGCTTCTAATAATAGGGGTATTTATAGCCTCCGTGGGATTAGAATTAGTTTCTATACTTTTTGGAAGATGGATAAAAGCAATTTACACTATAAAGGGAAGGTAGTTGCTTTCCTTGGTCAAACCAATAAGCATTACATAAAATCTAAAACAAATTGAAATCTAAATAATTCCCTGAAGAATTGGAGTCTGCAGTAATCTTTTTTCTCACTGGTAGCAGTAGTTGCCGACACCTTCTTTACAGGCAGTTCAATCTGAAAGGGATTTGGAATGTTAGGGGGTGTGGTACAATGAATACGAGCCCAATTTGTTGGAGATTGTGGGAAAGTGAAGAACCAATGTTGGATATTGTGTGGGCGTGTGCTACATGATTTGGACCTAACACTTTGTTGCATGCATGTGATTGATTAGAAGTTGCTTCTCTCCTCTGTTATCATCTTTTGATTTGCTTCGTATCTAACCATCTAGTTTGTTAACTTGAAGGAGGAGGGAAACTAGGTTGGTGAAGATGTGAAGTGGGCTCTATGTCTAAATTGTTTACATTTTCATTTCAAGCTGAAAGCATCCAAACATCTTGTTTCTCTCTTCTTTTTCTGTTCTTCTCTAGGGCCTTTTCATAATCAGGTAGAGCAAGAGATAGGCAACTGAGCAATAATGGAGCCATGCAGAGTGTTAAATGAGATCAACTTCAATGGGTTCATGTTCAACTTAAAAGTTATTTGTATACCCAATTTTATAAAATCAGTTCAACTTATGCGGTTTAATTTACAAACACAAAAATTACATCATGGAGGCTGTTTAATTGCTGAGTTTTACCACATTGTATATTGAATAAAAGCTTGAGAAGGGTTTCTCTTAAATTATCCAAGATGGAATCATTGTGGTTCTTTGTCACCATACGTGTATATATTTTGTGATGCTGTAACGTCCTGATTTCCAGACTCCTACTGGATATTCCCTGACTATTTTTTTTAACCTTGAATCAAGATATTGTATCTTCTCACCAAGACTTGAAACACGGGCATCAGTTCTACATGTTCTAATTTACAAGGTCCAACAATACTTTTCTGCTATGATCTTCTTTCAGGTCTAATTGTAGTCAAATCAAAATTTGAAATGCCATCTATTTTATGGACAGGCGGCCATATTGAGAAGGCCGACCATTGCTAAAAGTACGTCCAACATGGGGTATGGTCAATCTGTAGGGTAATTCTTTAGAGTTATGCTGGTTATCCAAATCTAAACTAAATTTAGAGAAGATATTTATTTTTTTTGGCATATTTATATCTAAGAAAACGTTGATAATTTCAGGTATGTTTACATTAACGTAAAAATATTTATAAATATAAATACAATTAAATATAATAAAGAAGAAAAACAAAACAAACCGATAATCTGTTTGCTGCAAGTTGCTAGTCTGATTTACAGTAAAAAGAACAAAAGTAAGAACGTTTTGTACATGTTGAAGACTAGGTGAGTAAAGAACTTGTTATTTTATATTTAAGATATAAACTATTTCACGTATAAAATATCCTCTGTGAAAATATGAAGAGTAGGTGAGTAAAAAACTTAGTAAATAACTTGTTATTTTATATTCTCTGTGAAAATATCAGCAAAACTTGTGGAATATTGATGTTAGAGCAGCGTGCACTGAGGAATAATTACTAAACACTTACAAACACATCCATTCTGACACGTCCTACCGGGAGTCGAACCCAGGTCGCTGGATTCAAAGTCCAGAACTTAGAACCCGATATATTTAAGTCAGATTAACTGATTTAATCCTCAAATTGCATTGTAGGATTTTATCCCCACGACCGCCAGAGCGATTTAAACCAGCGTGGATAAATTTCTCTCCACAGTTATAATGAGGCCTGACTTATCTCTGCGTTAAAGTCTTTTTTCCCTCCACGGTTTTTATCAGGATTTGAACCTGCGCGAGCATAATTATGTCCCTGACTGTCTACAGGCCTAGCTTCGCATTGCGTTCTGGGATTGTTTCCACTGCCCGCAGCGGGATTCGAACTTGCATGGACAGATAAATATAGGCATCGACAAGGATTTCCATTGCATTTAGGTTGTATGTGAGGTGCATATATAGGTTACTACTTTTGGATTGTGAAGAGCTTCTGTGATATTGACACTTGAATTAGTTTTGCAAGATGGTCTTCTTTAAGTGATATAGTGAAAAGTGGAAATATCATCGGGTGGGATGGTAGAAATTGGCTCGACCTTTCCACTTGGGTGGATGGGCCTTAAAACATATTGATCTTTTTGCGTCTATGGAGGGCCTTATTTTCTGATTCGTTATGGAGCATTATCATTAAAGAAAAATGTGACACATTGGTTCCGGAAAGGGTATTTGATTACCAAAGGTGTATCAAATATCTGGAAGGATTTTTTTTGTTCTTTCAATACTATCGCAAACTGGCTTTCCTGGGTTTCGGGGGACGGTAGAGAGATTCGACTAGGCAAGGATCCTATATCCTGGCTCCCGTGCAATACAAAATATCTCTTGATCTTCTGCACCATCTGAAAACAAAGGGCTACTACACTCTGAAATAGATTGTGACTTTTAATCCTTCAAGATCGGACCACCACTAGATTAGCGCTCAGTAGCTCGGCTTGTATGGTAAGATGGAGAAAGAATGGTTAGATTACATTTTGTCTCAAGAGATCAAACCTTCAATTGTTGGACAAACCATATAAATTGGTGTGGTCCTGGAATACTGTCTCTGTTTCTGGTGGGGTGACTACGAGGATGGCTTATGACTCTTTATTCCACAATGTTGCGAGCTCTTTGCAATGGTGGGATAAGATGGGATGGTCAGTAAATATCCCACTCAAAATAAAGTTGTCTCACGTCCTATATAACAAGATCCTGACATGGGATAATTACATTAAAAGAGGTGGATGTGCTCCTAACATATGTTCCTTGTGTGTTCGTGTAAATAATCGATCAATCATTTATTATTTAATTGTTCTTTCTCTTGAAATTTATGGCAGGCAATTTGCTCTATGATAGGGTTGGCAGCCAGATGGAGATCTGCATCTTTTATGGAAAATCTCTCGGAATGGTCAAAGGTGGAAGATTATTGGGTTTCCATGCCCTGCTTTACGGCGTGGGAGTTATGGAAAGCTCGCAAATTATTCATCTTTGATGATAAGCATCCATATTTGTCTTTGATTTGTATCAGGGTGTTAGCTTCTTTTAAAGATTTCAATGGTGAATCCCTAATCCCTTTGGGTAGCCTTAGCCGCGCTCCTCATCCAACTCCAAATAACCCGGATGTTATACTTACGGGATATTTTGATGGGGATTCCCAAAATGGAGCTAACATTAGCGGGGTTGCCGTTGTGGTCTTCTTAGAGAACAACTGACTGATAAATGTATGGATGAATTGTGGCCCGGGAACAAATACTCAGAGTGAACTTATTGCTATTTCGATGCTTTTGTTCGTTGCCAAGGATCGTGGCATCCCTCTACTCCAAGTTCGGGGGTACTCAAGAGTGATAATCAATTGGGCAATGGAGGATTGCTCCATCAATGTGCTACAACTAGATTTTTGGCTAAGGGACACTAGATGTCCCATCAACAGTTGTGGGAACGTCTCCTTCTTTCACATGTTCAAAAAATTCAATCTTATTGCTGATGAGCTCTCAAAAAGGGCTTTATCTTCTTCAGAAGGAACTATTTTTATGGAGGATTGGTGTGAGGATCAACTAACATTTCATAATTCCTTGGCATATTTTTGAGATAGATGTTTTATCTTATTATATAATTTTTGTATTTTTGGGATTTTCTCCTGTGCATCAGATTTCACTCCTTTGTTTTGCAGGATCCTAGGCTGTGGGTTTCAATGACTTATTGGGACCTCCTCGGGTTCCATTGACATGATTTATGCACATTTGTTTTCCTGTTGTCGAGTCGGCTTGTCTCTTGGATCTTTTTTGGGTATTTTGAGTCGGCTTGTTGTGGTTACTCATCGTTGTCAGCTTCCCTTCTTGGGTGGAAGTGAATGATCAGTTTGATGTTTTGGCATAGCGCCTATGATGGCTATTTTGTTGTTTCGGGGTGGTGTCGCCAGGTTTTTATGTTCTTTGTTGTGGCTATTGATGAGACAGTTTCTTGTGGCCTGTGTGGCCTCTTTGTTTCTTGTGGACTATGTTGGCAGTTGTTACACCTATTTGGAACAGTTTGTATCTCTTATACTGTTTTTAATATAAATAGTATATTTTTTTATTGTAAAAAAAATGATATTTCCCCACCAAAAAATGATCCTACTTTGAAAAAAAATCTAGTTAACCAAAAGTTCAAAATTGTGTATTTGTTTTTCTTTTTAATTTATGAAATTACATTAGAATTTGTTTAATTGGTCTTTATTGAATTGAAGGATGAATTTAAGTATCGGTGCTCTAACATTGTTTACTTTTTCTTACTTGTTTAAAGCAAATCTTTGAAAATTGTCAACAACCGCAATTTCGAACAAAGGATTTTATGAGTAGTGCTTGTTGGGAAAAGTGACCTCTAGTAATATCTAAATGGATCCCTTCCAATTTGTTCTTTCTTCAATGGTGTACACACTACTTAGATATACCATCCATTGACGCGTGACCATCTCTAGTTCATTGTCTATACTACATAACCAAAAACAAAATCTACTTACAATCATGTTTATTTTCATTTGTTTTCTATATATTAGTAGGAATATTAGAATATGATTCGCAAAAGATAAAAACCTTATTGCAATCCTTCTTATTAGTCTTTGTCGGCCTACCAAGCAGCAGGGACTATAGAAATCACTTTGAGCGATTGTATTAATCCCTGCACAGTTTTGAAAACTTTTTATCCTAATTTTTATGAGATATATTCCCTTTCAGCCAATGCACAATTTGCAAGCCTTATTTGGCCTCTTCTCGAGGCACAAGCTAGTTTTAATCTTCTTTTTTTTCTATTGCTATACATCGAATGCAACATATTGCCTTTGCTTAGGATTTGCATGCTAGACCCGTGTGTCATGGGCCTTGACGTTGGTGGCAGTGTGCATGGCCTAATGCTGGTGCTATGTGGTAGGTTGCATGCAACCATCGTTCTCAAGCATACCTGTAAGATATTCGTATTCTCGATCCTCTTATTTCTTACCCATCAACGATTATGGGCCATGATCAAGCAATTGTCCTGGATTTAGAACTGATATCAATGTTGCTGCTACTACAGTCCGTCAACTGGGATTCAAGGGGGAAAACACATGTCATTGGCTCTCGAAGCTTGCATATGATCACTTGAGGGAAAACAAGATCAATTCGGATGGGATTCAAGAAGATATTTGTATGTATCTTACCCATCTACTCTCATAGGATGAGATTGAGTTTGAGGTTTGTGTGCTAAGCTATTTTTCCTTTCATTGGGAACATTCTTCATTAATTATTGATCAAGTAAATATGTTTTACCTATCTTTGTCTCAGGAACAATAGTCATTGTCATTTATAACCTGGAATTTTGGTAAATAGGAGAAAAAATCTTGTTTTCTAAACTTACAAATAGCTCAAATTATTGAATGATACATGCCATATGGTACATGTCTTCGTATATAACTAGATAGTTAGTTCGTAATGAATAGTGATATTTATGAACTTGTCCTGATTGCACTGCTAGTTTCTACAAGAAAGTTCTCAACCAAACAAGAAACTCAAGGATGTTGTACTCTTTGCTACAAGGTGAATTTTGTTATTAGAAAACATGCACTTATCTAGTTGTCTGAATATAGTTTACGTGATATAACGCTTGGAATTCAATGCCTGATATACAACATATGAAAGTGACAATAAACTGACTAAGTGACAAGGAGTAGCTTAAGGGCGAGTGCACGAAGATGGTCCCCATTTTCATTGCAATAGGGGCGCGCTAGCGGAAAAAAAAATGGCATGTATGCACCTAAGGTAGTGTGCACACGCCGTTAGGTTCGGTACCGAACCGAGGTGCGTGCGCATGTGTGCAACGGTGGTGCACACGTGCCTCGATTAAAAATAAAAATAAAAAATAGAGCACAATTTCCCCATTGTTCCATTTGGCCTAGTGTGTCCTCCTCCTCTGCGTGCGCATCGATTCAACCACCAAAGAAGGCCAAATCGACTCCAAAACCACCCAAAACCACCCACAAACTCATCAACACTTTGATTAGCAAGTAAATATCACGTTTTTTTTTCATTTTATTAATTATTTGTGTCAATTTTTATTTTTTATTTTTTATTTAATTGTAAATAATTCCCAAATTTTGAAAACAATGAACCAATTTTCTATTGCAGATTGTAAACTGAGACAATGAGTGAACAAGATGTTAACCCCGAGTCCGATGGAACACATGAAAACCCAAACCTTGGACCCAATGTCGAAGAAAACCGTGAACACAATCCAAATGCCGAACAAAACCAAAACCCCCAACCCAATTTTGAACAAGATGACCTTAACCATTATGTAAATGAAATGCGAGTGCACACTCGTGAACTTAGAAACTCAGGGGAACCATCTCCATTGTCTCTTGCCACGTCAATTGAGAACTCAATTAACTCCCTCATCCATGCACACCAGCAATTGACCGACATGACTCAATTTAGAGCTAGGATGTGGGAGTACTACTCCACGGGCATCTCCAAGGAAGCAATAAAAGATTTGAACATTACAAAAGCCCAATTATATAGTATGTTCACTGATCCGAAAACAAACCAACCGCCGAACATTACAAAGCCACGTATCTGCATGGATTGGTGTCATTACCAACCGTGGAGGGACAATTGGATGTGGAGGTGGTTCATGGTGTACGATAAACCTCCCTGCAATAATAGGGAGGTTCCACAGTACTTCCTTCGCCAACTGTGGGTTGATTTTTTCCTCGGTTTACATGTCAACTATTTTGACATAACCAAGTTCCAGGGTGTTGGGCGTGGCTCTGCCCAAGATCAACCTGCTGCCAAGAGGAACCTACTGAGAGGGCCACCAGCTCTGAGGCGCGACCCCAACCCCTCTCCCCAACCACCTCAGTTGCCCCACAAGCTTGATCAGATCGAGGTGGCAATGAGGAATGTTTCACGTGGACCTAGACACCTCAGAGACACCTCCTTTGTAGCAACGACTACAGTGGAGAGGTCGGGTGACCTTGATAGAGATACAGGTGCAGGGCCTTCATGACAGGGCCAAGATAGACACATGACCAATGGTAGCCATGCTGGGCATTCCAGTTCGACGGGGACAATGCCACATCTTTGTCCCCATTGCGGGCACACTTGCCCTGGCCCGATCGAGGGCTGTTATATGGATCACATCAACAATTTTTTTAATGTGTTTTCGATCATCAATTGATAACTTGTAAAGTATTTTTGTTTGACTTAAAATATTATTTCAATGTATAGTTATTCAGAGCTGATACACCAAGATGGGAGAATGTAGGATCTCCCAACTTGGATGCAGCAATGGTAGCTACAACTGAAATTGCGGCACCCCACACGAAGGTATTTTCAGTACCTGACACAATATTGTTATTACTTATGTCATTTATATTACTCGAGTATTTATATTTATGGCATACACGTTGATAGTTCGTACAATGTTTTTGAATATCTTGATTGCCTAGATAATGACTTGTTTAACATGTTCATAACATGCATGCATTTTGTTTTCCACAGGTGCTCCATGACTACAGTGATCAACCACCCCTACCAGGGATTGGCACATCACCATATACACAGGTACAATGTGTAGTTATAAGCATGCTTTTAATTTGATTTTTTATGACTTACTATGGTTTAATTTATTGTTTGTTTACTAAATTGTGATATTACAAATGTATATGTAGGTGCCACCAACAGCTGCATCTCCCCATTTTAGTCCTATGTATCCACCCTCTCCCATGAGTCCCCTCCCTCACTTCCATCTAGACCCCTCCCTACGTCCACCCCCTCCCTTCCATCTAGCCCCCCTCTCCGTCCATACTCCCCCCTCCATCCATCCTCCCCCACTCGCCCCCCCCACGTCCATACATCCTCCCCAATTTATCCACGCCCCCATGTCTATCCATCCTCGCCCATTCGTCCACACCCCCCCTTCCTTCCACCTTCTCCTCTTCATCCACAACCTCCCATTTGTCCATCCTCCTCACTCCATGCAGGACTGCCCTCCCATTCACCATCCCTCAACATCCGCCCTATCCATTTTCATTCGATACCCTCTATCCTACAACTGACAGGGGTTCATCATCCACATGGTCCTCCTCCACCCCATACCACCGTGTCTTCTCCCACCATAACATCCCCACTTCCCGCCACTATTGTGGCATCTACTCTTCCAATATCCTCATCAGTATCTCCAGTGGTTGCACCTGTAGTGGCTGCCACTACATCTGCGCCCCCCCCCATCACTACATCAAAGCTAGTTTTCCGGCCATCTTCTCCACCTGCTAGCCCAGAATCCCAGCCATGTCCATCATCGGAGGTGTTCACGGTGAGAATCACGCTAATTTATGAAAATATTTTGATGCATTAACAAAAATTAATTTAAGCAATTATTACTTTTCAATGAAATGATTGTTGTAAATGTTGTAGGCTGGAATTGTTGAGAGGCTTCGTAGATCTAGGACACCAAACCAATGTTTCCCACTCACGTCAGAGGTGATTTATTTAAGATTTAAATTTTACATTTGTTTTATAAATGTGGTAAATGTTGCAAATGCTTGAAAATGATGGTATCTTATATCATTTGTTCCAGAGCCCGGAGAGACGGTCTAGTCCTAGACGGAGCAAGACTTGAGGCACCGATAGCTCAAAGAGTAGGAAGATCGACTTTGGATCTGCACCTGGGAGTGACGACGGTGGTCACAATGCTTGACACACCACGTGTTATGTACATTAGCCATGATGTGGCACTTTTGTGCACCAGTTTTGATGTACTTTGTATCTACGGCACGAGTTGCCATGTATTTTGTATTTACGGCGTGAGTGGTCGCATTTTGTGTAGGGCACGAGTTTCCATTGTATGTACATTGGGAACTGTTATCACATATATAGTAGCCGGGCTACCATACATTATTTTTCTCATTCCAGTACACTATTCAGCCACTTCCCTTGCATTTGAGATGCCGAGATGAGCGTCTATATTGGATCACTACCAGATTGTGGACAGCAGTTGCATTCCCCATGCCATGACTGAGTTTCAGGACACTCAGAGAGGTGACCGATGTAGCCATTATACCGTTGGTACAGAGCAGACAGTAGTGCCCAGAGTTACAGCAGCAGTCTCAGAGGACAGATGATGGTACAGGTTGATGAGCTTTCAGGTATATGACTCAGCAGGTATATCATGGTGTTATGGTTAGATTGCTTTTATACTTATTCTTATAGCATGTCTTAGCACTTAGTGTCATGATCTGGCGATCATATAGATATATGGACCTGGTTGATCTATTATATATATTATACTGTCCCTACTCAGACTTAGAAGTTCACTATTCATACTCATTGGTACATACCCTCCTTAGGGAGAATAGAGGTGATCATTCCACCATACTCTGGCTTGCTAGTGTTGGCTCCATCATATCATTGTCTTCATCCATTCATGGCCTACCTTTTAGATTATCACCCTGACTTACTACTTGACTAGTGGCATGGAGGACCTTTCCCCACTGTAGCCTTTGTATTGGATGAGCTTCCCTGTTTATTGTGTCTCGGCTCTGAGTTGGTGACAAAACTTACCTCTGGTGAGTTGGAGTTCCTTGTGAATTCCCCCTAGTCATTAAAGTTGTGTTGGCTAAACCTGAAACTTTTAGTGCTGCCATGAATACAAAATCTGAAAAATGAAATGCTATATCTTGTATGTGAAAGAAATGCCAATTGAAAATGGCCATGAAAAATAAAATGTTATATCTTTTGAAAAAATAAATACCTAGGTAAACAAGTTGTCCATGACACACCTAGAAGTGCTCAGGTAAACAAGTGCCTTAAAAACACACCTGCAGCAGAAAGCCTAAAAATAAATGTAAATCTATGCAATGTGTTTATAAACACACATAGATCAAGGCTATGGAAACTTCAGGCCCAAAAAGCAATGGAACTTAAATGCTATATCTAAACAATTGCTGGCCTTATTTGTATTATGGATTGTGCGCATCTGTGAAGGTGAATAAACCCTCTTTAAACAACTCATCCATTTGTGAGACACCGCCATTCCCTGTGTTATTGCTCATTCAGTATATACTATGGTGTGTATTCCCTTTCCCTTGCCAAAGTGTCACAAAGTCAAGTCAGTCAAGTCATCCCTTAGCCTAGCCAGTTATTTCAGCCTTCACCCTTCACTAGCAAATTGATCACAACTATGAAGTGAGTGTGGTCCTGAAAGTCTAGTCTGAGTAATAATAATAATTAACGACACTATATATTTGGATTTAGATCGCCAGTCATGATTACTCTGTGGTATAATTGTTATTCGAATAAGTTGTAGAGCATGTATTAACCTTGACACCTTGCAGCAGCTATGGATGATGGTCTGAGTTGTATTTGGTCTTGGTTAGACCTAGTTTGACCATGGAGGACCATGGGACATGAGATGTTGGACCTTATGATGATATGGATAGATGATATATGTTCTATGTACACATACAGGATGATTCTATGCAGCATCTACAGGGTTATGATGATGATTCTTGGGATACAGCAGTGTTTGGTCATTTACAGATCATTATTATTGGCCTTGTTCCGGTACATTGGATATTTATTTTGATCATGCAGAGATTCATATGGTGTATGAGTACACATCTTGGATGGATTTGGACCTTCTGAGTCCAATGGGACAGTTTGTTTTCAGTTCCGGGCACTTACAGTGATGATTTAGCCTCAGTAGGCTGTCCTAGTGCAGTTTTGGTCTGTTGGAGGCCCTGTCGGAGCAGAGATGACTTTTATCCGGTTGACCTAGGGCGCTGATGATGGAGGGGGTGGTCCAACCACTTGTTTTTACCATATTACCCCCCTCCCGGACACATTGGTGCCCTCACCTTGACAGCGCCATCACTCCAGGAGGCTGTTTGGGCAGTTTCACGCTTCCCGAGGCATTTCAGGATTGGTAGAAATGGCTATTGAGGAAATCGATTTGGGCTACTGAGGCAAAGTTATGGCATGGGATGATCAGTGATGATAGATCGGGGTCTTCCACACCTTCTCCAGCAGTTTCAGCTTCATCGGGGCCCGCATCCATCACTTATGACACTTTCTGTGGATTTTTGAGGTCTTTTGAGGACCACGACTTCACTAGGGAGGCACGATTTGGTACTTTCATGATTATTTATTGGTTATTGTGCCATGGGGATTGACCAAGGAGGGATAAAATTACCCCTTGGACCCACCATGAGCCTCTTATGATAATTTGTCATCATGATTTGGTGGGATTCCCCTCTCCTAGGGCGACTTTGTCCACTTATGTTGTATTTTATGTGTGATCCATGTATTATGTTGTTGAGCTCATCTCAACCATTGATTAGACATTTGTATCTTTTAATCTTAGCCACTCATTCAAAAAGTGGTTAGGGTTTTAGTGCCTCTCCTTCCTATTTAAAGGAGAGAGCCTCTCATTGTAAAGGGTCTTTGGCTCTTGGATTATTGGTATAGAAAAATATTCTTGTGGAAATTCTTGTGGTCTCCTTTGCATCTGGTGTTCTTAGATGGTGATTGGAAAGTCTATTGCAACCTAGCATTTGGAAATTGTGGTAAGATCTATCTTGTTTGGAAATCATTGTTTGTCTACAGGAGGGCGACTTCAACAAGGGCGATTTTGCAAGGCTTCTTCAAATCGACTTTCTTGGCATTCGCTTGTATCAGGGGGTTATCATTAGCATCATTGTGATCTATGCTATCTTTCTGTTACTTCTTTTGTGGCATTAGTCTTATCTCTTGATGCATCAAATCTGATATTGTTGACGTTTGTTGTGCAGGAGAGAGGGCGCATTGGCTTCTTGGACCAAATCGATTTGCATAGAAACTACCTCAAAGCTTCCAAATTGATCGGGATTGCATAGATCATCATCATCAAGGCATCTACAAGGTTACCCAGGTAAGATCCACAGGTTTGTTTCTCTTTCCTTTATCCAATCCATTGACATAACTCATAAATTGTTAAAACCCTAAATATTTCAAAAACCCCATTTTACATTTTCTTAGATCTACTTAGATCTAGTGGGTTGTTGGGCGTGATATTGAAAACCCACCTCTATAGCATCCACGGCGTCCCGGATCTATAGTTTGGTGAGGATTGGCTTCCGTTTGACCCCTCTCCCAAGCCAACTTAGCTTCTCCCAAGGAAGGCGCACTTCACCATTTGAGCAAGTTGACCTAGATCTAGGTGATGGGTGTTTGAGATTCCACTTGATTTGACATCTACACATCAAATAACATACACCCAGGTTGTCCCTTTCTTGAAATTTACCTTGTGGGCCCCATTCCACATTTTAAGGGATTTAATCCCCATTTTGGACCACTTGGAACACTTAAACTCAGATCTACTAAGATCTAACCGGTGGATTGCCACGAAATTACAGATCCATACTCCTACCTGACCGATCTACTAGGATCTAAAGTTTGGATGCCATCCGACATGATTTGACCCACCTAAACCCCATTTTGAGCCTCCTTGGGTAAAGTCGCACCACCTTGGAGAAGTGAGTCCACTCACTTCGAGGAACTGGGTACTTGAGATTATTGCAGATCTGAAACCGGAATAATTCAAAACCTAGGTCTAGACTGTCACTTTGTCAAATCTTGCCTTGGGGACTGCATTCCTTGTTTTAAGGGATTGTGGTCCACTTGGGTTAAACCTAGATCTAGACACACTTAACCATCAAGACCTATACTGTCCACTTATCTCATGTTGTAGGAGTCCTAAACCATAAGTCAACCCCACTTTGACTCCACTTCCCAATTCCCAAGGCACTGGTTTCTCTACAAGGTAATTCAACTTTCCTAGACTGTTGGATTGACTTGTGGTTTGACTTAGGCATGGTAAACTATACCTTTGAAGACATCATGAACCATGGTCAAGCTTGTCTCATGTACTAGTTAGCCCCAATACAACCCTTAACTATCCTGCATTGGACACGGTTCCCAAGGCAGTGGATCTTTTGACATTGAACTAGTACACTAGCCCTAGATCTCACTACAAACATTATAAGTCACTCTTACATTCAACTATGAACCAAAGCTATACCTATTAAACCCCTCATATGGCTTGTGACTTCATCCTTAGGTCTAGGATAAACCATACACCTAACTTCACTTAGAAATACCCTGATTTGGTGTCTTGGTTTTGATCTCTCCTATCGGGAGTAGATCGGGTCTCCCCCTTTGTTGTCTGGGCTAGATAACATAAAGCGAAGGTTGCATCGACTGGCGTGACAACCATACATATTGGAGGTCGAGGTGATCGTGGTTGCACCTTTTGAGTTGCCCTTCCCTATTGCCATCCATCACTGGATCCATCCATAGGGGTAACTACAGTTTAGGTGATAACATTTTGGCGCCGCTGCCGGGGAAGGCATAGGCTTACCCTGGTTCGATATATTATTTTTGCTAAAGCTCTCCTCCCCTTTCTCTTTGCCATAACATTTTGGCGCCGTTGCCGGGGAGGCAATAGCTTGCCCTAGTCCTTCCCGCATATATACGACACATATCTTGGTAGAAGAGTTAAATCTACCTGGCGACTCCCAATCGTGACTCCGCCGAGGAGCGAGCTCATTTACATCCCTATAACACTAGAATTTAGACAGATCTTATCATTATCTAGAATCCATGGGGTGCATCATTTTGTTTTCAGGTTCTTGAATTTAAAAATAAATATAAAAATATAAAAAATATAAAATATAAAAAATTATTATCCATGGCTGCTTCTGAGCGACCTAGAACTTTCGGTCGTTTAAAAGTTTTTGACTTTTCAAAAATTGTTGGGTATCCTCATCATATTCCTCATCAAGCATGTGCAAGGTTGCCTATTTTCGATGGAAGTTATGAAATCTCTGCTAAAAGACACCTTGAACTTTTTAGGGAAATTATTAAAGAATTATCCATAACCCATGAGGATGTGTGTATGAGACTATTGGCTTCATCTTTCAAAGAAAGAGCTGGACTCTGGCTTTCGAATTTGAAACCCAATAGCATTTCTGGTTATGACATGTTTGAAAATAAATTCCTAGAAGAATGGGGAAGTGAATTCGATGATATGTATCTTTCAAATCAAATCCAAGATCAAAACCTTCCCCTTTCCGATCCTATTGTTGAATCATTTAACAATCAAATATCAAGTGATTTGTCAACATCCAGAGATGACCTTTCCTGCCCAATTTCTTCTGATGATAAGTCTTCTACTTTTGAGTCAATCGAAAGTCAAATCTTTAATCATTATACAAACCATAAGTTTTCAGATTGCTTTTTAGGTAGTCCTAGTCCTAATCCCGAGGGAATTTCTGAGGATGAGCCTTTAGTTAACAGATCTATTGAAGTTCCTCCCTTAGAGAAACTCATTAGTCATTTTGTATTTAGTGATTATTCAATTCCTTATCAACTTACTGAAGAAGAAGAAAGTAGGGACAACAACCAAGTTTCTTTAGAAGCCAATGATCATCCTGTTTTTAGAGATCAATTTTATGAAAATGTTCAAATGGTTGTTAATCAATTGGTCAATGCTATTCCTGATAAATTATCGTCATATGAATTTAGTGATGAATCAATTGAAGAGAAGTCTCATGATGATAGGTTGGTGAATCAAACTAATCAAGAGTTTTCCTTAATCAAATCCTCAAATCAATATCTTAATGTTTATGGGAAGCTCGGAAATAATCCTTCACTTAACTCATCCAATGGTTATAATTTTTCCAATTCAATTTTTATTCAGGATTGTCTTTTTCAATTGTTGGGGTGGGGTGCTCGCAATAAGTTTTGTCCTTTTTCTAAAAAAATTGGGTCAATCAATTTTCAATCCGCCCCCCCATCTAATTTTTCTAAGTCTACTTTGAATTTGTGGTCTGGTAAATCCTTGAATGTTGAAATTTTCAAACCAGAGTCTAGGTATTGTCGCATAAATGGAGATACAGAGTTTTATTTTCCCTTTCAGTTATCTTTAACAAATAACATTCTTAAATTTTCTTGGTGGCTGGAAGGGGTATATGAAGATCAATTTCATCAATTTTCCATCCTTAAACAACAAGTGGGGCTAATCTCAATCTTAATTTTATTCCACAATTTATCCCTACTTGGTTTATGCATCATTCCTGGAACTCTCAGAATTGAATATCCAGGTCAGGTAGATGAGGAAAGCATTTTCAAACAAGGGGAGTTAAATTTGTTTTCACATCTTTTTCCTCCATATATTTTGAATAATAACTTGCACAAATTTTATGACCCTATCAATTCTTGGATGGAGGATGTTTGCAGTAATCAGTCTTTCCCTTTGCATGATTTCATTTTGCACCATTCAACTCCTTTCTCAATTTTTGAACAAGTAAGGAAAGTTGTGCTATCTATTTCATTAATCCTTAATCTAGTCTTGACTCGTTCTTTAAGCAAAAATCAAAGAAGAATTATTAACTTATTTGATGAATGGTTGCACTGGATTTATGATTTTACCTAACATTTGTGATGACTGGTTAGATTAGGGTAGGTAGGAAACCAAATAAGCCTACTTGGGCAGTAGTTAGTCTTTTCAGCCATTGAGTCTGGCACCTTCTTAGTCTTTAAGCTCCTTTGTAAGCTCCTAGTTTAGTTGAGTACCTGCCACTTTTCTTTTCCTACACAATAAATTTCAAATTTTGCAAATTATGTTAGTAGTTTAATTTACTTTCTGCACTTATATATTTCATGCATTTTTATTTCTGACATAGAGTAGATTTTATTTCAGTTGGTTTTATATTTTTCCCACACATGCGGCATGAGGTATTTTGTTTGATGTTTGTGAATGCAGAAAATAGGTTGCAAGAATAAAAGCTTGAAATAAAATGGTAGAGTGCTGGATCGTGGATTCGAGTAGCAGAGTTCGAGGACCAGAGATTCTGAGGTTCTCAAGCGCTCATTTCAGCAGAGCAGTTGTCCCAGCCGGAGCCAGATGTTATCACATATATAGTAGCCGGGCTACCATACATTATTTTTCTCATTCAAGTACACTATTCAGCCACTTCCCTTGCATTTGAGATGCCGAGATGAGCGTCTATATTGGATCACTACCAGATTGTGGACAGCAGTTGCATTCCCCATGCCATGACTGAGTTTCAGGACACTCAGAGAGGTGACCGATGTAGCCATTATACCGTTGGTACAGAGCAGACAGTAGTGCCCAGAGTTACAGCAGCAGTCTCAGAGGACAGATGATGGTACAGGTTGATGAGCTTTCAGGTATATGACTCAGCAGGTATATCATGGTGTTATGGTTAGATTGCTTTTATACTTATTCTTATAACATGTCTTAGCACTTAGTGTCATGATCTGGCGATCATATAGATATATGGACCTGGTTGATCTATTATATATATTATACTGTCCCTACTCAGACTTAGAAGTTCACTATTCATACTCATTGGTACATACCCTCCTTAGGGAGAATAGAGGTGATCATTCCACCATACTCTGGCTTGCTAGTGTTGGCTCCATCATATCATTGTCTTCATCCATTCATGGCCTACCTTTTAGATTATCACCCTGACTTACTACTTGACTAGTGGCATGGAGGACCTTTCCCCACTGTAGCCTTTGTATTGGATGAGCTTCCCTGTTTATTGTGTCTCGGCTCTGAGTTGGTGACAAAACTTACCTCTGGTGAGTTGGAGTTCCTTGTGAATTCCCCCTAGTCATTAAAGTTGTGTTGGCTAAACCTGAAACTTTTAGTGCTGCCATGAATACAAAATCTGAAAAATGAAATGCTATATCTTGTATGTGAAAGAAATGCCAATTGAAAATGGCCATGAAAAATAAAATGTTATATCTTTTGAAAAAATAAATACCTAGGTAAACAAGTTGTCCATGACACACCTAGAAGTGCTCAGGTAAACAAGTGCCTTAAAAACACACCTGCAGCAGAAAGCCTAAAAATAAATGTAAATCTATGCAATGTGTTTATAAACACACATAGATCAAGGCTATGGAAACTTCAGGCCCAAAAAGCAATGGAACTTAAATGCTATATCTAAACAATTGCTGGCCTTATTTGTATTATGGATTGTGCGCATCTGTGAAGGTGAATAAACCCTCTTTAAACAACTCATCCATTTGTGAGACACCGCCATTCCCTGTGTTATTGCTCATTCAGTATATACTATGGTGTGTATTCCCTTTCCCTTGCCAAAGTGTCACAAAGTCAAGTCAGTCAAGTCATCCCTTAGCCTAGCCAGTTATTTCAGCCTTCACCCTTCACTAGCAAATTGATCACAACTATGAAGTGAGTGTGGTCCTGAAAGTCTAGTCTGAGTAATAATAATAATTAACGACACTATATATTTGGATTTAGATCGCAGTCATGATTACTCTGTGGTATAATTGTTATTCGAATAAGTTGTAGAGCATGTATTAACCTTGACACCTTGCAGCAACTATGGATGATGGTCTGAGTTGTATTTGGTCTTGGTTAGACCTAGTTTGACCATGGAGGACCATGGGACATGAGATGTTGGACCTTATGATGATATGGATAGATGATATATGGTCTATGTACACATACAGGATGATTCTATGCAGCATCTACAGGGTTATGATGATGATTCTTGGGATACAGCAGTGTTTGGTCATTTACAGATCATTATTATTGGCCTTGTTCCGGTACATTGGATATTTATTTTGATCATGCAGAGATTCATATGGTGTATGAGTACACATCTTGGATGGATTTGGACCTTCTGAGTCCAAGGGGACAGTTTGTTTTCAGTTCCGGGCACTTACAGTGATGATTTAGCCTCAGTAGGCTGTTCTAGTGCAGTTTTGGTCTGTTGGAGGCCCTGTCGGAGCAGAGATGACTTTTATCCGGTTGACCTAGGGCGCTGATGATGGAGGGGATGGTCCAACCACTTGTTTTTACCATATTACCCCCCTCCCGGACACATTGGTGCCCTCACCTTGACAGCGCCATCACTCCAGGAGGCTGTTTGGGCAGTTTCACGCTTCCCGAGGCATTTCAGGATTGGTAGAAATGGCTATTGAGGAAATCGATTTGGGCTACTGAGGCAAAGTTATGGCATGGGATGATCAATGATGATAGATCGGGGTCTTCCACACCTTCTCCAGCAGTTTCAGCTTCATCGGGGCCCGCATCCATCACTTATGACACTTTCTGTGGATTTCTGAGGTCTTTTGAGGACCACGACTTCACTAGGGAGGCACGATTTGGTACTTTCATGATTATTTATTGGTTATTGTGCCATGGGGATTGACCAAGGAGGGATAAAATTACCCCTTGGACCCACCATGAGCCTCTTATGATAATTTGTCATCATGATTTGGTGGGATTCCCCTCTCCTAGGGCGACTTTGTCCACTTATGTTGTATTTTATGTGTGATCCATGTATTATGTTGTTGAGCTCATCTCAACCATTGATTAGACATTTGTATCTTTTAATCTTAGCCACTCATTCAAAAAGTGGTTAGGGTTTTAGTGCCTCTGCTTCCTATTTAAAGGAGAGAGCCTCTCATTGTAAAGGGTCTTTGGCTCTTGGATTATTGGTATAGAAAAATATTCTTGTGGAAATTCTTGTGGTCTCCTTTGCATCTGGTGTTCTTAGATGGTGATTGGAAAGTCTATTGCAACCTAGCATTTGGAAATTGTGGTAAGATCTATCTTGTTTGGAAATCATTGTTTGTCTACAGGAGGGCGACTTCAACAAGGGCGATTTTGCAAGGCTTCTTCAAATCGACTTTCTTGGCATTCGCTTGTATCAGGGGGTTATCATTAGCATCATTGTGATCTATGCTATCTTTCTGTTACTTCTTTTGTGGCATTAGTCTTATCTCTTGATGCATCAAATCTGATATTGTTGACGTTTGTTGTGCAGGAGAGAGGGCGCATTGGCTTCTTGGACCAAATCGATTTGCATAGAAACTACCTCAAAGCTTCCAAATTGATCGGGATTGCATAGATCATCATCATCAAGGCATCTACAAGGTTACCCAGGTAAGATCCACAGGTTTGTTTCTCTTTCCTTTATCCAATCCATTGACATAACTCATAAATTGTTAAAACCCTAAATATTTCAAAAACCCCATTTTACATTTTCTTAGATCTACTTAGATCTAGTGGGTTGTTGGGCGTGATATTGAAAACCCACCTCTATAGCATCCACGGCGTCCCGGATCTATAGTTTGGTGAGGATTGGCTTCCGTTTGACCCCTCTCCCAAGCCAACTTAGCTTCTCCCAAGGAAGGCGCACTTCACCATTTGAGCAAGTTGACCTAGATCTAGGTGATGGGTGTTTGAGATTCCACTTGATTTGACATCTACACATCAAATAACATACACCCAGGTTGTCCCTTTCTTGAAATTTACCTTGTGGGCCCCATTCCACATTTTAAGGGATTTAATCCCCATTTTGGACCACTTGGAACACTTAAACTCAGATCTACTAAGATCTAACCAGTGGATTGCCACGAAATTATAGATCCATACTCCTACCTGACCGATCTACTAGGATCTAAAGTTTGGATGCCATCCGACATGATTTGACCCACCTAAACCCCATTTTGAGCCTCCTTGGGTAAAGTCGCACCACCTTAGAGAAGTGAGTCCACTCACTTCGAGGAACTGGGTACTTGAGATTATTGCAGATCTGAAACCGGAATAATTCAAAACCTAGGTCTAGACTGTCACTTTGTCAAATCTTGCCTTGGGGACTGCATTCCTTGTTTTAAGGGATTGTGGTCCACTTGGGTTAAACCTAGATCTAGACACACTTAACCATCAAGACCTATACTGTCCACTTATCTCACGTTGTAGGAGTCCTAAACCATAAGTCAACCCCACTTTGACTCCACTTCCCAATTCCCAAGGCACTGGTTTCTCTACAAGGTAATTCAACTTTCCTAGACTGTTGGATTGACTTGTGGTTTGACTTAGGCATGGTAAACTATACCTTTGAAGACATCATGAACCATGGTCAAGCTTGTCTCATGTACTAGTTAGCCCCAATACAACCCTTAACTATCCTGCATTGGACACGGTTCCCAAGGCAGTGGATCTTTTGACATTGAACTAGTACACTAGCCCTAGATCTCACTACAAACATTATAAGTCACTCTTACATTCAACTATGAACCAAAGCTATACCTATTAAACCCCTCATATGGCTTGTGACTTCATCCTTAGGTCTAGGATAAACCATACACCTAACTTCACTTAGAAATACCCTGATTTGGTGTCTTGGTTTTGATCTCTCCTGTCGGGAGTAGATCGGGTCTCCCCCTTTGTTGTCTGGGCTAGATAACATAAAGCAAAGGTTGCATCGACTGGCGTGACAACCATACATATTGGAGGTCGAGGTGATCGTGGTTGCACCTTTTGAGTTGCCCTTCCCTATTGCCATCCATCACTGGATCCATCCATAGGGGTAACTACAATTTAGGTGATAACAGGAACCATGTTCCACTATTCACCAGAAATTGTATATGTTTGGATGAGTTTTGTAGCCTCGATGTACATGGATTTTTCAGTTATGTGATTTATATATCTCGTTGTCTAATGTGGTTGTCTCATGTTGTGTGTATCATGATGTGATGTTGTGTAAATTTGGGTTTTCCCTAGATCTTAGAAGAGAAGTTGGATATCATAGTTCAACTTGGTTTATCTTTCCACATGTAAAAGCTTCTAATGGTATCTATGTTAAGAAAACATTGTAAACATAGGCTAACTCAAACAAAATCATGTGTGAGAATTAATGTAAAAACAAACAGAATAAATGGATGGACAAATCACACCTCATGGCACATAAGATATATATTGGGAACTTGAGTACTAGGAAAAGAATACTTAAAAATAGAAAATGTCCGTTGTCGTCAAAAGGTTAAAATGAGATCCAACATGATTTTTAATAGCTCTACATAATGAGATCCAAAATGTCCATACTCTACATAATGAAATGTCGTCACTAGTATTTATTTTGACCATTTTGTCCACTTAAGATCATGCAACAAATTAATAACCAAGTTATGGAATCATTTCTTAATCAATTGTCACCATACAAATAGGACAACCTTGAGCATGTTGTATAGATAACTCATTAATTCTCACTCACGGATATAGCCACCTTTGATTTGATGACCATCACATCCACTACCATTTACAATTAGGACTTCCTTAATTTATCATTATGTGATAGTGGTCTAATTTTATTTAGACACGTTGTCTTAAACACATGTATAGTTGGCATTACAATAAATGACTACTATGAGGTGTATTTTTGAGGCTATATCTGCCTCAACACACCAACTTGTTACCCCAATACCCCAAATGCTCTCGAATTTTGTCTGGAAGGGATAGAGGGGTATTAGGACATCATAATTGATCTATTGGATACTCAGACACTTGTTAAAGACATTTAGGACAAGTGCATTACATCAATGGAGTCACAAATACACCCTCATCAAGTTGCATGCATCCATTAGTGCACCATCAACACTAGAATATGTAAGCATTACTACATGTTGGACTAAGCTTTACTAATGTTATGATAATATTAGGTTTTCCATCCATTGAGAAGGTTTCCATAGGTGTGCATATCCACCATATAAAAATCTTCATGGTACAACCAATTTCAAACCATTACATTTCTAAATTAGGTATCCAATGCTAGGTACAACAGTTTTCTAGTTGTATGCACCCTTTCTATATAGATGAGAAACTATGCATATATGTGTATAGTGATTTGGATTCAAATGTATGCACATGAATATATATGTACAATGAAAATGATTTAATCTTTACATGTATTATAATTTAGGGAAAGATCTTAGGCTACATAATAGGGTTTCATTGTGATTAGAATACAAACTAGGGTTTATGCTACCAACTAGGGTTTTTAGGCTAGGCTCTCGTGTTTCTAGGCTAGGATCCAAGCTCTAGGGTCACCATCTTAATGTTCAATTCCACTATCATGACATCATTCTCACCAATACCATGCACACTACTACAATCACCATCAAGCCTCTCAATCCCACTTTGAACATTTCCCATACTTCCAAGTTAAAATTGACAGGTCTTGTTGCTAAAAGCTTTTCACTTATCTATTCACATAGACAAATCCACTCCTGTGAAAGAGTTGTTGTAGCTTGGTACATGCAAGTTCACATGCAATAATACTTTAGAGATCATTTTACCCCATGATCCATGGAAGATTCATTGGATTCATATGAACCTCATTGTCATCACCCCAACCATGGTCAAGACGCCAAGATCCATCCTTAGTAGACAAAACCTCATGTTGGCACCCATACCACACTCAAAGATAAAAAATTATTTGAAAGGGCATGTTTGGGGGTTGAGGGAATCTTGATTTTTTTATAATCACACATGAGAGGTTCTTAGAGTCAAATACATTGGATATAAATAAATTCCCCGAGATAAATAATACATGACCATAGAAGAAGATTGAAATTTGAGGTCAAAACTCATTAACGAAGGTAGAATGAACTTGGATAGATAGGTTGGGAAAATTTTAGATGAATGCCTAGAGCTCTGCACACAAGTTAAAGAAAAAAAAAGAAGAAAAAATCCTATCATTGGGAACAAATAGCCAAAACCAACAATGCAACTAGAACACAATGACCAAGGGAACTTCAAAATGTAACACCACTCCACAAAAGAAGTTGCTTTAGAACTACCTCACTCATGACTCATGTCAATGCTTTAGACCAAGCCACACCATTAATATGCAATGTGCATCACCATATTCATCATCATCAACATCTTCATCATCGTCACCATCATCATCATCATCACCATCTTCATCATCATTGTCATCTCTAGGTTCCTCATCAACATCTCCATCATCTTCATCATCTTCATCATAATCAACATCATCATCATCTTAATCATCATCAACATCTCCATCATCATCATCATCTTGATCATCATTATCATCATCATCTTCATCACCATCACCATCATCATCAACGCCTTCATCATCATCAACGCCTTCATCATCATCACCATCTTCATCATCATTGTCATCTCTAGGTCCCTCATCACCATCTCCATCATCATCACCATCTTCATCATCATTGTCATTTGTAGGTCCCTCATCACCGTGTCCATCATCATCACCATCTTCATCATCTTCATCATCATCTTCATCACCATTGCCATCATCATCAATGCCTTCATCATCATCACCATCTTCATCATCATCACCGTCACCATGACCATCAACTTCACCACCATCACCATCATCATCAACGTCACCATCTTCATCATCATCACCATCTCCATCTTTTGGATGCGAGACAGAACCATCACCATCAACTTCACCACCATCACCATCATCATCAACGTCACCATCTTCATCATCATCACCATCTCCATCTTTTGGATGCGAGACGAAACCGTCACCATATTCATCATCACCATCACCATCACCATCAACCTCACCACCATCACCATCATCATCAACGTCACCATCTTCATCATCATCACCATCTTCGTCATCATCACCATCTCCATCTTTTGGATGCGAGATGGAACCATCACCATCAACTTCACCACCATCATCATCATCATTGTCATCTGTAGGTCCCTCACCACCGTTTCCATCATCATCACCACCTTCATCATCTTCATCACAATCTTCATCACCACCGCCATCATCATCAATGCCTTCATCATCATCACCATATTCATCATCATCACCATGACCATGACCATCAACTTCACCACCATCACCATCATCATCAACGTCACCATCTTCATCATCATCACCATCTTCATCATCATCACCATATCCATCTTTTGGATGTGAGACAGAACCATCACCATCTTCATCATCACCATCACCATCACCATCAACCTCACCACCATCACCATCATCATCAACGTCACCATCTTCATCATCATCACCATCTTCTTCATCATCACCATCTCCATCTTTTGGATGCGAGATGGAACCATCACCATCTCCATCTTTTGGATGCGAGATGGAACCATCACCATCTCCATCATCACCATCACCATCACCATCAACTTCACCACCATTGTCATCATCATCACCATCTTCATCATCATGTTCATCATCATGTTCATCTGTAGGTCCCTCATCACCGTGTCCATCATCATCACCACCTTCATCATCATTGTCATCATCTTCATCACCATCGCCATCATCATCAACGCCTTCATCATCATCACCATCTTCATCATCATCACCATCACCATCACCACCATCACCATCATCATCAACGTCACCTTCTTCATCATCATCGCCATCTTCATCATCATCACCATCTCCATCTTTTGGATGCGAGACAGAACCATCACCATCTTCATAATCACCATGACCATATCCATCATCATCACCATCTTCTTCATCATCATCATCATCATCACCATCACTGTCATCTGTAGGTCCCTCATCACCGTGTCCATCATCATCACCATCTTCATCATCACCATGATCTTCATCACCATCAGCATCAGCATCATCATCACCGTCTTCATCATCATCACCATCATCATCATCATCACCACAAGTGCCCGGTGGATGATTTTCCAAAGTTGACCCCCATGTGCAAAAATTGCACACTCCCTCACTGATCAAAACCCTAGTTTTCAAGATGAACGTACAAGATGACACCGGGGCCACCGAACTAGAGGGGAGGGGAACCCCTAGCACTATCCCGGTGTCCTGAATCCAATGGATTCGATGATTCATCAATCTGAGCTATGGTCTTCATTCTATGGCTCATTTCGTCTTGCATCCGAAAGGCCTTCAGGGACACCTGCTAAATACCTACCGGGGGCATAGAACTCCAACCGTGCAACAAAATCGGGTTTCGGGGAGTCATGCAAGTGTGTCTAGGAAGGTTTCGGCCGGGAACGCTAGCCACAAGTGCCTGGTGGATGATTTTCCAAAGTTAACCCCCGTGTGCAAAAATTGCACACTCCCTCACTGAGCAAAACCCTAGTTTCCAAGATGGACATACAAAATGACATTGGGGCCACCGGATCGGAGGGGAGGGGCACCCCTAGCACTATACTGGTGTCCTGAATCCAAGGGAGTCAACAATTCGTCGATACGAGTCACGGTCTTCATTCTATGGCTCGTTCCGTCTTGGATCCAAAAGGCCTTCAGGGACACCTGTTGGATACATGTCGGGGACATAGAACTCCAAACGTGCAACAAAATCGGGTTCTGGGGAGTAATGCAAGTGTGTCTAGGTAGGTTCCGGCCGGGAACGCTAGACACAAGTTCCCCGTGGATGATTTTCCAAAGTTAACCCCCGTGTGCAAAAATTGCACTCCCTCATTGAGCAAAACCCTAGTTTCCAAGATGGACGTACAAGATGACACCGGGGCCACCGAAACGGAGGGGAGGGGCACCCCTAGCACTATCCTAGTGTCCTGAATCCAACGGAGTTGATGGTTCGTCGATCCGAGACACGTTCTTCATTCTATTGGTCATTCTGTCTCGCATCCAAAAGGCCTTCAGGGATACCTGCTGGAAACCTGCCGGGGGCATAGAACTCCAATCGTGCAACAAAAACGGGTTCCGGGGAGTCATGCAAGTGTGTCTAGGTAGGTTCCGGCCGGGAACGCTAGCCACAAGTGCCCGGTGGATGATTTTCCAAAGTTGATACCCGTGTGCAAAAATTGCACACTCCCTCACTGAGCAAAACCCTAGTTCCAAGATGGACGTACAAGATGACACTGGGGCCACCAGACCGGAGGGGAGGGGAATCCCTAGCACTATCCCGATGTCCTAAAAGCAATGGATTTGACAGTTCGTTGATCCGAGCCATGGTATTCATTCTATGGCTCGTTCCATCTTGCATTTAAAAGGCCTTCAGGGACACCTACTGGATACCTGCCGCGGGAATAGAACTCCAACCGTGCAACAAAACTGGGTTCTGGGGAGTCATGCAAGTGTGTCTAAGTAGGTTCCAGCTAGGAACGCTAGCCACAAGTGCCCGATGGATGATTTTCCAAAGTTGACCCCCGTGTGCAAAAATTGCACACTCCCTCACTAAGCAAAACCCTAGTTTCCAAGATGGACATAGAAGATGACACCGGGGCCACTAGACTGGAGGGGAGGGAACCCATAGCACTATCCCGGCGTCCTGAATCCAACGGAGTCGACGGTTCATCGATCCGAGCCACGGTCTTCATTCTATGGCTCGTTTCGTCTCGCATCCAAAAGGCCTTCAGGGACACCTACTGGATACCTGCCGGGGACATAGAACTCCAACCGTGCAACAAAACCAGGTTCCAGGGAGTCATGGAAGTGTGTCTAGTTAGGTTCTGATTGGGAACGCTAGCCACAAGTGCCCGGTGGATGATTTTCCAAAGTTGACCCCAATGTGAAGGCCATCCAAATTCGCTTAAGGGGTGCATTTCTCGTTCGAAGTCCATCAGGCATGTGTGGCTATCGTGGAAAGGTCAACAATGGCCATGTGGACCTGTGGGAGCCGACGAAATCCAATTCCGCTCGCCAGTTTGGGTTCCGTGGCCCCAGAGCAAATCCCCAAAGTGTCCCTGAATGGCCCCGGGGTGCCCGACTAGAATGCCCATAGCGCCCGAACCGTTGCTCGGTTCGCGAATCCGTCAATTCTAGGACACCGGGTTTCAGCTAGGGGACCCCCCACAGTGTGCCTTAAATACCCTAAAGCGGTGCCAATGGGCCATCTCCGGAGCTAGGGTTTTGCTTAGTGATGACCATTCCAAATTCGCTAAAGGGGTGCATTTCTTGTCCGAAGGCCCCCGGGCATGCCTGGCCACCATGGATAGGTCCACAATGGCCATGTGGACCTGTGGGAGCTGACAGAATCCAAGTTCACTTGTCGGTTTGAGTTCAGTGGCCCTGGAGCAAATCCCCAAAGTGTCCCTGAATGGCCCCGGGGTGCCCGACTAGAATTCCCATAGCACCCGAACTGTGGTTTGGTTCGTGAATCTGTCGATTTTAGTGGGTCTGAGATGCCGTTTTTCAGCTAGGGGACCCCCCATAGTGTGCTTGAAGACCCGGAAGCGGTGCCAATGGGCCATCTCCGAAGCTAGGGTTTTTCTCAGTGATGGCCATTCCAAATTCGCTAAAGGGGTGCATTTCTCGTCCGGAGGCCCTTGGGCGTGCGTGGCCACTGTGGACAGGTCCACAATGGCCATGTGAACCTGTAGGAGTAGACGAAATCCAAGTCCGCTCGCTGGTTTGGGTTCCGTGGCCCCGAAGCAAATCCCCAAACTGTCCCTGAATGGCCCCGGGGTGCCCAACTAGAATTCCCGTAGCACCCGAACCATGGCTCGGTTCGTGAATCCATTGATTCCGATGGGTCCGGGATGCTGGGTTTCAGCTAGGGGACCCTCCATAGCGTTCCTTGAAGACCCGGAAGCAGTGCCAATGGGCCATCTCCAGAGCTAGGGTTTTGCTTAGTGATGGCCATTCCAAATTCGCTAAAGGGGTGCATTTCTTGTCCAGAGGCCCCCGGGCATGCGTGGCCATCGTGGATAGGTCCATAATGGCCAGATGGACCTGTGGGAGCCAACAGAATCCAAGTTCACTCGCCGATTTGGGTTCTGTGGCCCCGGAGGAAATCCCCAAAGTGTCCCTGAATGGGCCCGGGGTGCCCGAACCGTGGCTCGGTTCGCAAATCTGTCAATTCCGATGGGTCTGGGACACCGGGTTTCAGCTAGGGGATCCCCCACAGCGTGCCTTAAAGACCCAAAAGCAGTGCCATTGGGCCATCTCTAGGGCTAGGGTTTTGCTCAGTGATGGCCATTCCAAATTTGCTAAAGGGGTGCATTTTTCATCCGAAGGCCCTCGGGCATGCATGGCCACCATGGACAGGTCCATAATGGCCACGTGGACCTGTAGGAGCCGACGGAATCCAAGTCCACTCACCGGTTTGGGTTCCGTGGCCCTGGAGCAAATCCCCAAAGTGTCCCTGAATGGCCATCACTGAGAAAAACCCTAGCTCCGGAGATGGCCCATTAGCGCCTCTTCTAGATCTTCAAGGCACGCTATGGGGGGTCCCCTAGCTGAAACACGACATCCCAGACCCACTGAAATTGATGGATTTGTGAACTGAGCCACGGTTCAGGTGCTACGGGCATTCTAATCGAGCACCCCAGGGCCATTCAGGGACACTTTGGTGATTTGCTCCGAGGCCACAAATCCCAAACCATCGAGCAAAATTGGATTTCGTTGGCTCCCACAGGTCGACGTGGCCATTGTGGACCTGTCCACGGTGGCCACGCACGGCTGGGGGCCTCCAGACGAGAAATGCACCCCTTTAACGAATTTGGAATGACCATCACTAAGAAAAACCCTAGCTCCGAAGATGGCCCATTGGCATCGCTTTCGGGTCTTCAAGGCATGCTATGGAGGGTCCCCTAGCTGAAACCCGACATCTTGGACCCACCTAAATCGATGGATTCGTGAACCGAGCCACGGTTCGGGCTCTACGAGCATTCTAGTCGGGCACCCCAGGGCCATTCAGGGACACTTTGGGGATTTGTTCGGTGCCACGGAAGCCAAAATGGTGAGTAGACTTGTATTCCGTTGGCTCTCACAGGTCCACGTGGCCATTGTGGACCTATCCACGCTGGCCACACATGCCCGGGTGCCTTCGGATGAGAAATGCACCCCTTTAGCGAATTTGGAATGGCCATCACTGAGCAAAACCCTAGCTCCGTAGATGGCCTATTGGCACCGCTTCCAGGTCTTCAAGGCATGCTGTGGGGGGTCCCCTAGTTGAAACTCGACATCTCGGACCCACCAAAATCAACGGATTCATGAACCGAGCCACGGTTCGGGCGCTACGGGTATTCTAGTCGGGCACCCCGGGGCCATTCAGGGACACTTTGGGGATTTTCTCCAGGGCCACGGAACCCAAACCGGCAAGTGGAATTGGATTCCGTCGGCTCCCACAAGTCCACGTGGCCATTGTGGACCTGTCCATAGTGGCCATGCATGCCTGGGGGCTTCCGGACGAGAAATGCACCCCTTTAGCAAATTTGGAATGGCCATCACTGAGCAAAACCCTAGCTTCGGAGATGGCCCATTGGCACCACTTTCGGGTCTTCAAGGCATGCTGTGGGGGGTCCCTAGCTGAAACCCAACATCCCGGACCCACCGGAATCGACGGATTTGCTAACCAAGCCACGGTTCGGGCGCTATGGGCATTCTAGTCAGGCACCCCGGGGCCATTCTAGTGACGATAACAAGTTTACTATCTGTTGAGTCTAATACTACATCCAGGAGCCACTCAACAAACTTTGAGATAGAAAGCTCTGTAATTGTAGGATACTGATTCAACCACTCATACAGTTTCTCACCTTCTCGAGGATCTAAATTTATAATTGCCTTCTAGGTAGATTTAAGCATGGAATAATATTTGGCGGTACTTCCAAGCTCCCCAGACCATTTGGTTAGCCACAATATGTGCGACTCCTTTGACGAAAGATAAATTCTAGTGTGGCCAGCAACATTTGATACACTAGCCAAATCTATGTTGTTGGAAGAACTTACATATTTCAACAAAGGAGCGTTTTGCAGGTGACTTGAAAATCCCTTCCAATTTTCAGCAATAAAACAAAGAAGTTCAACTCTTGTTTATCAAGATAAGGATGGACTATGTATACATTACGAGAATATAGATGAATGAAGTCACTTTAATGAACTTGTCCTCTCGCTTTCTCCAGAATGTGTTTAAAAGCAGGGAGTATTGTTTGAGCTTCTGTTGGTTTACATAAACTTTTATTCCCAAAGATGGCATCACATAAAACCACTTCCTTAGCTTACAATTGGGTTTGAATGGCATCTCTAACTTGTGTTAGTTGTGGATATCGAGGAATATGAAAGGGAAGGTACCTATAGACCCAAGGTTTTGATGATAGAGGTGAATTACCACTTACTAGAGCATGAAATGCTGAACAAAAGGCTAATGGAACACAATGAAGGATTCCCTGGTTCTTGTAGGTATCTAGCAGATGTCCCTGAAGGCCTTTTGGATGCGAGATGGAACGAGCCATAGAATGAAGACTGTGGCTCGGATCGATGAACCATCGAATCCATTGGATTTAGAACATCGAGATAGTGCTAGGGGTGCCCCTACCCTCCGGTCCGGCGGCCCCATTGTCATCTTGTATGTCCATCTTGGAAACTAGGGTTTTTCTCAGTGAGGGAGTGTGCAATTTTTGCACACGGGGGTCAACTTTGGAAAATCATCCACCAGGCACTTGTGGCCAGTGTTCCCAGCCGGAACCAACCTAGACACGATTGCATGACTCCCTGGAACCTAGTTTTGTTGCACGGTTGGAGTTCTATTCCCCTGACAGGTATCCAACAGGTGTCCCTAAAGACCTTTTGGATGCGAGACAGAACGCGCCATAGAATGAAGACTGTGGCTCGGATCGAAGAACCGTCGAATCAGTTCTATTCAGGACACCATAATAGTGCTAGGGGTGCCCCTGCCCTCCGGTCCAATGGCACCGGTGTCATCTTGTACGCCCATCTTGGAAACTGGGGTTTTGCTCAGTGAGGGAGTGTGCAATTTCTGCACACGGGGGTCAAATTTGGAAAATCATCCACCGGGAACTCGTGGCTAGCGTTCCCAACCAGAACCTAGATAGACACACTTGCATGACTCCCCGAAACCCGATTTTGTTGCAAGGTTGGAGTTTTATGCCCCCGGCAGGTATCTAACAGGTGTTCCTGAAGGCCTTTTGGATGCGAGACGGAATGAGCCATAGAATGAAGATCGTGGCTTGGATCGACGAACCGTCGACTCCGTTGGATTCAAGACATTGGGATAGTGCTAGGGGTACCTCTCCCCTCCGGTCCGGTGGCCCCTGTGTCATCTTGTATGTCCATATTGGAAACTAGGGTTTTTCTCAGTGAGGGAGTGTGCAATTTTTGCACACGGGGGTCAACTTTGGAAAATCATCCACCGGGAACTTGTGGTGATGATGATGATGATGGTGATGATGATGAAGACGTTGATGATGATGGTGATGGTGATGAAGATCATGGTGATGATGAAGATGGTGATGATGATGGAAACGGTGATGAGGGACCTAGAGATGACAGTGATGATGAAGATGGTGATGATGATGTCGAAGATGTTGATGATGATGGAGATGGTGATGAGGGACCTCCAAAAACTCAAGCATTAACATGGGTGAGGTAGGTCTAAAGCCTCCCTCAAGGACATTTCCAACCATTAGGTGACAATGATGAACATGTTAGTGCTACTCAATCATAGCTCCCAAATGATCCTCATATTCATCCAAGTACTAAACCAATATTGAAACAATTCCTAAAGCTCCAAATGGAGAGAGTGGTAGAGAAAATGGGGGCAATATCCAGATTTGGGTGCTACGGGAATCTTGGTAAGACCTAGGGTTTGAGGATCAAAATTCCAAGATAGACATGTAGACTTGGATTCTATAAGTTGAGTTCTCTAGTGGTGTACTTGTGTGACATGACAAACCCTTCTAATAGTGATCTTATCCCACTTGGAGTCCAAATACCCCCTATTGAGGGTGCGTGTGGTGGGTCACAGATTCTAGGGCTATATTAGGTTAATAGGGCTACATTAGGTTTCTAGGATTCTAGATTAGTTTCTGAGGGTTAGATTAGTGTTTCTAGGGTTAGTTTAGCTTTCTAGGATTTCTAGGGCTAGATTATGTTTCTAGGATTCTAGATTAGTTACTAAGGGTTAGATTAGTGTTTCTAGGGTTAGATTAGCTTTCTAGCATTTCTAGGGCTAGATTATGTTTGTAGGGTTATATTAGTGCTTCTAGGGTTAATCATTTATGAATAAACAATCACATAGCTATAAATCATAACTTAATCATAACTCATACATCAAATAAACAATATAAGATAATGATATCAAATAAACTATCTAACATGAATAACATTAATCATGCATGAATAAACAATCACATGGCTATACTATGTACCTCAATCAATTAGGCCTTCTGGATCCTCTCAGTTTTTTATTGTCTCGAACAACCTCTCATGCTCCACATGAGGTAGTAAGTAGCGTACCTTGTTTGATGACTTCGTTGACATTGTCTGTAGTTGGATGTTTGTACCCACGATCAAGTGCGTAAAGTGATACAGCTGTGAACCTGGTCTATAATCTGTGTATGTGTAGACATTTCTCTTTGGTCCCTTTCCTTCCACTGTAATATATTCCCCTTGAACAACCATCGAGCCAGTCGAAAAGTTAATTCCTTCACTATCCGTTAATGATGCGAGGAGGGTTTGCTTCCCCTGGATGCATCGTTCCAACCAATAATTCATCCCAATCACACTGTCTGTCGGGGCGACAACTACGTAGATGTGTCCTACAAAAATCCATTTTAAGGTCATATTCCAACAAGTAGTGGTTTGATAACTTGGATAATTACAAAAACAAGGAGGGAACCGGGATATGCATGCAAAATGTTTTACCTAGCTGTACAAGATCAGATATATGATCATATTCATTCGAAATAGAGGACTGGCCTTCCTCTAACTGGATTGTTTCAACAACTGCATGTGGTTCCACTGCAAGTGATACATGATCCCATTCATCAACCCAATCCATTGATTCGCACTCATCCCACTCACAATTGTTGCAAGACCCACAAAAGCAAGCAAGTTTTCGCGTTCATATTTCAAATAAGGGGTTGTTTGAGCTTCGAACCGAATGAAATCCATGAGTTCCTTCCATAGTACTACAACTATAAGAACGCAATCGATCTATATCAACTATATTCCAGAAATTTCTGACAACATGTCCTCTACCTGTTGGTATGTGTTTCTCCGTGGTTCGATCTGCCATTTTTTCTTTGCACCATCGAACTATGGATTCGACATTCCGAATATGAGGGCCTCCCATGCACCTCATCACCTCCCTTCGTAGGGAAGTTTTGAGACATGCTCCAGCCCCGTCATGCTCTCCCTTTCCATGCCCAGTCTCAAAATAGTTCCATACATGCAACACATCATAAGTCTTGTGCAAAATACTCAACCACTGGAAAACATGTGCATTTTTTAATAGGCCTACACAACCATCTGACCATATCCAATGCTGAACCATCTGTATGCCTCTCTCCTTCAGCTATTCATAGAAAATTTTGAAGCAATGCTGCACATAATGCAGGTCGTGGCACCTGTTGTCACTGATGTAGAAGTTGGTCTCTTTCAATATTATCCTCATGTCGTTGTTTTTCTCTGGTGCGTGCCTGTAGGTGATATGGACCATTATGCTAACTTGGTCTGAATGGTAGTATTGACTTTGAATCTCATTCTATGGCTGTAGGGTGTAGTTTTCTGCAAAGTCCACAACCGACAATATTGTGCCCTTGGGAAAGGTGTCTCTGCACTGTCTGTACTATTCATCCTGCCATCGTGCTACATGGACGTGCTGTACATAATGCTCAATCTTTTGGTAGAATTCCTTCATGAATTTGAAAATTTGTACCTGGTGCCACAAAACCAAGGGCATTAATACAACGTGATATTTTCAATCTGAATATATATGTACAAATTCAACATGTACAGTATGAAAGTATGCAAACTTAGATTACCTGTGACTTCACCATTGCAATTTTTTTGCTTTCCTTTGAACTATCTACTTGATATGTTATGTACTGGAAGTTCTGCATTTCTACTGACATCCTCCCAAATTCATGCTCCGCAGTTGCGTGGATGCAGCGGCTCAATAATGCAAATCCACTGCAACTGGAACATGTCCCATATAAACATGATCTTTTATAATATTTTTGTCCTTCAGGCCTTCGACACATTATGCTATGTATAAATTTTCTGGATGCATTCGATGGTTGTAACGAAGAGCAATCCTGCATAATGTTAGTATGCAAACCAAAAAATATATGTCTATATGTATCATAATAGTACTCAAATGATACATGGTATCTACAACAACATGTATTGTGATCAATGCAAATTCTAACATACCAGGGTTTGCATTTTTTTAAGGACCTTTGGCCCAAGTTCAATTGTATGTGCTCATTATTGAACCTCTCATAGAGTTCCGTTTGTGTTGTGTCAAGGAAGTGCTTGACATGGGGTTCACCCCCCCTAACACCTTTTCTCAACTTTAGAACATCTCTTTGATTCGATGACGGTCTAGTGTTATCACGCAAAATATTTTGCACTAGTTCTTTAACAGCATCAATGAGCTTAATGTCTGAACGAGGTAACCTACCAACAAAGCCCCAACAACATTTTTGGCATGGGGTCTCAATTTTTTCTCTAATGGCATAATAATTTTGAAGAGTCTTTCTATCTACTTTAAATATTTTACATGTGTGTGATAGTAGGCGACGTTTCCTTGTGGATGTCTACAATCGATTCCGACAGTACAGGACGGGAAGCATTAAAATCTTTTGTACGAGAAGTTTTTCCAATCAAATTAAATGCAGATTGTAGATTTCTAACAACATGATTGTTGGCCTCTGAAATTCTAACTACCTTTATGCCCAAAATTCTCCTAACATGAGCTAGATAATGTGATTTTAACAAAGCAAGAAACAATTGACATTTTGCTGCATCGGTTTTGGATTCAAGAAAATCTTTGATTATCTTGTTACAATGGAAATCAATAGTGCATTTGGGCATCTTACCTTCAAGTCCTGAAAATGAACTTTCATCCACATGAATACGTCTAGGAGTTCTTCGTCGTCCGGTTGATAGTCGAGGAAAGGGAGTCGGGAAGGAAGTATGAGTCTCATCAATGGTTTGTTGTGGCCCTTTGTTCACAAATTGGTCTTGCAATGGAGTGTGTTCTCCAGGTGGGTGCTCTTCTTGGGGTGGTTTCCAGTTAAGAACTTGTTCAACATCCATCCCTTCATACTTGACATTAGGAAAGATTTGATTGACTTCAAACCACTTCGTCATTGCTTGTTGATGGATCTAAGGCACTAACATTTTGATTTCTACAGTTTTGCATGTACAACCTGGCAATTTCTCTTATCTCATGGGTCTTTTCAGGGGGTGGCTGGGTCCTTCTAGAGTTTCTTTTATTATTACGTCCGTTTCCCACATTCAATGTGTTTTTTGGAAAAACAAAAATATGACCCCTACAAGAATGAACAACAAACAAGATATTAAAACTCGATGTGCATGATTATTAAAGCTCGATGTAGCAATTCATTATGCACAACAAATCTAGTGATAATGTTTTCATATAATCTTAAAAGCTATTGGGAATGCCCTACATATAAAGTTACAACATCACCTCTAGGAACTCAGTAGGATGGTATTGGATGGTGGTATGGGATGTTAGTATGAGCAAATTCCCTACAAGAGAGAAGCTCATACTCACTTCATTTTTATGGTATGGATGAGGGAAAATAGCCCTGAAAGACTAATAGTTTTCAATTGTTTAGGTGTTTGTGTGATTTGTTGTAGTGAAACCACGAGGAATTCAACAAATGTTTGTCTACTAGATGGAGGAATGTGATTATGAAATGTTATTGATGGTGATGCAAGTAATTTTTTTTTTATTATCTTCATGAAAGGTTGAAAGCATTGCTTGGTGCATGTTGTAGATTTTTTTTGGTAAGATGTTTTTATTGTCTATGTTGAAGATTAAGAAGACTAAAATAGATCTATCATACAATTCATGAGAAAAAACCAAAATAGATGCCATTCAAACAAGTGAATGAAGACTAAATTACATTTAACAAGATAAAATTATCACCATACCTCAAGGATTATGATTGCTCTTTGCTTCAAATGTCAAATGCTCTTTTGATGTGTCCACTATATGTAAGAAGACTTCATGTGTGTCCAAGTAGCATGAGAATTCAATCCAAGGTGCCAAATAGAGTCCAACTATTGTGTATTCACTCAATTGATCCAAATAGAGCCCAATAGGTGTGTATTCAATACAAAGAGCCAAATAGAGCCCCAAATGTTGTGTATTTTATCCAAATGGTGAAGGAAGCACCAAATGGTGTATGAATTCAATCTATCATGTAAATGCTTGTCGGATTGTGCGTGAAACCAACGAAGAGAACGCGATGAATGAGGAAAAAAATGCGGGAGAAAGAACGTGGGTGATTTTCTAAATTTTATGTTCAACAGGGACGCGCACACGCCCGATGCGCGTGCGCGCCAGAGGCGTGTGCACGCATCTTGCGTGTGTGCATCCCTGTTGAACGTTGTAATGTTTGGTGGGTAACGTTCACTGTATTTATTGCCCAACAGATATAAATGTGTTGGGTTATGCCTAGAGCCCCTCCCCTTAAAGAGTCCCTCCCCCATAAAGGCCTTTAGGACCTCTTCTAACCCATAATCCCTAAGTGCATTTAAGTGCTTCTAGGTGTTTAGGGGTTTAAGGGTATATTTACAAATTTGTGTATTTTGATTTCAAAACATTAATTTAATTTTCAATTAGAAACATATGTATTACATCAAGAATAATTAAATACATTGTAGATATATTAATGTTGTATAAAGTGATGATGTATAAAGCGATGATAATGATGATGATGATGATCATCTTCATCATCATCAACACCATGATCATCATCATCAACGTCATGATGATGATGATGATGATGATGATGATGGTGATGATGACGATGACGATGGTGGATGATGATGAATATGAGTATGATGATGAAGGTGACGATGATGACGAATATGATCATCATCAAATCATCATATTCATCATCATCATCTTCATTAGTCACCATCATCACCATCTTCATCATCATCATCATCATCATCATCATATGATCATGGTCATGATAATCACTATCTTCGTCATCATAGTAGTCATCTTAGTCTTCGTCATCATACTTGTCATCGCCATCTTCCTCATAATCATCACCATCTTCCTCATAATCATCACCATCATTGACATCTTCGTCATCATCTTCGTATCATCATCATCATCATCATCATATTCATGATGATGATGGTGATGATGATAATGATGATAATGATGATGAAGATGTTGTTGAATATGATGGCAAATATGCAGCACATCATCATCATCATCATTATCATCTTCATCGTGATGATATGATGATGATGATGATGATGGTGGATGATGATGAATATGAGTACGATGATGATGATGACTATTTTGGATATGATGATGATGCTGATGATGACGATGATGATGAAGATGAGGAGGAATATGCAGCACATCATCATCATATCTTCATCATCATCATCAACTTCCTCCTCCTCCTCCTCATCATCATCATTATGAGGACATAGATGATGATGAGGATGATGAAGATGACGATCATATGATGATGATGATGATAGTCATCAGAATATTCATCTTCATCATCCTCATCATCCTCATCATCACAATCATCCTGATCATCATCATCATCATCCTGATGATTATGATGAAGATGATGATGATGATGATGATGACTAATGGAGATGATGATGATGATGATGATGTTGATGATGAATATGATGACGAATATGCAGCACATCATCCTCATCATCCTCATCATCTTCATCATCATCAAAAACATGATGATGATGATGATCATCATCATCAAAAACATGATGATGATGATGATCATCATCATCAAAAACATGATGATGATGATGATGATGATCATCATCATCATCATTGTGGGGACGAGAATGATGATGATGATGATGATGATCATCATCATCATCATCATTGTGGGGACGAGAATGATGATGATGATGATGATATGATGATGATGGTGGTGGTGGTGGATGATAATGAATATGAGTACGATGATGAAGATGATGATGATGATGACGAATATGATCATCATCATCAAAATCATCATATTCGTCATCATCATCTTCATTAGTCATCATCATCGCCATCTTCATCATCCTCAGCATCATCATCATCCTCACCATCATCATCATCATCATATGATCATGGTCACGATGATCATTGTCTTCATCATCATAATCGACATCTTCATCATCCTCATCATACTCGTCATAGCCATCTTTATCATCATCATCATCATCATCATCATCATCATCATCATGGTGATGATGATGATGAAGATGATCATGATGATGAGGATGATGTGCATCATATTCGTCATCATCTTCATCATCAACATCATCATCATCACCATCTTAATCGTCATCATCATCATCATCATCATCTTCGTCATGATGATGATGATCAAGATCATGATGATGATGAAGATGGTGATGATGATGATGTTGATGATGATGATGATGACGATGATGACTAATGGAGATGATGATGATGATGATGATGATGATGAATATGATGGCGAATATGCAACACATCATCATCATCTTCATCATCATCCACAACATGATCCACAGCATGATCATCATCATCATCTTCATCATCATCGTCGTCATCATCTTTGTGAGGATGAGCATGAGGATGATGATGATGATGATGATGATGATGATGATGATGATGATGACAATGATGATGACGATGATGAAGATGTTGTTGAAGATGATGACGAATATGCAGCACATCATCATCATCTTCGTCGTGATGATATGATGATGATGATGGTGGATGATGATGAATATGAGTACGATGAAGATGATGACTAATTTGGAGATGATGATGATGATGATGAAGATGACAAGGAATATGCAACACATCATCAACATCTTCATCATCATCATCAACATGATCATCATCATCAACTTCCTCATCATCATCATTATCATCATTGTGAGGACACAGATGATGATGAGGATGATGAAGATGATGATCATATGATGATGGTGATAGTCATCATAATAGTCATCTTCATCATCCTCATCATACTCGTCATCACCATCATCCTTATCATCATCATCATCATCATGATCTTCGTCATGATGATGATGATGATGATGCATCATCATCATCATCATCATGATCTTCGTCATGATGATGATGGCGGTGATGATGATGAAGATGATGATGATGATGAAGATGGTGATGATGATGATGACTAATGGAGATGATGAAGATGATGACGAATATGAAACACATCATCCTCCTCATCATCATCAACAACATGATCATGATCATCACCATCATCATCATGGTCATGATGATCATTGTCTTCGTCATCATAATCATCATCTTCATCATCCTCATCATACTCGTCATCGCCATCTTCATCATCATCATCATCATCATCATCATCATCATGGTGTTGATGATGATGAAGATGATCAAGATGATGTGTTGCATATTCGTCATCATCTTCATGTCACATGCCCAAATTTTCGTAAAAAAAAATAAAAAATCATAAGCATCCAATTGTCAATAATTACTTCTACGGAAGATAAAATGTATGTATAACATCTATAACATCTCATAACTTTTAACATTTAAACAACAAACTCTAACCATAAACATACAACTCTTTATATCTTATTCTAAAAGCATAATTAAATAATGTTCTATCACTTCATGTACACAAGAACAAGGGTGTAAGTAAGGATCATCATATTAGTGAAATGCCTAAGGTACACAAAAGTAAACATCATTGAAATAATAACTAAGACACAATATCAAGGGGATATGCCAAGAGATGCGCAAGTACAACCACAATTATCTAGAGAGATATACACATAAGGCATACATACCACAAGAACATTTTTACATGGTTCACCTGCATCTTGGGCTACATCCACCAAAGGTTTATGTTATATTAAAATAAATAGGGTGAAGGGTTACATTCTACTGCGACACAATTGTCGCAAGGCTTATTTTCTTCAAGCCTTCCTTACATGAGACACTTTCCAAAAATACAAATCTTTAGTTGGAAAGATGAAGTTCTTCATATAAAAATATAACGATTCATGTAATAAAAATTCTAAAAAATTAACTCCCTTCTATTCTATAACTTTTATTTCCAATTTTAATTATTCTATACATAATACCATACATCACATGGTAATGTAATAATATATATATATATATATATATATAAATTCATAACCTAAATATTTTAGGATATTACAACATATTATAATGTACTCCAATGTCACATATCTCTTTTCCATATTATATATAAAAAAATTCATAACCTAAATATTTTAGAATATTACAATATATTATAATGTACTCCAATGTCACATATCTCTTTTCCATATTCCACTATTTATCCATGTAATAATAAAATATAAGTTCATAACTAAAATATATTTTAATATTACATCATATTATAATATACTCCTTTGTCATGTTAAAATGTATTATATTAATGTATTATATTATCAAATGTATTGTACTTCAAGTATTAATCCTATTCATTATGCAAAAGTACTTTTATCTTAAAAGAGTATTATTTCAAGACCTTTAACCATAACATCAACCTAACATAGAGATATGTCTATAACTGACTCAACGGTGTCCAAGTCTACTTACTCATCATTTTTGTTCGACCTTCTTCTGTATGATGCAAAAATATATATATTTAATACATGTGAATGAAACCGAAATCTAAGCTTTGGTTCAACACTAGCATTTAAACTTCAGAATGGGGATAATTCCCACTACCCAACTTCATGTTAGTTAAGTTTATATATTATACTTTTTCATTAAACCAAAGATGATCAATTATCAATTTCATCTTGATAGGTATATATATATCATTCTTGGACGTTTTAATCTAGATAAACATCTACCAAGATCCGTCTTTTATTTATGGTAGGTATATATATATAAAAATTCTACTTGGCGTTAAATCTTTAGAGAAACGAAAATATAAAGAACAGTAAATACTTCATAGTTTTGGGATCGAGCTATGTTAATTAAAAACAACGAACTTCATGGGGTTTTCAAAGCATTTGCCGGAGACTAGTGCAGCATAAAAACAAATACACGTAGGAATCCAATCTGATCATTTTGACTTTTTAGCAGAGATCTACATACGAAAAGAATAGATAACAATATCATCGAAATACTATATCACTCTTTTAAAAGCGACCCTGATCTACTCGAGTCTTTTAACTAAACATAAAGGCGTTAGACAATATGAACAAGTATCTATAAAAACAAACGTAAGCCAGCTCTTGCAGAGTTTGGAACTTAAGAGTGTGACCAAAATGTTTTTACCAGGGTAGCACAAACCAGGTTTTTGGCCCCAGAGACTGTCTTCTCTTACCCGAATGCAGGCAGGGTTTGTACTTGGGTCAACCCAATTCTTTTCATTGATTAGAATACTGGCAAGGGTTGAAACCGCCTAAAAGATAACTGTTAAATTTTGAGCATTAATTCACAATGCTCTAGGATCTTTACTGAGAGAATAACATGTACAGTATATCAATGCATATCAATCATAACAAGCATGTCAATCATCACAAGAAGCAAAAGCATGAGAGACAATAGACACACAGAGTTTCCGTGGGGAAAACTCTAAGATGAAAAAACTCCACAACTTCTTCAGAGATAGATAGAGCAATAGCTCAACCAAAGTACAACCAAAGTACAAGAGATAGATTCCTCTTAGCAGCTGATCTTCCTCCTCACATGTGTGCCACTTTCTGAGTGAAGGAAGTGTGAGTTCTGAGTGATCCAAATAGAGATCTCCCGATCTCTATTTATACTTGTCCTATTTGCCCAATAACCTTATGGGGCTGACTTGTCTAGCTAGGTACAATAACTTCATATTACATTATATTGGGCCGACCTCTTACAAGGTGGTCTAATAACCCATCGGCAAGTTAACACACTTGCGACACTTGTCAATACAAATGATGACACTTCCATATAGAGGAATAATACATCTCTATAGGAGTACAATAAATATATAAATGAAATACATTCCGAAGTTACATATACATCAACACTCCCTCTTAACTAGGAAGGTATTTTGTCGACACAGATCATCTAGCACAAGTCTTCTTCTCTGGATCATCATCAGCGAATCATCATCCTCGAATCATCGTCATCGTCGCAACTGCTACTATCTCAATCAATCTCTGAATCTACTCGTCATAGGAAGTTCTACAGAGCCAGTCCTTTTTCATACTAGATGTAGGCCCACCACCTGCAGGTCTTCATCATCACTGGCCATACTGTGGAACCTAGGACTGATTACTTGCGTCAACAAAACCTAGCGCAGACTATAGGTTCTTTTACATCTTAACCTTCACAAAACCTACTCAGAGCATCCCAAGATGTTACGAGCAAACCGCTCTACCTATCTGGATCTCAATAGAGCATCCCAGGCTGTTATGAGCATACCGCTCTACCTGTCCGGATTTTAAAGGATCTTTTCTATGTGAGCTTTCGCAAAACCTACTCAGAGCATCCCAGGATGTTACGAGCACACCACTCTACCTGTCTGGATCTCGATAGAGAATCCCAGGATGTTACGAGCACACCGCTCTACTTGTCCGGATTTTAAAGGATCTTTTCTATGTGAAACCATAGCAAAACCTACTCAGAGAATCCTAGGATGTTACAAGCACACCGCTCTCCCTGTCTGGATCTCGATAGAGAAACCCAGGCTGTTACGAGCACACCGCTCTACCTGTCTGGTTTTTAAAGGGTCTTTTCTATGCTACCTGAGCAACCTGTCCACAGCCATAGAGTATCAAACCGATACTCACCATACATCATCCTGATGTACATCATCACATGATCAACCTGATCATCATCATACCATCAACTTGATGCATATCGTCTGGAGCAACATCCTGAAGCTCGTCATTTGTGATCATCCTGATCATCATCATAGCATCAACCTGATGCATATCATCTAGACCAACATCCTGAAGCTCGTCATCTGTGATCATCCTGATCAAATAGTATATCCATCTAATGCATACAAGTATCTACCTGATACATATCATCATACATGACCTACTTGATCATACAAATGCATCCATCTGATATACACAATGCATCCACCTGATACATATTTAAGTACATGATCTACCTGATGATACAAGTATCCACCTGATACATACATAAGTACATGATCTACCTGATCATACAAGTATCCACCTGATACATATACAAATACATGATCTACCTGATCATACAAGTATCTACCTAATACAAATCCATGATCCAATTGATCATATCAATCATCCAACATGATGCATATACAAATACATGATCACACTGATCAAAGCATCCAACATGATGCATACATACATATAAATGATCCAACTGGTCATACCAACATCCAACATGATGTGTACATACATATAAATGATCGAACTGATCATACCAGCATCCAACATGATGCATACATACATAAATGATCCAACTGATCATACAGAGCAAAAACTATAACATCACCCTGATGCTCATAATCCAATGCTTATATCCACAGCCATGTGAAGGGTCCTCCTTCCATCATGCTTGGAATGGATTCCGCAAATGTGTCCATCACTTCTTCCTCCAAGTGTCGTCAATTTGAAGAACGCCAAGCCTCTCTCTGAAGTACTTGAACTTCACTCTAGCTAGTGGCTTCGCCAGCACATTTGCAGTATGTTCATCCGTCGCAACGTATAGAAGCTTCACTGCCCCTCTCTGCACCATATCCTTGATATAGTGATATTTGATCTCAATGTGCTTCGACCTGTCATGGAACACCAAGTTCTCAGACAGCTTCACATAACTCTGGTTATCACAAAAGATACCCGTAGTCTCCGGCGGGAGATCAAATAACTCTGACAGTAGCTTCCGAAGCCATACTGCCTCACAACTAGCCGAACAGGCTGCAACATACTCTGCCTCGACTGTACTCAGTGCTACACAGGACTGCTTCCTGCTAAACCAAGAGATCACACCTGATCCCATACTGAAGCAGCACCCAGATGTGCTCTTCATATTTGCAGCACTGCCTGCCCAATCTGAATCAACATAACCCTGCAGGTTAAAATTTGGATTCGCTTCATACTTGAGACCATAATCAACTGTACCCTTCAGGTACCTCAGAATATGCTTTATAACAACTAGGTGAACACTCCTTGGATCCATTAGGAATTGGCTTAATGTGTTCACCGCAAAGCAAATATCTGGTCTCGTGTTCGTCAGGTACATCAAGGACCCAATCATCTGATGATACATAGAGACATCAACCGGCTCAGATGAAGTATTACATAGAAGATTCAAGTTCTATGCCATAGGTGTGGCCATGGCCTTGCAATCCATCATCCCGAACCTCTTTAGGATATCTACTGTATACTTCCTTTGTCCAAGGAAGATCCCATCTGCACTCTGCCACACCTCCATACCTAGGAAATAGTGCATCATCCCCAAGTCCTTCATATCGAACTCGGCAGCAAGCTTCCTCTTTGTATCGACAATCAATCTCTCATCTCCTGTTACAAACAGGTCATCCACATACAGAAGTAGAATCACAGGACTTCCTTCCTCAATCTTGTAGTAAAGGTTGGAATCCGCTTTACTCTTGGTAAAGCCCAAACTAGATAGAAAACTGTCCATCCTACCCTACCAAGTTCTAGGAGCTTGTTTTAAGCCATACAAGGATTTCTTCAATCTGCACACATATGACTCTCTGTCATGTGTTTCAAAACCGAGTGGTTGCTCTACATACACTTCCTCTTCAACTACACCATTCAAGAAGGCAGTCTTGACCTCCATCTGGTGTATCTTCCATTTCATCGCTGCAGCCAAAGCAAGTACTGTTCTGATAGAAGTGTACCTGGCTACAGGAGCAAACGTTTCTTCATAATCTATTCCCTCTTTCTGAGAGAAGCCATGAGCTACAAACCTTGCCTTGTATTTCTCTATGCTGCCATCTACAGCATGCTTGATCTTATAGATCCATTTGGAAGTCACAATAGACTTCCCTTCAGGTCTTGGGACAACATCCCAAACATCATTCTTTATTATTAATTGGTATTCTTCGGTCATGGCATCCTTCCATTCTTTCTTTTCTTCTACTTGTTCATAATTGGAAGGTTCTTTGTTCATAATATCACAGAGTAAAGCAACATAGCTGGTATGTGATCTGGTTCTCTTCTTTGCTCTGTGTTCTTCTTCTGGAATGCCATACCTTTCTGCATCTTGAATGAGCTCTCTATCCCATGCAGGTTTCCTCTTGTGAGAGTTATTCTCACAGGGTGGATCTACAGGTTCTTGCGGATCTTCAATTTCACGATCTGCATCTGGAATTGCTTCAGTCATAGTAGTGTCTTGAAATCTAGTTTCCTTAGGTTCTTCATACTCTTCAACAGGTGTCTTCCTTGATTTGATGAATGCAGAGTTTTCATCAAATGTCACATCCCTGCTGACATCAATCTTCTTGAACCCTGGAAAGTATATTCTGTAAGCCTTCGAGCTTTCACTGTAACCCACAAAGATACCCTTCTTTCCTGAAGGATCTAGCTTGGTCCTATTTTCCTTTGGGACATGTGTGTATAATGGACAACCAAATATTCTGAGATGGTTGACTTTAGGTTTCTTACCAGAAAAGATCTCTTCTGGTGTCTTGTTGTCCAATATCTTGTGGGGTGTTCTGTTCTACACATATACAGCTATCCTAGCTGCTTCTGCCCATAGATGCATAGGTAGATCTTGGTCATGCAGCATTGCCCTTACTGCTTCCATGATTGTTCGATTCTTTCTTTCTACAAATCCATTCTATTGTGGATTGTAAGGAGCAGTCAACTCCCTCTTAATCCCTGAATCAATACATAGCTTCTTGAAGTCACCTGAGGTGAATTCTCCACCATTGTTGGATCTGAATGTTTTGATCTTGTTATTAGTTTGGTTCTCCATCAAGGTTTTGAATTCCTTGAACTTATCAAATAATTCATCTTTGTTCTTCAAGAAGTAAACCCAAGTCTTCCTGGAGAAGTCATCAATAAAAGAGACATAGTAAACATACCCACTTAGAGAACTAGATGACATCGGACCACATACATCAGAGTGGATAGTTTCCAAGATACTTTTTGCCTTACTTTCACTGCTTGGAAATGCCTTCTTTATGTTCTTTCATTTTGCACATCCTTTGCAAACACATTCATGCTTGGTCTTAATTTCAGGAAGACCTTCTACAACCTTACTTGCAATTGGTAATGCTCTGTAGTGTATATGTGCAAGTCTTCTATGCCAAAGTTCACTTGGCTCCATGGATTCATGCACCATGGCATGTTCAGGTTGTCCCTTTAGTTTATACAATCCTCCCTCTTGCTCTCCAATCACCACTGCATTATCAATAATTTTACCCTTTGGCCACATTAGGACTTGGCCATCTACAAATGCAACCCTCATACCTTTTACATCTAATGCAGAGATGGAGAGTAGATTCTTCTTGAGTCCATGTACAAATAACACATCTTTCATCTTCAAGGATTTTCCAGATTCTAGGTTGTAGGAGGCTTTCCCACTTCCTTTGATAGGGTATTGATAATCATCCCCAAGTTTCACTTTATGGGGTGATTCATGTTCAGACAGATTTACAAAAGATTCTGTAACCCAGTGATGTGTTTGGAAACCCCACTGTCAATTAACCAATCATTACAACCATGAGAGATAGTACCTGTGAGAGCAGAGATTAGAACATACTCTTCTTCGCTTGATGAGTCATCATCATCACTTTCTGCTCTAGCTTTCTTCCTGGGAGGTTCATCATCCTCAACAGCATGAGCATGATATCTTCTTTTTTTATTCTTCTTCTTCTTGTTGAATTTGTTGTCTTTCTTCTTCGTGGGACAAGTTGAAGCAAAGTGTCCCATTTCATTACATTCGAAACATCGAATATGAGATAGATCTTTCTTCTTGTGATAAGAGTGAGAATGTTTCTTGTTATGAGATTTCTCCCTCTTAACCTTGCTTCCCTTGGTGTGAGATGTGAGAGCTTGATCTTCATTCTCCATCTTTTCTTCTCGTGCCACAAGCCTAGCTTCTTCTTGAGATCATTCCTCCCACAGTCTACTGAAAGAGATCAATTTCTTTCTTGCACAGATTCCTTGAATAAAGGAGTCCCATGACCTAGGTAGGCCATTCAGAGTGGTCATAACAACTTTACCATTGTCCACTACTTCATCCACAGCTTCAAGTTGTTCCTTGATCTGATAGAGCTTAGAGAAGTAAGATTGAATGGTCTCTCCATTCAACATCTTGACCCCTTTCAATTGATTCCGTAGAGTCATCTTCTGATTTATGTTCTTCCCTTCAAATAACTTGGTCAAGGAGTCAAACATCTCCTTGGGTGTCTTTAGAGATGACACATGTGGTATAAGATGGTCTTTGATAGAATCAACAATGATTCTCTTTTCCTTGACCAAGTTCTTCTTATGCAATACCTTAGCCTCTTCATCCTCTGGGATAGGGACCTCAAAGTTAATGTAGGAGTCCAATTCATTTTCTTCCAAGATTAACCCAATCCTATACTTCCAAGCTCGGAAGTTATCAACCCCTTCAAGCTTATCCTCAAGCTTGGTGTGGTGAGACATCTTAAGGAGTACTTCAAATGGAAATAGAGAAGATAAAGTTCTTACCACTTGATTTGCTAAAAGACTGGATGTGGTCCCAGATTAGGGTTTGTCAAAGAAACCCTAAAAATTCAAAATGTGAATTTCAACTTTCTGAAAGGATAGAAAGATGTGCCTTGATGAGCTGATCATCCTGGTATATTCAGAATTTGAGATCTGCAAGGTTTCACCCTTCAGAAATGCCTTTTAGTATTCCCGGATTCACTGGGGAGGACCCTAAATTAGGGTTTGAGTTTCCCGGAGATTTACTAAGCCAAAAATCTCGATCCAAAGGTCTAGACTTCGATTTTTCCAAGGAGCTTCGATCTATGTCTTCAGATTTCAGAAATTCCTATTTTTGTGGAAACCCTAATTTTTAGGGCCAAAACTGAAAGTGCTCAGAACTGAATTCTGATTGGACAGATAGATTCACCTTGCTGAGGAGACTCAATCTATCATATTACTTTTCCAAAATATGTGGAGAGAAACCCAAGAAACAAGAAACCCTAGTTTCCGTCACTGTACAATGTCTTCTTCTCAGGTTAGCTTTGATACCATGTTAAATTTTGAGCATTAATTCACAATACTCTAGGATATTTACTGAGAGAATAACATGTATAGTATATCAATACATATTAATCATAACAAGCATATCAATCATCACAAGAAGCAAAAGCATGAGAAACAATAGATACACAGAGTTTCCATGGGGAAAACCCTAAAGTGAAAAAGCCCCACAACTTCCTCAGAGATAGATAGAGCAATAGCTCAACCAAAGTACAACCAAAGTACAAGAGATAGACTCCTCTTAGCAGTTGATCCTCCTCCTCACATGTGCGCCACTTTTCGAGTGAAGGAAGTGTGAGTTCTGAGTGATCCAAATAGAGATCTCCCAATCTCTATTTATACTTGTCCTTCTTTCTCAATAACCTTATGGGTCCGACTTGTCTATCTAGGTACAATAACTTCATATTAAATTATATCGGGTCAACCCTTTACAAGGTGGTCTAATAACCCATCGGAAGTTAACACACTTGCGACACTTGTTAATAGAAATGATGACACTTCCGTATAGAGGAATAATACATCTCTATAGGAGTACATTAAATATATAAATGAAATACATTCCGATGTTACATATACATCAACAATAACCATTGTAGAAAACACAACGACCCTAATGTTGAGGTCACATACTACATGGATCAAGATGCATAACTCTATTATGAGTTGAGGTCGCAACCATACTTAAATAACACATGGTGACTTCAGCGACTGATATTACATATTACAGTAGTCAGACTTATTACAATGATCATATGCACTGAGATAACATAATGAGACTTAACTTCTAGTCTTCTTCTTCTGGTTAGACCTATCCATATCTAACTAGAGATCAAGACCAATTCGGTGTATCTTTTTACTATGCGTTAGCTGTTAAACATCTACAGGAATTATTCACACAGATATTCATATCACAACAGAGGTCTGAAAACACTTACTTGGTGACTATGGTAGCTCTATCCGTTCCAAGATCTAGCTCAGCTGTACGCAAACTGTATTCGTACAGGGATTTAGATCACAAACATAGGTTTATTTTGAGATCTACTTCAGCTGCATGCGGATGGTAACGCTATCTATTTTAAGATCTAGTTTAGTTACCCCCTGAATGTATTCACCCATGGATTTAAATCACCGGCAGAAGTTTATTCTCTCCTCGGGGATCGCCCGACATCAGTGCATGATTCCCTGATCACAACCATCGCTTCTTGTGGAGGCTCTCTCTTATTTCCGAGATCACTGCGCTTACCCTAGGGTATTGTCCCATATCCCATGCTTCTGGTAGAGATTTCCTCCTCAGATGTGGAGGTCGCATTCTCTTGTAGAGAACGCCCCCCTCTCCTCCATACTTGGCTACTTCCTAAGTAACTCTCAGGTCGCATTCTCTTGTAGAGAACGCCTCCCTCTCCTCCATACTTGGCTACTTCCTAAGTAAACTCTCAAGCTGATTCTTACTCCTTTCCCTTCTCACTATGCGTTTCTTTTTCCTTTTTCCGTTCCCCAGAAAATATCTTCTCCCTTCCCCCGTAACAATTTCCTAAGAAATATAATAAGCCAATCTTACAGGGATCGATCAACAAAGGATATTGAAGCCCCTATCTCCTCCACCCTGCCCATAATATTCGATATCAATTATATATATATAAAACAAAAACCTCTATCCCACAATACATTGTGAAAGAATTTCAAGGATCTGCCCAAAATACAGGTGTTCCCTTTTTCGAGGGCTCCATCACTTAAAACAAAACCAAACAAGCAACCACTATCTGCGAGGAAGATACGTGGAAGCTTAAAGTTGCCATGTTTAGGAGAATATCTCTAAAAAAATGTTGGCTCCACTCACAAGAGTTCTCCTATAGGAGGTAACTCCTCTAGGATCCGTAGATCTCATAAATTCCCATCTAAACTAAGATGATGTGGCAGCAGATAATGGGAGACCAAAATCTAGGAAAACAAGGGAATGTCCCCTCTTAAGTGAGACAATTGGCGGTGAAAGGAGTCAAAGTGTTTTTTCCAATAGGGAGACACTATCTTTAATACTCCGAGTGCTTCTACCCAACTATTAAACGGTTATACTTAGTGCCAAACAACCCATCTTCAATGTAGCGATACATGATATGTGAAGAAGAGTATTATCTTCATGCATCCCTCTTATCTATATAATATGCTCTTCCTTTTGAATATATAAATAGTATAGTTATTTTGTTATTGCAAACTAGAAATAAAATGATAAACAAATTTTTATCAAGTAATAACCTTGTAAACTACCGTTTATAGATTTGTTTATAAAATCATCTTTAACTTATGTATCTTAATTTATGGTTAAGGATGTACCTTTACCTAAAATCCTCCAATGATATAAATTCTTTTTATAACAAATTAAAAGGTACTAACAAGTTTATCTTATCGATTTGTACATATATGTTCATATCATATAAATTTACTACCATACACTTTAATATGTTAATTTTTATAAACCTTTTTATATAATAACAACAACAGTTTACATTTACTAGGCATTAGTGATTTTAGGTTTATATTTCATTATTGTAATTTATTCTACCACATATAAATACTTCTATTTTTATTAGTAAGAATAATCCAAAGGTCTTTAACTTAGTTTTATAACTTATTCCCACTCTGGAATAAGTTGTAAGTCTATACTTTATTTCTTTTTCTTCAAATCTCTTTTATAGGTTACAAGTAGTATTAACATAGTGGATGATGACCACTTTTGATCAATTTATATATATACATGCATATAAAGAGATGGTATGTATCTACTTATATAGATATTCATTTTATTTAACCATCTAAGGTACTAGAGGTGTATTTTGAGTTTTGGTTAACCACACCAAGGTAATATTATAACCGTTTAGTCTATCTAGCTATAATAGTTACTCCCATAGATTTATACTAATAGGTTGTCGGGGATTAATAATGTTATGCGACGAATAGCGGTTATCCCAAACTTTAAGTGATGACCCTATCACCAGTTTTCCAAAGTGTAAATAACACTTGTGATCATGACACTAGTTTCAAGGTCCACTGGTGGGGCCTTGGCCTTGAGCTCCTCACCATGGCCATTTACAAAGTTCATAATTATTTTTACAAGAATAATAACAACATGATTGAATTTGAGGAATGCTACACTTCATCATCAACAACATCATCATCTCCATTAGTCATCATCATCATCATAATCACCATCTTCATCGTCATCATCATCATCTTCTTCTTCTTCATGATGATGATGAAGATCATGATGATGATGAAGATGGTGATGATGATGATGACGATGACGATGATGACTAATGGAGATGATGATGATGATGATGATGATGACGACGACGAAGATCATGGAGAATATGCAACACATCATCATCATCTTCATCATCATCCACAACATGATCCACGACATGATAATCATCATCATCTTCATCATCATCCTCATCATCATCATTGTGAGGACGAGCATGAGGATGATGATGATGATGATGATGGCGTTGATGATGATGATGATGATGATGACGACGACGACGATGACGATGATGATGATGATGATGATGATGATGATGAATAATGGAGATGATGATGATGATGATGATGATGACGATGATGACGAATATGGAGCACATCATCATCATCATCAACAACATGATGATGATGATGATGATGATGATGGTGATCATCATCATCGTGAGGACGAGGATGATGATGATGATGATGGTGGTGGTGGATGATGATGAACATGAGTATGATGATGAAGATGATGATGACGATGATGAATATGATCATCATCATCAAAATCATCATATTCATCATCATCATCTTCATTAGTCATTATCATCGCCATCTTCATCATCCTCACCATCATCATCATCATCATCATACGATCATGGTCACGATGATCATTGTCTTCGTCATCATAATCGTCATCTTCATCATCCTCATCATACTCGTCATCGCCATATTCATCATCATCATCATCATCATTGATGATGATGATGATGATGATGACGAAGATATTGTTGATGATGATGATGAGGAAGAGGGTGATGACGAAGATGATGATGATGATGATGGTGGTGGATGATGATGAATATGAGTACGATGATGAAGATGACGATGATGTTGATGATCGATCATCGTACTCATCATCAACATCAACATCATCATCTTCATCATCATCACCATCAATGTTGATGATGAGGATGATAATGATGATGATGGTGATGTTGACGATGAAGATGATGACCTAGATGTTGATGGAGATGAGGAAGAAGGATGATGATGATGATGGTGTTGATGATGACAATGATGATGATGATGAAGATGATGATGATGATGATGGTGATGAGGATGAAGAAGATGATGATGATGGAGATGAAGATGTTGATGTTGATGATGATGGTGATGAAGATGATGATGTTGATGATGAAGAAGATGGTGATGATGAAGAAGATGACGATGGTGGAGATGTTGATGAGGAAGGGGGAGATGACAATGATGATGAAGATGTTGATGATGATGGTGATGGTGATGGTGATGATGATGATCATCATAATCATATTCATGATGATCATGATCATCTTCATCACCATCATGATCATCATCCTTTTCACCATCATCCTCATCACCATCATCATCATCATCATCACCATCATCACCATCATACTCATCATCCTCATCGTCATGTTAATCACCACTGTCATTATCATCAAAATCTTCATCATCATCACCATCACCATCACCATCATCTCATCATCATCATCATCATCATCAACATCGTCAACATCATTGTCATCTCCCCCTTCCTCATCAACGTCTCCATCATCGTCATATTCTTCATCATCACATCTTCATTAACTTCATGTATCCCCTTGACAAAGGACGCGTGCACGTTGTTTTTAATGCATGCGCGCAAATACCTATGCACGTTGTCAGCCATGCGTGCACGTTGTTGCGCGCACGCGTGCCTGAATTCAAATTGTTTTTGGTGCCCTTGTAGGCTTGGAATTAGCTTCGGATTGCACCTTGAGGCTTGGTCTGATTTATGCCTGATTTATGGTAGAAAACATCAAATGCTGTAACTTTCGGTTTTTCACAACTAGTTCCACATAAGCTCCACGAGTGCATTGCAGATGAAATTGCACATGCTTGTAGAGCTGTGTGTGCATATTCTAAATATATAATTTTTGAATAGATCTGTTGTTGTTTTCTATTTTTAATTCATTTTTAACTCCACTCATGTCAAATTTGTAAAAAGCATAAGTCGTTTATTTGGCCTATAACTTTTGATTGGCTTACCTATTTCAAAAATGGAAGAGAACCCACACAAGAGCACAAAAATACCTACAACCTAAAAAAAAAAATATTTTCATTATTTTTAGACCATGATATGGTGGCTCAACACTTGACCATGTCATTTTAGGGCTTCACTGACTTCGGTAATTTAAAAATAAAATAAAATTGATTTTTAAAATTTTGGAAAAATAGCCCCGCACAAGATTCTTTTGTTTCCTACGCCTCTACATATTTTTTTTCTTGTAAATTGAAAATTTACATAGCAAACGGGTGGCTCAACAAAAACATGTGCATTATGTTTGAGAAAAACAATAACGTACCAATCTTAGAATAATGACATTTTGGGGTGGTTACCACTTTTTCATAAATAAAATTTATATATTCCGGAAGGTCATCCATTTTTCTACGTTTCATCTGTTTACACCCAATCCAAAAAAGTTTTGTAGGTACCTCTAATAATTCATTTTAATGATAATATTTCTGTTTTTCTAGAATGTCATTGCAACTAACGTGTCATAATTCATTTTGGGGTGGTTATACCACTTTTCCATAAATAAAAGTTATATATTCCGGAAGGTCATCCATTTTTCTACGTTTCATCTGTTTACACCCAATCCAAAAACGTTTTGTAGGTACCTCTAATAATTCATTTTAATGATAATATTTCTGTTTTTCCAGAATGTCATTGCAACTAATGTGTCATAATTGGGTATCATTACCTTGCACCATCCCTTAACCAACCATTCTATGGTCAACTGGACTATACCTGGAGAACCAATTTCATGCAAATTTTAATACACAAAGAAATGTAAAATTTAATATTATTCAGATGCCAATCTCTAATATATTGACTCACAATCCAGGTTTAATGTATGCTGGTGGCACTCTCATAATCCATGTTTAATGTCAATCTATGCTAATCTATGTTACTGGTAATCCCCACATTTGAAATTACTATATTATCTCAATGTTTATATAATAGACAAGAAATTGAACACTCAATATCTATCAGTTACCTAATCCACAACCCAGCCGACTACATTATCTATAATCCATCACAATGTGCTAGATTTTTAAATACATATTATGTTTAAGAAGTTGCAAAAGAAGAAAGGGTAAATCCCATAGGATTGGCGTGCCTTCCTGTCGGAGGTTTCGTTGATTTATTCCTCGTTGTTCATTGTATAGTGCAATCATTGGAATGGATGAATTCCTATCCACTGCAAAACCCCACGAGAGCATCATCCTTTGGAGAGCGAAATTGAGACCCATTTTACCTTTTAGCAGCATAGGAAGTGTCCAAGTTGCAGCCATGCTTGTAGCTTAATCAATAGGTGTGAACTTGTGTGTCATGTGATAACTTTTACTTTTTACCGCAAACACTTAAACTCTCAACACTTTTCCTTCATGCATGGCATATATAAAAGTGAATCTTATAAACGTTGCGGTGAAATAGACACCCAACATCAAAGTAGAAAAGCTAATCAAATGAATGCTTCTACTTTTACAAATTACCGAATGACAGAAATATGAGCTATATTATATAATAAAATTAGCATACTCTAATATCATAAGGCTTAATCCCAACACTTCTCAACAACCCATTCAACTCAACAACTATATGTGTAAGAAATACACACGAATTATCATTTCTGAAATGTATTCTCATCTTCATCCTCGGTGCACGTATAGTCCTACATATCAGTAGAAGAAACAAAAGCATTATGAATTGAAATTTCAAACCTATAAAGAGTCTTGGCTTTTCACATATTGTTTCATTGCAAACTCATTGCAAATATCCTTTAAAAATAATAATAATTTAATCTTCTCCAAAGATGAATATGAGACTCCCAAGAGATCAATGAACAACTTGATTTGCTAGTTATTTTAATTTACTCTAACAAAAAACAGAAATTGTCTCTGCAGTAAATGAAAATAAAGCCTACTGCAATAAATGAAAATAAATCCTAATGATCAATGATTTAATCAGGAGAATGTTGGAATCTGAGAAGTGATAATATGTTCCGGTATCCCCTAGTCCTTGTCTTTTTATCTGTTCCAAACAAAGCTATTGGTCTCTACTGCGAGGTTCTCTTCAGTTGTGCGAATCCATTTAGATAGGAAATTAGAGATTTAATTGATCAAGAAAAAGTAGTCTTATTATAAATTGTTTAGGTTACATCTCGGAACAAGACTGTTGGAACCACACCCGAACAACTTCTTATTTATGCTATTTGGGAGAGCCTGAATCCATAATTTGTGGGTAAGATCGCTCCACTTGCTAGGAAAAAAGCTTAATGATTTTTCGGATAAAGAAGAACTGGGTGTTGCGGCGATTACAAATAAATCAGATCTCATTCATTTTATTCTCACATATGTGTGGTGCCTCAGTTTAGAGCTGTACCTATGGAGTTCTCTTTAAACTATTCGCATCCCACTAAGATTTAATATTATATACTTCTGTTATAAAATTAGGTGGTTTTCAAATGGGTACGCCTTTTCTTCACTACTATGCACTTCTTTCTAGGAAGAGATAATAGCAAATATCCAAATGACATAACGATGTATCAATAACAATGTATTAAATTAACCCTAAAAGGAAGTATTTTAATTGATGACTCATGTGTAAATAACTTAGGATTAATTTTAGCAGTTAGCCATATTTTGTGCAGTAAGCATGTAGGCATCCTACTTAGCCTATATCATATGAAATTACACCGTCAAGATTTTACATTGTATAAATGAGATGAATTCTTTCTTGATTGACTTCTAACATAGTGGAGACAATTGAATTCACTTATTAATTTTCACCACACCATATTTATAGAAACAAAGATAGATAATTTCTTGCATGGCAATGTGAATCTAGCTTTGAGTACTGGTCGAGCGTTGAGGGTGGTTGATATTGATATCTTTGAGCACCATATGGACTTTTGTAACTATATCTACCTTTGATTTAGTAGCCACCATAAACTACAGCTCTAAAGTAATTCTTGGGTACCAATTCATACTCCTCAAGATAGGAGGCTGGTTATTTATATCGATGTTGCTTAATGTTTGTTTTTAAATGGTTTATGTCCACTTGAAACGCGTTGGACTTGGTTAAACTTTGACACAGTGAATTCTAGAAAAAACATACACAAAATATTTGTACCCCAGTCTTTTTATGTACCTCTAGAATGCGTGGTTCACCGATTCCACTGACTATGCTCTTCCAATTCTTCAATCGATACAAGTCATGATGGCGAGATGTGACATATCAACAACAATTCCCACTATAATGAAAAGAAGATTTAGAAGAATTTCTAGAGTCACCATTGGACTGGAATGTAACTTTCTCCATCTATTCTCAACACTAAAGCCTTCAATTACTCTACAACAAGGTGTACTACTAAATTAAACTATTTATGTAGCAAAACACATAAAAACAAACCCAAAAATAAATTTATTCTATAGATTGGAAACTATTGAAATTGTGTTTATCATAACCCACTCACCTCTGGAGACTAGATAATGAATCAACACTCTACTCTATCACATAAGTTGAAACTCAAACTCAAGGCAGGGACTTGAAGATTTGCTTCTATCTCCCTTGTTTGCAATAGTTTTTGAAAAAAATGGACATTTTGCTAATGATACTTAGCTTTCCCCTTTTTAATAATTCTATGTTAATGAGTATCACCCCATCATTTTATTAATACAAAATATAATTACCTTTATTTTAAAAAAAAATCATTTGTTTTATAATATGAATGTATCAACTTTTATTAATTAGGTTTTCTTTAATCTTAGTTGTTTTTCTTACCAGGAAATCAGTTCATCATCCTCATGTTCTTGTTCAAACTTCACATCATGTTTACACTTAGTCTCAATATGTGGATCCATTTCATACATTACCTTTCCAATATTTGGTGACTCATCTTTAATGTTTAATCATTGTCTTTGTTCTGATTAGGGCTATTTTGTATCCTCTTTCCAATGATATCAAACTTCTTTCATAATTTTCAAACTAAATTCCTTCAATTCCACGAAAAACATCAATGCAATTTTGGAAACCTAACTCGATAGGAACATCGAGTGAATCCCACAATAGTTAGAAAGGTAGTGAAACCCAGGGACTTGACACTATGACTTACTACTTCAATTCACAACACTCAACCACTTGATCTAACTCACCAAGCTATTCATGAATATTATTATATTGACTTAAAATATTATAATTATTATTAATTGTTCAATTAAGACATTGTTATTTTTGTCCTAAGTAAATGACTATTTTTTAATTGTATATTAACATTCGTTTATTTGAATATACATAAATATATATTAATGGATATTAGCATTCATATATGTGTGTGTGTGTGTTATTGTAACTAGGGGAATCAATTGGGGTCGGGCTCGTAATCGTGTGACACAGGGTCAACTCCAATCCATTAGCACTGTACCCCTAGGAGTACCAATGTTACCTCACACACAACACACATGGCTTGGTCAAGGTTTAAATTTGTAACTTCACAAAGAATGCCTTAACAGTGCACCCTATATACCCGAAGAATAATATATAAATTTAGATATATCTATCTCTTACATTTAATTGAAATTAATACAATAAATTTTATTTGAATTTTTTATGATAAAGTTTATTTTACTAAAATTACAATGTAATTAAAAAACTCAATCCATTGTATATTTTTCATAATTCTTTGTTTTTATAATTTATGTATATGCTATTTATTTTATTATAGTAAAAAATTATAAATATTTCAATTCATATTAATTTTAAAAATATAGTCTCCTTTATAGTCATACCATCAAAAACATGAGATGATTTTGCATCTTCCTATATAAAACACTGTGTAAAAAATTATAAAATTTTCAAAAACAATGATTATATAGATTATGTAATAAATTGTAAAAAACATGTCAAATTTATTATTAATATAAATGTTTTCAATCATAATTATTAACATTGAGGTATAATAAATATGAGATTCTTACAAAAATCTTAATTTTAATTTTCTAAGCATAGAAAATAGAACATATAAAATTTGATTGGAAATTTAAAATAGACATAAAAATAACATTGTACTTCCCTCGTGTATCATCATCGCCTTTTCCCACTTTCCATACAAATGCATATGCGATTTGCTTGAATTAAAACAGCCATTATACAACCATACCAAAGACGTATTTTGATGTTTACAGTTCATACAAATAATAAATTTAACGTGTCATAGACTTAATCATTTTGATATGCAAACACTTGTCTAACAATCTGATGCAAGGTCACCTCGACAAGGTTCTTCCTTAACGATTACACACAACACACACGTTCACATAAACAAGATGTAAAAAGGATGCCCAAAGCTGGCTTCTATTACTTCAAATCAATAGGTTACAATGCAAACTGCAAGGAATGTAAAACAACTAACTATGTCGGCCTTAGCCTTACAATATAGGAGTAACTGTGTGCTATCTCAGTGTGTCGATCTTCACCCTCTCCTGGTTCACTGTGGAACTCTGAGCTATGGCTCGATCTTCTTTGTGCTCTGTATATGTGTGACTCTCCTATCCAATCTACAAATATTCACTTGAGCTATGCTCACTCGATCCTCTGCTGACCGAACTCTGCTAAGTGATCCAACTGATCCAAACTCCCTGGCCTTCTACTCTGTTGCTACGCATCCCAAGTTCTACTCGGACTCTAGAAACACTCTTCCTCTGTCTGTTGATCTCCTCTAGTCCTGCAGACCTGCAATTTTCAGTGCCTCTGCCATGCTACACAATCTCCACCTGTGACAACATCTGTCATGATCCCAACCACCTGCAATAACTGCTCATAACTTCCTTAGCAACCCCGAACGGCTGCCAAGTACTCTTCTTGACTTTCGGTGCATACTTTTGACATTGCTACAGTAGTTAGTCTTATCACTACCTCGACCATACTGTCTCTCGTCATCCTTCGCCATACCTGTTGGCTTCCCTTCGCACTCAAGGACTTGCTAGTCTGCCCCTTCCTCCTTTCTTAGCTCACGCCCAAACCTGTTGGAGTTGTGGTTCGACCACATGTTGATCCTCGACGTCTCTACTACAACTCTGTTGTCTATCGACCTCTGACATGTCAACCCTTGACCTTTCGCATCTTCCTTCGATCGCATATCGACTGCTCCTGCCCGAATTATTGACTTCGACAACCAATCTGCTCTTCCGCACCAGTGGTTGTCGGCACTCCCTCTGGTCGGCCTTCTTCATGCGATCATCTTCGACTGCTCTGCCTAGGCCCCGATGCTCCTGCACCAGACTCCCTAGGTGAAAAAGAATTTGAATACTCCGTAATTCTCTTGAACTCTTCTTTGAATATCCATCTCGATTCCTGGAACTCATCATATTTCCATCGAACTAAGTATTCTTTCCTTCGCGAACTGCCCGTACGCCCAAATTCGCGTTCCTCTATTACTTTTGCGATTTCCTCCTTGTGTCGATCTGGAATCTGCGTCGTCCAGTCGATGTTCGACACTTCCGCGCTTCCACTACTTGAGCCTTCTTCAAATTTGTACATATCTGAGACATTGAACATTGGTGAAATGATCAAGTCCTTTAGCAACTCCAACACATCAGCATTGTCCAAAATCTTCTTCAGAATCTTACATGGTCCAATCTTCTTCAGCTTCAGCTTGTTATATGTTCCCATCGGAAATATTTCCTTCCGCAAATGTGGATAGAACAATTCTCCTTCACTGAACGACTGTAGCCTATTATTCCTATCGGCTCTCACCTTGTATGCCACATTACTCTTTTCAATGTGCTTTCCCACATCTTCATGCACTTCTTTCATGTGCTGTACAAATAATTTTGCATTCGTTCTTTTCCTGACTTCTGTTAGTAACTCGACCAAATCCACCACTCCATGTGGGCTTCTTCCCTGAACAATCTGGAATGGGCTCAAACCTGTCGACCGATTCACAGAATTGTTGTATGAAAACTCTGCTTGCGCCAACACGTTCTCCCACTGCTTGGGTATGTCGACCGTCAAACACCTTAGAAGGTTTCCCAAACTTCTATTCACCACCTCGGTTTGTTCGTCTGTCTACGGATGTTATGCTGAGCTAACCTGCAACCTCATGTCCAGTTTCTTCCATAGGGTTCTCTAGAAATGCCCCATAAAATTGGTATCTCTGTCTGATGTGATACTCTTCGGCAACCCATGCAATCTGACTACCTCCTTAAAGAATAGTACAACAATTTTTGTGGCATCACTTTTCTTCTGACATGGAATGAAGTGTGCCATATTCGAAAATCTATCAACTATAACAAATATTGAGTCACTTCCCTGCTCCGTATTCAACAATCCTAGCACAAAATCCATGCTCAGGTGCTCCCATGGGGTATCCAGTACAGGTAATGGTGTATACAACCCCGCGTTCTGACTTCTTCCTTTTTGTTAGGAACCCATGTCTTTACTTTGTTAGTATATTGTTGTTCGACGCATATGCTTTGTAAGTCGTCCCGTAGTATTTGTTGATCCATAGTTTGTGTTATTGTTGTTGGCGCATATGCTTTGTAAGTCGCCCATAGTTTTGTTGATCCATAGTTTGTACTGGCCCATGGTTTTGACTCATAGTATTGGCGCCTAGACTTAGCCCATGGTTTGTATTAGCCCATGGTTTGTACTGACACATAGTATTGACCCATGGTATTGGCGCCTAGACTTAGTATATAAGTGTGTGTTGAGGCCTATGAAGGCATCGTGAAGTTAATTGTATTGAGCTTGCTCAAAGGAGGTTGCCCCCTCGAAGTGACCCGTGATCAATATAAAAGTGATTCTGAGTTCTATTATTTCTGATATCTCGTGTATTTGCATTAATTAATTATTGCAGGTTCTTCACACTTTTTCCAACTAGAAAACTCGACACTATTGTACCCACTTCCTGACATCTGTCATCATTCCTAGCCAATTATACTTTTCTTTGACCAATGCCTTGGTCTTGTCGATGCCAAAATGACCTGCTAATATGCCGCTGTGCAGCTCTCGGATTAGGTTCTCTCTTATGGATCCTCTGGGAATACACAATTGTTTTCCCTTGAATAGGTATCCCTCCTGGATAAAATAATCCAAGTATCATGTTCTATCAACACTCCACGGTTCACAACAAGCCTCCCATGCTTTTGCAAAATCCTCGTCGGTCGCATACTCTGCTTTCACCGACTATATTCCTATTTCCTGAACTGTCATCGTGTTCAGTAATGCAACTCTTTGAATCAACGCGTCGACAACCTTGTTTGACTTGCCCGACTTATGTCGCAACATGAAAATATATCCCCGTAGGAACTCAACCCATTTCATGTGCCGCTGATTCAACTTCGACTGAGTATTCAAGTACCTCAGCACTTGGTGATCTATGTACAACACAAATTTCTTGGGAAATAAATAATGCCTCCACTTATTCAATGCCTGGACAATAGCATAAAATTATTGGTCATAGACCCAATATTTCTGCTTCGCATCATCCAACTTCTCACTAAATAATGCAATTGGTTGGCCCTCTTAGCTCAACACTGCTCCAATTGCCATTCCACTCGCATGGCAATCGACCTAGAAAAATTTGTCAAAATATGGGAGTGCTAACACTAGGATCTCAGTGACCTTTTTCGTTCAACTTGTTGAAAGCTCATTGGGCAACTTCCGTCCACTTAAACTCCCCTTTTTTCATGCACTCTGTCAAAGGTGCACAAATCCGACTGAATCCCCGAATGAACTTCCTGTAGAAACTGGCAAGTCCATGGAAACTCCTTACTTCAGTTGCACTTATCGGTTCCGTCCAATCGAATATCGCCTTCACCTTTTCTGGGTCCATCACTAAACCTTTACTCGAGATTACAAATCCCAAGTACACCATCTCTTCCTTCATGAAGAAACACTTTTGCAGGTTCACCATCAGCTTCTCTTCCTACAACTTCTGCAATACTTGTCGAATATGCTCCAAGTGCTCTGTCTTGGTTCGACTAAATATCAGGATGTCATCTAGATACACTATGACGAACTTACCCAAGAATGGATTCAGTACCTCATTCATCAACCGCATGAATGTACTGGGTGCATTAGTCAATCCGAATGGCATGACTAACCACTCATACAACCCTTCCTTCGTCTTGAATGTTGTCTTCCATTCATCTCCTTCTCTAACCCAAATCTGGTGATAACCACTCTTCAAGTCAATCTTCGTGAAGTACTTCACTCCACTCAAGAAATCCATTAAGTTGTCCATTCTCGACAATGGAAACCGGTACTTTATTGTGATCTTGTTAATGGCTCTAGAGTGTGTACACATCCTCCATTCTCCACCTTTCTTCAGCGCTAATACTGCTAGTACCAGGCACGGACTTAGACTTTCTTTGATCAATCCCTTGTCCAACAACTCCTGGACCTATGGATTGAGTTCCTCACCTTTTGTCAGACTCATCCTATGCGGTGCCTTGTTTGGAATAATCGACCCTGGAATCAAGTTGATTTGATGGGATATGCTTCTTGTCGACGGCAATCCTTTCGGTGCCTCGTCGAATACTATGCTCTGAAAATCGTCAAGCATCTTTCCAACTTCGACCGAAATCTTCTCCATTGTCGACCTCTCTACACATGGCCCTTTCTGCATGATAGTGAAACATCCCGACTTCTTTTCCTCCTATGCAAGGAATTCTTTCACTAAACACATCAGCACTCGCTTCTCCCATTAGTTACTCTCGTCCTGCTTGCAGTCGGCTTGCTCCTCCTACTTCGGATTCAGATTCCTTCGCACTCCATTCTTCCACACCGTGACTGTGTTGGGTCGACCATCATAGATAATATTCCGATCATATTTCCATGGTCTCCCTAAAAAAATATTACATGCATCCATTGGGATTACATCACACAGTACACTGTCTTCAAGCTTCCCAACCTTGAAGTTGATCAGGCACTATCTGGTCACCTTCACATGGTGTCCTTTCTGCAACCATGAGATCTTGTATGGGTGTGGATGTTCCTGAAATTTCAACCCCACTTTTTCGATGACCTCTGTCAACACCAAATTCTCAGTGCTTCGACCATCAACTATGGTCTTGCAACGCCATTCATCGATTCACACTCTAGTTTGAAATATAGCCTTTCGCTGTGCCGGCTCTTTCTCGTCGCATCGGTCATCCTGAACCAACATCCTCCTAGTAATCATGGTGCACTTATTTACTTTCCCACCTTCACTACTGTCAGATGTCGACTCTGCTCTCTCGTCGACTTGCTCATCCCTTCGAAGTCTGGGTTTTGAATCCTCTGTAGCATGTAGGTTTTTTGGGCATTCGTATGCCTTGTGTCAGACTCCTCAACACTTGTAACAGACTATGGCTGGTCTATCAACTCCTTTTCTATTGGATGGACCAATTCGACCATATACACCTCCACCGTGTGTCTCTCGACCATTGCGTCGATTTTCTTGTGCTTTCTCCCTAGTCGTTGTCCCTTCCGCACGTTGGTTTTCTTCGACGGTTTCTCTCCTGTATCCGCTACTTTGGCCTTTTGCAGAAACAGTCTTCACACCCTGACCAGTCATCCTACCTCTGGTCGATGCAGATTTCCTCGATAGCTTCTCTTCTGCCTTTAGAGCTAACTGGTAGGCTTCAACGACCGCTCTGAACCTTGACATGCTCAACTCGTCTTGAATGGCATATTTCAAGTCGTTGACATATCTTGCGACAACTTCTTCACCTTTGTCGGTTTGTCCTGACCTTATCGACAATCTGTAGAACTCTTCCGTGTATTCCTTCACAGTCATCTCTTTTTGTTGAAAATTTTGCAATTTCTGAAACAAGGAAATCACATAGTCATTCAGAAAGAACTTCCCCTTTAACCTGGTGACCATCCTGTCCCAAGAGTTGATTTTCTCCTTGCCCTTCTTGAATCTTTCTGCCTGGACATTGTCCCACCACAATGAGGCATGACCTTTCAACCTCATACATGCAGTCTTAACCCGCCTAGCATCCTTGATCTGCTCTATGTCGAAGTATTTCTCCATTTCTCTGAACCAGTCAGTCAAGTATTCTGGGTCCAGAATTCCTAAGTAGGTACATACATCTATCTTTGCCGACCTCTCATATCCATCAGAAGCTTGATGAGTTTGTATTTTGGTTCTGATCCTGCTGCTTCATGTGCTTCCACCTCTTTGACCTCCTTGTCACTGTGGTCTAACACATCAGGAATACAACCACGCCTTTGGCATTTTTTGATCGATGAAACTTCATTAGTAAAAGTTCGCATTGTTTGGACGCACTCATCGAACATATCATGATCAACTATGACTGTTGCGCCATGCGCTCTTCGTCCAACTCCTCAGACATTAACGCCTCTGTGAGACATTTTCAACCTCAGTTGAAACTCCCACTCGTCTAATCCCAACCGGACTTTCACAGGTCATGTACAACTCTACCCAACCGGAGCTGGAGTTGTGAACACACTTGCACACTAGGTTGATACCACTTGACCTATTCAGGTTGATATCACCGCCTTTCTACTCACAAGATTCTCTTCCCTCTTTGATACCACTTGACACAAGGTAACCTCGACAAGGTTCTTGCTTAACGATTACACACAACACATGTGTTCACATAAACAAGATGTAAACAGGATACTCGAAGCTAGCTTCTATTACTTCAAATCAATCGGTTACAATGCAAACTACAAGGAATGTAAAACAACTAACTATGTTGGCCTTAGCTTTACAATACAGAAGTAATTGTGTGCTATCTCAGTGTGTTGATCTTCACCCTCTCCTGGTTCGCTGCGGAACTCTAAGCTTTTGCTTGATCTTCTCTGCGCTCTATAGATGTGTGACTCTCCTATCCAATCTACAAATATTCACTTGAGATCTTCTCTCTCGATCCTCTGCTGACCGAACTCTTCCAAGTGATCCAACTAATCCAAAATCCCTGGCCTTCTACTCTGTTGTTGTGCATCTTGAGGTCTACTCCGGCTCCCAAAACAGTCTTCCTCTATCTTTTGATCTCCTCTGATCCTGTAGACCTGCAATTGTCAGTGCCTTTTCCATGCTACACAATCTCCACCTGTGACGACATTTGTCACAATCCCAACCACCTACAATAACTGCTCATAAATTCCTTAGCAACCCTGAACGACTGCCAAGTAGTCTTCTTGACTTTCTGTGCATCCTTCTGACACTATTACAGTAGTCGGTCTTATCATTGCCTCGACCATACTATCTCTCGTTAGCCTTCGACATGCCTGTCGGCTTCCCTTTGCACTCAACGCTTCGCCAGTCCGCCCCTTCCTCCTTTCTTGGTTCATGCCCAAACCTGTCGGAGTTGTGGTTCGACCACCTATCGATCCTCGACGTCTCCGCTACAAATCTATCGTCTGTTGACCTTTGATATGTCGACCCTCGACCTTTCGCATCTTCCGTCGATCGCATATTGACTTTGACATCCAATCTTCTCTTTCGCACCAGTGGTCGTCGACACTCCCTTTGGTCGGCCTTCTTCATGTCGTTCATATTCGACTGCTCTACCTAGGCCCCGATGCTCCTGCATCACAATCACTTTCTAACAAAGTTTAGAAATAGTGGAGCAAGTGTAAATTAGACTAGAATTCCCTACATGTAAGTTAGTAAGTTAGTAATTGTTAGAGTGTTGGAAATTTAATCTTCCGAGATTATGATTTCATCTTAATTATAAATAATGTAAAAATTTTAGTTAGTTAAATAAAGGGAAGATAAGGAGCCATAAGAAGTCCAACGAATCTCTTTGGAATCGAAAGTCCAAAAGATCTTTGATAATGTATAAATAAACACCTTCGTTGAAGAAAGATGAATTCAGGAGTTATACCTGACAGTGGTATCAGAGCCTGGCTCCCTGGAATAACTCTAGTTGTCTTATGCTCTGGAATTTTATGCTCCTGCATGCCTTCCTTCTACCATATTGCTCATTCATTTTCCCTATCCTATGCTCTCTACGCACCCCCAGTCTTGGCTACCTTCCAGATTCTTCTCCATTCCTCTTTTCCTGGTGTTTAACGTTTTGTTCATGCCAGAAATTAATTGCAGATATTTTTTTCCCTTATGATGTCTACTATGTGCTATCTTTATCCATCAAGAATGCTCCTTATCGTGGATACTCTCTCATTTACATCCATTTCTCCATTGCGTGAGTTTTCTTCATGTTTGGCTCTGAGAAATTTTTCCTAATGAAGCCTGTGTCCAAGTTCTGAGAGGATGCCTTATGAATTTTTCGAGTTGTATCCACATTTTGAGAGGCTACACGATCTTTGCGGTCAATGATTTGAGCTTTGGTTTGGAGCAGTTAGCCTCCATTAAAGTTGTGACTTCCCATTCTGAAGCTATGACTTCCCACGTTAATGTTGCAGAACCCTAATTTATGAAATGAGCTACCATTCTCTCCAATTACAAAGTTTGCTGCATTTATTTCGTACAAACCCATGGGGCTGCTCTAATTGTTGCATTTTGCTTGTTGAACCTTTATACATCCACATTTTTATGTGAGCCCACAGGCTGCTCGTGAAGGTAGCCCTAATTTATGAAGTTGTGATCGTGCCTCGTGATGCCTATGTGTGGACTGTGGTGAACCCGATGTGAATGCTTATGGTAAGCACTATGGAGAAAGACCATTACTTGTTACCTTCTGATCCCGTTCTTGTGTCTGCTCAAAAGAAAATTCATGTGGGAGATGCGACCTGTGCGTTGTGGATGCATATGGGTGCTTTCTTGAGCTCATGGAGCTAAATCTGAGTTATAATCTAATTCTAATGTTGCTACCCTTGTCACATACCCAAATTCTGAACATTATATGTTGTCAGAAAAACATTATGTTCTGTTTTATTGTAAAGTTTTATGTTATTGACCAAGTGGGGTCAAGGATGACTGTAATTAATTACTCTGAATATTTTATTATGAATAAATAAAAGAGGAGACAAATATCCAAATGAGACTGTAGAATGAGTGTTCACTGACCCACTAGGAGAAATTTACTGGGGTGGAGAGAAAACTAACACTTGGCAACATCCTCAACTCACTTATAACTGTTGCAGGGGGCAACTTCCCTATTTTTATGGTCATGTTCCCCAAGAAAGTGGAATTGAGCAGGTGGCTCATTTACTAAAAACAACTGACCAAAATACCTAGGCATGCTTATCTACCCATCGAATTCAATAGGAGGCTGTTCATTCTTACCTGGTGATAATTTCTGAATTGGAAAGACAAGAGAGCACAAGAAATTCGATGAGGGGAAGGTTAGAAGTGATTGAGTGAGTTAAGACTGCATTTTGAACTAGTGCCACCACATTGTTGAGTTCAATATTTCTAAAAGTAGGAAGTACTACTATAAAGTGCTACTGCTGAGTTGCAAGGGAATTTATTCCATTTCTTCACACAGGATCTTCGTCCTGGTGGTTCAGTGAATAGGCTCGGGGGTCCTAAGGCAAGTAGCTTGGCTGTCTTCAGGAAAAGGTTGGGTGGAACGGGCTCATTCGGTTGTTTGTCTCTTCTACATTACCGGGTTCTAATTGTGTTATCTTATTTTCTTTCTGCCAAATGAATGAACTTATGTTATCAGTTTTCTATGTAATCTTAGGTATTTTGCACTGTTAATAAATGTTTCACTTCTGCAAATTTTATCTACTATGGAAATCCATATGTTAGTTAGGTTAAAATGCTAAATAGATAGTTAAAGTTAAATTGATGAATGAATGAATAAAATGCTTCCCTGCATTTTTCCACACACTGTCTAAGTGCCATACTCTAGTACAAGGAAGATAAATTTAGAAACAGATTTGAATGATGATATTTCTGTAATAAATTCGAATGATATATTATGTATTTTCTGCACATAGCTTAGAAATAGAACCTTTAGTTTTCTTACAACTGTGTAAGCTTTTAAAATACAGAACTTGTACTTATGTAATCCTACTTCCTAAACAATATAAAATAGGACAAAATATTTGAATGTTCATAAACAATTTAATACTGAAAGTATTTCACTATTATACATGATTAGAAATCCTTTAATTATTATGCTCTCAAAGAAATACTCTCTTTTATGAATTATAAACTATAGCATTGTAATTATCAGAATCAATTTATGTTATAAATAAATACAAATTTTTCATGTAAGTACAACTCACTATATACACATTATCATTATAAATACCAACATCCACTTATCTCTTAAACTATTACAGAGAACCAACTTAAACAATGATGTTACCAACCCTATTAATACCAAAACTTCATATGTCAAGATATTGTAAATGTTGTAGGAAAGAAAATAATAATCATGCATCTATCTATATCATTACATTTCAACGTAATATGTATTAATACACTTAGAAAATAACTTAAACAATAAATCAATGCTAAGCAGATAGCCTATCGGCGTTTCAGGGTCGAAAACCCTGTGTCTACAGTTTCATCTTCCAACACTGTATAAGCATACTTTCCTTTCAATACAAGAGTTTAGATACACAAGTTCAGGGTTTGAAACAGTTAATGATTCTACAATCGAATTTCAATCATAGTAATTAGTTATGATAGGGTTTATAACCTAGCCTTACGGCTTTTGATTTTAAAACTCTAAACATTATAACCTTTTAAACCACAGTATTGGCTTTGCCCTATCTTTTGATATCAAACAACTTTATAAAATAACAATGAATGCCGAGAGCTTCGTCTCAGGATAACATTTCAAACGTCATTTGAATAATGCAATGATCCTTTAAAAATTTATATAAATACATTGTAGAAGAAAACAATGCAAGTTCAGGTCGAGGGTTCGACCCTCCCTTTAGCTAGTTTAATCATAAACAGAACCGGGTCCTAAAACCCTAAACACCATAAAACGTTATCAACACATTTGATCAAAATGCCGAGGGTAAAACCCCTAAGTTTTCCAAGCAAAAACCGTATGCATTCATCAGTAAAAATTTATACATTAAGCATTGAGAAACCAATGTAAGGAAGGTCGAGGGTTCAACCCTCCCTGTATGTGATGAACCTGCAATAATTAATTAATGCAAATACATGAGATATCAGAAATAATAGAACTCAGAATCACTTTTATATTGATCGCAGGCCACTTCGAGGGGGCAACCTCCTTTGAGCAAGCTCAATACAATTAACTTCACGGTGCCTTCATCGGCCTCAACACACACTTATATACTAAGTATAGGCGCTAATACTATGAGTCAAAACCATGGGCCAATACAAACTATGGATCAACAAAACTATGGGCGACTTACAAAGAATATGCGCCAACAACAATAAGACAAACTATGGATCAACAAATACTACGGGAAGACTTACAAAGCATATGCATCCAACAACAATATACTAACAAAGTAAACACATGGGTTTCTAACATCCCCTCTCCCTTAGAAAAAGCTTTGTCCTCAAAGCTTTAGATGTGGAAATTGATGCAGAATCTGAAGAAGTGGGTCCCCAGTAGCATCCTCGGGTTGCATTCCGGGCCACTAGCACCTTTGGAGTTTCAGGGAGGATTGCGTGGAAGGCTGTAGACGAAGAAGAACCATATCAGCGACATGAAAGCTGCGTGTAGAATGGTGTTGATCGACTTGTTGTTTCAGTAGAATTCTTGCCATGTGAAGATTGTCCTGTAGAGTGAGAAGAAATTGATCGCGGTTTTGAAGAATTGAGTCAATTTCCTGAACTGGGGAGCTGCTGAAGGTGTATGGAAGAAGAATTGGTGGTGCCTGTCCAGAGAATGCTTCATATGGTGTCCTTGTAGATGTGGCACTATACCACTGGAGCGCTTCTAGGAAATCCATATAAATAGTTGTCCAAATCTGTGGAGGGATGGGAAAGGGTTTGAGCAGTCCCGAAAGGACTGTCGTTTCACCCTTGTTGACCTGGAAAGTATAACAGTCAACCACCATCCGTTGAATTGTCATTTTGAGTCCCTGGCAAAAGAAGTTACATTGTTCCTGGTCATACGTTTTGAGGAACCCAGAGTGCCCTACTGATGAAGAAGCATGGAGTTCATAGAAGAGATAGCCCCGTTGAACAGATTGCAACCAATTTGGAACAAGTAGAGAAATAGCTGTAAGAGAAAATGGGTCATCAAATGTGCGAGGAGGAGCATCTGCCACCATATTGTCCTTACCCTTCTGGTAAGTGGTCGCATAGTCATAACCCATGATTTGGATAACCCATTTTAGGTGTACTGGGGAGGAGACTCGTTGTTCTAGGAAAGATTCCAGACTCTGGAGATCAGTCTTGATGCAAAAATAATTCCCCAATAGGGATGGCTACCACTTCTGCACTGCATGAAAAATAGCCATCATGTCCTGCTAAGATGTAGATGTGGCTAAATGCTTACCGGAAAGGTCTTGTGAAGGCGGCAAGCCCACTGGTGCAACAAAGACACCTACATATCTATCCAAGGAAGTAGTGGAGACCGTTGGTGGGTGCATCTGAAGGGAATGGAGATGAGCAATGACACCATGTGAATTCTTCTTAAGGACATTTTCCAGGCGATGTGAACTGATGATGCGGAGAGACCCTGGTTGTAAGCCCATAAATTTGTGTTGTGTCCCATTGACTGAAAACTGCATCCAAAGTTCAGCAAAATCCCATAAGATGGGGCCAAGTGTGCGTAACCATTGAACGCCCAAAACCACATCACATCCGCCTAAGGATAAGGCAAACATGTAAGAGCGTAGGTTATAATATTCCATAGAGATACGCACATTGTGACACTTCCCCTTGCAAGGTAAGGTGCCCCCATTGGCAACCATGACTTCAAAGTTAGAGCAAGGATGGAAAAAACAATTAGCCTATTTAGAAATCCGAGGGTCAATGAAGTTATGAGTGCTACCATAATCAATGAGTATGGTAAGAGGGAGCTTCTTGAAGTATCCCCTGACCCACATTGTTGTGGGGTGGTGACGTCGGTTACAGCATGGAGAGAGATCTCGGGTGGGTCGTCCTGAGATGGGGTGTCAACAGGCGGGTGTTGAATGCCGACCTGATCATCTACTGTATCTGGAGCTTCTTCACCAAGTTCTGAGGTAGGCGAAGAATCCACATCCAAGAGATAGAGCTTTTGTTGAACACATGTATGTCCCCGAGTGATTTTCTCATCACAATTATAACAAAGCCCTTTTTGGCAGCGTGCCTGCATCTCTATTCCAGACAAATGCTTGATAGGAGTTGGTTGAGGAGCAGGCGTGATGGGAGGTCGTTGGGAACCCGTATTTTTGAAGGGAACAAAGGTGGGTTTGGAATGTTGTTGAGCTGCGATCTTGTCCTCTGTCAACTCAGCCAACCCTAGGACTTCCATCACTGTGTTGGGACATAACATTTTGACCTCTGAGCAGATTTCATCCTTGAGACCACTGATAAAACAAATCCTGTAGAATTCATCAGACAATCCTTCTGTGTGATTGGTCAGTTTCTCAAATTCTGTTTGATCCTCTGTCATTGTGCCAATTTGGTGAAGTTTAGTGAGTGCTCCTGTGAAGTCATCCAAAGCACTAGGACCAAATCATGGAAAAAGGAGTTGGCAAAAATCTGTCCAGTTTGGCTAAGGATGAGCTTTGATGTACCAACGGTACCATTGAAGGGATTCATGTTCCAAAAGAAAGGATGCAAGTGGAAATTTCTGGACATCAAAAGTATTATGCAGACTGAAATATTGTTATGCTCGGTATATCCATCCAGTCAGATCAGTACCATTGAAGAGAGAAAAATCAAGCTTTGGCCCATGAAAATTGCTGGAAAAAGAGAACCCAGTGGCTGCAAAAGATTATGGCTGTTAGTTATTGTTCATGGCTGAATGCTGAAGATGGAGGCTGAAAAAATTTTCATCCAGATCTTGGAGTTTGGTTTGGATGGCTGCAAGTGCTTCCTCCATGGTGTGTGCTCCTGCACGGGTGACAACCATAACCAAGGTTTTTTTTTTTGGAATGGGTAGAAAAGAACAAACAGAAGCTGATTTAGAAAAGGGAACTTTGGATTGGGGAAAAAATATGATGGGTAATTGGGGTTTGATTAGATTTTGGACACTGTCGAAAGGATAGGAAAGCAGAAAAGGGGGATTTCAGAAGCGGGGTGAAAGAATGAGAAAATTTGGCAGAGAGGGACAAAGAAGCAGAATTAGAAAAGGAACTCTGTGGTAAAATTTGAATGCGATCGGGTGAAAATCGAAGAAGTTATGGTAAACCCTAAAAATAGACAAATGTGAGATTTCGGGTGTTGGGAAGTGGAATGTGGGATAGGGTCCTCAGGAATGAAATATACAGAATGGGATTGCAGGGGTGTCAGAGAAGTTTCAAGGGAAACGAAGTTAAAACAAGGGAGATATGGCGGAAAAACATAATTTTTTTTTCTTCTAGAAATGGATCTGCAACAGCGCGGAAGGGATTGGCAACAGATGGATCTGAAACGGTAACGAATGGATCGAAAATGACTGGATCTGGAACGGCTTTCAGAATGTATCTGAAACGACTGGATATGAAATGGCTTGGAATGGATCTGAAACAGCACAGAAGTGATCGACAACAGTTGAGCTGAAAATAGATATGGACCCCAGGTATGTTTGGCTTCCTAACAGTTCAGGTGTTTCACTCAGCCACCAATGTTGTCTGACGGCTTGCGTATTGGGGCAGTACCCCTCACTCCACGGCTCAGGTAAAACTGATAACCGCTTTGCCACAAACGACAGCTCTTGGTTTACCTCACGGGTGGGAACTAGTCAATCAAGTAGGGGTCGTTGCCCTTTTCGCTAGCAGGTCCTTTCAATGTGCCAGCTAGTTTGGGGTTCCTATGGTACTCCTCACAATGAGTTTTAGGGATTATTCCCAAGTACTTCCCACAGTTAAGCGGATAGGGATTATTCCCAAATCCGAACTTGCAACAGATGCAAAAAAAAACATTTGGCAGAAATTCCACCCAATGAGCCCAAGAAAGTGCTCTGATACCAGATGTGATGAACCTGCAATAATTAATTAATGCAAATACACGAGATATCAGAAATAACAAAACTCAGAATCACTTTTATATTGATCACAGGCCACTTCGAGGGGGCAACCTCCTTTGCGCAAGATCAATAAAATTAACTTCACGGTGCCTTCATAGGCCTCAACACACACTTTTATACTAAGTCTAGGCACCAATACTATGCGTCAAAACCATGGGCCAATACAAACTATGGATGAACAAAACTATGGGCGACTTACAAAGCATATGCGCCAACAACAATAACACAAACTATGGATCAACAAATACTACGGGACGACTTACAAAGCATATCCGTCCAACAACAATATACTAACAAAGTAAATACATGGGTTCCTAACACTGTAACTTAAAAATGCCATTCGGCTTATAAATTTTACAAACAGCTGAGAAACCAAATTGTTTAAGTTAAAACCAAAGCTTCGACCAACCAAGTTAAGGACAAAATCGATGCCATGCTTCACCACAATCTTCCAAGTGCATTTGAATGCCCATAGGGAGTCACCGAAGCTTACCAGGGCCAAGAAGTAAGCATTCCCTTCAGGACAACCTAAAAATTTTGCTGAGGGAGTGACCCTATCAAATACAACAATGCCATGATTGGTTAAATTCATGAAATACTTATTAACTTGTTAAAACACTCAACGGAACCATTTGAAGGGTCCGGTATGACCCTACCTTTGATATTGTTGCACGCCTGAGAATTTTACCCACCGGTGCATGCGTTGGTTAAGCTTCCAGCATTCATGCTAGTAGTGTGAAGACTCACCATTGAAACCTAGCAAAATATTCTTAACACAGAAAACAACCCAGTTCCTTTTAATTCACTGAATGACATTACAAAATAGGCTTTGAGGTCACAGTTTCGAGCCCCTGGAGGAGTTGCAAGCACTCTGCTACAAACCCTAAGAACTCAAGGGCCTATCGGCCTCTCCACCCCCACTCACTGCAAAAATGAATGCTCCAGGTTATGTTCACCGAGTAACTCAAAGAGCATTTAGGGTTAACATTGTTACCAAGAATCTTCATGTGGAGACCTGCCACGAGGGATTCCAATGAGCATTCCACCCACACACCATTAATACCATTTAAGTGTCACAGCTACCATTTACACGATGTTTGCCAGCGCAGAGAGTTCACCAAGGTTTCATTACGAGCTTCACTATTGACACAACATATATTATGTATGCATATAACAATACTATATCCTTTAACACAGTCTAATACATGGAGCCTAATTGATAAATCAAACTTGTAATATATAGTTTCCACCTAGAGTAATTTCGAATAACTAGAATAGTGTGTTATGCATATAGTCGAACTATATTGTATAGTTTCAACTCATAGTAATTAAAAGGGCCATGCTATGCATACAAAATAAAGTTTGTACATATAGTTTATAATTTCAATTGTTAGTATAGTTGCATAAGGATTACAACTTCTAGTTTAAATATATAAGCCTATAGTTATAAAAAGGTATAACCCAGAGGTTAGCACTTGGTATTAAACCCATTGTGTAGGGTTGGTCAGGATCGAAGTTTGATTACCTTATGCCATGGCTTGATACAAATAAAAATGTAATGGTTTAAACATGATTTCTGAGTAGGAGGTTTAAATGCTATGGAAGTTTATAAACGACGATCAAAGCTAGAATTGATCTCACCTTGGAACAGGTCAGGTTTTCTACACTTTATAAATATTGAAAACTACTTGAAGCTTTAATTAAGACCTCTTTACATACATCGTAATACTTGAAAAAAAAAAAGTACCGCTCTTACTTGCGATCTGCGACAGAAGTTCAAGTGCGTTAGCTAAATAGCTAAGTAAGCCTCGGGGTGCCCATAGGACCCATTCATCATCAAGAAAACAAACAGTTAGCACTTATAATTAAAACATCACCATAATAAATCTACGATGTCTATACATTTAAAGAAGTAATCATTTTAAATCAGAATGCAAAAATGGTGTTAAAAACACCCAACAGTATTTAGCAAGGATAAATACATACACTTCATCTGTATGTCAAACATAGCAAGTAATGGGCGCAACATGTCATGATATTGGTGACTAAATGAAGGAGTTTCACCACTAGTCTGTCGTCTAGTTAAACAAATTAACATTTATTGTATTTCCGCATAGCGATTGTAGTACTTTATGGTACCTGGAAAAATTTTAATTTTTTGTGAATTTTTGGTATGTTACCTGTGGTATCAGAGTGCAAGTTCAAATACTAGGCTTGAAGTGGCTCACTCGCGCAAATAAAAATTTAGGATAGAATTGCAAACTACTGATTTTTATTTATTTTGTTTTCACTTTCAACATTTTATAAATTTAATCTGCAAGTATGGAAGGACCAGAAGAGTCGCTGAGGACAGGTCCCTTAATAATGAACAAAATAATAATGAACAAGGACACATTAATGCAAAAAACTTATTTGTTGAACTGAATGATAATTCATCTGAATTATTAAGAACAGTAAAGGATTTAAAGATTGAGATAAAAACTGTTAAGGAAGAAAACGAACGGATCTTGAAAGCTCAAGAGGATGTGATGCACCTGCAACAGTTAATTAATACGAATATGCGAAATAGCAGAAATGACAGAACTCAGAATCACTTTTATATTGATCACAGGCCACTTTGAGGGGGCAACCTCCTATGAGAAAGCTCAATACAAATAACTTCACGGTGCCTTCATAGGTCTCAACACACACTTATATACTAAGTCTAGGCGCTAATACTATGGGTCAAAACCATGGGCCGCTACAAACTATGGATCAACAATACTACGGGCGACTTACAAAGCATATGCGCCAACAACAATAACACAAACTATTGATCAACAAATACTACGTGACGACTTACAAAGCATATGCGTCCAACAACAACATACTAACAAAGTAAAGACATCGGTTCCTAGCATCCCCTCCCCGTTAAAAAAAAGCTTTGTCCTCAAAGCTTTAGATGTGGAAATTGTTGTTGAATATGAATGAGTGGTTCCCATGTAGCATCCTTTGGTTGCATGCTGTGCCACTGAATTAAGACCTTTGTGATAGAGCAAGAGCGAAGCTGATGCATGCGCCGATTGAGGATGGCCTATGGCTCCAAAAGGATGGATCCTTCATTATCCAGTTCGGGTAAAATCGTTTATCCACTGATGTTGGTGCCAAGAACTTTCTTCAGACAAGAGACATGAAAGACTGGATGAATGCGGGAAGAAGGAGGAAGTTCCAATTTATAAGCAACGGACCCAATCTTCTGAAGAATCCGATATGGCCCATAGAAATTTGGAGCGAGCTTATGACGCCCTTTGAGTTTCAAGGAGGATTGTTTGTACGGCTGGAGACGAAGAAAAACCATATCGCCGACTTGAAAAGTGCGCTCAGAACGGTGCTGATCAACTTGTTGCTTCATGCGATTTCTTGCCATGTGAAGATTGTCTCGCAAAATGCGAAGAATCTGATCACATTTTCGAAGGACCGTGTCAACTTCCTGAACTGGTTAACTGGTGGGGGTGTATGGAAGAAGAGCTGGAGGTGCCTGACCATAAACTGCTTCATATGGGGTCATTTTAGAGGCAGTGTGGTAAGAGGTATTGTACCACCATTCAGTGAGAGGGAGCCACTTTGCCCACTGATGTTGTTGTTCCGAGGTGAAGCAATGAAGATAAGTTTCCAAGCATTTATTGATAATTTCAGTCTGACCATCTGTTTGTGGGTGATACCCTAAACTCATCTTCAGTTTGGTGCCAGTGCGGCGAAATAGTTCTGTCCAAAAATGACTGGTGAAAGTCACATCACGATCTGAGACAATGGAAGAAGGGATTCCATGAAGACGAAAGATCTGGTCCAGGAAAATTTGAGCGATGGAGGAGGCTGTATAGGGATGGCTGAGAGCACAAAAATGACTATATTTGGAGATGCGATCAACCACAACGAGAATCACTGTCTTTCCGCTATATTTAGGGATCCCTTCAATGAAATCCATAGAAATATTTGTCCAAATCCGTGTAGGTATGGGAAAGGGTTCAAGCAATCCTAGAAGGAGTGTTGTTTCACCCTTATTGTGCTGGTAGGTATCACATTCAGCTACCATCTGTTGAATTTTCCTTTTCATGCCCTGCCAAAAGAAGTTATGCCATGCGCGTTCATACGTTTTGAGGAACCCAGAGTGCCCTGCCGATGGAGAAGCATGGAGTTCATAGAAGACATCCTGTTGAAGATATGTGCTCTGGGGAAGCACCAGACGACCCTTGTATCGCAGAGAAGCACCATCCCACGAGTAATGTGGTACAACAGAAGGGTTGTTGGTCAAGCGTTGGATGATTTGAGATAAGGAAGAGTCATTGACATAACCCTGTTGAACAGATTGCAACCAATTTGGAACAGGCATAAAAATAGTTGAAAGAGAACCTTGGGCATCAAATGTGCGAGAAAGAGCATCTGCCACAATATTGTATTTACCCTTCTTGTAAGTGATCTCATAGTCATAACCCATGAGTTTGCTAACCCATTTCTGTTGTGCCGAGGAGGAGACACGCTGGTCCAAGAAATATTTAATACTTTGGTGATCAGTCTTAATGCAGAAATGATTCCCTAATAGGTATGGGCACCACTTCTGTACTGCATGCAAAATAGCCATCATTTCCTTCTCATAGGTAGAGGCAGCTAAATTCTTACTTGAAAGGGCTTTGCTGGTGAACGCAATGGGGTGTTCATCTTGAAGGAGAACAACACCAAGTCCATTGCCGCAAGCATCACTCTCAATAGTGAAGGGCTTGGAAAAATTGGGCATAGCTAGCACAGGTGTAGTACACATAGCTTGTTTTAGTTTGTTAAATGCACACTGAGCAGCAGGTGTCCATGTAAAAGCATCCTTTTTTAGTAGAGCAGTTAATGGAGCTGCAATCTTCCCATAATCCTTGACAAACTTGCGGTAGTAGCTAGTCAACCCCAAAAAACCACGAAGGCTCTTGAATGTCTGAGGATGCAGCCAATTGTTCATGGCATCGATTTTGGCAGGATCCACACGAACCCCTTGTGCTGAGATAATGTGCCCAAGATACTCAACTTCCTTCTGTCCAAAAACACATTTAGACTGCTTGGCATGGAGATGATGGTCAGAGAAAAGTTGCATGACAAGATCCAGATGCTGGAGATGTTCATCCCATGTTTTACTGTAGATGAGGATATCATCAAAGAATACCAGAATGAATTTCTGCAAGTAGGGTCGAAATATTTTATTCATTAAGGCCTGGAATGTGGAAGGAGCATTAGTGAGGCCAAAGGGCATGACCAAAAACTCATAATGGCCATCATGTGTGCGGAAAGCTGTTTTAGGGATATCATCCTCATGAACCCGAATTTGATGATACCCAGAACGAAGATCCAACTTGGAGAAAAAGTGAGCCCCATGAAGCTCATCAAGAAGCTCATCAACAACAGGAATTGGAAACTTATCTTTGAAGGTGAGGTGATTAAGTGCTCGAAAGTCAATGCAGAGGCACCATGACCCATCTTTTTTACGGACAAGAATAACTAGAGAAGAAAAGGAACTAGTGCTTGGGCGAATAATACCTTGCTTCAATAAGTCCCGAACGAGCATTTCAATCTCCATTTTTTGGTGAAATGGGTAGCGATAGGGCCTGATGTTGGGAGGAACGCTGCCAAGAAGGAGCTGAATACGATGGTCTTCTGGCCTGGAAGGTGGAAATCCCACTGGTTCAGCAAAGACACCTGTATATCGATCCAGAATTTGTTGTAGATCCAAAGGAGTAGTGGAGACCGCTGATGGTTGCATCTGAATGGAATGGATCTGAGCGATGACACCATGTGAATTCTTCTTGAGGATTTTTTCCATGTGATGTGAACTGATGATGCTGAGAGAACCTAGTTTTAATCCTGTCAATGTGTGTTTTTGTCCATTGAGGGAAAACTGCATCCAAAGTTCAGCGAAATCCCATAATATGGGCCAAGTGTGCGTAGCCATTGAGCGCCCAAAACCACATCACATCTGCCTAACGGCAAGGCAAACATGTCAGAGTGCAAAGTATAATCTCCCATAGAGATACGCATATTTCGACACTTCCCTTTGCAAGTTAAGGTGCCCCCATTGGCAACCATGACTTCAAAGTTGGAGCAAGGATGGATAAAAAAATCAGCTTGTTTGGCGATCCGAGGGTCAATGAAATTATGAGTGCTACCAGAATCAATGAGTATTGTAAGAGGAAGCTTCTTGAAGTAACCCCTGACCCGCATTGTTTGGGGGGTGGTAATTCCAGCTAAAGCATGGAGAGATATCTCTGGCTGGTCATCCTGAGATGGAGGGTCAATAGGCGGTTCCTGAATGTCGAGCGGAGCATCTAGTGTTTCTGGATCTTCGTCACCAATTTCAGAGGTAGGCGGAGACTCCACATCCAAGAGATAGAGATTTTGCTGAACACATCTATGTCCACGAGTGAATTTCTCATCACAATTATAGCACAGCCCCTTTTCTCTGCATGCTTGCATCTCTGTTTCAGACAAACGCTTGATAGGAGTCGGTCGAGGAGCCTGCGATATAGGTGGTCGCTAAGAACCCATATTTCAGAAGGGAACAAAAGTGAGCTTGGAGCGTTGTTGGGCTGCAATCTTGTCTTCTGCCAACTTAGCCAACCCTAGGGCTTCCATCATTGTGGTGGGACAGAACATTTTGACCTCAGAGCAGATGGCATCCTTTAGACCACTGATAAAACAACTCCGGTAAAATTCATCAGACAATCCTTCGGTGTGGTTGGCTAGGTTCTCAAATTTGGTTTGATACTCTCTCACAGTGCCAATTTGGTGAAGTTTAGTGAGGGCTCCGGTGAAGTCATCAAAAGCACTAGGACCAAATCGTTGCAAAAGGAGCTGGCAAAAGTCTGACCATTTGGGCTCTAGATGAGCCTTGATGTACCAATGGTACCATTGAAGAGCTTCCTATTCCAAGTGAAAGGATGCCAGTGGAACTTTGTTGACATCAAAAGTATTATGCAGACTGAAATACTGTTCTTCACGATAGATCCATCCAGTTGGATCAGTACCATTGAAGCGAGGAAAATCAAGCCTCGGACCATGAAAATTGCTGGAAGAAGAGAACCCATTGTCTGATGAAGACTCGGACTGCCGTTTGTTGTTCATAGTTGAATGTTCAAGATGGAGGCCGAGAAATGTTTCATCCAGATCCTGGAGTTTGGCTTGGATGGCTGCAAGTGCTTCTTCCATGGTTTTTGCTCCTGCACGAGTGACAACCATAACCAGGAGTTTTTTTTTTTTTTTTTTGACTGGGTAGGTAAATAAAAACAGAAACTGCTTCAGTAAGGGAAAATCTGGACTTGGAAAAAAATCTAAAGGGTAATTGGGGTTTGACTAGGTGTTGGACACTGTTGACTAGATAGGGAAGCAAAAACGAGGATTTCAGAAGCGGGGTGAAAGAATGGGAAAATTTGGCAGAGGGGGACGAAGAAGTTCAGAAAGGAACTCTGTGGTAATATTTGAAGGTGATTGGGTGAAATCTGAGGAAGTTATGGCAAACCCTAAAAATATACAAATGTGGGCTTTCGGGCTTTGGGAAGGGGAATTGGGGATAGGATCCTCAGGAATGAAATATGCAGAATGGGATGACAGGGGTTCCCCAAAAATTTCAAGGGAAACAGAGTGAAAACAAGGGAGACATGGACAAAAAATTGAATTTTAGACTGGAGTGGCTACGGCTCGGAAGGGATCTGGAACAACGCCGAATGGATTGAAAATGGTTGGATCTGGAATGACGCAGTAGTGATCGACAATAGTTCAGTTGAAAGTAGATATGGACCCCAGGTATGTGCGGCTTCCTAATAGTTCAGGGGTTTCACTCGGCCACCAATGTTGTCTGACAGCTTGCGTATTGGGGCAGTACCCCTCACTCCACGGCTCGGGTAAAACTGATAACCGCTTTGCCACAAACGACAGCTCTTGGTTTACCTCACGGGTGGGAACTAGTCAATCAGGTAGGGGTCGTTGCCCTTTTCGCTGGCAGGTCCTCTCAATGGGCCAGCTACTTCGGGGTTCCTGTGGTACTCCTCAAAATGAGTTTTAGGGCTTATGCCCAAGTACTTCCCATAGTTAAGTAGATAGGGATTATTCCCAAATCCGAACATGCAACAGATGCGAAAAAAAAAATTTGGCAGAAATTTCACCCAGCGAGCCCAAGAAAGTGCTCTGATACCAGATGTGATGCACTTGCAACAGTTAATTAATACGAATATGCGAAATAGCAGAAATGACAGAACTCAGAATCACTTTTATATTGATCACAGGCCACTTCGAGGGGGAAACCTCCTATGAGCAAGCTCAATACAAATAACTTCACGGTGCCTTCAGAGGTCTCAACACACACTTATATACTAAGTCTAAGCGCCAATACTATGGGTCAAAACCATGGGCCACTACAAACTATGGATCAACAATACTATGGGCGACTTACAAAGCATATGCACCAACAACAATAACACAAACTATTGATCAACAAATACTACAGGACGACTTACAAAGCATATGCGTCCAACAACAACATACTAACAAATTAAAGACATGGGTTCCTAACAGAGGAGCTAAATAAAATCCTACTGAATAATTTTCATGATAATGATAAAGATAAAGGGACATAAAATAATATCGAATCTGGAACTATGTCCTACCAACGTAAGGATAAAAAGATAAAATTGACTAATTATGACAGCAGTTCATCTTTTGAATTTTATGAACAAGCACATAAGAAAAGCACAAGTATTCTAGTGATAGTAGTGACAGTGACTGCTACACTAAGAAGAAGAAGTATAGGCCATACGAAGAAATTTTTGGCGAGTTTAAAAAGATCAAACCACCAACTTTTGATGGAGAAACAGAAAAGAGTGAGACAGCTGAAGCATGGTTGTCCGGTATGAATAAATATTTCCAGATTTACAACTACTCAAGTCATCTAAAAACTAAAATGGCAATTTATAATTTGACTGGAAAAGCGGACATCTGGTGGCAAGATCTAAAACAAGTAAAAGGTTTAAAAGAGAAAAGTGTAAATTGGAGTAATTTTAAGAAATGTTTTAAAAGAAAGTTTCTGTCAGAACAGTATTACGAGGAATGAGCTAAAGAGTTTTGTGAGTTAAAGTTAGGGTCCATGGATATGAGGGAGTTATGCAGCAAGATTTTAAATTTATTAAGTTATGTGTCTTATATCACTGAAGAAAAGCCTAAGGTACAGAGATTTCTGAGTTGTTTTCCCTCTCATTTAAAGGACATGATTGAGTATGATGGTCTTCGAACTCTTGAAGAGGCCATGAGAAAAGCAAATACCTGTTATGAACGAAATAATAAAAGAGAAGGCATATCAAGCTGGAAGGAAAAAAGGCCTAATAACTTTCAACAAAGGAAGAAGCAGTTCTCTTTTAATCGCAACTTTGGAAATAATAATTCACGTAATTACTCTAACATAAAATTTCAAGGAAATAATGCAGCAAGTAATACACAGTCAAAATTTACAGCTGCAAGAAACAATGATCCACCTAAAATTTTTGTTAAAAATAATGAACAAAAAGAACCTGTTAAATGTTGGGACTGTTAGAGACCTCACTATGCATCCCACTGCCCACTCAAAAAGAGGACTGTCAACAACATACACACAGTACATGAGGAGGCTACTGTTGGTGACTTAGCAAGGGAGATGCCTAGGATAAATGCAGCTTTGGAGATTAGACAAGCTGATCATCAAACTTCCATGGTTGAAGTGGAAGGTATGCTAAAAATAAACCCATTTCTATTTTAATTGATCCAGGAGCAAGTCTTAGCTATGTGTCACCTGATTTAGTTAAATGTTGCAATATGAAAATAGACAAGTTTTATAAATCATGGTTAGTTCATTAGCTACTGGAACAAAAAGAAAAGTGACTCATTATGTAAAAGAATGTGAATTACTGATGAATCAGTTTAGGACCCATGTTAAGTTGAATGTGTTACTTAGGTTCTTACAATGTTCTGATTGGAATGGACTGGTTATAGAAGCATAGGGTATTATTAATTTGCTTTGAAAAGACTTTTAATTGTTTGAATGATGAATGTGAAACTGTGACTGTAAAAGGAATTCCTAGAAAGACATTTGTTAGACAAATTTCTACTTTACAAGTTAAAAAGGCTATTTGTAAAGGGTGTATGTTGTTTGCTGTAAATGTAATTAATGACGAACAATCAACTAAGGAAGATAAGTTAAAGTTGGAAGACATACCCATTCTAAAAAAAAATTCTGATGTATTCCCAGAAGAAATTCCAGGTCTACCTCCGAAAAGGGAACTTGATTTCACCATTGAGTTAGTACCAGGAGCGGTACCAAACTCAAAGGCTCCTTACAGAATGAACATTTTGGAGCTTAATGAACTTAAATCACAGTTTAAGGAATTGATTGATAAAAATTATATAAGGCCCAGTGTGTCTCCATGGGGAGGACCTGTAATTTTTATTAAAAGAAAGACGGAACTATGCACTTATGCATAGATTAATAAAATGACCATAAAGAATAGATATCCTTTGCCTCACATTGATGATCTGTTTGATCAACTATGTGACGCAAAGATATTTTCTAAGATAGACTTGAAGTCGGGGTACCATCAAGTTAGAATTAAATATGTGGACATCTTTAAGATTGCTTTTAGAACCCGTTACGGGCACTATGAGTTCGTGGTTATGCCTTTTCTGCTAATCAACACTCCAACAGTTTTCATGTGTCTTATGAATAATGTTTTACATCAGTACTTAGATAAGTTTGTAATTGTTTTTATTGATGACATTCTAATTAACTCTAAGACTAAAGAAGAGCATGACAAACTCTTAAATTTTTTTTTACAAGTGTTAAGATAACACCAACTTTACGCTAAGTTCAACAAATGTGATTTATATAAAGATAAAATACAGTTCCTAGGGCATGTGATATCCAAGGATGGAATCGCAGTACAACCGAACAAGATAAAAGCAATTAATGAATGGCCTACCCTAAATGTTGATGTATATGTAACTTCGGAATGTATTTCATCCATGTATTTTATTGTACTCCTATAGAGATGTATTATTCCTCTATACGGAAGTGTCATCATTTGTATTGACAAGTGTCGCAAGTGTCGTAACTTGCCGATGGGTTATTAGACCACCATGTGTGGGGTCGGCCCTGATTAAGTTAACCTGGGGTTATTAGGCTGAGTTAGACAAGTCGGCCCCATAGGTTTATTGGGCTACTCATAACAAGTATAAATAGAGAGCGGGATCTCTCTATTTGATCACTTCACTTACTCACTTATCCATCACTCGGAAAGTGGTGCACATGTGAGGAGGAGGATCAGCTGCTAGGAGGAGTCTATATCTGTGTGCTTGGGTTGTACTTTGGTTGTGCTATTTCTCTATCTATCTCCGAGGAAGTTGTGTGGTTTTTCACCTTAAGGTTTTCCCCACGGAAACTATGTGTGTCTATTATCTCTTATGATTGCATCTTGTGATGATTGATATGCTTTCTATAGTTGATATGAATTGATATACTGTACATGTTATTCTCTTAGTAAAGATCCTAGAGTATTGTGAATTAATGCTAAAAAATTAACATGGTATCAGAGCTACCTGAGAAGAAGACACTGTGCAGTTGCGGAAGCTAGGGCTTCTTGTTTTTGGGTTTCTCTCCATGGATTTTGGAAAAGAAATATGATAGATTGACTCTCCTCAGCAAGGTGAATCTTTCTGGCCCATCAGAATTCAGTTCTGAGCACTTTCAGTTTTGGCCCTAAAAATTAGGGTTTCCACAAAAATAGGAATTTTATGAAATCTGAAGACATAGCTGGAAGCTCCTTGGAAAAATCGAATTTTAAAGCTGTGGATCGAGATTTTTTGGCTGGGTAAATCTCCGAGAAACTCAAACCCTAATTCAAGGTCTTCCCTAGTGAACACGGGAAGACTAAAAGGCATTTATGAAGGGTGAAGCTTTGCAGATCTCAAATTCTGAATACACTAGGCTAATCAACTCATCAAGGTGCATCTTTTTATCCTTTCAGAAAGTTGAAATTCACATTTTAAAATTTTAGAGTTTCTCTAACAAACCCTAATCCAGGACGAGATCCAATTTTCAGTAAATCAAGTGGTAAGACCTAAATCCTTTCTATTTCCATTTGAAGTACTCTTTAAGATGTCTCACCACACCAATCTTGAGGATAAGCTTGAAGGGGCTGATAACTTCCGAGCCTGGAAGTATAGGATTGGGTTAATCCTGGAAGAAAATGAATTGGATACTTACATAAGGGAAGAGGTCCCTGTCCCAGAGGGAGAAGAGGCTAAAGCCCTCCACAAGAAGAACTTGGTCAAGGTAAAGAGAATCATTGCTGATTCTATCAAGGACCATCTTATCCCCCATGTGTCATCTCTGAAGACACCCAAAGGGATGTTTGATTCCCTATCCAAGCTATTTGAAGGGAAGAACATAAATCAGAAGATGACTCTACGGAACCAATTGAAAGGGGTAAAGCTTTAGAATGGAGAATCCATTCAATCTTATTTTTCTAGGGTCTCTCAGATCAAGGAAAAACTAGAAGCAGTGGATGAAATGGTGGAGAATGGTGAAGTTGTCATGACCACTCTGAATGGCCTACCCAGGTCATGGGATTCCTTTATCCAAGGAATCTGTGCAAGAAAGAAGTTGGTATCCTTCAGCAGACTACGGGAAGAATGCTCACAAGAAGAAGTAAGGCTTGTGGCACAAGAAGAAAAGATGGGGAATGAAGATCAAGCTCTCACAACTCACACCAAGGGAAGCAAGTTTAAGAGCGAGAAATCTCATAACAAGAAACATTCTCATCCTCATCACAAGAAGAAAGATCTATCTCATGTTCGATGTTACGAATGTAATGAAATGGGACACTTTGCTTCAAATTTCCCCAAGAAGAAGAAAGACAACAACTTCAACAACAAGAAGAAGAATAACAAAAGAAGATATCATGCTCATGCTGCTGAGGATGATGAACCTCCTAGGAAGAAAGCTAGAGCAGAAAGTGATGATGATGACTCATCAAGTGAAGAAGAGTATGTTCTAATCTTTGCTCTCACAGGTACTATTTCTCATGGTTGTAATGATTGGTTAATTGACAATGGGGCTTCTAAACACATGATTGGGTTTAAAGAATCTTTTGTAAATCTGTCTGAACATGAATCACCCCATAAAGTGAAACTTGGGGATGATTATCAATACCCTATCAAAGGAAGTGGGGAAGCCTCCTACAACCTAGAATCTGGAAAGTCCTTGAAGATGAAAGATGTGTTATTTGCACCTGGGCTCAAGAAGAACCTACTCTCCATCTCTGCATTGGATGCAAAAGGCATGAGGGTTGCATTTGTAGATGTCCAAGTCCTAATGTGGCCAAAGGGTAAAACTATTGATGATGCAGTGGTGATTGGAGAGCAAGAGGGAGGATTGTACAAATTGAAGGGACAACCTAAACATGCCATGGTACATGAATCCATGGAGCCAAGTGAACTTTGGCATCGAAGGCTTGCACATGTGCACTACATAGCACTACCAATTGCAAGCAAAGCTGTAGAAGGTCTTCCTGAAATCAATTCAAAGCATGAAGGTGTTTGCAAAGGATGTGCAAAATGAAAGAACACAAAGAAGGAATTTACAAGCAAGTAAGGAATCTTGGAAATTATCCACTCCGATGTATGCGGTCCAATGTCATCCAGTTCTCTGTGGACATGTATACTATGGTTCTTTCATTGATGATTTCTATGGGAAGACTTGGACTTATTTCTTGAAGAACAAAGATGAAGTATTCAGCAAATTCAAGGAATTCAAAGCCTTGATAGAAAACCACACTGAAAATAAGATCAAGACCTTTAGATCCGTCAATGGTGGAGAATTCACTTTAGAAGAATTCAAGAAGTTATGCAGTGATTCAGGGATTAAGAGGGAGTTGACCACTCCTTACAATCCACAACAGAAAGGAGTAGAAGAAGCTACTTCAAAGTTGGACTCTAGCAGCTCCTGCAAGAAAGCAAAGATTCAGAGGGAGTCCACCCAACAAACAAACAAGATAAGATTTTGAATTGCCATTTCTTGTATATTATGTTTGTTTAAATAATGTTGTTCAATGATGTGTATACTTATGTTCCTATACTTAGGTTGTGTATTATGCATAATTGCATTAATGAACAGTATACTACTAATATGCATGTGATGGGTAAGTGGCCTATGGCATTGTACAACATTCCATTGCTACTTATCTAGAATGAAACCTCTTTGCTGACATGTTGGGAGTAGTGCAAACTCTTAACAATGTTCTAGTAGAGATGGAAGGCATCTAGAAAGTTACGGATATGGATGAATGTTGTATTGAAGCATTGGCTAAGATAATTGCATGATTGTATGACATATATATTTTTATGTATAAGATTTTGTTCTGAAAAATATGAGAAGTTTCTAATCATGCAATTGAATTTGTCTTGTAGGAAAGATCGTATACCATCACCTGCAAAAGAAGGAATACAACATTTGTTCCAACAACAAAGTTCAAACTATCTATTGAAGATATTGAAGAATCTGAAGTTCCTAGGATACGGGAGACAGTAAAAGGATGCCATGGTTGAAAAGTACCAATCGATTATGTTTGAGATGTGGTCCCAAGACCATAAGGGAAGTATGTTGTGACTTCCAAGTGGATCTACAAGATCAATCATGCTGCAGATGGCAGCATAGAGAAATACAAAGCGATATTTGTAGCTCGTGGCTTCTCTCAGAAAGAGGGAATAGACTATGAAGACTTTTGCTCCTGTAGCCAGGTACACTTCCATCAGATCAGTACTTTCCCTGGCTGCAGTGATGAAATGGAAGATACACTAAATGGATGTCAAGACAGCTTTCTTGAATGGTGTAGTCGAGGAGGAAGTGTATGTGGATCAGGCACTTGGTTTAGAGACACATGACAGGAAGTCATATGTGTGCAGGTTGAAGAAAGCCTTGTATGGTTTGAAGCAAGCTCCTAGGACTTGGTATGGTAGAATGGATGACTTTCTATCTAGTTTAGACTTTACTAAGAGTAAAGAAGATTCCAACCTTTACTACAAGGTTGAGGAAGGCAATCCAGTGATACTACTTCTGTATGTGGATGACCTGTTTATTACAGGAGAAGATAGTTTGATTGCAGATATCAAGAGGAATCTTGTTGCCGAGTTTGAGATGAAGGACTTAGGGATGATGCACTATTTTTTAGGCATGGAGGTGTGGCAGAGTGCAGATGGAATCTTCCTTGGACAAGGGAAGTATGTAGTAGAGATCCTGAAGAGGTTCAGGATGATGGATTGCAAGGCCATGGCCACACCTATGGCATCGAACCTGAAGCTTCTGTGTGATGCTTCATCTGATCCGGTTGATGCCACAATGTTTCGTTAGATGATTGGATCCTTGATGTACCTAACGAACACGAGATTAGATATTTGCTTTTCCTTGAACACATTGAGCCAGTTCCTGATGGATCCCAGAGGTGTTCACCTAGTTGCTGTAAAGCATATTCTGAGGTACCTAAAGGGTATAGTTGACTATGGGCTCAAGTATGATGCGAATCAAAAGTTTAACCTGCGGGGTTATGTTGATTAAGATTGGGCAGGCAGTGTTGCATATAGGAAGAGAACATCTGGGTGCTGCTTTAGTATGGGATTAGGTGTGATCTCTTGGTTTAGCAGGAAGCAATCCTGTGTAGCATTGAGTACAGCCAAAGCAGAGTATGTTGCAGCATGTTCGGCTAGTTGTGAGGTAGTATGGATCTGGAAGCTACTGTCTGAGTTATTTGATCTCCCGTTGGAGGCTACTGGTATCTTTTGTGACAACCGGAGTTGTGTGAAGCTATATGAGAACCCAGTTTTCCACGACAGGTCGAAGCACATCAAGATCAAATATGACTATATCAGGGATATGGTGCAGAGAGGAGCAGTGAAGCTCCTGTATGTTGCGACAAATGAGCAGATTGCAGATGTGCTGATGAAGCCACTAGTGAGAGTGAAATTTGAGTACTTCAGAGAGAGGCTTGGTGTCCTTTAGATCGATGACACTTCAAGGAATAAGTGATGGAGACATTTGTTGAAGCCATTCCAAGCATGGTGGAAGGAGGATCCTTCACATGGCTATGGATGTAAGTGCTGGATGATGAGTATCAGGATGATGCTCTAGTTACTGCTCTATATATGCATCCTGTTGGATGCTGGATATGATCAGTTGGATCATTTATATGTATATGTATGTATGCATCATGTTGGATGCTGGATATGATTAGTTGGATCATTTATATGTATATGTATGTACGCATCATGTTGGATGCTTTGATTAGTGTGATCATGTATTTGTATATGCATCATGTTGGATGCTTTGATCAGTATGATCATGTATTTGTATATGCATCATGTTGTATGATTGATATGATTAGTAGGATCATGGATTTGTATCAGGTGGATACTTGTATGATCAGGTAGATTATGTACTTATGTATGTATCAGGTGGATGCATTATGTATATCAGGTGGATGCATTATATGATCAGGTAGATCATGTATGATGATATGTATCAGGTCCATACTTTGTATGCATCAGATGGATATATTGTTTGATAAGGATGATCACAGATGATGAGCATTAGGATGTTGCTCCAGATGATATGGATCAGGATGATGCTATGATGTTTGATCAGGATGATCACAGATGACGAGCTTCAGGATGTTGCTCCAGATGATATGCATCAGGTCGATGCTATGATGATGATCAGATTGATCATGTGATGATATACATCAGGATGATGTATGGTGAGTATCAATTTGATACTCTGTTGCTATGGACAGGTTGTGCAGGTAGCATAGAAAAGATCCTTTAAAAACCGGATAGGTAGAGCGGTGTGCTCGTAACAGCCTGGGTTGCTCTATTGAGATTTGGACATGTAGAGCGGTGTGCTCGTAACATCCTTGGATGCTCTCAGTAGGTTTTGCTACAGTTTCTCATAGAAAAGATCCTATAAAATCCAGATAGGTAGAGCAGTGTGCTCGTAACATCCTGGGATGCTCTATAGAGATCCAGACAGGTAGAGCGGTTTGCTTGTAACATCCTGGGATGCTCTGAGTAGGTTTTGCAAAAGTTCACATAGAAAAGATCCTTTAAAATTCGGACAGGTAGAGTGGTGTGCTTGTAATAGCCTGGGATGCTCTATCGAGATCTAGATAGGTAGAGTGGTTTGCTCATAACATCCTGGGATGCTTTGAGTAGTTTTTGTGAAGGTCAACATGTAAAAGATCCTGGGAGATCCGATAGGTTGAGCAATGTGCTCGTAATCAGTCCTGGGATGCTCTTTCAAGGTTTTGTTGAGGCACGTAATCAGTCCAGAGTATTCCACAGTATGGCCAATGATGATGAAGACCTATAGGTAGTGGGCCTACATCCAGTATGAAAAAGGACTGGCTCTGTAGAACTTCCTATGACGAGTAGATCAGAGATTGATTGAGATAGCAGCAACAACGACAATTCGAGGACGATGATTCGCTGATGATGATCCAGAGAAGAAGACTTGTGTTAGTAGATCTGTGTCGAGAAATACCTTCCTAGTTAAGAGGGAGTGTTGATGTATATGTAACTTCAGAATGTATTTCATCTATGTATTTTATTGTACTCCTATAGAGATGTATTATTCCTCTATACGGAAGTGTCGTCATTTGTATTGACAAGTGTCGCACGTGTCGTAACTTGCCGATGGGTTATTAGACCACCATGTGTGGGGTCGGCCTTGATTAAGTTAACCTAGGGTTATTAGGCTGATTTATACAATTCGGCCCCATAGGTTTATTAGGTTGCTCAGAACAAGTATAAATAGAGAGCGGGATCTCTCTATTTGATCACTTCACTTACTCACTTATCCATCACTGAGAAAGTGGCGCACATGTGAGGAGGAGGATCAGCTGTTAGGAGGAGTCTATCTCTGTGTACTTGGCTTATACTTTGGTTGTGCTATTGCTCTATCTATCTCTGAGGAAGTTGTGGGGTATTTCACCATAGGGTTTTCCCCACGGAAACTCTGTGTGTCTATTGTCTCTTATGATTGCATCTTGTGATGATTGATATGCTTGCTATAATTGATATGCATTGATATACTATACATGTTATTCTCTCAGTAAAGATCCTAGAGTATTGTGAATTAATGCTAAAAATTTAGCACTAAAGATGTAACTGGTGTACGATATTTTATGGGAATTACAGGTTACTATCGTAAATTTATAGAGGGATTCTCTAGAATAGCTAATCCTATAACATCTTTACAAAATAAAGGTAAGAAATTTGTGTGGGATCAAAAATGTGAAGAAAGTTTTAAGAAATTAAAAGAGTTGTTAACAATAACACCTATTCTAAAAATTGTTGATCCAAACAAGGATTTCATTGTATGCATTGATGCATGCAATGATGGACTTGGTGGGATCTTAACACAATAGGGTCGTATGATTGCATATGAATCTAGGAAGTTAAAGATTCATGAGAAGAACTATGCAACTTACGACCTAGAGTTGGTTGTTGTAATGCATGCATTAAATATGTGGCACCATCACTTAATAGGAAGAAAATTTACTTTAATGATAGATAATAAAAGTTTAAAGTATTTGTTGGATCAGCCAAATCTGAACGCAAGGCAAGCAAGGTGGCTAGCTTTCCTTAGCGAATATGATTTTGAGATTCAACACATTAAGGGTAGAGAGAATAAAGTTGCTAATGCCTTAAGCAAAAATGCTAGGCTAAATTTTGTTTCAGCAATCAACACGTATAAAACTGATCTAGAAAATTAGATTAAGGAAGGAATCAAAATAGATGAAAAATATCAAAAATTACTTAAAAATATTGTTGAATATAATGCTGAAAATTTAATAATAGATTTCAGAATTGATGAAAGAGGGTTACTGCTGTATAAGAACAAAATTTATGTGCCTAATGTTGCTGAAATTAAGTTGTTGATTTTAAATGAATTGCATAAAGTCCATACTCAGGACATCCTGGTTACCAAAAGATGATAACAATGCTAAGAAAAGATTATTTTTGGCCATGTATGAAAAGTGAAGTAGCTGAATATATTGCTAGGTGTATAGAGTGTCAGCAAATAAAGGTTGAACATCAACACCCAGCTGGATTGTTGCAGCCACTTCCTATTCCAGATTGAAAGTGGGACATAATTAGTATTGATTTTATTATTGGCTTACCTAAAAATCAGAAACATAATGATTCTGTAATGGTAGTCATGGATAAGCTTAGTAAAGAAACCCACTTCATACTTATTAAAACAACCTACAAGGCTGCTAACATTGCTGAAATTTTTATGAAACGATTTTTTCGTTTGCATGGGATTCCAAAAGTTATAATTTCTGACAGAGACTCAAAGTTTAGAGGAAATTTCTGGAAGTCTTTATTTAAAGGTTTAGATATTACTTTAAATTTCAGTACAACATTTCATCCACAAACGGATGGGAAGAACAAAAAAATCAATCAGATTCTTGAAAGTATGTTAAGAATGTATGTTAGAGATCATCCAGGTAAATGGGAGGAACATTTGCCTCTTGTCGAGTTTGATTATAATAATCATTACCAAGTTTCAGCAAAACTCAGTCCCTTTGAGATTTTATATGGAAGAAAATGTAATACTCCTATTTCATGGAGTAATCCAGTTGACAGGTTAATGTTAGGACCTAAATTATTAAAAGAAATGAAACTAACCATGAAACAAGTTCAAGGAAATTTGAAAATTGCACAAGATAGACATAAAAGTCATGCAGATATCAAAAGAACTCAAAAAGAGTTTCAGGTTGGTGAACATGTGTTCCTCAAGGTAAAACTAGAAAAGAGCTCCTTAAAGTTAGGAAGTTGTGCTAAACTAGCACCAAGGTATTGTGTACCTTTTGAAATACTGTCCAGGGTAGGACCAGTGGCATATAAGTTGGTTTTGCCACCAAATATTTAAGTACATAATGTATTTCACATCTCTCTTTTGAAAAAGTATGTGCATGATGCTACTCATGTGATTAATTGGAATGATGTACAGGTGGAACCAGAAGGAGATTTTCTAGTGGAACCGGATTGTATCCTCGATAAGAGGGAAATTTTGCTTCGTAATCGTACCATTGGACAGGTAAAGGTGCAGTGGAAGCACCTTAGTCCATATGAAGCAACTTGGGAGTTGGAAAGTAATATGTGGGTGGCATATCCAAATCTATTCCAGGAGGAACTAGAGGATGATGAATAAAGTAACATCGAGGACGATGTTGAATTTAAGAGGGGGTGTTTGTCACATACCCAAATTCTAAACATTATATGTTGTCAAAAAAACATTATGTTTTATTTTATTGTAAATTTTTATGTTATTGACCAAGTGGGGTCAAGGATGACTGTAATTAATTACTCTGAATATTTTATTATTAATAAAAGAAGAGACAAATATCCAAAGGAGACTGTTGAATGAGTGTTCACTGACCCAATAGCAGGAATGGACTGGGGTGGAGAGCAAACTGACACTTGGAAGCATCCTCAACTCACTTCTAACTGTTGCAGGGGGAAACTTCCCTATTTTTATGGTCATGTTCCCCAAGAAAGTGGAACTGAGCAGGTGGCTCATTTACTAAAAACAACTTACCAAAATACCTATGCATGCTTATATACCCATCGAATTCAGCAGGAGGTTGTTCATTCTTACCTAGTGATAATTTATGAATTGGAAATACAAGAGAGCACAAGAGATTCGATGAGGGGAAGGTTAGAAGTGATTTAGTGAGTTAAGACTGCATTATGAACTAGTGAAACCACATTGTTGAGTTCAATATTGCTAAAAGCAGGAATTACCACTGTCAAGTGCTACTGTTGAGTTGAAAAGGAATTTAATACATTTCTCCACACAACATCCTCATCCTGGTGGTTTAGTGAACAGGCTTGAGGGTCCTAAGGCAAGTAGCTTGGCGGTCTTCAGGAAAAGGTTGGGTGGAACGGGCTCCTTTGGTTGTTTGTCTCTTCTACATTACCAGGTTCTAATTGTGTTATCTTATTTACTTTCTGCCAAATGAATGAACTTATGTTATCAGTTTTCTATGTAATCTTAGGTATTTTGGACTGTTAATAAATGTTTTGCTTCTGCAAATTTTATCTACTCTGGAAATCCATATATCAGTTAGGTTAAAATGCTAAATAGATAGTTAAAGTTAAATTGATGAATGATAGAATAATAATGCTTCCCTGCATTTTTCCACACACTGTCTAAGTGTCGTACTCTAGTACAGGGAAGATAAATTTAGAAACAGATTTGAATGATGATATTTCCGTAATAAATTTGAATGATATATTTTGTATTTTCTGCACATAGCTTAGAAATAGAACCTTTAGTTTTCTTACAACTGTGTAAGCTTTTAAAATACAGAAATTGTACTTATGTAATCCTACTTCCTAAACAATATAAAATAGGACAGAATCTTTGGATTTTCATAAACAGTTTAATATTGAAAGTATTTCACTATTATACAGGATTAGATATCCTTTAATTATTATGCTTGCAAATAAATACTCTCTTTTATGAATTATAAACTATAGCATTGTAATTATCAGAATCAATTTATCTTATAAATAAATACAGAGTTTACATGTAAGTACAACTCACTATATAAACATTAGCATTATAAATACCAGCATCGACTTATCTCTTAATCTATTACAGAGAACCAACTTAAACAATGATGTTACCAACCCTATTAATACCAAAACTTCATATGTCAAGATATTGTAAATGTTGCAGGAAACAAAATAATAATCATGTATCTATCTATATCATTACATATCAACATAATATGTATTAATACACTTAGCAAATAACTTAAACAATAAATCAATGCTAAGCAGATATCCTATCGACTTTCCAGGGTCGAAAACCCTATGTATACAACTTCATCTTCTAACACTGTATAAGCATACTTTCCTTTCAACACAAGATATTAAATACACAAGTTTAGGGTTCGAAACCCTTAATGATTCTACAATCGAACTTCAATCATAGTAATTAGTTATGATAGGGTTTATAACCCAGCCTTACGGCTTTTGATTTTAAAACTCTAAACATTATAACCTTTTAAACCATAGTATTGGCTCTGCCCTATCTTTTGATATCAAACAACTTTAGAAAATAACAACGAATGCCGAGAGCTTCTTCTCAGGATAACATTTCAAACTTCATTTGAATAATGCAATGATCCTTTAAAAATTTATATAAATACATTACAGAAGAAAACAATGCAAGTTGAGGTCGAGGGTTCGACCCTCCCTTTAGCTAGTTTAATCATAAACAGAACCGGTTCCTAAAACCCTAAACACCATAAAACTTTATCAACACGTTTTATCAAAATGTCGAGGGTAAAACCACTAAGTTTTCCAAGCAAAAACCGTATGCATTCATCAGTAAAAATTTATACATTAAGCATTGAGAAACCAACATAAGGAAGGTTGAGGGTTCAACCCTCCCTGTAACTTAAAAATTCCATTTAGCTTATAAATTTTACAAACAACTGAGAAACCAAATTGTTTAATTTAAAACCAAAGCTTTCGCCAACCAAGTTAAGGACATAATCGATCCCATGCTTCACCACAATCGTCCAAGTGCATTTGAATTCCCATAGGGATTCACCGAGGCTTACCAGGGCCAAGAAGTTTGCATTCCCTTCAAGACAACCTAAAAAATTTGCTGAGGGAGTGACCCTGTCAAATGCAACAACACCACGATTGGTTAAATTCTTGAAATACTTATTAACTTGTTAAAACACTCAACGAAACCATTCGAAGGGTCCGGTATGACCTTACCTGTGATATTGCTGCATGCCTGAGCATTTTCCCCACCGGTGCATGCGTTGGTTAAGCTTCCAGCATTCATGTTGGTAGTGTGAAGACTCACCATCGAAACCCAACAAAATATTCTTAACACAGAAAACAACCCAGTTCCTTTTAATTCACTGAATGACATTATGAAGCAGGCTTCAAGGTCACGGTTTCGAGCCCCTGGAGGAGCTACAAGCACTTTGCTACAAACCCTAAGAACTCGAGGGACTGTCGGCCTCTCCACCCCCACTCACTGCAAAAATGAATGCTCCAGGTTATGGTTCGACGAGTAACTCAAAGAGAATTTAGGGTTAACATTGTTACCAAGAATCTTCACGTGGAGACCTGGCATGAGGGATGCCAATGGGCATTCCACTCACACACCATTAATACCATTTAAGTGTCACAGCTACCATTTACACGATGCCTGCTAGTGCAGAGAGTTCACCAAGGTTTAGTTACGAGCTTCACTATTGACACAACATATATTATGTATGCATATAACATTACTATATCCTTTAACACATAGTGTAATACGTGGAGCCTAATTGATAAATCAAACTCGTAATATATAGTTTCCAACTAGAGTAATTTTGAATAGCTAGAATAGCGTGTTATGCATATAGTCGAACTATATTGTATAGTTTCAACTCATAGTAATTAAAAGGGCCATGTTATGCATACGAAATAAAGTTTGTACACATAGTTTATAATTTCAATCGTTAGTATAGTTGCATAAGGATTACAACTTCTAGTTTAAATATATAAGCCTATAGTTATAAAAAGGTATAACCCAGAGGTTAGCACTTGGTATTAAACCATAGTCTAGGGTTGGTCAGGATCGAAGTTCAATTACCTTACGCCATGACTTGATACAAATAAAAATGTAATGGTTTAAACATGATTTATGAGTAGGAAGTTTAAATGCTATGGAAGTTTATAAACGGCGATCAAAGCTAGAATAGATATCACCTCGGAACATGTCAGGTTTTCTACACTTTATAAATATTGAAAACTAAATGGAGCTTTAAGTAAGACCTCTTTACATACATCGTAATACTTGGAAAAAAAGTATCGCTCTTACCTGCGATCTGCGACAAAAGTTCAAGTGCGTTAGCTAAATAGCTAAGTAAGCCTCAGGGTGCCCATAAGACCCCTTCATCATCAAGAAAACAAACAGTTAGCACTTATAATTAAAACAACACCAAAATAAAACTACGATGTCTATACATTTAAAGAAGTAATCATTTTAAATCAGAATGCAAAAATGGTGTTAAAAACATCCAACAGTATTTAGCAAGCATAAATACATACATTTAATATGTATGACAAACATAACAAGTAATGGGCGCAACATGTCATGATATTGCTGACTAAATGAAGGAGTGTCGCCACTAGTCTGTCGTCTAGTTAAACAAATTAACAATTATTGTATTTCTGCATAGCGATTGTAGCACTTTATGCTACCTAGAAAAAATTTAAATTTTTGTGAATTTTTGGGATGTTACAACTCCACTCCACACCAAATCTTGAAGTGGTGTGCACTTGTTGATTCATGGAGGAGCTATGGATCTCAAAGATGGAAAGAGCCATGACATCGAGCCTCACAATTTCTATGTAGACTATGACCTACGTGGAATTATTGTAACCAGATCCTGTTGGATCCCATTGAAGAGTGATACAAAACAAGTTCATAAGTTTGAACACGCAGACTGCTCATGGAGGTAAAACAATTTTTTTATGCAATTTCTTGTGAATGTTGCAAACCCTAATTTTAACCTAATGTCTACATGGGAGTTTGAATGAGAATAAGACCACGACCCCCAATTTTTGAGACCACGTGGAGCTTATTGAACTGATGTTTTGGTATTGACAGTGGGATTTGAGCTGCAAGAAGTTGGTTGCATTCTTGTGCTGCAATTTGGTGTGGGGGAGGCTCAATCTCCACCATTGTGAATACTTCACTCTTATGGCCATCTATTGAAAAGAATGCCCTCCATTGTGAAGCAACGACCTCCATCTACAGGAGCCGCACCCTTGCTTGATGACCTCGTATGCCAAATTTGAGTGATATTATATTCTTGTATTTGTCAATGAAAAATATTTGAGTAGTACTTTGTATCTCATCTTCAATGAATATTTGAGCCAAGTATGAATGTAATCTTCTATGTAAAATCAAGTACACTACAAATTAAATTGATAGATGTAGAATTAAATAGCACTGCAAAAGTAGGTTGATAGTGTTGCAAGACTTGTAAGATGCAGTTTATAAAGAAGGGAACAAGAATTTAAACTTGCACCTTCATATCTTTTCTTCCAAATATTTTGTTTAAAGTTGCAGGTTCAAGTTCAAGCTATAGAATATGCAATCACTAGCACCAATAGTTGGTGTTATCCTTACTGGCAAGGACACTTATCCAGAATGGTCAAGGAATATTAAAGCTACGTTCATATACAATGATTTATGGTATGACATATGTGAATGAAACACCATTAACATAGATGAAGGCACAATCCTAAGTTCTGATCCAAAACCTAAATGCGGAGCAATCTGACAATCTGAAAACACTTCTGTAATCAAGTAGTATGTGCAGCATATTTGAGAAATAAAACTCCATCTCATGCTCTTGAAGACAAGACTCCACATGAAATGTGGTTTTCCACCTTTCTTCAGTTAGGCATCTCATGGTTTTGGGTTCCACCTACTATGCCTTGATACCAAAGGAGCAAAGAAACAAGCTTGCCTGCTAGAAGTTGAAGATGCATTTTCTTGGGGTACTCAAAAACCTCCAAGGCATATCATCTTTATGATGAGATAAACAAGAATTTTGTTGTTTTCAGAGATGTCATTTTTATTGAAACTAATAAAAATGACCAGTCTATTGAAAGACAACTTGAGCATCTAGAGAAGTTTTCCCATCTAAATATATATTATGAACCAATTTCCTTTGAATAGGATACCACTCATGATGAGTGGAAACAAGCCATGCATAATGAGTATGATGCATAATAAAGAATGTAACCTGGAAGTTGGTTGACCCTCTAGTCAAAACCAAACCAATTGGTAGCAAATGTGTATACAAGAACAAATGAAAATTAGATGGCTCACTTGACAAGCACAAAGCAAGGCTCATGGCGAAAGTATATGCCCAGAAAGAAATAATTGACTATGAAGAAACATTGCCCCCCACAACAAAATGGCCCACCTTCCGCACCTTACTCTCCTTGGTTGCACAAAATCGATGGAAATCCACCAAATGGATGTAAAAACAACTTTCTTGAATGGAGATTTGAAAGAAAATGTCTTCATGTCTCAACCAAAAGGATTTATTTTGAAGGGACAAGAACACAAGGTATGCAAAATTGTCAAGTCCTTGTATGGCCTGAAACAAGCACCTCAAGAATGGTATGGAAAGCTAACAGAACATCTTCTAAAGCTGAATTTCAAACATTATAATATTGATGACGCAACATTGCTTGTAAAGAAAGTTGGAAGATCTGTTTTGTTTCTTGTAGTGTATGTAGATGACCTTTTGAGGACAGGGAACAATGAAATTTATATAGCATCCACAAAGAAAGATCTGAAGAAAGGCTTTGAAATGACTGATCTGGGACACCTTCATTACTACTTAGGAATTGAATTGACTCAACATCCTAAGCACATTTCATCTCTCAGAAGAATTATGCTGGAGAATTGCTAAACATATTTTGCATGACAGAATGCAACCCTCTCTCAACTCCAATGGAACAAAAGTTAAAGCTCACATCAAGTGAAGGAAAAGAATTTGAGGATGCAACCAAGTACCGAAAACTTCTAAGATACTTGAAGGGGACTCAAGAATTTGGACTCAAATACTCCAAGGTGGAGGACTTCAAACTCATTGGGTACTCTGATTCAAACTTCGATGGTGACAAAGAGACAGGAGTGTCCACTTATGGATACACAATGAGTCTTGGATCAACAATTGTTTCCTGTATATCACACAAAAGAAAGCTCCAACAGATTCGAAAATAGAGGAAAAATATGTGACTGCTGTTGAAGCAATGAAATAGATTGTGTGGCTTAGGAATATACGTGAAGATTTGCAGGAGAAAACAAAAAACTCCACTCCAATTTTGATTGAAAACTCTTATGCAATCAAGTTGGCCAAGAACCCCAGATTCCATGATCGAAACAAGCACATCAACACAAAGTATCATTTGATTCGACATCATGTAAAGGCCAAGACATTTCATTAGCATCATTGTTCCATGAATGAGAAAATTGAAGACATCTCCACCAAAGAAATTGGATGAGAAAAGTTTGAAAAGTTTAGAACCATGCTCGGACTCATAAACACCCCTTCAGATTAAGAGGGGGAATGTTGGAAATCTAATCCTCTGGGATTATGATTTCACCTCAATTTTAAATACTGTAAATATTTTAGTCAGTTAAATAAAGGGGAGATGAGGAGTCATAAGAACTCCAATAGATCTCTTTGGAATCTGAAGTCTATAAAGAGACCTCTGATAATGTATAAATAAACACCTTGGTTAATAAAGAAAGTTGAATTCGGGAATTATACCTGACACGGAGTTAGATGGAGGAGCCTAAGGAATGCTTAATAGAGTATAGGATGCAAAATAGAGAAAAATACCCATGGATTTGGTGTTGTGGGTTGGTACAAAACTCAAAAAAAAGTTTTATGGATTTAGTAACATCATAATTTGATTAAAAAACATCAAATTTATTATAAACATTGATGGGTGAAGTGATGAGATAGTTTAGGCCTGATGGTTTGGTGCAACAACACCTATGGTGGGTGGGGGCATGTAATGTCCCCATTCAAATAAGTGCATAGTAAGACAATCCCATCAATCCTACTAGTTTCCTAGGTTGGATGGGCACATGTGGGATGGTAATAAGGAAACTAATAAATGATATATAGACATTAGAAGGATTCAAGCATTTAATAAATATGATGAATAAATAAATTCAAGAGAAATTCTAGGTGGCAAGTGGTTTTGGAGACAAATGGAGGTGGTGGGACCCACACTAGCTTGATTTTTCAATGACACATGGCAGCTCTCTCTTGCCAATTCGAATTCATGGGAAGGTGAACACTCTTGGGTGAGTTGGTAAGTCATAACACATGGCATTGAGCATCTTAGGTCGAAATGGGATGGAATAGTAACCTCCATGGGAGAGGAAGAGTCAAATTGGAGACTAGTGGACACTTGGGCTAGATTCCCTAGTTTTATGACAACAATAATGAAGCATCTATGACATTTATGACAAAATTCAGACCTGACTTCCTACACCTGACCATTATGACATGTCAGCCCGAAAAATAGGCTCAAGAAGGCACTCATGGAGTTGGAGGAATCTAAAGAGACTCAAATTCGAATTTGGGAGAAGATGGAAGGTTGGAACTAGGAGACAAGTGGCAAATGAGGAATATTTTCTAAATGGAAAATTATTGAATCTATTGAGAGGATTTAGATCCCTTGAAGGTTAATGTTGGTTATAAAATGTATAAATCAAGTATGAGAATGGCTTTTGATGATTTGAGAAAAATTGCATTTGTGAAGAGAGAGCTAGTGGATGACTAGTTTCTTGCCTTAAGCCAATTTCGAGGGTGAAAGATTCCCATCCAAGTTGGTGTTTGGATAGGCCACTCGGGTCTTTCATGGTGATTTAATGGAGTTTGTATTTGCAGGTAGCAGCTACAGGAAGTTTCATGGTTTGGTTTAGTGCATCCCTTTCTCTCCATCGTTTCCAGTTTTGAAGGCATATTCGTGCTCCTTGAGGGAGGGCGTTTTTGGTGAGCACTTGTGCTTCTTGAGAGAGATTCTCATTATATTTATGATTGTAATATCTTCATATACTCTGTTATTAATATTCAGAAAGTCTCAGGTCGAAATACCCACTGGTTGTATGCAAAACTATTGATTAATGAGCAAACAATGTCCATTTCCCCAATGCATTGATGTATGACACTATAATGTTGATTATTTCAAATGGATGGATGATTCTCTAATATATTTGTGATCAATATACTTCCATGGATGTATTCTACAAGTTTCATGTACTGTACTTGAGCATTTGAAGCATTTTTACTTATTTTAGTTGTATTGGGAGGTGAAATAGTGCCATTTCCCCAAGGGTCGAATTGGGGGTTTTTGCCGTTGAATGTGAGAGAGTTATAACAGTAGTAAAAATCAATTAATGGTGCATATGAGACCTTAATCACATACTTAACACATTATATACCTCTTTTCATAAATTTGTGGGAGTTTGGAGGCATTTGGAAGGCCATTTGCAGTGTTACCCGGGGGGATGTGATGCACAAATTACTAGTCAAAATTACATATATTGATCAGAATACAAATCAAGTTTGCAGCAGTATTTGGAGGGACATAAAACATCCTTGAACCTGATATTCAAGTCTAAATACCATTCATACACTCCTACAGAATATTTGGGAGCATTTGGGTTGATTTGGAGGTCAAAACAGTAAAACTAGTCAAAGGTCGAAATTGGGAAAAAAAGTGGAAAATTGGGCATTTTAATAAAATTTGAAAAAGGGATATTACAGGGCATAGGTCTCGGGGTCCATTCTTGTGGGGTCTTGGGCTACCCTTTATTTATAGGGGTGATGTGAATAACAGGGTAGTGAAAAAATATAGAAAAAAAAGAAGTGATGAGATAGCTTGTGTTTACAAGAATCTAATATGAATGGATCTCAAGACTTGATTTTGATCATTGCAAATTTTAATTAGTCATGGATCAATCATGTGTAGAATATTTCCTAATAGCATAATTCCATTCCAACATATTTATAGATTATCATCTGATACATAAAATTTCTTATTTGTTCATACCGAACCTCATAAATTTATTGAAATTTGAAATTACAATAGAAGCAACATCTTATTTATCTAGATTTTAGGTGATGATTTAAATTCCATGCTTTTTCTTCCACTCATAAGTTTCAAAAGAAAAATCTTGATCTATATACATCAACTTAAAAGAAAAAATGATGTTAGATCTCAATATGATTTATTTTCACATGAAAGGTCGGGTTCTTTACCAAACAATAACAATTTTTTTGTGACACTAAACTATAAAACCCTCTAGATTATCCCCACATTTGAACATGGTTTCATAGGCCAAATGGCCTCCTTACATGCACAAGTAGATTCCATATACTTTTCCTTTGTATTAGATAAAGCAACCATAGCTTGTTTCTTGTTCATCCAACTCATTGCTTCTCTAAAGAGTCTATACACATATTTGTTGGTAGATCTCCTCCTATCTATATCTCATATTCAGATAGAATTTGTATAGCCCTATATATCCATTAAGTACTAGTTCCTTGAAATTTCACCATTATAAAAAATGGAATTCTTTGAAGCAACCCTCAAATACCTAAATACACTATTTGTTACAATCAAATGTTCATGTCTAGGATTAACCATGAATTGACTTAAGATTTCCATTTCTCGGGTAATGCATGGTCTAGAATAGATCATAGCATACATCAAAGTACCAACTAAACTACTATAAAGAACACAATCCATATACTCCATCTCTGTGAATGTTGTAGGATACCACTCAATTGAAATCTTAGTTCCCACAAAAATGGAACATTTGTTCTACAATAGGCCATGTGAAAACATCACAGCAAAAAGTTTATATAATTACTTTGACCCAACAAATAATTTTGTTTGATATATCTCTCCTAATATCCATTCCTAAGATATACTTTACAACTCCCAAATCCTTCATGCCAAATCATGTTGAAATATGAGACTTCAAATCACTAGTCACATACTTACTATTACCAAAAAATAACATATCATCTAAGTACAAAGTGATAACAAGGAAATGACCACCATCCTATTTGTAATAAAAAATGTAATGATTCGATTTGGATCTCAAAAATCCTAAACTCAACACAAAAACAATCAAATATTTGGTAACACATTCTAGGTGTATGCTTGAGACCATATAGATATTTTCTTGATTTGCAAGAATATTTAACTTTTTCAACATAGTTCTCTAGTTGTGTGTTGTCTACTGTCAATCAGACCTAGGGTTCGAAAGGATTCACCAAAAAGTACCCTACAAGCGCCAGCATATTCAATATCTTGAAGACAGAAGGTCTCACCCAAGAAGCATATAGGAATCACAAGGACCATCATACGAGGTGCGCAGGGAAGGATGGGGGTTTATTCTTCATTTACTTAAAAATTCATCTACTTATTCATTCATGCCAAATAGTAAACAACTATCAATCATATATTTAGACAAAACATACATTCATACACAAACCATGATAAGAAAACACAATGCACATAATGGAAGGGAACACGATTTTCAATTAACACCAAAGTATGAATAAATATATTCTACATCCCTCAACTGGAAATCCCCAAAACATCTCTATCTTGCTAAAAATATTAAGATTAACATCATGAAAACATCAATACTCGAACTAAGAATAGTCATACTGATAACTGAACAATAGAACCCCAACCCATTACAAAATATGCCTATAAACAGGCTCATGTTACCCTTCCTGGTCATTGTCTTGCGCATGGCTTTAGTGGCCTACAAAATGCCACGCACAAGTTGCTACAGATGCAAAACATAAACTATATTCACATTGTACCCTAAATGCACCTTTTCCTACCATATGGACTCATCAACGAATGACCAATTGTCCCAATACTGGAGTGCCAATATGCCCCCAACACTATGATGTGGCTCATGCGAAGCCTGCTGACAAAGCTTTGGAACTTTGTTTTGATTGCTTTCAAGTCACGGGTGATGAACCTAAGCTGGTTGTTGTATTGGTCCATGTCCTCTTTGGTGCTCTTTCCCATCTCAGGTTTGACTTGTTTTGTGAGGGTGATGACTTCGGTTTCTTTCATTTGAATATCAGTCAAATTGTTGAAGTGTTTTTGTGCTTCTTCCTGGGCCTCTACAATGATAGATACGATGGTTATTTCTCAATATTGCTTGTGGCGATCTTCTATGTAAGGTCATAAATATATGCCATTGTCTCTTTGCACTCTGAGGGTGCAAGCTGCACTAATATCTACTTCTTTGTGCTTACTTGTGCTTTGCACTCTTTGATTTGCTTATCTACTTCTTGTAAATCAAGCACATCTTGTAGGTGATTACAAATGTTAAAACTATAGCCTACGACCCTTGATAAGGTCACAACTCCTTCTTGTGCTTGTTGCAGAACTTGTGCAACTTCTTCAATCATTTGGGAAAGTTCTATATCTTATGGAGTTGGAGTCAACTTGATTTGATACCTAATCTCCTCGTTTTCTTTCTACAAATGGGTAATTGCATCTTCGATCTTGCAACTTTTTGCACAGATGGTAACTGGATGTCCATTGAGGATCCTACAATTAGAAGCATGGATTAGGCCATATCTACCACTAATTCTAGTGCAAATCGCTCTTTCACCACCTCTGAAAGTATCTGCTTCAACCCAGCATAAGAATGGATCAACTAAGAGTGGCGATCACCCAGTTCGGTAAAGATATGGGTGATGTATTGATCGAGGTCCTTCATAGGTACCAACTCTAGATTGAGATCATTGTAAGGAAGAGTCTATGTGTCTAACATTAATGGAGGCTAAAATTTGGTGATGGACATGGTGTTTAGCCGAATTTTCCTATGAAAGAAGGCCTCAACTTCCTACTGTTGTAGTTGTTGCGCTCTACTTATGCCCACCCCCTCATATTTCTGCAAAACTAATGTGGAAGGGTCTATGTGCAGTACCATATAGATTTCCCTCAGTTGTTCCTTGTTGTCCTTCTAGAGGATTTGGGTTAGCCCCAGGTTTGACCAAATTTGTTCAATGATGATGGGAATATGCATCTATATCCTGGTGCTTTGCTAAGCAGGTTGGGTGTGCTCTTCTGATTCATTTTGGTCCCTTTCTCTACTTTCTCTTGCTCAATCTAAGCCCCATAATAATCAAAGATTCTTCTTTGTACCGAGGTAGGTGGCCTTTTTCTAGGGGTTGTTGTTGGTGGAATATTTTCCTTTGCTTCCTCCTTGGTTTCCAGATTTGGGTCCAGTGTGAGGGATGGGGACTTCTGTGGTTTCTTCTTTCGGTCTTATACTTGTTGAGTGGGTGAGAATTCATGTTTGTGCTTCTCGAACAATCGGGGTGGATCTCTAGTAATATTGTAGCCAGCATGGTCACTTTTAGACTTCTTACATAGGTTGGACTCTTCCAGGATCTCAAGATCTAAGTCTGTGAAGGATTGTAGGTGTTGGGGCCATTCTTCGATCATTTCCTTCATGTCGTCAAGTGTTATGTAGAAAGGGAGTAAATATGGATTTGACCATGGCTATGAAAAAGAGGTTATCATAACAATATGATTTTCAACTTCAAAAATTATCATTTCCTTATACATGTACACAATGGATTGAGGAACTCATAAAGCTTCTATCGTGGCTACGAGCATGTTGGTGTACCACTGCTGGAAGGCTGTGTTGATCAACACTTGGTCCTTGCAGTTTTGTTGATGCTGGAGTATGCAGAACTTGGGCACTAGAAACATGTTGAGCATGGGGATGCCATAGGTGTACCCTAGTGGTGGTTTCCAAACCACCATGGTGTCTAGCAACAAGACCCAACTATAGTGTAACTTTGTTCCCTTGTCTTGCGCATTGAAGTAGTCCTGCAGGAACTCGTGCTTTAGGTACTTGAACCAAGCCATATTATTCCTAGTGGCGCATATCTCTGCTACTAGTATGACACCTGATGGGAATTCATCCTTTCATCACTTGCACATAACCTTGCATGCAAGTAGCTCGGTGTGAGTCTGACCTCATGCTATGAGATGGTAGAAATCATTGTTCCGTGTGTCCCCTGGCGAGTGTGAAACTTTCTATATACCTCATCTATAGAGGAATTTACAATTACCTCTACTAGATCACCTCCTTTGCATGGAATTATAAACACCTTCTATATAAATGCATGTGTGATCTTGTACTAATGATCCATCCATACATTTACTCCACGGAGGAGGTTGAGGAGGAACCAGGTGTAGGTGTTGACGGGTGGAATGTGTATGAAGTGAGGGACATTTAACAAATGCATGATGCCTGAATTGTGTAATTTTCATGCCCAGGATTACGGGGTGACTCTTTCCTCCCCATTGTCATTTATCACCGCTTAATAATATCGATTGAACTCCATTTTAGGGAACTGCACTTCATCAAGGATGTTGAAATCAAAATTATTTAGGAAGGGAATCCTACCCTGCAATGGTCCCTTCACCTCTACTTTCACTGGGATGGGAAACTATGTAATATGATTTTCCTTGGTTTCTCTAACTTTGGTTTGGCGCTTCTATGTGAAGGAGGAGTAGCCATGGCTATTAATACTCTGTTGTGCATACCAAACTAAAATCTATTTCTCTTCCAACACCTTACTGGCAGTCTACTCTTCACACTATTAGATAATTGATGGTTTCTTTATGGTCTGGTGGCCTTCTTATATATTGGCACTCTCCAACTGTTCTCTTATTACCCGTTGCAATCATTAACCCCCGTTCCTCATCTTGATTTATCAAGCACATGACCAACTATGGTTATTCTATCTGTATTTACTTCACTCCATTTCCTCTGAATAACCATCATGTCCTTTGGGTTGTTAACTATCACTGATGCTTGTGTTGTTATTTCCTTCGAGTTGTTTCCTTTTAGGATTCCTTTCTTTCTGTCATGGTGATTTATCCCTTATTTATTGCCATTACTATACTAAATGGAGCATATTTGGCTTTAATTGTAAAGCAATCTAATTGACAGTACTTGCATTGAAATCTGAATGATTACCTAGGATTATGTTCGAAATCCACTTGGACAGATTTATTCTATACTAAATCCTATGTCTAATCTAATTTATTTATTTTATGATTTGAAAGGGACTTACAAATTATCTTGCCCCTATGGGACATGATAGGGCTTGATTCGAATTCCATTTATAAGTACTTTCATGGGCTGGTTGGCGAGAGTGTCTAGCTTCGCTACGTCGGCTTATGTAATTAACAGTATGCGAAATGATCCATACCACTACATCCGCAACTTTCTTGGGTGCTCGAGAAATTTACTGTCATACATTAGGACTAGTGCCCCAAGTTCCATAATTTTGGTCTTGATATTTTTGTCCTGCCATTTTTTCTTCCTATTTTTCACTACCAATTAACTAAAACCTCTGAGGAACCGACCCTCCTCCAACTCCATTAATTCATCTAGCTTGTGCTGAAGTGAGTCATTGTTTTTCATCCTTATAAATTTGGTTGTGCACATGATCTGGATGACAAACTAAATTAAAACCATTGCTTCCTTACCATACACCAATTTGAATGGGGTGTGCTTGGTGAGCCTTTTGTATATCATCCGCTAAGCCCATAACAATGTTGGAATGCATTGGTCATCACGTTGCACATTACATACCTTTGTAAGTGCTTGCTCCAATATCTTGTTGAATGCTTCAATCATACCATTTGCTTACGGATGGTAGGGGGTGCTCTTTTGATGGTAAATCATAAATTCATGAGTGAGTGCATGAATAGTAGAATTTAGGAAATAAGTTCACTGATCACTCATTATCACCCTTGAGAACCCAAAGCTGGGTATTATGTTCTAAAAAATGAACTGTGTTGTTGTATCAGATGTGTAGTCCTTGACTGGCACAACTTCTTACCAACACATCAAATACCCTATGGTTGTGATGATATATCACACACTAGTTCTTCACGCAAGTGGATCAATAGGTCCAAAAATTTCAATGGCCCACTTCTGAAAGGGTTCAAGTGATATCATGGGGTAGAGTGGCATCTCATATCTTCTCATGGGCTTCCCTATGCATCGAACAACTTCACATTGTTTGCAGTGCAATTTTACTTCTTGAAACAATGATGGCCACCATAATCATGTATGCAACACCTTATGTGTAGTTGATTTGCCTGCATTGTGTACTCCTACGACACCTTGATGATTTTCCTATTGTATGGGTAATAGTTCATGTTAAAATAGACATCTTTGTAGTATTCCATCACCTCCCAATTTATAGAATTGTCTCTCAATCAACTAGAATTCAGTGCTCCTTGTAACTATCTGTCTGCACTATGCAACTGTGTAGTCTTATGGTGCTCTACCTATTTATAGGAATGACGCAATATATATTTGAATTTTTCTGGTATTGCTTCAATATGAAATAGTTGTGCATGTGGCAGATCATTTCCCAAAATCCCTCTCACTTCACTATACTATAGTCTAGATAGATGGTCCGACCTGTTGTTATGTCCCAAATTTTACCAATACCTCGAACTTAAATTCTTGAAACAACAACAACCATCTGCAGATTCTTTGTCCCAACACTAGCTTGTTGACTAAGTATTTCAGGCATGAATGGTCTGTGAAAATTTTAAAGAAACTATTGAGCATATAGTGCCTAAATTTTTGTAGTGCATATACCATGATAAGGTCTTTCCGCTCTGTGATCATATAGTTTCTCTCAACTAGGGACAATTTCCTACTAGCAAAGGAAATGGGGTGGTAAATGTTACCTTCACTCAGGTGTTCTAGTACTGCGCCCAACATGACAGATGATGTGTCAACATGTACATGAAACATGTGCACCCAGTTAGGGAATATTAATATAAGCACCATGAAGGGATTTTATTTGAGGATGTCCAATGCTTGTTGGTAGCCTGACATCCAACTATACTTGATCTCCTTTTTTATCAACACCTTCAATTGTTCTCTAATACTTATGCAGTTGAGGATGAAATTTCTATCCCAAGGTAGTATGCAACAACTTGGCTTATGTTGGGGTTGGTAGGTTCACTATTACTGCAATATTTTCCAGATCTACTAACAATGTGATATTTTACAGGATAGATCACGCAGCTAGAGTAAATACCAGTAATATCACTCAAGAATTGCAGAGAAGAAGAAGAAGAAGAATAAGAAGAAGAATTGAATCAGTATTCACTCATAAACTCAGAAATGGTAAAATCTGTAGTATAATCATACATCAGTTGTAAGTTGGCACTGTGAAATTGAATAATAACTCAATACAATCAAATGAATTCGAATACACCTAAGGTCATTCGAATTCTCCTCAATGTGTGGCTTGGATAACATTGGAGACATCACCCAATCAGTGGTATTAGTCACAAATAGTCAAATATCAGTCAAATGAGTCTAATTGATTCATGTGAGCACAAATCAAGGGAAGGAGACTCCAAGGAGGGTGCATGAGGCTGTCAGTAGATCAAGTGGCACTCCGATACAAACAATTGGAAGCTACAGGCAGTTAAACTGAGCAATAAATGCAAGAACTAGGCCATCAATGCTGCAATTGACTGTTGGAATCCAAGTAGGTGTAGTAGGGAGCATTTGTCCTCTAGGTGAGGAAAACAAGGCGCACTAGGTAGGAAGGAGGGATACTAAGGGCTAAAAAAAGGCTCTATGGGGCTAAAAATAGGCTCCAGGTTCTGGGGAGACTACCATACTAATGACTGGATGCATGCAAAGCATGCAAATACAACAAAGATGGTGAGAATATTCCAAGAAACAGTCCCTCTTTGAACACAATGTTCCCCAAAAGGATTCCAAATGGGGTACACAAGATGCAATTTTTAAGGTTAAAGTATATTTGCATCTTCCTACATCTATATAGCATTAATCTTAACACCTATAAGTGATTCTTCAATGGGATAAACACTGTCTAGTCATCCATATACACCTCCAAAAATTTGTGCAAGTATTATTTAAATGTTGCAACCATTATCCTAGAGAACATTTTTGTTGCATTCTTCAACCTGAATGGCATGACATTATATGAAAACGATCCCCATTCCATCACAAAAGTGGTCTCTTGCTATATTACTCTATGATGTGTACCTGATGGTACCCTGAAAACCCATCAGTGAACGAATATGCTTCCCTACCTCCCACACTTTCTAGCACCTCATCAATAAAGGGGGTAGGGAAGGGATCATGCATGCATGCTACATTTAAGTTCCTCTGATCCACATAGATTCAAATTTTCCCATTCTTCTTGTCTTGCACCACCATAGGACTGATCCACTCAGATTCCTCAACTGGGAAGATGATCCCTACATCCAACATCTGGTCGAGATCCTTGCTCACTTTTTCTTGTACCTAGGGTTCAACCTGTATGGTCTTTTCCTAGCTGTCTTATCTCCCTCTTTAAGCTAAATATTCATTCACCTAGAAAACCTACAATCCCCCTCATCTTTGAAAAACTGTGCGGTAACATGTCGTCATACTCCTTCAGCGGGTTGACTACCTGGGTGATCGTTTCTTGGTCCCATTAGTCACCTATGATCACCATATTTAGTTCAATTTGTGTCTCTATGTTATAATTATTTGTCTTCAGAGGATGTAGGAACTCCCCTACAATGCTGGTGGAGGGTTCATTTTGTATTGTGCATTCCTCTGTAGTTTCTTTAATTTCGATCTTGTATAGATCATCCTCCTCATCCATGTCTATACTTCCCACTTTCCAACAGTAGTTAGGTTGGTTCAACTGTGCCATATTCTTGTGATGTGTGCATAATGGATTTAGCGCAGGATTTTATGGCTTTTGGGTAAAGATGAAGTGCTTCATATGATGGAGAATCCTATCCAAGTTAGGATTGGTTGTTCTAAATATAAATGTGGTGGTGAACTGTGTACTTATATTTTCCCACGTTCTTGTCTATCTCCTGCACTCCTATTGCACATACCAATTGCATTGTGTGACATTCAGGGTATGTATGAACCTATGTACCCATTGGAAACGTGGGACACTTTTTATCATCCACTTCTTTTTGCAGTACACCAAGTGCTCATGTGGGTCTTTAGTACCTTTAAACATGTTCATCAATTCCAAGTTTATGGCTAGATGGAACCTCACCTATATGCATTTCTCAACTTGTTCCCAGTCGTGCATGTCCTCCTTGTGTGTCACCCACCATCGCATAGGCTTGCCTTTAATACTGCATCCATCACTTTGACTTGCTTAGCCTCTGGTGCTCATTCTTCCATTTTATCTAGAAAGGTGTCTACCCTCTATATTCCATCATACTTTGGTGGATCATGTAGCACTGATCCGATCCAGCACACTGACTTGGTGACTAGGGAACATTTCCTAGATAACACTTTGTATAGCCAATTCTACCATCGGTCTAGCGGATCCTAGGAATCTGTATCAAAGGAAAAACCACTGCATCAACTCATCTATCCATCCACAGTGTGATTTACATAGTATTCCCTTCATCTAGTCACATGCATTGTATATATTCTCAATCTCGAACCTACTTAATGTATCATCCTTAACAGGCTCTATGTAGTGCTCTCCCTCCATAGCATCAAGCGGGGCCACCATCCACAACTCCTCTATTTCAAATGATATGCATTGTTGCTTCAAATTTAGGATGGCATTGTTGTCAAATTCCTAGTCTATTCCCAACAGAGCTAGATAGGGGTCTGTATCATCCATTATCTCTATAACTTCAAAGTCTGCTACTGTCTTCACCCCATCAATATTCACCTCGAAATTTTTCATCCTACCGATGGGATATAATTTATATTGGTATGCTAACCTAAGTTGTAAAGGGGACCACACTGAGTTTGGTTTCCCCATCAGTTCCCATGAATTATTAGGAGAAATGTTGGTATCAGACCTGAGGTCGAGAATTACGTCTTTCATTTTGTACCCTCCCAACTCAAGTGTTAGCTTGGACTCTTTTCATGTGCACCTTTTCTTACTCACCTTTCACACATTCTTCTTGGGTAGCAGCATTGAAATGGAATCCTCCATCTTACATAGTGTCACAAATTTCATGAGAAGGTTGGTTAACTTACTTGTAATCTAAGGATCATTCAACACTTTTGAACAACAATGCAAAAATTTACTTACTCAGTCCTCAAATTTATGACTCCACTCTCTTTTACATTGTTCTTCTTATTGCCATGCAATCCTCTATTGCTCCTCATTGCACATGCTATGCAACATGTCCTCTTCACACAATCTCTTTTGATGATCCTCCTCTTTGCGGAACCTACATAACTAGTCCTGCCTATGTAGTTGCTCCAGGTGTATTTCTTCTTCCCACAAAGGCTACTTCTTCGACCGCTTTTTGTGCATTATGCAGGAATTCTCTTAGTGCACGGAATCAAATTTTGGTAGGGATTGCAAAACTTTATTTATATTTATCTTAGATGGTTCCTCTATGTTACATGCTCTGAGGTTGTCTTCTCCTGTCTTAGTACCCCCCAAGTCACTATGTCAACATAGGAAGGGCCCTCTTCATCAGGCTCTTCTCGGGGTTCGGTTGTGATCACCATGTTGCAACGAACCTTCTTCTCTTCCCACTTTACTACTAGATCAAGGAAGTATTGTTTCAGGTTCTCTATGCTATGGTAGTACCTGCAGATGGCATGGGGTTTGTTACAAAACCACGCTAAGTTGCTTAGCTCACAATAGTTGAAGCAGATAGCCTACCTACATTTTCCTCCATATCCTTTACCTCGGCCCCGATATCCTTCATGTGTGGGTCCTTGGTTTCCTCCTGTGTCAGCTCATTTTTTTTCCTCTTTACCTTGGACCAAAAACGCATTTTCAGTATGGTTCTTTATGAGCGATAGTGTGTGACATTCATTGACATTGTGATTCGTGCCCCACTAGCTTGTAAAACTTGTAGAACAAGGTATGTGCAGAACTCTGATACTTCTGAAATGTCAAGTATTTTTTAGGGAAGTTTCCCCATGTCTAATAGATATTGCATCATTCTTCCTTGGGCCCAGCTAAGAATGGGATAGGTTCACCTGTCTCCATGTAATTGATTAAAGTAGAACACTCATTCTTGTGGTGATCTTCTTCCCTGTAGAAACTACACCATAAGTTCTCTCATATCGCTTTTCTTGTGGATAATTGTTGCAATTACATGATTGACACAAAAAGCTCTGATTGTTCCTGCACTATCTTGGTTGTGGATTATCCTCCTATAGTGGCTTCCAGCTGCATAGCAATCTCGAGGGCCTCTGACTCTGTCCCCAGCTTCTACTGGGTAAGGGGAACTATGATATGGGACAACATGCCCACAATGAACCACTCTCAGTGTTGTACACATTGAATCTAAAAGCTTAGGCATTCCAAGAAGATATTGAATCATTGGTCATAGTCCTAGATGGACTCACCAACTCTTTGTTTGATTTCTTTTATCTCAATTATGACCTAATATTTTAATTTTTGCTTCTGAAAGTCCTTCAAGAGATCCTTCTTGATGGTCACTAGTGATCTTTCATGTCTTAGGACTAACATTGTCTTGTATTTCATGTACCGAGTCAGGGTTTGGTCTCTCAAAGTAGTCTCTAGCTGCCCAATATTCGCACCCTTGTCAATGATCTGCTTCATTGAACAAATAGTTTCATAGGTAAACCAGTGCTGCTCGAAATCATCTTTCATTTTCCCATGGAAGATAGGAAAACTCAAAGTGGAGTCAGAGGTCGTCGTCATCTTGGTGTGTACTAGCAAACTAGATCTTCTTGTCGAAATTGGTGTATTCTCTTATAAATTATGAGTTTCTAGGGTAGAATTGGTTTCTACTCCTCTTGTTGCTTCTCCTTCTACTTCAGGGATTACTTCCTACTCAAACTAGGTTAACAAAATTTCTTCTCTATTGGATAAGTGGTGCAAGGGGGTCAAGATGAAGAGGGGGTTTTTTCTAGGTATATTCCTTGTTATAGTGATGAACCCAAGATAGGTTAGATCTATTTGTACAGTCTGTGTAATAGTCATCTGAGTGCCTCCATTCAATGAAACTTCCTCTCCTTCTATTTCCTCTAGGTTCCTCCTTCGTTTCACTGCTAGGGTTCAATATTGTCATCCTCTTTGGAGCATTTGTTCTCCTCTCTCCCATGCCTCTTTGATGGTCTTATGTATTCTGTGCACTCTTCCCACGCCTTTACTATGCACCCTTTTGGTGCATTTAAACCTCTTGTGCACTTGTTGTTCCTCAAGTTGTACCTCAACTATATTCAAGGTCTCTTTGATAAAATGTGTCAGCTATGGATTTGGATGACACAACAAAGGCTTCTAATTAAGATACAAATTCCTAGGGTTTTGCAGGTATCACCATTCTTGTGCCACTTTAGCTCAATGAGCCAAACCTCATACCAAGGGAGGGAGCCCTAAAATAGAAGGCAATGAACCCTAGTCTGTCACCCTAGGTGCCTTGAAAATTTTGCATTAAAAAATTGATTGGATTTATGGATAAAATATGAAGGTGCATGAGACAGATCTCAGCTATAACAAAGATTATAAGTGTTGAAATTGGAGGGGAGGAACAGGTATTCCCTGAGACAGTAAAACTCAAAATAAGAACAACCAAGGTGCCTTAATCATAACCCAATTCTCCGATGGAAGAAATAACAACATTAAATACATTCACTAGTAAAGCATGGATGGATTTCTATAAATATGCATTCAGGAAACCATTTGAAAATCATACAGATGTTGTAAGGTTCAGATCCATATGATTCTAAGTATGTAGATTAATACATTTCATACTATCTCAAAAGTACATTGAATATGCATAAAAAAAATTAGTTCAAAATACCAATGGGAATCTTTCCTCGATCCTAGTTTTTAAAGCACTCTTTACTCATAGATACAATACTGTATACAACAGGGGGGATTAATTCACCTCTTCTCTTGTCCCATTGCCTTTTTTCTGGACAACGGAAATTATCTAATCCTATACTATGAAGAAAGAGGAAAATAAGAAAGAGAACGAACTAATGTTGTAGATCCCGACAACTTTTTTTTTCAGTTTTTCAGATTCATAACAAAATGAATGAAACTCCTATTGAGATTCTTCTTATTGAGCTTGAGTATGTTCTTAGATGTTGACTATTCCCTTTGAACATTTCTATGAGGCACGATTTGTTTCTTGTATTGGCATATTTCAACTGAGGTGTTGTAACCGATTTTGTGGACAACTCACTCTTGAGTGGTCATAGTTTGCCAAACTTGTCATTCCGTTCCTCTCTTTATCTTTCCACACATACCTTTCTTAGGTGTCCAAGAGGGTCCCGCTATGTCACTTTATGGTAGTGGATGTTGTTGTTCCCTTATGTCTTGTGGTTGATGTTGTTTTGTTGTCACAAATTATTTTAAAACCTATATGATCTACAAATCCTGGTCAGGAAATCTTGTTTTGCTCTTCAAAATCCTAAAGGATTTATCTAACATGGATTGAGGTGTGTAGTCGAGATCTCCCAAGCTAACAATCATATTATTTAGTAATGTAGTTTTGGAAATTGGGTGTTGTAACTCTTCATGCAATTCATTTGTTGTGGGAGGATTTACACTTTGAGTGACTGCTATCAGGTTAGGAATTTGTTCTTATACTTTCTAGCTGTATAAATACTTTGAGAGAAACTCAAATTCCTCATTCCAGGGGGATGGAGTCCATCCCTTGTCATGGCATTCAATGTTTTCAAGAAGGGGCTGAATAAAGCTGAAGATTATTTTAACCTTTCTTCTAGTATTCTCATGAAAGTGACTTTATGGATACAATTATCCATATACATGATGGAACCTGTCCTGTCGAATATATGCATAGACTGTAATTACTCTGGAGTAATGATATTTATCACTATTTTGGCTATTTTAGCCACCTAACATTTATGTTGTATGTCTACTTTATTTTTGTCCAAATATTCAATTTCTTCTAAATAAATTTTATATAAACTTAAGGAAAATTGTACATGAGCTCGTATTTTAAGCAAATCCTCAAAGACACGCTTCCACATAACTGCTTGATCCTTATCAAATTTTCCACCATCAAGGACTGTGTCATGGCACCTTCATTTTTTAATCGTAAATCATACACTTGCAATTTATATCCATCTATTTGCTTATTCAAGTCATAAACCTTTTGTTTTGTTGAGCTTAACTTGGCCCCTTAGACTCTGATATTTTTGTCTTTATTTTCTATGAGTTTCTCTAGTCTGACAATATCCATATGACTATTAACTGCTTCAGTTTTCCATTCACTATATTCCCACTCTTTCTAATATAACCTTTGTTGTAAGATATTTATCTCTTCATCTTGACTTTTGTTCTTAATGGGAGCAACTGGAAATTCTAAACTTTTCTTTTCTTCAAGTAGATTTACTCTATATAAATCAAGCTCCACATTAGCCTTATCTAATTTACTTTTCAGATCCCTTTCATTTTCCTCTGATTGTACAATCTCTTTAATCCTTCCCTTGTTTATTTCTTTTTCTATGATCAAAGAGGCATTTTCTCCTCTCAAAAATTGTAACTCATCTTGTGCCGACTGGTATTCTGCCATTATTTGGAGAGTCACTAGAAATGCCTGAACAGTTTGAGAATTATATGACTCTTTGATTCTCTGATCTTTTTGGGCCAACATATCCAACAATTTAGTTGAATTCTAAGTCCCTTGTCCTGTTTTGATGATAGCAGTATGAAATATGTGATTCTCACACTCTAGGCTCTTGACGTTAGCATTTAAAACCGATTCTTAGTTTTTAGAGCTTCAATTTGTCTTTTGTATCCACTCAAATAAGCAAAATCTTTAGCATATTTACCGTATACTATATTGTTTGTCCCCTCTAGCATTGATATTTCATCTTTTGGGGTAAATCTGTAGTATATGTTAGGATATTTCAATACTCCACCCTTGTCCAATCTAGCATTATTTATTTTTCCTAGTTGTTGATGATGTCATTCCCCCCCTAGTGGTGTGCAAATGTAATCCATGATCCATCTACCACCTTCTGAGCCTTGCATGCATCATTTTAGGACCACTTCAGTCAGTTCCCTATTTTATAGGAACCTACTGAGTGTTCCAGTGTAGTCCACCTGAGTTATTTAACACTTGTGGGGGATTAGAGCTCTAGATGCCACTAATTGTGGCCTCGTGTGCCCTTTTCTGACTGGCATGCATGACAGACTCACTATTTTACCCTCCTTAGTCATTTAACTGATTGTGACTTCAGTTAGTTTAGTTTAGGTTCAGTTCAGTTGACTTTGAGTCTTCTGGAGCACTCCAGTGGTGATAATCCCTATGCTAGACCAATTGAGGTTTGAATTCTCCTGCATAATTCGAATTCTCTCCATTGTAACACAATAGTTTATTATACTAATAATTGGAACATAAGATATTATTTTGCTCCTATCTGAGTTCTGCTGCATTATTATTCTTCTGCTCTTTTTTACTACAGTTTTCACTCTTCTTCAAATTTTATGCTCATTATTTCTTTGTGAGGTATCCTAGACTCTTTAGATCTGCTATGACATATAATTTAACATGGTATCAGATCCATTTGGGAGAATAGGTTGAGCAGCTACTTTCGGTATTGCACTAGAAGCCTCTGGTTTTCCACAACAAATCATGGTGCCATCGCATTGAATTCATTGGAGAAATCCAATGAGGTCTATCTAGGTGTGAAGGATACGGATGAAAGTGCCTACTATCCTAAATCAATGCTCAATAGTAGTTTACCTCCTTATTGAGATTTTTTGTAGTTCAAATTTTTTGAGTGCAACAATAGTTGCAGTAGTTACAACAGTTTTCTACAGTTGCAGCGGTTTATTGCAGTTGTAGCGGTTTTCTACAGTTGCAGCTGTTTTTTTGTAGTAGCAACAGTTTCACCTTGTATTCGCTCCACCAGTTGCAATAGAAAATTTGAACTCTCCTCTCTCTCCCAGGATCTTGTCACCCTTCAATTATATGTATTGGAAGGTTGATATGCAGATGGTATTGAAAAACAAATCACTATACAGGGTGACAATGGGGAAGGATCCTGAACCAACATCAACTATGGAGAAAACCAAGTATATGAATAGATTGGATGAAGCATTTGGTTTCATGTGTATTCATATTTCTAGAGATATACTCTTCCACATCGAAGGATTGAAGACTCCAAGAGAGTTATGGTTGAAGTTAGAGACCCTCTTCAGCAAACAAGATGAGCTAAGAGGCCATATTATGGAAAATTAGTTGATTGCTCTAGAACCAAGCATTTTTTAGACCATTCAATAGTTCTTTTGAAAATTCAAATCTCTAGTTATGCAATGCAAGCAGTGTGGCATTGAGAAGAAGGATGAGAAACTAGTGCTATCCATTCTGAGCAAGTTAGGTCTCGAGTTCTCTATCTTTGTCTCTACCTTCCATTCTGGGCGAATGTCAATCCTTGGTTGGAAGATGCCCTCCTTAGATGTTTTCACTGAATATCTCATCTAAGAACAAGATAAGCCGATACAGATTGTTAGATTTTGAGCATTAATTCAAAATGATCTAGGATCTTATATGAGAGAATAACATGTACAACATAACAATCACAAGAGACAATAGACACAGAGTTTCCTTGAGGAAAACCAAGAAGGTGAAAAACCCCACAACTTCCTTAGAGATAGAAAGAGCAATGATACAAAATCCAAATACAATAGATAGTATCCTAGTAGCTTCTCCTCCTCCACTAGTGCGCATCACTCACATGAGAGAATAGATGAGTAAGTGAATGATCAAATAGAGTGATACCCTCACTCTATTTATACACTAACTTGACTTTCCTAATAACCTAATAGGGCCGACCTCTCTAGGAGAGCCTAATAACCCATGGTAACTCAACTCAGGGCCAACCCCACACTTGGTGGTCTAATAACCCATCATATATAAGTTGCGACACTTGTAAATACAAATGACGACACTTCCGTTCAGAGGAATAATAACATCTCTGTAGGGATACAATATACAGATATGAAATACATTCCGAATTTACATATACATCAACACTCCCTCTTAAATAGGAAGGTATTTCTTGACACAGGTCATTAGCACAAGTCTTCTTCTCTGGATCATCGTCACTGGATCATCGTCATCGTCACTGCTACTACTATCTCAATCAATCTCCAATCTACTCTTCATAGGAATTTCTATAGAGCCAACCCTTTTTCATGTTGTATGTAGGCCTAGCCTCCATGTAGGTCTTCATCATCTCTACAAGCAAGCCATTAAGTAGGTACACCTTAGGGTTGATTACACTGCCTCTACAAAACTTACAAGATCTCCCAGGACTGATTATATGCCACTGCAAAACCTGCAAGAGCATCTCAGGACCGATTATATGCCTCTGCAAAACTTGTGTACCCTATTGTTACCTCATCGTCTTCAGATCATCTCATAGTCCATGGAGCACAGCCCAGATGCACACATATCACAATACTTACACTCACTGGCATGAAAGGACTTTCCTCTGATCATCCGGTGAAAGGATCAGTAATTATATCAATGACCATGGAAGGGATTTCCTCTAACCATGTCAAAAAATCCACGGTAATTACATCAACGACCATGGAAGGAATTTCCTCTAACCATGTCAGAAAAGCCACGCCCAGACCTTACATATCACCATGGGAGGACTTTCCTACCACCATGTGAGAATGGCCCAGCCCTTACATCTCACCATAGGAGGACTTTCCTACCACTATGTGAGAATGGCCCATGTGCATCTGTGTCTCTGGACTCATCACTTCCCCTTGGAAGGAATCTCGATCTAAAGTACACCAAGTCTTTCTATGAAGTACTCAAACTTCACTCTAGCCAGCAGCTTGGTCAACACATCAACTATCTGCTCATCCGTCGCAACATACAGGAGCTTCACTGCTCCTCTCTGCACCATATCCCTGATATAGTGATACTTGATCTCAATGTGCTTCGACTCGTCATGGAACACCAGGTTCTCTGACAACTTCACACAACTTTGGTTATCGCAAGATATACAAGTAGCACTCAACTAGAGATCAAATAATTCAGACAGTAGCTTCCTAATCCATACTGCCTCAAAACTAGCCGAACAAGCTGTAACATACTCTGCTTCAGCTGTACTCAGTGCGACATAGGACTGCTTCCTGCTAAACCAAGAGATCATACTGGATCCCATAGTGAAGCAGCACCCCGAAGTGCTTTTCCTATTAATGGAACTGCCTGCCCAATTTGAATCAACATAACCCTCTAGGTTAAACTTTTGATTCACATCATACTTTAGCCCATAGTCAGTTGTACCCTTCAGGTACCTCATAATATGCTTTGCATCAATTTGGTGAACATGTCTCGAATCTGTCAGGAACTAGTTCAAGGTGTTCATCGCAAAGAAAATATCTGGTCTTGTGTTCGTCAAGTACATCAAGGACCCAATCATCTGACGATACATCATGGAATCAACTGGATCAAATGAAGCATCACATAGAAGCTTCAGGTTCGACGCCATAGATGTGGCCATGGCCTTGCAGTCCATCATCCCGAACCTCTTCAGGATCTCTACTGCATACTTCCCTTGACCAAGGAAGATTCCATCCGCACTATGCCACACCTCCATACCTAGAAAGTAATGCATCATACCCAAGTCCTTCATCTCGAACTCAGTAGCAAGCTTCCTGTTGGTGTCGAAAGCCAACCCATCCTCCCTTGTAACAAACATGTCATCCTCATATAGTAGTAGTATCACTGGATTGCCTTCCTCAACCTTGTAGTAAAGGTTGGAATCCACTTTACTCTTTGTAAATTCCAAACTGGATAGGAAGCTATCTATCCTACCATACCAAGTCCTAGGAGCTTGCTTCAAGCCATACAAGGATTTCTTCAACCTGCACACATATGACTCCCTATCATGTGTCTCAAAACCAAGTGGCTGCTCCTCATACACTTCCTCTTCGACTACACCATTCAAGAAAGTTGTCTTGACATCCATCTGGTGTATCTTCCACTTCATCACTGCATCCAGAGCAAGTACTGTTCTGATGGAAGTGTATCTGGCTACAAGTGCAAAGGTCTCTTCATAATCTATCCCTTCTTTCTGGGAGAAGCCATGAGCTACAAATCTTGCCTTGTATTTCTCTATGCTACCATATGCAACATGCTCGATCTTATAGATCCACTTGGAAGTCACCATAGACTTCCCTTCTGGTCTTGGGACCACATCCCAAACATCATTCTTCATGATCGACTGGTATTCCTCGACCATGGAATCCTTCCATTCTTTCTTTTCCGTTGCTTCTTCATAATTGGAAGGTTCTTTGTTCATAATATCACAGAGTAAGGAAACATAGCTGGTATGTGACCTAGTCCTTTTTCTTTCTCTATGTTCCTCCTCTGGAATACCATACCTTTCTGCATCTTGGATGAGCTCTCTAGCCCATGCTGGTTTACTCTTGTGAGAGTTCTTTTCACGGGGTGGATCTACAGGTTCTTGTGGATCTTCTATTTCAAGATCTTCTTCTGGAATAGCTTCATTCATGGTGGTGTCTTGTGTTCTGGATATTCTTGGTTCTTCATTGTCTTCAGCAGGTATCTTCCTTGATTTGATGTATGATGAGTTTTCATCAAAAGTTACATCTCTACTGATGTCAATTTTCTTGAACCCTGGAAAGTAGATTCTGTATGCCTTCAAGCTTTCATTGTAACCCACAAAGATGCCCTTCTTTCCTGAAGGATCTAGCTTTGTCCTCTTTTCCTTTGGAATGTGTGTGTACACTGGACATCCAAATATTCTGAGATGGCTAACTTCTGGCTTCTTGTCAGTGAACACTTCTTCTAGTGTTTTGTTGTCAAGTATCTTATGAGGTGTTCAGTTTTGCACATATACAGTTGTCCTTGCTGCTTCTTCCCATAAGTGCATAGGTAGATCTTGGTCATGAAGCATTTCCCTAGCTGCTTCCATGATAGTTCTATTCTTCCTTTCTGCAACCCCATTTTGTTGTGGATTGTAAGGAGTATTCAACTCCCTCTTAATCCATGAATCACTGCATAGCTTCTTGAAGTCTCCTGAAGTGAATTCTCCACCATTGTCGGATCTAAAGATCTTGATCTTCTTATCAGTTTGATTTTCTATCAAGGCTTTGAATTCCTTGAACTTATCAAACACTTCATCTTTATTCTTCAAGAAGTAAACCCAAGTCTTTCTAGAGAAATCATCAATGAAGGAAATTTAATATACATACCCACTCAGAGAATTGGAAGACATTGGACCACATACATTGGAGTGGATAATCTCCAAGATTCCTCTTGCCTTGATTTCACTACTTGGAAATGTCTTCTTTGTGTTCTTTCCCTTTGCACAACCTTTGCAAATGCCTTCATGCTTTGTCTAGATTTCAGGAAGACCTTCAATTGCTTTGCTTGCAATAGGTAGTGCCCTATAGTGCACATGTGCAAGCCTTCTATGCCAAAGTTCACTTGGCTCTACTGAATCATGAACCAAGGCTTGTTCTAGTTGGCCCTTCAATTTGTATAATCCTCCCTCTTGCTCTCCAATCACTACTGCATCATCAATGGTCTTACCTTTTGGCCACATAAGAACTTGTCCATCTATAAATGCAACCCTTATTCCTTTTGCATCCAAAGAAGATATCGAGAGAATGTTCTTCTTGAGACCTGGAACATATAGTACATCTTTCATTTTCATAGATTTTCTAGAGTCTAGTTTATAGGAGGCTTCACCACTTCCTTTTATGGGATACTAGTAGTCATCCCCAAGTTTCACCTTGTGGGGTGATTCATGTTCAGATAAGTTTACAAAGGATCCCTTGAATCTTGTCATATGTTTGGAAGCCCCACTATCTATAAGCCAATCATTTCTTCCATGATCAATAGTACCAGTGAGGGAAGAAATCAAAACATACTCTTCATCACTTGAAGAATCTTCACTTTCTTCCCTAGCCCTCTTCCTGGGAGGTTCATCATCCTCTGCAGTGTGAGCATGATGTCTTCTTTTGTTGTTCTTCTTCTTGTGAGAGCCATTTTTATTATTTCTGGGAAAATCCCTGAAATAGTGTCCCTTCTCATCACATGTATAACATCGGACATAGGACATGTTTCTTCGAGGTTTTGGGTCACCCTTCTAATTCTGATGGTGGTGCCTTTCTTTCTTACTCGGATGATTTCCTCTCTTGTCATCATGATTCTTGGAGTGTTCTATGAGGGCTTGATCTTCATTCCCCATCTTCTCTTCTCGAGCTATAATCCAAGCTTCTTATTGTGAGCATTCTTCCCACATCCTACTGAATGTCATAAGCTTCTTCCTAGCACAAATTCCTTGGATGAAGGAATCCCATGACCTAGGAAGGCCATTAAGAGTGGTCATTATCTAGTGGCCATTAAGTGCTCAGAATGAGGTTTTGTTTCGACAGAAAGATGCGCCCTTTCTATGAGATTCAATCTAGCCTCCTTCCTTTGAATATATGTGGAGAGAAACCCAAAAATAAAGAAGCCCTAGTTTCTGAAGCTGCACAGTGTCTTCTTCTCAGGTTAGCTCTGATACCATGTTTGATTTTGAGCATTAATTCAAAATGATCTAGGATATTATATGAGAGAATAACATGTACAACATATCAATCAAAAGAGACAATAGACACAGAGTTTCCTCGGGGAAAACCAAGAAGGTAAAAAACCCCGCAACTTCCTCAAAGATAGAAAGAGCAATGATACAAAACCCAAATACAAGAGATAGTCTCCTAGCAGCTTATCCTCCTCCACTAGTGTGCATCACTCACATGAGAGAATAGATGAGTAAGTGAATGATCAAATAGAGTGATACACTCACTCTATTTATACACTGAATTGACTTGCTTAATAACCTAACAGGTCCGACTTCTCTAGGAGATCCTAATAACCCATGGTAACTCAATTCAGGGCTGACCCCACACTTGGTGGTCTAATAACCCATCATATATAAATTGCGACACTTGTAAATACAAATGACGACACTTCCGTTCAGAGGAATAATAACATCTCGATAGGGATACAATATACATATATGAAATACATTCTGAAGTTACATATACATCAACACAGATGGGCGCCTTACAAGCCTCCAAAGATCAAGCTCCTATGGCTGGAGAAGAAAAAAGTGTGAATGGGAAGGGGAAGCACAAAGGAAAGGATAAGAGGCAATCTGAACCCAAGTAGAATGCCAAGTCAAGTCCATTAGAAGGAGCCTCTAGCTCTAAGAAGGAAAAACCTAATGGATTTGAGAAATCCAAGTGTTCTTATTGGAAGAAAGGAAACCACCGAGAGAGATCTTACATGCAAAAGAAGATATATCAGATGACCAAGCTTCTTGAACAACACAAAATTGCCCTCCCAAAAGGTGCAAGAGAGACTGATTCTAGAAGTGAGTCTGATGGTCATGAGAGTTTCCATGCACTGAAGGATGTATTTTCAAAATCACAAGCCGTCCTCATAGATTTAGGAGCCTCCAACCACATGGTTTCCTCCAGAGAATCATTTTCTTCTCTAGATCTCAAATATGCTCCAATTATTCACATGGGAGACAACTCTCAGATCTCTGCTGAAGGGAAGGGGACAACACATATGGAGCATGGCAAGTTCAAGAATGTTCTATTTGTGCCTTCTTTGTCAGCGAGTTTTTTTCTTCTATATATCAGATGACTCACACAAGTTCACCAAAGAAAGTGGTCTTTGGTATTGACATAGTTGAGATTGCAGAGATCTCCACTGGGAATATTATAGAGAAAGGGTTTGCAATCCATGCCTCTAAGGCATATGAATTCTCACATTTTTTCCATACTCTCTGCCTACCCCATCAAAATATGATGAATATCAGAGTGATACCTCTTCTAATGAAGATGAGGAGCAAGATCTTGATGTTGAGAATAAATTTCAAGGAGCTTCAGATTCAGATCTAGACCCAACACATGATCCCAATCCATGGCCAAGGAAAATATGGGTTCACAAAGTCCTTGTAGCTGCTGGGAACATAGTTGAGGATCCATCTAACCATAGAACCACCAGATCTCAGTATCATGCAAAACTTGCACTCTATCATGCAGATCCACTTCTCTTAGAGAGGTGCTGCATGATGGTTGGGTTTGATCCACAATATCTTGGAGAGACTTGCCATGGGGGATCTACAACCAGGAAAAAATATCGGTTGTTTGATAAAATGTAGTCAAAGGTTCATGATTTGGAGCACAATGAGCCATTCACTCCAGTAGCAAGAAGGGTTCCTGAAAGACTTGTTTTGGCAAATACAACTTCTACACAGTGGGAGGAACATTACAGCAGCAGATCCAGATCTAGGACTTGCATCGATCCCATCCTCTGATGAGCTCGTCTCTCATTGGTTCAACATATATTTGTCCTTCAAGTGTATCAAGTGGAGAAATGACCCTCATGTCACAGTTATCAAAAGACATCATTATTTTCTTGAAATTGATAACTTCCTGATTTTCCATCGCCCAATATATCCCCAACAGCGCAGGATATAGACTGGTGTTATCAATGATCTCTATGACATCAAAATCTGCATATGTTTTCAAACCTTCTACCTCGACTGGTAGATGAGGAAACTGACCGATTGGTGTAACCTTGATCTGATTTGCTAAATGGAGCTACACAGGGGACCATACCAGTTGTTGGTTCCGCATCGCTTCCCATGCTTGTTTGGTTAGGATATTCACATCGGATCCTAGATCTAGAATGATGGATTCCATCTCATATGCACCAATCTGGGCATTCATCCTCATCAACCTTCTTGTTTTCTTACTATACATATGGTTGACTACACAATCTTGTTGCTCCTCTTCCTGTCGATACAAGAAGCGAGCTATCTCTGCTAATGCTTCCTCATCCTTTTCTAATGTTAGACAACTTTCTAGAAAAAATTTCAAAGTACTGATCTTTCTTGGTGACTTATGCGACATTGTCGGGTCAAACATTTGCGGCATCCCATAGGAATGTTCTTTGTGGACTACATGTTTCGATTGAACATTATTCTTTATTAGTACATCTCGTACTTGACAAAAAAATTCTTTCTCTTCTTTGAAATCAGATCGTACCTGTTTTTGGATCCCGGGACGGACATTTGGTGGTAGCCTATCTTCTCCTGTCGCAACTCCTCCTCTGGTTACTACTGCGAAATTTATTGGTTGACTTCTTACCTCAGCTGAGATCTTCTGCATGTTCTGATATGGATTCGGGCTCTGGTTCAGGTTCGATTGCGGTTGAGGTTCCATATTAGTCTTCCACTTTGCGATTAGCTGGGGACAATCTTTGACAATGTGATCAACTGCGCTACAATAGGTACATTGTGGGGTCGGATTTGGGAAATCCCTCTGATAATGTCCGAACTACCCACAATTATAGCATGTGATCAGTCCTCGTCCTCGACCAAAGGTTCCTCCATGACCAAAACCTCTTCCACGACCACTACAATATCCTCCTCTCATTCCTCCTCGTTGTGGGTTGAATTGTGATTGATTGTACTGGGGCTGATTATACTGCGGTTGTGCCTAATTATACTGCGGCTGCACTGGATATCTTTATGCCTGATGTTTCCCATCTCCCTTCATGAAGTAAGTATTAATAGTCCTTTCTTGAAGCAAGTCATATGCTCGACAATCTTTTTCATCATGACCGACAGATTGACAAAAGTTACGATACAAATTAGATGGCTTCGACACAACCTTCTATAAATACACGCATTCTTCTAAGCGATGTCCTCTTGTCTGGAAAACTCGGCATCGGGAAATTCCTCCTTGACTGAGCGGATTGGGAGCACCAAACTGTAGATACTCATAGAGTTTGGGACATTGATATTTATGATGTGCTTCAAATTTTCATCGACTACACCATACCTCTTCACAAACTTTCTTCCCTTTTTTAATCTCCTACAGTTGAATAGTCAAGTTTGCTAGCTCTGACTGGATTTGGCTCATCCCAATCCCTATTTCGCCAATCGGCGAAGCTTCGAGCTTCATCGCAAGTTCCAAAGCCTCCACTTGAGATAAGATATTTTGCTGCATCAACGGCATCTGGATGTGCGGTATCAACCTTGGAATGAACCATTCATTGTGTTGCACATCGCTCATCCAAAAACTAACTTTAGACATCATAGTTTTGAACCTCTGATCAAACTCCCATACTGACTCATTAGGGAATTGCTTTATCTCCTTCAATTTTGTGATGTACTGCGATTCTGATTTAAGCTTCTTCAACTCGTCAATCAGCCCAACTATAATTTCTGCTAGAGTCTTTTTTTGAAGCCCTGCAGGTACTTGTATAAAATCCATGTAAAGTCCAACGCATGACCTCTGAGGGTCGTCTCCAACTATCCCTTCTTGATAGCTTCATCCTGTACCTGTTTTACTATCCACACCATTTCGCACAAGAACCAATATTTCTCAGGATCCTCTGTCCCATTACCCTGAAAGAGATGTAACTTCATGTCGATTCCTGCCATCCTTGGTTTTCTACTGGTGTTTATAGATCCGCTACTATTACTGCTATTGTGACACGCAGGACAACCCTGCGAAGAGCTTGTGTTTCTTCCTCCAAAGTTTGGCAAAGTGCACGGGTTTGTGGGTACGTTGTAGCTTTGGGTCTGTCCTTACTCAGGTTCAGGGGTAGCCTAGTCGTCCTCTTTGTCATTGTAGGGTCACTTAGTCCCTTGTGGCCCCGTTTTATAGTCCTCTATTTCGGTCTCACTAGGACTCTCTCTCTCTATCTCAGTCCTCCTCTTCTTCTCCGGCCGAAACCTCACCTCACTTCTCAAGCGGCCACAATATTCCACAGCTTCCCTCACAATTTCATCGTAGCTCATTTCCATCTACCCCAAATCATTCTATCAGACCCGCATCTGTACAGTACCCACAGCCTCTGTGCACCAGATATTTACTCGTCGGAGTTCATTTTCAATATTCCCTTTTAAAAAATGAGCATTTTAATCCACAATGGTAATGCCAATAGGTACCTTCTTCTGGGTCCTTTAAAGAAATTCCTTTCTGCATCATTGTACGATCTAACTATGTCGACAACAAAATCAGTAATGTACCCTTCCAAAATGCTGTCGACCCAGACATCGACAGCCCTTGAAGCTTTATTGTTAACATGACTCAATTACTGGATCAATTTTGGGGTCCAATGCTCTAGCTCGCCTCCTTGGAAATTCTTCTTCTAATAGGTTAAGTTAGCCAACCATTCATACAACATCATAGGAAACTCACAGAAAAATACCTCATGGATATCAATATAGATGTACTTCTGCAACCACTATTCTGTCAACCATCTAGGGTTTTGATTTTCTTACTCAACAAACTCTCGCGTCTTTTTGTTAAACCACTCCTCAATCTCCGGCTTTATCGAATTCTACATCATGTCCTCTCTTTTTTGCACTAGGGTCCCGGCAACAGAACCATTTGTTGACACAAATCTGTCAACATTGGTTCACTTCTAACAATGTCAACAAAGCTCGACACAAACTCCCATAGATACTGGCCCGAAAAGGGTTTAGCCTTTCCAGCAACACTCGCAAAGTGAGTGAGGTCTCACCCGAGGCACCTAAGGGGGCTGCAGGAACCAAGCTTCCATGGGTATAAGAGGACATGCATCATTCAGAGTTAATCACAACATAACTTCGAAATCGACATAGTTAGCAAGCGCATCATAACATCAGCATTGCATACCGAGACAAATTAATCAAATCTATATAGTAACCCATCATAGAAACATATCTAAAATATCTGCAATACATATCATAACCACGACATAATAGATCTAATTATAACTGCGACATAACACAAGTATCATACTGCAACATAACACAAGAGAGACAAAGTCATGGTCAAAAATTTTCTCATTAAAAGCATACTTCATACATCAAATCCATCTCACAAATCATGGAATCGACAAAGACACATATCCACAGAACCAATCCTCAATAACTCATATCAAAGTACAAAGATGCGATCACATCGTCAAATAAGATACAAGATGCCCAAAGGATTACAATGCAACTCATATTTATAGGCTCAATGGTCGTTACAAAATTGGTCCACTTTGCAAAGTGGACATATCTTAACCACTAATTCTAACTAAACCCCACTCCGCTTTAACCGCTTTGCTCCACTTTAACTGCTTTTCTCCACTCTGCGACCACTATTTGCCTTTTTCGTTGTTTGTACCAAAACTTCTATGAACTAGTCCCGTGACAACAATAATATAATAAAAAATAAAATAAAATAAAAATATTTTTGTAAACCATATTCCAAGCATTACAAATTAATTTTTTTTACCTTGCATACCTATAGATCAATGTGCCTACGTGATTGCTAAATCTCCCCCTGTGGGGACATAATCTGAATGGATTCATAGATCAAGGATTGTTTTCAAGAGTTCATATATATATATATATATATATATAATTTACATGCTCTATAATTTATGTGCTTAGTATGTAATATTATAGGAAACAATGAGTTGCACAAGGATTATACATTAATATTGAATTAATGTGAAAAAAAGGTGGAAAAAGTAATTTAGTTTAGTTAGTAAATCAATAGAGAGTTCACATTTATATACATATATGTGTAAGTGTTTAACAAACAATTAAAGGCATAACCATAATATGGAGAGAGAGAATTTCTTATCCAACATTTTCTACACATAAAATATATAGCATAGAATATTAATATATGATTGTGAATAAGCAATGTAAGGAAGATTATACCAAAACCAAAAATTATGTGTGTGGTTTTGTGAAAAATTTAAATGGAGACATCACATTAAATCTCTTTTTTGATGGATGATTTTGGTCCATTGCATCCCACTCATCCCACCCAATTGACATCATCATTGTGGTTTCTTATATTTGCGGCATTGGTCATTGGTCATTGCCTCAATTCCATTAACAATTTGAAGATCCATTAATCAACCAAGCACATGAGCAACATGAAAACCCTTCAATAGAGCACTAGCATCAACCATCCTACATGTCGATTGAGTATCATTTCTCCATCAAACTCAATACCTTGTTCCCTTGTCCCCTGATTTTTCCTCTGCCTCCCCTCCACCACTTCTGCACAAAATGTAATAAAATATACCCTAAATATTTGTATTTCCATATAACATAATTAAGCCCCCTTAGCCCCTTAATACATGGGAATATATTTTCTCATTTTTGTATCATAGTTTATTCCCCAATATGAATGGATGTGATAGGATATTGCCTACCAACTAACCCCCCCAATGACTCAATCACCCAATTTTGAGATGATTGAAGCTACCTATATATCGCGTTGTCCCCATGAAAGGATGTTGGCATGATTACGGAATTATATGCTTCTTATATAATTCGAACCTTTTTTATACTTTTATTAGTTGGGAAGAATTGCTATATCCTGAAAATAGATAATGACACAAAATGATGCTTTATAGTATGTAATAAGGCTATTGTCAAATCATCACTGTAAAGCTAAGATTGATAATTTATCATTTCATTTATTTTGGCTATACATTGAGCTACTTGTAGACTTCTATTAGGGGATTCTTGGGATGGGTGACCTTCCAAGTCCTAGTTACCAAATCTAAGTTTTAAAGTGATGAATAATGCTATGTCATTCATTTCACTAGTTTGAGTCCCCCTTTTCCATCCATGTGAACATCATTGAATGTAATAAATGCTAAGCGGATTATTTATTACCATAAGAAATTTGTCATTGTGACTAATGATCATGGAATATGGGTCATGCATTAATGACTGACACTACACAAATAATATCAATAATGAAATTTCATATGTTGGACTACAAAACCCCTAAATACCTTTATAGTTGTCAAAGTCCCATTAAAAACCTCACATCCTTATGGTTGAGTAAGTGAGGAGTACATTCTAATCTTGCAACAAAACACTCTTTCCAACCACAAATTTGATAAGAATTCAATAGGAATCATAAGCACACACAATTTTTTATCATGATCCAAGATCCATGTATGGTGGAACAATTTCTATTGGGGTTTATGCAATTTTAAATTGGCCTAGATTATCAAAGTTTTGAATCAATGGAAACTTGGAGTTTTTGTATCGATATCCTAACAACTACAAGAAAATTTATTATAAGATTAAATGGTTCCAAAAATCATACAACTTTGTGAAAAAATGATCTTAGATTGGTGTTGGGTGTGGACACACCCTTGTTTTGTAATTATTGCTGACACATATCGAAGGACATATATTAAAATATAAAATGATCAATTTTCAAATTTATCAAACAAGTTGATATAAAACTACCATTGTTAGGGGACCAAGCAATATAATGAAAGATAAAATGATAAATTTTGAATTTATAAAATAAGTTGATATAGTTAACATTGTCAAGAGACCCCTAGTTATATATGTATTCATAACCAACCTATATGCATCTTAAACCCAGATCTATTACCCCTAGTTATAGATGTATTCATAACCAACCTATATACATCTTAAACCCAGATCTATCAAGCATCGAGAGCAATGAAATTTACACCTCAAGAAATTTGATCCGTCTCGATGTTTAATAAATCTAAGTTTAAGATGGATCTATATTGGTTTAATTTTTTAAGATTTCTTGAAAAATTTAAGACTAAATTAACATATATTGACAAATAAATTTATTTATTATTATTTTTATCATTTATATTATAATATGTCACAACCTCAACATATATAGGAGTGGCGCAAAGGTACTTATACTTATAACGTTGAATAACATAGTAGTTAAAAAAAAATTAAAAAATATTTCATTATAAAGTTCCTCACTATACATCTTTTAATATTACACTCAATTATTATGATCGACTTTCTCAAATATGGATGTGCAATAATAGGTTTTGTTCTTGAAATTTATGTTGTTTCAATGAAATTAGGTAAATTGTTCTCGAAATTTATGCTCTTTCCATGTGTGGCATACCCTCAATGGCAGCCTTAAGACCTGGGAAAATTTACTTAAACGTGGCTGGTATGGTCCAAACTGGTGCTGTTTATGTAAATTAGAAGCTGAAACTGTTGATCATCTTTTTGTAAAATGCTCATTTGTGCAAAAAGTTTGGTCTCTGTGTTGTAAGGATCTTAATTTGCTGCATGTATGGGATGCTTTGAATTTTGGTACCGGTCTTCTTGGTTGGGTAAGAGATAACAAGAAGCCTCTCTTCCTTCCCATTTTCATATCTTGGATCATATGGTACACAAGAAATGAAGTGATTTTTCAGAATAAGATCCATGATGCTGTGCTTTGTAGTAAGACTGTCTGTTATTTGATCCAGACTTATCCTGAGAAAGAAACATGAAGGAAGGTTGTAAAAAAGAATTCTTTCTCTTTTGGGGTTTCTCAGCCAATATTATTTTTTGATGGGGCTACTCAGGATGGTTTGTGTGCAGCTGGTGGAGTCATCTACATCAATGAAAGTCATTATTTCTCTCTTCGTCTAAATGGTGGCAGTGGATCCAATATGAAAGCTGAGTTATTGGCTCTTTGGGTTGTTCTTAAGGTGGCTAATTGTTTTGGACTAGTAAACGTCAAAGTCTTTGGGGATTCTCGTGTTACAATTAAATGGGCTACTTCAGAATTCGCTCTTAATGTTATTGATCTTAAATACTGGTGTGCTCGAACCCGTCTGGAGATTGAAAAACTGGATCAGATTGCTTTTGAACATATTTACAGATGTCACAACACTCAAGCAGATCAGCATTCAAAAGAAGCTTTTGATGGTCCTGTTGGGGTTCTATTTTGGGAAGAATGGATGGACACCTGTCTGCTTGACAGGGGTAACTTATATTTCCTTTAAGGAATTTTGTAATTCTGGGAAGGTGCACTGTTTGTTTTGTAATCCTTCTCTTATGTTTTGGGCGACCATATTTATGTAAAAGGTCTTGAAGATGAACTTGGGGAATAGGTCTTGTTTTTGGATATCTTGGACTATAAGTTATCCTTTAAATCTTTGTACTATTTGATTCAGTTGAATAACAATAGTACGATTTTTTTCTGCTGGAAAAATATATATATATATATAATAAATCATTGGTATTTTAATATTTTTATTTTATTTACTCTAAGTTATTGTATAGTATTTAAATATCACATTTCTTATTGTTTAAATAGTTATTGGTTTTAATGTTATGCAACTCAGTGGAATTTAAAAATGTAATGAATAATAATAATATGAGTGATATTTAATCGTAAACATTGTTTTTATAGCGTGTCATTAGTTAGAGATTAGGGTTTGTTTAGTTTTTAATTCATTTATTTGGTGAACAAAAGTTTGTTTTATGTTATTTATGTGGTTTTAGGTTGGAGATCATTTTAGACTTAATAATGTCGAGGGAAGTGTACGATTTTAAAAGGAGCTAAGGGATCTTATTATTAGTGAAATATAAAAAGGGTTTGTGGGGAGGGTGGTGATGCTAAAAAATCGACAAGGGAGTATGATGTTTCTTAAAAAAGGATTAAAAATCTTAATCTTGATTTGAATTAAAATGATAAATGAGTATTGAAGGTATCACTAAATATTGAAAAGATAACATATAGAGAGACTTTGCATATTAAAACCGAGTTTGAACATGCAATGGAGTATGAATAAGAACATGATGATGAGGCACTAATTCTCCCAAAGGATAAAAAAAAATGAATAAAATTTCAAAGAAGCCAAATAACAAAAATGAACACATTCAAAATAGAAAACAAAGTCTAAAGGAATTTAAACATAAATGCAAATATGTACTCTCAATTAACTATGTACCTCACACACAACCTAGATACTAAAAAAAATAGTAGTGAATGTCATGCTGCTTGCTATCAACCCAATCAATTTAAAAGTCTAATTTTAATTAACCATTTAAACTCTTCACTCAAAAGTTACTTCGAACGCTTTCAAACCCAATCAAGTAATGTGACAACGCTCGGTAACCCTTAAACCTCATGCCCTCAAAGGGACTGACTATATAGTATATACATATAACATATTGCATTTAAATACTTTTAAGGTTAAAAAAATTCAACAATTTCATAAACATAAAAAAATAGTTTTGTAGAAAATAATCATAAACCTAAACTTGTTGATTATAGAGGAAAAAGCTTAAAACACCAAACAAACTCCCTTGAGAAGAAAAATGGCTCCGATGTTAGAGCCCTTGGAAGGCACGCGGAGTCTGTCTGGTGATGCTTAAGTTTCGCCCCTGGAGACCACCTCATAGCCGATGCTGAAAAAGCCCGATGGATTTAAAGCCCCCACCATTTTTCGGACAACTGTTCACCGAACAATTGAGTCAACTATGAGAATGGATGTGTCCATGCAGATTCAAATCTTGCTGGGAAAACTGGAATAAAATTCCACAACGCAGTGAGACGTCAGGTCGGTTGACATCACGGAGATAATATTTCTGTTCACCCAGTTTCAAATCCTGCTAAAAACCCGTGGAAGAAAAATATCTTAACTCATAAAGATGTCAATCTCATTATAGCTCTGGAGACAAATTTATGTTTAAATCCACTCTCCGAAGGAACTTACCCAAATAAGATATTATTTTATTCTATTTTAGAAGTAATAGTTACTATATACTTCCGTATCGCCTTCCATAAACAAGGGGATGTAGCTCATATGGTAGAGCGCTCGCTTCGCATGCGAGAGGCACGGGGTTCGATTCCCCGCATCTCCATTTGTTTTGTATGTCGCTCTGAATTTATCTCTTCATCTCTTTGATTGGTGATGTTGCGGCATTTGTTTTGTATGTCGCTCTGACTTTATCTCTTTGATTTGTATGTCGCTCTGAATTTATCTCTTTGATTGGTGATGTTGCGGTTTTCGTTGTTCGGGTTGCCTTTTATACAACTTTGGAATGTGGACATAACTTGGTGGCTCCACTGAAATTCGAATCTCGTCTTTGGTTTTCTGACCTGTAATCACAATGTTTCATTATAGCCAAAGAAGAAATCAATCTTGCTCCATGAATTTAGTTTGATTACTAGCTTTCATTGCTCCGGTTGCTTTCAATAATCCAGCGCTCCATGAATTTAGTTGGATTACTGGCTTTCATTGCTCCGGTTGCTTTCAATAATCCAGCGCTCTCTTGTTTTGTATAATATGAGCAGGTTTTGCAAAACTTTGTTTTCACCTAAAAAGTTCACCAACTTTGTGCGCACGCCAATAGATATATTTATACAAACCATATCTAAATTAACAAATCATGTTTAAATTAATAAAAAATAATTGATGGTGTGATCTTCTAATACAAAAACTTCTTTATCTAGATAAACAATTATTGTTAGTAGGGACAGATTAACAGGTAAAGATGTGAAGTTGTAAATATAAATTTTTTTCCTTAATTTTACCTGTGAATCATTATTCAGGCCTGCCAATTCCCTTTACCTAATACCAAAAAAAAATTGAATTTTATTTTTATTCTATAAATTATCTTTAAAAAATTATAGTTAAAATTTATTATAATAATTTATTTTATTTTGATAAATCATCAATATTTAAATATTTATTACAATAATTCCATTATATTTAGATATTTATTAAAATTAAAGAAAAGGAAAATAAAAATAAAAATTTATTGATTAACATTAATTTCCATATAAGTTTTGCACATTAATATTATAATACTTTTTGTTTGGTCTCTATGGAGTCTTATTAATGTGAGAGAGTTTTGTAATAAGGATAGAAAAGGTTATAAAATATATATTTTTAGTAAGGAAGAAATAAAGAGTTTAACAAATTATTTATATATTATATATATTTTTGAATTTTATTAATAAAAAATTATTTGAAAATGTATACGTTATAGTATTTTATTATAAAGTTTGTATTTTCATGATATTAAAAAATATAATATATATTATATTTATTATTTATATATAAACAATATGAAAGACCGGAAGATTTTAAAGATTCTTTCAAGATTTTATCAAAATCATTTGTATTTTGAATTGATTTGGCATACAGATGTGAAGTTTTGGCTTAATCAAATGAAGTTTAAGAAGAGATTATTTTGTAAAATAAAGATAATATTTAAAATATTATTTTATATAAATTTAAGGAAAAATTGTGGTGTTAAAAAAAATGTGGTATAATTAAGAATTAAGTTTTAAGAGAAAATTAAGATACTACATGCAGGTGGAAAATCAACATTGTTAAAATTTCTAAAATATTTTAGGTTGAAAGAATTTATCATGTTTGTAATTTATACATGTTTTTCTTAAAGCATTTGAAGCACACAAATAAAATTATAAATTAAACTAAATAATTCCTTGCTTTTCTTAAAGTTAAATAAATCAAAATTACTCTAAATAAAAATTAATAATCATTATCATTATCAAATAAATATTAAAAATATATATATATATATATATATATAATTGGTTTTATAATTAAAAACATGTCATAAATGTTTTGGTTACAAATGTAATTTGAGGTGAAACGTTATTTTTATAATATTTTAATATTTTTTTAAAAAACATATGTGAACTCTTTTTTTTTCCAGCAGAAAAAAATCGTACTATTGTTATTCCATAGAATCAAATAGTACAAAGATAGTATGATTATCCAATGTCATGATATCCAAACCATATACTGATTTCATGATATCATCCAGTAGTTCTGACATAATTTATCGTCCCTCCTATAATATTTACATACAAAAATAGATCGTCATGCCAAAAAGCTAATTACAGAATAACTTAAAAGAAATCTAATTGACCCCTGTCAATCAGACAGTCATCCAACCATTCCTCCCATAAGAGGATCCCAATAGGACCAGCAAAAGCATCTTTTGATAACATATCAGCCTGTTTGTTGTGTTCCCTATATATGTGTTCAAAAGTGATCTGACTTATTCTTGAAATTTCCAGTCGAGCTCGCTGACACCAGTAATTTAAATCAATGACATTAATTCTGTATTCCTGTAATGCCCACTTAATAGTCACCCGAGAGTCTCCAAAGACTCTGAGATTCACCAATCCAAATATACTAGCTGTCTTAAGTCCCATCCAAAGCGCCATCACCTCAGCTTTCATATTTGTTCCTCTTCCACCATTGAGACGGAGTGAATAGAAATGGTTCTCATTTAAATAGATAACCCCTCCTACTGCACACAATCCATCCTGTGCAGCCCCATCGAAAAACAATATAGGTTGTGAGACCACAAAAGAAAAAGATGAATCCCTAACATTATGATTACCAGCTTCTTCTTCAGGAAAATTTTGTAACATCATGCAAACAGTACTAGCACAATGCAAAGGATCAGCTTTCTTATCATGAAATATAACTTCATTCCTTTCATACCATATGATCCAAGATATAAATATAGGGAGAAATAATGGCTTTTTATTCCCTCTTATCCAATTGTGCAGACCTTCACCAAAATCCTTATCGTCCCAAACCACCTGCAAATTTTGATCTTTACAGCAAAGTTTCCATACAGATTGAAAAAATGAGCAATTCATCAATAAGTGTTGTGCAGTTTCAGGTCCTGACCGACATAAGCAGCACCATCCAGGCCCCGTCCATCCACGTTTGATCAAATTATCCCATAATTTAAGGCTTCCATTTAAAACATGCCACAGAAAACATTTTACTTTCAATGGAATAGCCCACTTCCAGATCAATGAAAACCACCATTGGCACGGATAAATACATTGAGATTGGATAATCTTTTTATAAGCTGAACTAGCTGTAACATTCCCTTCTTTAGTATTGCCAGTCCAGAATAGATTATCATTTGATCCTGTAATCAGAATGCCTGCAGCTTTAATAGCCTGAATATAGCTTTTCCACTCCATAACCTGTTCCCGATTCATCCACGGAAGAGATTCCAGCCATCCATTGCCAGATATACTAGAAGGATTATTATCATAAATATCATTTAAAGTATACAACCCCATATTATTTAAACTTGTTATCAGATTATCAGATAATCTGTAATTTTCCTCTAAACCAAGCACCGGATCTACTCCGATGAGACAGCTACATCCATTACCTACCCTCCAGCAGATATCACTAGCAATCCAGTCGTATACTTTAAGAAAACCTCGCCAAATCGGAGACATCATTCCAGAGATCATCTTAGGTTTCCTCAGCCAATTGATGAAATCAGGTTTAATATATTTGAAGTGAAGCACTTGCGACCAGAGAGAATTACAAAATAGACCTCGCCACATGCTCTTGAGTCTCAGAGCTTTGCTGAAAGCAAAGATGTCAATAATACCCCAGCCACCATGTTTCACCGGCTTAGCCAATACATTCCATTTTACCATCACCAATTTGGAACCTAGTCTAGAACCAGACCAAAGAAAGTTGAACATCCTCCTCCTAATCTTATTGATAATAGAACCCGGGATAACAAGAAGAGATAACCAATAAACTGGAATGCTCGATAAAACATCCTTGATTAAAACGAGTCTGCCACCCGTTGAGAGTAATCGAAAATCCCAATGATCAATTCTCTGTTCAAATTTCTTAATTAACCAACGCCAGTCTTCCACCTTATATGAATTAGGCTTTAAAATAAAACCTAAATACTTCATACCCTCAATCAAATCTTTACAGGAAAAAGGCAAAATGGCTTCAATTTCATTCCTCCTTCCAGGATCCACCAAATGATGATAAAAACAAGATTTTGATAAGCTGATTTTCATACCTGATACCTTACAGAAAAAGTTGATGATATTGGAGAAAACCTTCCATTCTTTGACCGTATCAATTCCAGCTAGCAGAACATCATCAACAAAGATGAGATGGGACAAGAAACATTCAGTCCCCACCTTAATTCCTTTTATCAAACCTATTTCTTTTGCTTGCTTGATAAGTCGTCTAAAACCATCAATAATAAGGATAAATAGTAACGGTGACAGTGGGCATCCCTGCCGAATACCGCGGCTGCATTGGAAAAAAGAGGTGGGGTTTCCATTGACCAGAGCAACAATACTGGTTGTTGTTACACACGCCATAATCCATTTAATCACTAAAGGTGGGGTACCAATCTGGATCAATACCAATCTGAGAAAAGACCAATTGACACGATCATATGCTTTTTCTAAATCCATCTTCAATATCAATGCCTTCATCTTCTTAGACTTGATAGTATGTAATAATTCCTGAGTAAGCCCGATTGAGTCATGAATTTGCCTGCCCTTAATAAAAGCAAATTGCTCAGGAGTAATAATATCCGACAGAATAACCTTTAATCTCTGTGCAATAACTTTGGAAACAAGCTTATAGATAAGATTGCACAGTGCTATCGGTCTATACTCACCAAATGAAATAGGTTTGTTACTCTTAGGTATCAATGTAAGGAAAGTAGCATTTAGAGCCCCAGATATGAAGCCATTAATCTTAGTGAATTCCACAAGCTTCAGAATATCCTTCCCCAAAAGATCAAAGAAGTGCAAATAAAATTCCACCGGCCACCCATCAGGACCAGGACTTTTGTCCTTGGAAAAAAGCTTTAATGTATTCTCAATCTCCTCAAGCGAAACTTCCATGCCCAAACCTTCAGCTATATCACCATCAATGCATTTCGGATAAAGCTGTGCCAATCTAATTTGATCTAATAGATCACCATCACCTTCTTCTTTGTAGTTGTTACAGAAATACCTGTGAGCCTCTGCACTCAAAGCCTCCAATCCCTTCACAGTATTTCCATTAACATCCTTAATATCCCAGATATATTTGGAGTTCCTCCTAGCAGAGGCATAAGCATGAAAAAACTTTGTGTTCCTGTCCCCCTGCCCAATCCACACTGCTCTGCTCTTTAACCTCCATTCCTTTTCCTCCCTTAACAGAATCTCCTCCTTTTTTTTCTCATATTCCTTTAATATGACAAAATCTTCCCTATTCAGAGAGCCATCAAATTTTTTTATACAAGCTTTCTGTATTAAAGATTCCAACTTATTCAGTTCAGCAGCATCGGCCTTCTTTCTTTCTTTTATCCAGCAGTTGACAGCCATCTTAAGTTTCTTCATCTTCAGACAGAAAAAATCAACCGGGTTCAAATTCTCCACATCAGAATTTATCCAAAATTCTTTTACCATTCCACAGAAATCCTTATCCGAAAGCCAGGAGCTATTAAATTTAAACGGATAAATAAAACTTTGACCATAATTTTCAAATTGAAATACAATCGGCCAATGATCGGAGAATTTTACTTCATGAACCCAGGATCTGGTATTTTTGAAGGCATCAAAAAAAGAAGATTTAACCAAAAAACGGTCCAGTCTTTTATGTACACCAGCATCCCCCAGTCTCCCATTAGTCCAAGTAGGAATTAATTTGGCAGGAGCCACATCCACCAAGTCATGCCGACTTAAATAATCCAGAAAGAAATCCGCCAATGGATCAAGTCCAGCACCCGAGCCCCAAATCTCAGATGATGAGGACGAAAAATTCAAATCACCACCAATCACCAGATTGTGCAACCCAAGAATCCCAGAGGCAGCCAGTGCTTCCCAAAAGTTCCTTCTCTCATCATAAGGCGCATAACAATTGAGAATATGAATCTGTATATTCAACCCGATACAGATTCCCTTCAACAATAAACCCCAGGGCGTGGCAAAAGCCTTGAAATTATATAAAGCAGGGTTCCATGCAACAGCCAGTCCACCAGAGAATCCATTCGAACAAATAGCTGCAACCTCCCAGCTAGGCAATCGATCACTTAACCACTTGATAGCCACCGAACTAACACATATAGTTTCTTGCATTAAAACAACACCAGGACAAATAGCAGAAAATAATTTGGAGAAGGCCTTTGCCCTAGCAGCCTTCCCCAAACCACGGATGTTCAATGATAGAACAGACATTAGGAACCGGCTTCACAGGGCATCTTCGCTCTAAGGCCCATATCATCAGAAGATAAATTCACATCAGATAACTTCAAACCCACATCACTCGAGGAAATTGATACAAAATCTTCAGAAACACAGGTCACCCCTTTCTTCTTCTTGCCCTTACGAATAGTAACATTTTGAAACTTGACATCCTGTAACGGTCGAGCATCCGAACCAACAGAAGGGTTTTTTGAATAAGAGGTTAAAGGTGTTAAGGACTTTAGGATCCCACTAACCATAAGGCCACAGTCACTAGAATCCCTAGGCTCATCAGGATGACACGAATTAGGGCCCGGACCCCCAGCGTGTTCAGGAATCAAACCCCTATCAACATACGGGTGTCCAGAATCCCGACATTCCTCATTAATATCCGGCCCAACAAAATTAATCAAACCCTCATCAACCTTATCTCTAACAGAAGATAAATCATAGGACAGATTGCGAACAACAGATGGTTTATTCATGTCCACAGACCACTGAAAACCCCCAACTATAGAATTATGAATACCATGTCTTAAAATTACCTCCCCCGAAGCAATGCGTTCATCTAAAGCCTTTTCCGAGACTTCTAACAAAGCAATCTCATCCTTTGACACCTCAGAATACACAGAATCAGGATTAGGTATGTACTTACCAGTAGCCACCGGAGGAGAAAGCAAATCCAGGTAATCCTTCAAAGGCGCATGCTCCTTCAGAAAATTAGGGCACTTAGCACGCGTATGACCAATTTCTCTGCATCCAAAACACCGGAAAGGTATCCTGAAAAAGTCCAATCGTTGCTTCCAACAACGATTACCCCAGACTACCTCCACTTCAGCCGGTAAGCCAATTTCCATATCTATCTCCACCATAACCTTGGCATACTTCCTCACCATACCGAATAGAGAATTCCTATCTATGCGTATAAATCTGCCTACCGCATTAGCCATGCCACAAACAATCTCCTCCGTCCATAATTCAATTGGCAACCCAGGAATCAACATCCACAAATGTTTGTACCTCTGCTTTTCAGTCAGTGGATCAAAAGCCATGTGCCACCTTTTCAGAATCAATGATCCCTCTTTGAAGAGCCAGATGCCCTCCAAAACCTTCAGCATCATCTCTGCATCAGGAAAAACAAAGAGAATCCAACGATTCATCAACAAATTCACCCTCGGAAGCAGTCCAGATACCGGCCCCCAATTAACCCTCACCCAATCGATGATCTCCTCCTTAGAACCAGAGGTGAATTCCAATCGACCAACTAAAGCCCGCTCTGCGAGCAAAGCCACCCTGTCAAGACTAGCACCCTCAGGGATAACAAACCTAGCTAATGATGCCCGAGCCTTGTAGGTTTTTATTCTACGCCGCACCCTCGCCCTGGCTCCAAATAAATTAGGGTTTGTAGAACCAGACAGTCGCCCAGCCCCCAACGCCGGTCCAACAGACTGAACACCTTCAAATGGAACAGGTTCAATGTTATGCAAACCTTCCATGTTGGAAGGAAACCGGATCTAAAAGATCTGACCTACACCTGTCTTCACTACAACACCTGTCCCCCACAACTGTCAAATCACCCTACACATCACCCTAAATGTCAACCGTGAGATCAAACTAAGCTAAAAAACTTAGAGGACATAAAAATCTTAGGCTAAAGCCCAAAATATCAGTCCCCATAGTTCCTTCAGGCCCAGTTCTGCAGTAATCTGAAAAAAACCCCCATTCCGTCGATCAAACCCTCACTCCCTAAACCGGATAGGATATAAGGTTGTTGGGTCCAAACATATGTGAACTCTAAATGTTTTAAATTCAATTTGAGCTGACATATTATCTTTTATAATATAATTATTTTTATAATATTTTATTATTTTTTTTAAAAAGACACATGTTAGCTTCAGGATGAACACTAAAGGAGTTACACATCCTCCCCTATTGGCCTATTGAACAGTAGAATATGCTTCGTAACTTTCCAAATATTATGCATGTTGAACAAATAGCTACTATGCACTGTTAATATTTGGTGTTCACATAAAGTTCTAGTGGTTAGCACTCACGACTTTGAATCCAGTGACCTGGGTCAAATCCCGGTAGGACCTTCAACACTTCTTGTATATGTAAATGTTTGAGCACCTTCTCTCCTAAACAGTGTCATCTCATGCTTGCTTTACTCTATCACTGCCAATTGGGCAACATATTCATTTATTTCATTTTATCTAAGTTTCTGTTTCAGAAGTGTATCTTGACTGTTATAGCTGGGGATGTAGCTCATATGGTAGGGCGCTCGCTTCGCATGCGAGAGGCACGGGGTTCGATTCCCCGCGTCTCCACTTTATTTGCTATGTATAGCACTTCTGTATGTCTGGTTTATTCGTGATGTGGTTTTCGTTTTTCTGGTTCCTTACAACAACTTTGAAATGTGGGCATAACTTTGTGGCTGGCTACAGTGAAATTCAAATCTCGGTTCTGTTTTTCTGACCTGTAATTACTTTGGTTTTCATAATTGTCAAAGTAGAAATCAATCTAAGAGCTTCTTTAATATCTCCTCCGCCGAAATGAAGACTCGTTTTGGTTGCCCCGGTTGCTTTCAATAATCCGGCGCGCCGTGATTTTTGTTTTATTTGAATTTCGATAGCTTCTGCAATTATTTGCGATGGAAGCCTCCTTCGATTCAAAATACAAATCCACCATCCCTCAGCATATTCCACCTCAGCACCGATCGAACGTGGTTTAAGGTTTGCGCTGCCATTACAAACATTACAAACTTGGGAACATCCAGGTGGTTATTTGGTTTTCGTATAAGACTTTCAATTTGGGTCTTATTCAAAATTCAAAATAAAGAAGTATAAAAATATAAAAAATAAAAAATTGGTAGTTGATATATGGATAATTAGTAGTAATAGTTTATGGATGGATTAGTGATAGACAAACCATTTAATTGAAGAAGGTAACAGGTATTTGAAGCATAGGTAACAAGTGATTACAACTAAGCATAGAGAACAAGTAACAGATAACTTGTTCATGGCACTGAACTTGTCACCTCTTGATGTTCATCAACCACAAATTAAGTGATTTTGCTAGTGTACTTTTTACTCTTACTTTTCCATATCATTATTCAACAATGATATGGTGTCACTAATCATTTCAAAAAACTTTAGATAAATAACTCTTTTGGGATGTATGCCCATGAACCCAAATGGTGGTTGAGGAACCCATTAGGGACCTAAGAAAATGGGAATTGATTATGAACTCCAAAGTTTAATTGGAATCTCAATAATTGGAAGGTGGAAAGTTTATTATGAATTTATAGTTTATATATTTTTGGTTTTGTGATAAGAAAAAACTTATTTTGAGAATCTCGTTCTCACATTATCTTGGTTGTGAAGTTTGGGATCACAACATTTCTACAAAATTGTGAAGAATGAGAGAAAATCTAAGTGTTTATATCCTATAATCCCATTTAAGCTAAAGGAAATACACCCTATCCTATCATTTTAATAGAAATAAGTCTTTCCCTTAAAAGCATTGTTATGACTAGATACCTAATGTCAAAAACAAGATAAACAAACTCTATAATTTCAACTAAAGATTATCTTTACATTCTTAAAAAATAAGTATTCAAATTAAACAATGAATATTCAAATATGATAAGTAACAACATCTATTAAATAAAATAACTTATTTACCTATTATAAAGTTAATTACATAACGATTCCAATTTTATAAAATGCACTCTTACCTTAAATGATAAACATACTAAGAAACTCATTGGATGATTTCCCCAAGATCTCAACAAATTAAGTTATGTTTCCCAACCAAATTTACTCAAATGAAGGTTGCATTCAAACAAACATTTCCCGTTCTCTGTGTTATCATGGTGGGTAACCATTAAATCTATAAAATGTAACATAGGGTACACTCAAGATTTGCTTCCATTTATCGTTCTCTATGTTATCATGGTGTGTAACTATTAAATCTATAAAATGTAACACAGGGCACACCCAAGATTTGCTTGAAATGGGCTCCTTTTTCAGATGATGGAATATATACTTAAGTTTAAAAAATGCACACAGAAAAGTTAAACAACTTGTTGGCAAATTGTTGACTTGCTATTCCTTTTTTACAATTTCAATTATTCATTTCATTTGAACTTCATTCGTCCTTGAGAAATTCCTTTTATATTTCACCACTATATTATATTTGCCACATATTTCATTTGGGCAAACCATGACACTTTTTGTTAAACCAGTTTGATATCTTACAATGTACTCCACTACAACATCCCACCATACGTCCATGCTTAACCCACTAAAAGATAGTTTTAATTAATTATTCATTTACCCTTAAACGTATTTGCTTACTTAGTCATAAACCACCTTAAAAAATTCTAATATCTTTGAACCAATGCTGTAAACATCGTTTCTATAAATATATATTAGACTTCTTGTGGCAATTTTTTTTTTAAACCGTACTCTAATAATTAGATTATTTTGCCTATTTTTTTGTCCGTTTTCCAATTTTCTTAAAAAAAAATTATTATAATTATTATAATATAATAATATGGCATAAGATTGATTTTTTAGGATGTTAAATCTATTTTTATAATTAAAGGTTAGAATCATTAGATATTTTCTAAAATAAATTAATTTTTGCACTGAGAGAAAGTTGTTCTACAGCTCAGTATGGGAGAGATGTTGTAACATTTGTTACTAACAAAATAATTAAAAAAATTCATGTCGGCTCATAAAATAAAAAAAATTATGGAAAGTATTTTAAAAAAATCCATGTTGGTTCATCAAATAAAATATTATGAAAAGTATTTAAAAAATAGATGTTTGTTTATAAAATAAAAACTTAAAATCGGTTGAAAAAAATAAAAACTTAAAACTTAAACCAGATCTATCAATCAAGAGAGATCAAATTTTTTGAGTTTAAATTTTAAAAAAAAAAAATACACCTCAAGAAATTAGATGCTTGATAGATATAGGTTTAAGATGGATCTGGTTATGAAGCAACTCCTCCCTCTAACTCTTTTATAGCACTAAATAACCTCTTTATTGGCAATCTCTAATTTAGTTTTTCAAAAATTTCAAAAAACTAAAAATCTTTAATTAAGTGATATTTTCAAATAGAATATATTACAATGCCAACAATATTTTCACAATATTTGATTCCCTTACCCACTTCGAAGGTATGGTAATAATATACGCAATAGTTCATAATATTTGATTCCCTTTCCCACTTCAAAAGTATGGTAATAATATACAAAATAATAATATCATAAAATGTGAAACAATATCCTGCAAAAGCCAAATGTCATATTATTTACACACTTTTTTTTACAAAGAAAAACTAATTACTTGATATTCCATTGAAATCAAAGATAATTATATACAATCAAATCTTTTATTGGAAACTATTATAATGGTTCCTTCATAGTCACCACTAGCCACTGCTAAGTCATTAACCAACAAAAAACCAATAGTTCCAACATTACAAAATGATACAGTCTTCCAAATGAACAATCCATAAAAGCACTACCTAGATTTAATCTATCACAACAAGAAAAAACTACAACTTAAAATGCTTTGATGACACCCCTAGACACCACTGAGAAGTCCAGATACTCTTCATGAAAAAAAATACCTTCCACATAGTCAACTTTTGTTTTTGACATTCTATCAGCTAAAACATTTAATTGTCTATAGATATGCTTGAAATTAAGTCCACTGAAAGAAGATTGAAGATCCCTCACTCAAACTTGCACACCATTGTTCTAACACAACCACCTAAAGGGAATCCTGTTCTATTGCCCAATTAATGATGATTCTAGTGTCCCCCAAGAACCTGAAGAGACAAAAAAAGTTATTAGAGGCAAAAAAACAAGAGTCCCCATAAAGCCAAAAGCTCAGCTTAGTTCCATGACCACAACCCATCCACAAATGGAAGCTATGTATACTATCGACTTGCAGAACCATGCCACCTCAACAATGTCCTTGTTGAGAAGCACCATCGAAGAATCCCACAGGATATTCCTCTAAAAAATATGGTACAATTAATAATTTGGGATTTTTATGTTTTATGTCCTTGTTGTAATCCTTGAAATAACCCAGTATTTTGGTATATATGATAGAGATGTTTGGAGCAGAGTTCTAAAAAATGACAGAATTTCTACAATTGTAGATTCCCCAATTAATGAAAATCGACAATTCATTATACCTTTGATGTTTTCTGTACCATAATTCCAAGCATTTATCAAAGGAGGAATGTCCCCATTCCAAATCTAAATTCAAATACGTCAAGACTATACCCAAAATTTCTGTACAAATCCACAAGTCACAAATATATGCTCTGCAATCTCATAATCCCTAGAGCATAGACAATAAATACCTGGGCCAATTCTATGCCTCTTGTAAAGATTGTCCTAGGTCAAAACTTTATTCTCCAATAATAACAACAACAAGCATTTGAACTTCAAAGGAAAGTTCCATTTCCATATTTTACTAAACCGCCATTTACCCATAAGTACTACATATAATGAAGAAATAACATCATAGGTTGACTTGGCATTGACCTGTCCGATCAATCTTATTTCATATCCATATAATCTCAACTTCTTTATCAAATAGTCTCACACCCAAATGACTTAGACCCCCAATATAGGAATTCCATTCATCTACAAGAACACCCCTAAGACCAAGGTCCTCAACCCTCATCCAATACGAAGACCCAGTATTACCTGCATTTTTAACATGAGATAAATTTTTGAACCCATTCATAGTTAGATAGGATATCAAGACAATGGAAAGTTTATAAAATTCCTCTCCTCCAAAAATATGATCTATACCAATCTGCACCCTATTTCCATTCTCAATCTTCCAAGCCAACCATGATCCCATCCTGGATAGGATTTGATGAATCCCTCCAGAAAATAGAAGCATTCCTAGCACTTTTACTCTTTAGATCCCAAATAGCATTAGAAATGCTTATGTGATTAGATCCCAAATAACATTAGAAATCCTTCTATGGTTAGCATATTTGTTGAAGAATTTTGTATTGTTATCCCCCTATGATAACCGAATGGCCCTTCTCTTAAGTCTCCATGTTTCTTCCTCAATATTAAAAATCCGTGACTTCCTTGAGTCCAAATTTACTAACAACTCCTTAGCAGAATTAGTAAAAATGCCACTGGAAATCTCTAAGAAAATCTTGTCAATTCCTTCTTCTATCAACAAAATTCTTGCTTAAGTTTTAGTTTTTCCACCTTCTCCCAGTTAACCACCACCTTCTTAAGTCCTTTGAGTTTATCAACTAACCTTTGCATTGCTAAAACCTATGAATTCATAGGCCAATTCTCCCAAAACCTTTAATGAAAGCTTTAAATTCATAATCCTCAAGCGAAGAATGATTGAACTTAAAAGGATAATTTAGTTTTGTGCTTCCTAGATCTAATTGAAGGTAGGAAAAAAATTGTCCAAGATACCATAATTTACATACCATGACCTAAACCTTCCCACCACATCTGCAAGCCCCTCAACAAGTAAAAATTTGTCTATTCCTTTTGCCACACTAACTTCTCCCACCCTATGATTCCTCCAAGTGGGGCACAAAGAAGAAGGCATAACATGTATTAGCTTTGCCTCCTGAAACAACTCATTGAAAAAACTTGATAGAGGATCTAACTTTGGAGAATGGCCCCACACTTCATAGGAAAATAAGGTCAAGTTTAGATCCGCCCAAGGTGAGTTTACTTTCATTTAACAGACCACTTCTCTCTATGGGTGGGTGCAAACTAATGAGGGTCACTTTTGGCGCGTTAGATGCTATTAGAAAACAAAAAAATCAGGCATGCCTCAACTTAATTCATTTTCTTGAAATACTTACACAAGATATCTTGCATTGAGTAAAAAAGATGAAATGTAGGAAATTGGATCACATTTCCGAATATATAAGTTTTATGTATTGAAAATTTACATAACTATGGAAAATTTCATCTTTTCTAATAGTCCCTTTTTATTTTTTTGGCAAATGATAAGGTATATGTTTTTGTGGGTGCATCCTTTGAGTGCTTCAATGATGGTTTTGGGATACAAATATTGGTAGACATGTATAAAGCCCATATCACTAGTGCAACACTATTTTTCCAAAATTAAATGTTTAATTTTTAATTTTTTTTAATTATGTTAGTGATCAAACCTCGAGAACGGTACGTCAAATGTGGGTGCAATATTTGCAGGTCTTAATGTAGTTATTTTGACATGGATTTTTTATAGCATGTAGAGGTCAATGTCTACTAGTGCAGCATACAATTTTTTTTTTAAATGACTGTGAAATGAAAACATTATGGAATGAACACTAACACCATGTTTTTTGACTTAAGGAGTGATGACACAAGAAAATTAGGAAACAAATAGAAAAATCAATATTTTTTTTACGAACTTACATATTTGGAATCTACATAACAAATACTATCTATGACTAAAATTTCGTCAAAAATGATCATTTATGTCATGCTGTAGAGAGCGGTGAAAGAGAGGCATATTGAGAAAAATGGTGGAAATGCTCGATTAGCTATGGTTCATTAAATTCCATAGCACAGGTTTGGTAAGTCTGAACCAACCACATAGGACCGTAGATGACACACGGGAACATTAGGAGGGTGTTATTAGGTGATCAGGAATGTGTGCACGTTCTGTTTAAATTCAAATATTTGTTCCACGTGCTCGGTGTTAGAAGAAATGCTTGAGCATTTTTGTATATCCAAAATGCTCAAGCGTTATTATTCACATAATGCATGAGCATTATGAACTTCATAAATTATGCTTTTTAGTGTTGAATGGAGATAAAGGGGGTTAGAGAGAGAAGAGAGATACGAGAGGGGGGGAAAGGGACATAAATTTAAGGAGTTGGGGAGAGTAATGATAAGGGAGGGAAATTAAAGGCCTAAACCCATAAGTCCTAAGTCCCAAACCCTCTAAATCCCTACAACCCTAAGCACCTAAGACCTTAACACATAATCCCTTACCCCATTAATAGTTTATCCCTAAATCCCTTAACCTAGAAAGGTATTACTCCTTAAATCCCTAGCCCCTTAATTAACCCTTTATCTCCCCTCACCGCTGTCCTTATCCTCTAATTCTCTAAGCCCTTAACACTATAACACCTTAGACCTTAATTCATAACCTCTTAAAACCTAACCCCCTAATCCCAGAGTCCTTAATCCCTTTACCCCTGAAGCCCCTAACTGCTAAACCTCTTAAGTCCTTTAATTGTTTACTTGTAATCCTTTAACCATTAGCCCTCTAAGCTATATTTTACCCTATATAGGTAAAATCATTCTTTACCTCTACACTACGTTTGCATGTACGACCTCCCTTGTGCTAGCGTGCCCTGCATTTTCTTGTGTGCTCTACGTTTGCATGTGTGCTCTTCGTTTGCATGAGATCTCTATGTTTGCTTGAGCTCTCTCCATCTAGATTGATAGCTCCTCTCTCATCTTTGACATTCTTTCTTAGGCTTGTGCATTAATCTCTTTAATCTCTAATTTACCCCTTATAATCCTTTAACCCCTTCACCATTAATTCCTAACCTCATAAACCCTAACACGCTAACCTTATAGCACTAAATCAATTAAACCTAAGGCCCCTAACCCCTAAACCCCCTATCCACTTTATCTCAAATCCCACAAACCCTAACCCCTAATACCTAGTCCACCCCTAACCCATATTACTTAAATCCCAAATCCCTAAATACCTAAGGCCTTAACCTTAGAAACAATTAAATCTTTAACTTCTTGGGACTTAACCCCTAACCCAATACACCCTACCCCCTAACCATTGAGCCATAAATTCCTTAACCATAATTCTCATTACCCATAAAACCCCGTAACCCCCTATCTGCTTAACTCCCTAACCCATAAATATTTAAACTTTTTAACAACTTTATGCCTTTACCTCTAAACTCTTAACCCATAACACCTAAGTCATAATTAACCCCCTAACCTTAAAAACCCTAACCAATAATCCCTAAATCCCAAAACCCATAAACCCCTAGAAAATCCTAATTCCTCATCTCCTAGAGGTCATTAATCCCTTAACCCCCAAGCCTTTAATCCTTTAACCCATTGACACTTAACCATTAACCAACTCAACCCTAACATCCTAACCCTAGATCCCTAAAACCCTTAACTTGTAATATGCTAACCCTCGAAGGCCTCACCTCTTAAATAACCACCAATCCCCTAACCCTTGTTTCCTTAACTAGTAATCCCCTAAGCCCTTAATTCTTACAAGCCATTAACAGTTAAATCCTTCACCCTTAAAGCTTAACCTATTGAACCCTAACCCCCTAACTTGGTGCCATCAATCCCTTAACCCCTAAACCCCTTTATCTCTAAGCACTTAACACCCAACACCTAATCCCTATTTTATCCACAAACACTTAAGCCCTTAATGTCTAACCTCTAAACCATAATCCGCTAAACCTGTATCCCTTAAACGAGCCATAGAATGATGACCTAACCTCTAAATATTTAAACCTCTAAATATTTAAATTTGTTAACTATTTTATCCCTTTACCTCTAAACGCTTAACCCCTAACCCCTAAGTACTAGTTAACCCCCATAACCCTAAAACCCCTAACCCATAATCCCTAAATCCCAAAGCCCATAAATCCCTAGAAACCAATCTCTCATCTCCTAAAATCCATTAAGACCTTAAACCCCGAACCTTTAATACTTAAACCCCTTGACACTTAACCTTTAACTGACTCAACGCTAACATCCTAACCTTAGAGCCATAAATCCCTTAGCCTATAAATTCCTTAACCCCTAAGTCCCTTGACCCCAAAACCTTCGCCCTTAACGCTTAAACTTTTGAACCCGAACCCCTAACATTGGTGCCCTCAATCCCTTGACCCCTAAATCCCCTAACCCCTAAACCCCTTTATCTCTAAGCCACTTAACATTGAATGCCTTTAGAAGCCCTAGTTTATCCACAAACACTTAAACCATTAATGTATAACCTCTAAAACCCTAACCCCCTAAACATGGAGCCCTAAATCCATTAAACCCTAAGCCCCTTGACCCCAAACCCCTTGACCCCTTAATCCCTTAGCCCCTAACACCAAATCCCTATTTAACCTCCTAACCCATACAACATGAAGCCTAAAACCTTTCAATATAAGGAGGGGTCTAGGGAAATAAAGGAAATTTATTTTCTTGGGAAGAAATTATTAAAAAAGGTTTTGAGGAAAATGCAAATTGTGTACATTACCATAACTCTAGCGTGTTTATTGATGAACAAACACTCATGCATTTTCTTCCATTAGACGTTATGTAGATGTGCACCAAACATATTAATTGGCAATGGATTTTTTAACATAGAAGGAATGCGTGAGAATTATATATTTAAGAAACGCTAGCATGTTTTGTAAATCCATAACGTTGGAGTGTTTTGGCTCTGCAAAATTCAGCTGAAACTCTGGCTATTTCATCCCCGAATTTTGTGTTTTGTCTCCCCAACAGCACTACAAAGAAAACTGCGCAATTGAGGAAAATTGAGGAAGCTTGATACTCTATGTTCATAATTACACATGTTCACAATCAACAAGCTTGAAGAGGATTCTACAGTTAGCATTGGGAATTGAGGATTCTACATTCACAATTAGCAAGATTCAAGAGGATTCTACATTCACAATTAGCAAGCTTTAAGAGGATTCTATATTCACAATCAAACAAACTTGAGTAATCTATCTTCAGAATTGTAGAGGAACCTGCATTGAGAATTGAACAAACTTGAAGAATCTAAATTCAGGTTTGAGGAAGAATCTATATCCACAATCAAAAGCAAGGTTGAAGAATTTCCATCCACAATTGATTAAGTATCTATATATTCACAATTTCAAGCAAGCTTGAGGAATCTATATGAACACAATTGAAGAAGAATCTACATTCACTATTGAGCAAGCTTGAAGAACCTATATTCACAAATGAAGAATTTCTATATTCACAAGTGAGGTAGAAGTTACTTTCACAACTGAGCAAGCTTGTGGAATCTATATTCACAATTGAGGAAGTATCTATATTCACAATTGAGCAAGCTTGAAGAACCTATATTCACAATTGAGAAATAATTTGAATATTTATATTTGAGCACACCTCTAGAATCTATTTTCTTAGTATTGCTCATTGTGGTCATGGGGAATTCACGCAATCGAACAAGGAAATCAGAAAGGAAAGAGAAGCCTCAAGAAACCATGAACGAAGTTAGAGAAAATAAAATATTGGACATGTGGAATTGAAGGCATTCCATGGAAACTGACCCAATTCCAACTGTGGATGATGCCATGGTCATTCCTACCCATCGATGACAAGAAAAACGAAAAAAATCACTAGCGGGGCCCTCAATTTCAACAACCTTTGATGAACAAGCACCCCATGGCATTAGTCAAGAAGTAAAACATAGGTGCTCATCGGGGGATGTTTCAATTCCCACATCAATTTAACCTCAGACTATGGTAGCAAATGACTTGTTGGGTAGTGGTTATATAAGCGATGAAGTTAGGGAAGCATTGAATGCAGGATTTACAATGGAAGAAGAAAATTTTATGGAGACCGTCCAAGAGAAAGTCCAATTTCCCACATCCAACTACCAACAAGAGAATGAAAGAAAAGAGGCTCCTATTGAAACATTGGAGCGTCCTGGTGATGTTGTACACGCTCTAGTTCCAACACCCTTACCTCCATTAGCAACTACACGTCGAAGAACTCCAAAATGTATACAGGTTGATGAAATTCTCATTAGTTCACTTGAAGGTACATTCTCTAAAATTGATTATCAAAATTGCCAAATACTTGATAACTTTTTTTATTCTAAATGTGATGGGGACAAGTGCAAATTATTTTTATCATTTCTAAAATCTAGGTCCATGGTTGTTGTTAGAAGAACGTTAAGGATAATATGACCAAAAAGTTAGAACCAAGTTCTCATATTGTTAAAAGTTTAGTAAATGCATTTAGTACAATTGGAAATAAATATCGCTCAAAGGATCGCAATGCGGCTCGCCATGTATTGTTACAATCAATCGTGAACAAAAACACTAGGGCGCTTCATTTTCTTACAACTACCTCCAAAATTATTAATTTGAATGTAAAGGCACTTCGTAGGTATTGTGTTAGAAGATAACAACTTGAAACTAGTCAAACAGATGTTTGGGCCTTCATTGGCAGGTTGCCACGCTCTGATATTAATCTCATTGATGCGATAAAGGGATTAGTGCAAGCTTTTTGGCATGAGAGCACTAGACCTTCTTCCAACCAACAAGATGTATTAAAATTGAGAAGGGGTTAAAAGGATCTTGAACCACACATTAAACATCTTCTTGATATGACACAAACATAATTATAGGAGAGATTTAGGAATGAACATAATGAACTTAACTTGGGCCAAAGATCCTTTGAAAAATGAAAACCATGGTATGTTAAAATAAACACAATTCATAACACATGTTGTTGTCGATACCACATTGAGTATGGTTACTATTATGACACATATACATATATTTTTCTTGTATTGCATAACACTCTTGTGTAGGAATGCTTAGCTACATTACCACCGATGTCATATAGAGACTTTATTAATTATCATTTTGTGTAGCAAGCCAAACGATTGCACATTTTATAACAAATATTGCATAGATGGGACATGCCCAGGGTGTGGTGGATTGGCATTATTGGACAAATGCATACATGTGACCAATGATCATGAACTTGGGAGGCATGAGGTGAAGTTGCAGTCATTCAAACATGTCACGTATGATATTGATGGAGGGAACAAAACAAAAAAATTACAATTGGTCACTTCTCAGGTTGGTAATGTGTTCTTGAATACTATTTTTTCTTTAGATTGCAATTTCATATGTAACAATCTATTGATATATGTATTTTTTTTTATCTATCAAGTATGGGTTTGCGACTTCATGGAGGAATTATTTGAAAAGACACAAGAGTATGTAAAGCATGTACATGTGGCTCATTGGGAAGATGAGTAGTTTAGAACGTGTAGGGATACATTTCCTATTGGGACTATCCTATCAGTGGTCGATTTTGCGGAAAACAACACTCTTCAACCGCAAAATGAGATTCAGAGTCAATACTATCACTCATAATAGGTCATCATAATGGTCCATATCACCTGATAGACATGGGGAAGATAGTACTGAAGTCAACATGGTTATATTGAAGGAGTATCACTTATAAATAAGTGATGACAGGTGTCACAACTTGGATTTTGTACAACACAACTTTCAAATGTTCTACAATCACTTGAAGGATAATAGTATACAGATGGAACAACATTGGATTTGGTCTGACGGTTATGCAAGGGAATTCAAAAATGATTGTGTCTTCCAATGGTTGTGTATGCTCCACAAAAGGAACAAGGTGCCACATATTTGGAACTATTTTGAAGGTGAACATGATGGAGCAGGTGCGTGTATCAAGATTGCATTACGCATGCAAGAAATGAAGTTCACAAATGTATTGCTCGTCCGAGATGAAAAAACCATCGTTGAATGGTGTTCTTCAATCATGGGGGAGGGAGAAAGAAGGCAGGAAGATCAGTCAACCAGGAAATCACATGTACATAGATATTTTTGGTAGGTGGTGGATGTAGATCAATCATAGTGATATGAGTGAAATACCATACAAGGAACTTGTGCATTTCATTCAGTTAGAACGTTGGACAATGCTATACTTGAAATGTGGACAAGGAAACTCTCATGTTTTTGTTCTCCATGCAGTAGTGGTGAATGCGATGAATGTGAATACGTGGATTGGGTTGATAGCTAGGACCATGTATCACTCCCCATTGGTCGACGGATAGCTACATAATTATCCCAGTTGGAGAAGTACCAATCAAGTATTTCACCAGACTATGACCACATATCAGATCTTGTACAACCAGGTTTGATTAATATTTTTATATTTTTGATATTTTTGACAACTAGTTGTGTCTAGTTAGTTGACTGAAATGTTGGCACTATATTTTCTCTAGGGCACATATACGCAATCGTTTCCCCGAGACACAATGCATTGCACGCCGACTATTGGCTGGCATGTTGCTTAGAGGGGAAGAAAACCCTAAATGTCCCATTACGAGACTCTGAGGCCAGTGATTTTCCGATTGGGTCGATGTTTATCAAAGGAGAATAATTGAACCAAGTTTCCCACTCAACAAATAGAAAAGGGTATACATATGAATATTATAGAATAGGCGAGATTGTATATCATTATACAAACTTAGTTATTGGCACAAACCTCCAGCTGCAAACAATGCCAAGGAAGAACTCATCAAAGGCATGATACTTATTTCCTTACTCTGAGCACGAGAGGTTAAAGGAAACCCTTGTGATTCAAGGTGATCCCGATGGTCTAGTCGAATGACCATAGGTAGGTAATCTGGTATGTGGTTTGCATGTTATATTGTGTACTATGTTATAGGTATGTGGTGTACATGTATGTTATGATTTTGTTTCGTGGTCTCATTGAGAATTGACATTAATATTTTGACTTTTCCGCTAGACATTCATAGCTTGATAGATTGATAAATTGCATAGACTTGGTACAACTTGATAAATTGCACAAGCTTCGTCATGGACTTGTTTTCTTTGTTCTTTTCTCCCATCTAAGTACACCATAATATATGCATCCTCATTCCCATTTTCGTGCTCACTATCACCATCACCATCACCATCTCTATGATCATTATCACTATCCCCATGGTCATTGTCGCCATCACCATGCCACCATGAACATCACCACCGTGCTCTTCCTACCCACTTTTTCACTATCATCATCCCCTTTTTCACCATAAGATTATCATCCATCATACACACAAATATAACCATTAGGTACCTAATTTAGAAACCCAAACCACAAACATAGAAACCTAATCTAGCCTTAGAAATCTAGTCTACCCTAGAAACACAAATATAACTTTAGCAACCTAATCCGTAACAATAGAAACCTAAACCATGCCAAAAAACCTAGTCATAATCCTAATATATATGCATGCCAAAAAAAACAATAGCAACCTAATCCTAATATGTGCATGCCAAAAAAACTTCATATATTCATGTGCATCCACTTGTATCTTATTGTGCTACAAATATCCACAAGAGTCCAAGAAACCATAATTTGTATTCTAAACCCCTAGCCTAGAAATCCTAGCCTAGAAACCATAGAGTGAAGCCTAGAAACCCTAGTTTGTAGCCACTAACTATCATTGACCAATCTCTAATATCAATTATTCATTGTCACTATTTCCAAAATTGGACCTTCACCATACATTAGTGAATCGATATGTGCTTTGTTTGTGTGAGGGATTTCTTACTTGGTGTTCAACTTGTGTGGAATACCCCATTTTAGTTGAACAAGTGAACTCTAACCAATCTTCCTACCATGGAAATGAATCATAAGTGCATGATCTTCCATAACCACTTCATCCATCTTAATGTCGTCATCAAAAAACACTTCATCCATCTTAATGTCATCATCAAAAAACATTTTCATTAGCCAGTCTCATTAGTTAACACACATCCTTCATCTATTTTTTGAAGAATCACAACAACCAACCCATGGAACCCTTCCATAAGCTAGAATTATATGTTTTGATGAAATCCATCTATCCCACTAAAAACTCGAAAAAACCCTAAAATGGAGTCTACAGGAACCAACTAGGAATGTTTCTTACAGAAATACTTGATAATCCTCCCTACTTCATATTTACACCATATGTACCCTAAATTATTTTTATTTTTGAATCACAGTTAATCGTTAGTTTTAAAGGCATTAAGAAGGAATCACTTGCTTTTAGATTAAAAAATAATATAAAAATAGTATTGAAATCAATTTTAATATCCCTTTGAACTCAATGGGAAATTGAAGGGATGGTAACAATTACCCTTTAAAATTATGAGCATAGTCATCTTTATTATTTTGTTGCATTTTTTCTTGTATACTCATTTGTATGTGTCCCTGAAAGCCTTTGGGGTGTGAGTTTAAATAGGCCACCGAATGATGGTATTTTATTGGATCAAAAAACCGTCGACTCCGTTGGATTCATGATATCGATATAGTGCTAGGGGTGCCCCTCTCCTCCAGTTCCATGGCCCAGGTGTCATATTTTATGTTGATTTTGAAAACTAGGGTTTTGCTTAGTTAGGGACTGTGCAATTTTTGCACATAGGGGTCATCTTTGCAAAATCCTCGACCGAGAACTTATGGCTAGCATTACCACTTGGTACCTTCCTAGACACACTTGCAGGACCTCTCGGATCCTGGATTTGTTGTACGGTTGGAATTCTATGCCCCTGGTAGGTATCCAATAGGTGTCCTTGAAAGCCTTTGGGATGCGAGTTGGAATGAGCCATAGAATGATGATTGTGGTCTAGATCGACAAATCGTCAACTTTGTTGGATTTAGGACATTGGGATGGTGCTAGGGGTGCTCCTCTCCTCTGGTTCCATGGACCAAATCTCATATTTTAGGTCGATATTGGAAACTAGGGTTTTTCTCAGTAAGGGATTGTGCAATTTTTGCACATAGGGGTCAACTTTGCAAAATCATCGACCAGGGAATTATGGCTAGCATTCCCAATTGGAACCTTCCTAGACACACTTGCAGGAATTCCCAGAACCTGGTTTTGTTGCACGGTTGGAAATATATGCCCCATTTAGGTATACAGCAGGTGTCCCTGAAAGCCTTTGGGATGCGAGTTGGAATGAGCCATAGAATTATGAACGTGGCTCGGATCGACAAACCGTTGAATCCGTTGGATTTCGGACATCGAGATAGTGTTAGGTGTGCCCCTCTCCTCTGGTTCCATGGCATATGACTCATCTTTTAGGTCGATATTGGAAACTAGGGTTTTGCTCAGTAAGGGACTGTGTAATTTTTGCACATAGGGGTCAACTTTGAAAAATCATAGACCGAGGACTTATGGCTATAGTTCCCATTTGGAACCTTCCAATATACACTTGTAAGACTTCCCAGAACCCTATTTTGTTGCACAGTTGGAATTCTATGCCCCTAGTAGGTATCCAACAGGTGTCCCTAAAAGGCTTTGGGATGCGAGTTGGAACGAGCCATAGAATGATAATCGTGGCTCAAATCGACAAACCGTTGAATCTGATGGATTCAAGACATCAAGATAGTGCTAGGGGTGCCCCTCTCCTTCAGTTCCATGGATCAGGTGTCATCTTTTAGGTCGATTTGGAAACTAGGGTTTTTCTCAATAAGGGGCTGTCCAATTTTTGTGCATATGGGTCAACTTTGAAAAATCATCGACCGTGGAATTATGGCTAGCGTTCCTAGTTGGAACCTTCCTATAAACACTTGTAGGACTTCTCGAAACCTGGTTTTTTTGCACGGTTGGAATTCTATGCTCCTGGTAGGTATCCAACAGGTGTCCCTGAAAGCCTTTGGGATGCAAGTTGGAATAAGCCATAGAATGATGACCGTGGCTCGAATTGACAAACCGTCGAATCCGTTGGATTCAATAAATTAGGATAGAGCTATGGGTGCCCCTCTCCTCTGGTTCGATGGTTCAGGTGTCATCTTTTAGGTCGATTTTGGAAACTAGGGTTTTGCTCAGTAAGGGACTGTGCAATTTTTGCACATAGGGGTCAAATTTGAAAAATAGTTGACCGGGGACTTATGGATAACATTTCCAGTTGGAAACATCCTATACACACTTTAAATACATCCCAGAACCTGGTTTTGTTGCACAATTGGAATTCTATGCCCTTGGTAGGTATCCAAAAGGTGTCCCTGAAATCCTTTGGGATGCGAGTTGGAACGAGCCATAGAATGATGACCGTGGTTTGGATCGAGAAATTGTCAAATCCGTTGGATTCAGGACATTGGTATAGTGCTAGGGGTGCCCCTCTCCTCCGGTTCCATGGCTCAGGTCTCATCTTTTAGGTCAATATTTGAAACTAGGGTTTTGCTCAGTAAAGGACTGTGCAAGCTTTGCACATAGGGGTCAACTTTGCAAAATCAACGACTGGGGAATTATGGCTAGCATTCCTAGTCGGAACCTTCCTAGACACACTTGCAAGACTTCCCGGAACCCAGTTTTGTTGCACGGTTGGAATTCTATGCCCCCGGTAGGTATCCAACATGTGTCCCTGAAAGCCTTTGGGATGCGAGTTGGAATGAGCCATAGAATGATGATAGTGGATCATATCGACAAACCATTGAATCCGTTGGATTCAGGACATCGGGATAGTGCTAGGGGTGCCCCTCTCCTATGGGTCCATGGCCCAGGTGTCATCTTTTAGGTCTATTTTGGAAACTAGGGTTTTGCTCAGTAAGGGTCTGTGCATTTTTTGCACAAAGGGGTCAACTTTGCAAAATTTTTATTTTTATTCTAGAACTAGACATTCAAAGAGTGGATATAAAACCTACCACATTTCACCCTTGGTATATTTTTATGTCCTTAGTGTGCCATATCATTTAACATCTCCTTATTGTTCCACTATATTTGCATTTTGAGTAATCAATGAGACTTTTAAGAATTCAAAGTTCCAAATAAAAAATGGAGGCGTTGCTTCATCGATGATATCCCTCTGATCCTTGCTAGTTTTGTTAGGTCAAGGTCACGATGAACCTTTTCCATCAAGTTATGGGGCAATACTTTCCAAATCACAATGAACAACCATTACATCATCATTTGTATCAATCAAGTACATTCAATTTTAAATACATTTTCATATGAGAATAATCCATCTTTTTTACAAACATAGGACCATGAACATCTTATTTTCCTTCATCAAAACAACATTATCAAGGAAGATCATTAAACTAGTTAGGTATTTCAATTTCCATGGATTCTATATGATTACTTTTGCATTATACATTTTTTGTGCACATTCAACATATTTAGAGCCATGCTTCACCACTTAGATATTTTTTGCAATGGCTAATGGTTCAACGCATGTTCAAGACCCTAAATAATGAAATGATGTACACTCAAACATGAATTAGAATTATGGTAAGTGTAAATGGACATATGAAAGAGGTAAAGCACAAACCAAGGTCTTACATACCAGGGTTTAGAAAGGATAGGGTTTATATCTTCAACAATTTCATGAAAGTGAATTCATGACCAGCTATTGGTTAGTATATTGGAACAAAATAGGGTCTTGCAAACCAGGGTATATTTGTTGTATATTTGACCATATGTACATGAAGGCCCAATGAATTTTATTACACTTTAGCTCATGCATTCCTTGCCATTGTACTTGATATTTTGCCTTTGTTTTTAGCATGTTAGAGTAGGCACACTTCAACCGAACTTCATAGATGCTCATGTACTTATCGTTTGATGAAATACAGTAGCATTGATGAAATGTGTAGCATATATTAGATTTCCTCTTAGTTTGTGAAAATGTCATAGGATTACATTGATGATATGCGTAGCATGTTTTACATGACATAGGTTATTCAAACATATTTTGACTTATTTTGACTTATTTTGTTAACTTTTGTTTTTTCCTTGCAACCATAATCCTGATCAATGGGTATGAACCCTTGGAGTTGAAAAAAACCACAATTTTAAATTAGATATCAAATTAGCATGCATGTACTGAGTTCATTGAATTGTTGAAATATATTATTAGTTTGTTCCAATAATGTTTTCATAACACAATGGTGAGATGCTACTTGATCAATGCAATAAATGTAAGAGAATAAATATTGCTTAAAATGTAATTATATAAATTTAAATAGCATAATTTATCAATTTCTGGAAGAGATAAATCATCACAAGAACAGGTGGAAACTCAAGAGAAAATATGCAATATATTGTATCATGCATTGATAGCTGAATGTTTGTAATACAAAATATGGCAAAGTAGCCAACCCTTAATTGGACTGTCAATGTACATGTATCCCTAAGTACAACAATGTACATGTATGTCAAAATACATGTATCCAGGACTAGGAGACATAAAAAATCAATCTTTCACTTGGTTTTCCCCTACTTTGCTCTATCAACCATCTCCCTAGGATAGATTTGCATCTCAAAAGTCTGCAAATAAAAGATCCTTATTTTTACCAAATAACTACATTAATAACCTACCATTAACAAACTTAAAAAATTAACTTATGGCCAAATTATTTATGACAAACACACACCAAATCCAATCGGGGTATAGATGCTTGCGGTGTGCTCATGGAAGTCATATCTATAATTGTGCTCTGCAAATAAAATATCATATCTCAATTAATTCAACAATTCAACATTGATCAACATGTTTGCGTAAATTGAATAGAAATAATTGGTCATTAATGAACATCTCACAACAAGAGGAGACCCGGTCACAACCATGGATTGAGCGGAGGGGTCGGGCACTGCTGCTGCTAATGGATAAAATCACCAAATAGAGAAATAGTTAGAAATGAATGCATAAACAATATAGTAACATGGTTAAATACTAGCCCGCACGGGTGTGGCTCATTGGCGATTCGCTTGATATGAAGTTACATGTTGTAAATAGAGGTCATGAGTTCAAAAAACACCCAGGCTTACCTGTGTCCCATGCTTGCGGGTGGTTGTGGGGCACCTAGGGGTATAGTGGTAGTGGGATTGGATCCCTGGACCCCGTGTCATGCAAGTACCAGCCCAGTATCTAGTTTATGATTCCCCTAGTTACAAAAAAGAAAAAGAAAAAAAACATGGTTAAATACTATGCATTGTAATTATTGAAATAGTTACCTCTGTATGACTTGTTGCTATTACAGATGTGACACTAACTGCAGCATCAAGGACTCTTGCTAGGTGAGGTGTAGATGGATCTCCTGTGTGTCTGCTATAGAGTAAATCCACACACTTTCTAGGAGTGGAGCCTCTCTTATAAACTTGTCCCTTCTACACATTTGGACTACGAGGAGAGGCAATTGCTGATTGTTTCTTAAATATAGAAGGTGGTGGCTACAATCACCAATTACTGATGTAGTTAGAAATGCATTGATCAATGAAATAACATGTATTAACAAACTAAAAATGATGAAATACATACCGATGTACGGTATGCTTCAATCAATTCGAAGAAACGCTCCACCACATGTTGACCCCCTATGGGTTGTGTAGTGCTTGTCTCCCCACCAGGGGGGGGATCACTAGATGAAATGATTTTCCTCTGAGGGGGATCTACAACCTACAATTTAGAAAATCGTAAATATTAGATCGTGTAGCATTAATTAACATGTGATAAAAAACTAACATGTATTAAAATAATGACATGTTGAAATAGTTACCTTAGTGTGATTTGTTGTCTCCGAAGGTATGACAACATCTTGTACATCAAACGGTTCTAGTGTATGAACCTCTGGACTATCCTGGGAATCATCGGTGGAAAATTATTTCCCCTCATCCCCTTCTTGTAGGAACTACAAGTTTTAAAATCATTAAAAATATTAGCAATCTATATATGTGTATATTAAGGAAAAATAATTTGCAAATAACACTAAATTGTTAACCATTTACTTACTTGAGTAAAATACCTATTAAATATATCATCTGTCTAGATAGGACCAAAGCAAGGATGGCCGCATACTGTGCATGGGTGGGGCTCTCGGCTATGCTCATGATGTGCAGGTCTAGTGCCACTACTAGATGCTCCTCTACCACTGGAAGGTGTTGGCTCTACCCCACTGGGAGGTGGTGGCTCTACCCCACCAGGAGGTGGTGGCTCTACTCCACCAATTTATGGTGGCTCTAATGGCCTTGCCTAGTATGTACCTTGAAGCTACATGCTATGGCGAACAACCTCCTATGCCAATAGTAGGAATGACTCTTGCGTCTGTGGGACCAACTGATGTGTAGGAGACACATCTGGCCTAGGTAGGTGCCTGCGAGATGGAGCTACTGGACAATTGGGATCTATGTGCCTTGCATTGGGATTGTGTTGAGACATCCCCATATCCCAACACCCTCGTACTCCAAGATATCAAAATTATTAACATGCTTCCCCATAACAAATTCTGCATACATCTTTATAAGAAAATATAACGACATTTCCTTGTTGTTATGTGGTGCTACATCAAATACCATGTACAATCGGTCCATCCAATTATCTATGAATGGTTGATATGTACACCACTCAATAGAAATATGCCTTTTGTTTACATCTGGGATTTCACTTGTCCGTGGATCTCTAAAAAGGGAAAATATATGTTGTTTTGTTATCTTCAACCTCTTAACTTCGTTGTAACTAAGTCCATCAGCATATTCTTGTCTCTTTCTCTCTCTATATGTAGCAATGTATTGGAGTGCACCATTTGACCTACTAAAGGTCTCTATCATTGCATCCAAATTGGATGCAAGCATACGGTGCCTATCATCAACAATAACAATTGAGGCTCGAATGTCTCTGAGCCTCTAAATTTCTCTTTGAATGTATGAGTGTGCATCCATGGTGATCACTGCAATCAAAAAATAAATAAACAAATCATTAGAAACATATACATGTGCTATCATTACATCTCTCAAAAATGAAAAATGTAAAAACTTTGTGCAAGAACGACTACATTACAAACATAAATATCATCTCAATATACTATAATAGCAACTACATGTAAACCAAAGTGGAAGGTGAGGATCAACTAGATGTAAATCGATTAATGATTGATCGCAAAGAGCTCCTTTGTATCTAATTCATATCATGTTCGTGGCCCTTTCGTTGCTCAGAATCTAGTGTATGATGAGGAAGATTTCGTGGTGAAGTCCTCTGCGTCATTAAGAAGGGGAAATATTTTGAATGTGAGGGTTGATCTATGCTTTTTCCATGAAGTAAAGCTCTTATCAGTTGATAGGGATGAAGACCCAAATCCACTGATTGAGTGTCTTGGTGGTGAAGGAGGTAAAAAAAGATGTGGTTGTTCTTCTTTTCAACAAAGTAAGTGGTGTTTCTGTAAGGAGGAGAACCTAGTCCCTTGGGTTTTGGGGGATGATGTAAAATCCATCATGCCGTTGGGTTGGCTTCACAAGCATTGGTTGGAATTTTTTAGGGTAAAATAATGTGTGGGAAAAAACCGTAGGGTTTGGTTGAGTAAAGTCTAGAAAGCAAGCCTAGGTTATAGTCCATAGTTCCTCCTCCTAGCCAAAAGGTGGATGGCATTTTTTTCCCAATTTGCAATAGATGTAGAGAAAATATTGAGAAAAATTTGGTGTTGGGATTCAAATCCCTTATTTCTTGGTGGATGCAAAATTCATTAAGGGGATTGATAGTATGGAGGAATTGCCATATGTTAAATAATAGTTTTGGAATTTTCATTTACTTGGATTTTTAATTTATGGAAATATAAAAATTTATATTTTTATTAAGAAAATGAGGAAACAATGAATATTTGGATTCCTACCTTTACAATCCTCCTTTCTCTTCGAATTCACCCTCCACTTCCACGTTAGCATCCCTGAACGATCAAGCGTTTTGGTTGAACTCTGCCAATGAACAGTGGACACAAAGTGCGGAAGCGACCTATTTTTGGATTTTAATATATTAACAAGAATGCATGAGCATTATGTATTCCAATAACTCTCGAGCGTTATAGAATTCATAATGCTCGCACTCTATGTATTTCTATAACGCTTGAGCGTTATTGAATTCGTAACGCTCGAGCGTCCTGTATTTATATAACACTCACACGTTTTGATTTCCTATCATGTGTGTTAAGTGACATGGCAGGCTCGTTCCTACCCATGCCTAGTTCAAAGAAACATTCGTGCATTTTCCTTTCACTAAAATTTAGCGCGTTTCGTGAAAGCACAATTGCATCTAAAATGTCCCTCAACTTCATGCGAGGGCCCCTATCTTTTCCCAAAATTTCTACATATTACCATGGGTCTGCCTACGGGTCTACCTACAGAATTGGAGATAAGTTGGGGGGAGTGTAACTTTGTTCAGCATTTAGACTATTTGAATATCCCTTTTAGATGGTACTTATGTATGGAAACTGGACATCTATGGAGGAAATGTCTAGGTGGGATACATCCTAAATCTAGGAACATAAGTATGTACATGACTGAACAACATCATTTAAGTAATCATATATACAAGAAATGAAAATTCAAATACTTATCTTTGTTTGGTTGTTGGGTGGACTGGACTCCCTCTTAATCTTTGCTTCCTTGCTGGAGCTACTAGAGTATCTGATAGTGTGCACCTTAACCAATGCTAAAAATGGATGAGAGGTTCTTCCATAGATTATTTGTTTTCCAGAGTCCAACTCTGCAGTAACTTATTCTACTCCTTTCATGTAAAACTTCAGTACAATACATATTCTTCATCACTTGAAGAATATTCACTGTCTTCCCTGGTTCTCTTCCTTGGAGGTTCATCATCCTCTGTAGTGTGAGCATGATGTCTTCTATTGTTGTTCTTCTTCTTGTGGGAGCTGCTTTTGTTCCTAGGACAATCTCTAGAATAGTGTCCCTTCTCATCACAAGTATAACATCGAATGTGAGAAAGATATCTCATGGATTCTCTAAAGTTCTCCCTCTGATTCTGGTGGTGGTGTTCACCCTTCTTGTGATGAGGATGCTCCCTCTTGTGGTTATTCTTCCTGGTGTGTGCTGTGAGAGCCTGGTCTTCATTATCCATCTTTTCTTCTTGAGCTACAATTCGAGCTTCTTCCTGTGAGCATTCCTCCCACAGCCTATTAAATGTGATGAGATTATTTCTAGCACAAATTCCTTGAATGAAGGAATCCCATGACCTAGGAAGACTATTCAAGGTGGTCATCAAAATTTCACCATTCTTTTATCTGAGAGACCCTTGTAAAGTAGGACTGCATGGTATCTGCATTTTGTATCTTGACATTCTTCAATTGATTCCTCAAATTCATCTTTCGATTTATGTTCTTTCTTTCAAATAGCTTGGTCAAGGAATCAAACATCTCCTTTGGTGTCTTTAGAGATGACAAATGTGGTATGAGATGGTCCTTGATAGAATCTACAATGATCCTCTTGGCCTTGACCAAGTTCCTCTTGTGTAAGGCCTTAGCCTCATCTCCCTCTGGGACTGGAACCTCTTCACTTATGTAGGTGTCCAATTCATTCTCTTCTAGGATTAACCCAATCCTATACTTCCATGCTCAGAACTTATCATCCCCTTCAAGATTATCCTCAAGCTTGGTGTGGTGAGACATCTTAATGAGAAACTCAAATGTAAATAAAAGATTTAGGTCTTACCACTTGATTTGTTGAAACTGGATCTGGAGCTGGCTGGGGTTTGAAAGAGAAATCCCAAAAATCCAAACTTGGAATTTCAAACTTCTGTCTGGACAAGGAGATGCAATTGACTGAGGCGAGCAAGCTGGTGTGCTCATATTTTGAAAAATCCAAAAATCGATGCTCCAAAAATGACCTATGAATTTCGGATTTGCAACTTTTGTCAAATTCTGGTTTTCTGGTTTTTCTGGTCCAAAACCTAAACTAGGGTTTGATAGATCCCACCTAGACATTTCCTCCATAGATGTCCAGTTTCCATACATAAGTACCATCTAAAAGGGATATTCAAATAGTCTAAATGCTGAACAAAGTTACACTCCCCCCAACTTATCTCCAATTCTGTAGGCAGACCCATAGATACATCGATATTACCTGGCCAATGCTTCAAAGATATTACTTGACCATAATTGTATAGAAAAACTCGGCAAGAGCATCCAAATATGCCTTCTAACAATATTTTCCTTTCATGGATTAAAACCGAGAAGCCACTTGCTGAGAACCAAAGAGCCCCTTCCAATCACCCATGTCTTCCCCAAAATGAGAGATGCATTCTCCTCAGCCAGAAAATGAAAACAAATCCACTCATTCATTAAGATACTGATATTCAAGAAATATCCCAACATTGGCTTCCAAGCTTCATTGACCCAATTTAACCAATCCAATCTATTCATCTTAATGTACTCCAACCTCCCCACCAGAGCCCTAATAGATAAGCTCTCCACCTATCCATATTTACACCTCTCCCCAAAACTAACAACCCCCTGTCATGCTTTTAGAATTCTTCTAGATCTAGCCCTAGGCCCAATGAGCTTATTCATTTTACTCTTGGAAACATCAAACGCTCCAGAGTTCAATGCAACACCCCCATCATCATCAGGAACAAAAGAGAATCGCCTATCGAAAAACTTCGGATTCACAATAAGGTTTGCTTCAGATTCCAACTCCACAAAAGGAAAAATAGACGTAGACTTCTCGCTTTCCTTCAAAGGGACAAGAAAACCCTTTTTTCGAAAAGGTCGTCCTTCTAGTGAAAAATGTTGTGAAATGTTAGATTTAAGGACACTTGTCTTATGTCCTTTACCTTTGTTATCCAATACACCTAAATTCAATGGGGAAAAGTCTTGTCCCCAACACCCATTTCCATATCGGATGTAAATATCCATCCTACCTTCACCTCGTCATCATCCAACCACCATAATACCTCCTCCTCATCCATCCAATCTAAACAACCCACATGGGATCAAATCCTTAACATAATCCCCTTCTTCCCAATCTTACAAAACCCTCCACAACTACCATTTCAAAACCCTCCATCTCCAACCCACATATATATGACACCAAACCTACCATCATCAACTTATCTACACACGTATTAATATAATAAAAAAATATATATTCTTAATTTAATAATTTAAAAATATATATTATTGAGCAAAATATTTGCCATTTCTTTGTTCAATCTTGTATCATCTTCAGTACAATAATAAGGGGTATTTTGCAATTTCTTTGTTTGATCTTGTATCATCTTTAGTACTATAAGGGGTTTAGATCACGTGCATTAAAACGATGTTGAGTAAACAAGATCGCATGCATTAAAAGGAGGTTGAGTAAACAAGTTTTCTTTATGAACTTAATGGAATGAGTTTTTTTTGTAAAATTAAGATTTGTGAATTTCTATTTTTTTTAAAAATTATTTATCCAATTTTTTTACTCTAAAATTGTCAAAAGTGTTAAAAATTATATAAAAATCTTAAAAATTTGAATATTTTTACAAAAATATTGTTGAACGTTTTATGGTTGCAAATTTAAAAATTAATTAAATTCCCCAAAAAAATTACACTTTAAGAAATTTATAAATCCTTAAAAAATTTCATAATGAGATAAAAATGTAATTAAGAAATTTACAAAAATAATTAAAAAGTTTACAAAGATTATCACGCTGAAGACTAATGTTGTTGCATGAGCCGGAATAAAACAATCCTATTTGTAAACTACACGGCACACTGAAGACTAATGTTGTTGCATGAGCCGGAATAAAACAATCTTATTTGTAAACTACACGGCATAAAGCTGTGAGATTAAACTCCAACCTTCGGTTCATGTGGTCGTCTAGATCCTCATATTTTCATGGTTTGAGGTCCTACCGGGATTCGAACCCAGGTCACTGGATTCAAAGTCCAGAGTGCTAACCACTACACCATAGAACCCCGTGTCAAGTGAAAGACTGTATTTTATGTGAAGGTCAATGAAATAATATCTGCAAACATAATATAACTTATTGCACTTTGGAGCTTTTTAAAATCAACTCTGAAGTGGCCTTTCTTTGCAGCATGGCGTTGGTTCTCTACGGAGGTTTGGCTTCAACGTGTGAATATGGTGATTTTTTTAAAAGAATTAGTTTTCATAAATTATGAAAGTGTTTTAAAAAAATATAAATTGTTACAGCTATCTGCTATATTGTATGTTTTGCTTTAAAAAATATAAATTGTTACAGCTATCTGCTATATTGTATGTTTTGCTTTATAACTATTTAGCACCTGATGCTTTATCAAAAGTCCTGGTTTTTAATGAGCTTGTCTAATACTATTATGTTATGACTAAGTGTTTAATATTTATATTAATAGATGAATATCCAAATTTGGAAAATTGTTATATTGAAGGTATGCAATTAAAAGTAGGGTACTCCTTAATACTAGGTCGTTTTTAACCACTTATTGGTTTTGACTATGAAATATCATATTTATAATGTGTAAGACATTGATTGGTGTAAGAATTTATCATGCATTTATGCTGACATATTTTAGTGGACAATATATCTTCCGCACGTTGTTGGAAATAAACAAAAGAAGAGAAAAAACGATTTGAAGCAATCACACTTTTCTCGTACAAAATTTCATAAATTTATTGTTGCATAAGTAACATTTTTAGGGATATTTATGCTTTTGTAAGGTGTAATTTGTGGCTTTTAGGGATACAAGATAGAATTGGCTTGATACAAGATAGAATTTGCTTGGTGTAGGGTAACCATATCTATTGCCAGCTTGTAAATCGCAGATTAAATCTTTCTAGAACTATTTCCGATCACTTCCGCGTCGTTGCAAATCTATTCTGTTTCCGATCACTGCCACGTCGTTGCAGATCCATTCTGGGAAAAAAAATATGTTTTTCGCCTTATTTTCCTTGTTTTAACTCTGTTTCCCTTGAAACTTCACCAACACCTTTGAAATCCCATTCTGCATATTTCATTCATGAGGACCCTATCCCAAATTCCAGTTCCCAAAGCCAAAAATTTCACATTTGTCTATTTTTAGGGTTTGACATAACTTCTTCGATTTTCACCCAATCGCCTTCAAATTTTGCCACAGTGTTCATTTCATATTTCTGCTTCTTTGTCCCTCTGTGACAAATTTTCCCATTCTTTAACCTCGCTTTTAAAATTCCCATTTTTTGCTTCCCTGTCCATCAAAAAGTGTCCAACACCTAGTCAAACCCCAATTACCGATCAGAGTTTTTCCTGTTAGTTTTTCATCATTTAATTCAATATGATCTAGGATCTTAACTAGGAGAACAACATGTACAACATATCAAACACAAGAGACAAGAGACACAAAGCATTTCACCGGGGAAAACCAAGAAGGTGAAAAACCCTGCAACTTCCTCAGAGATAGACTAAGCACCAATACAAAGATCACCAAGATGAAACCCCAAAAGATAGATGTCTTCAACAACTACTCCTCCTCCGCTTGTGTGCACTCCTCTCTCTCAACTATGCGAGTTGGATGAGTGAGTGAATGAATAGAATGAGAGAGTCACACTCTCTATTTATACTTTAACTTAGCCTGTCTTTTACCCTAACTAGGTTGACTTCCTAAGGGAGTCTAATAACCCTTCCACTTAACTCATACAGGGCTGACCCCACCAAGGTGGTCTAATAACCCATCAAATATAAGTTATGACACTTACAATATAACTTGTGACACTTGCAAATACAAATGACGACACTTCCAATCGGAGGAAGAATACATCTCCGTTGGGGATACAATAAAGTACAAATATAATACATACAATATACAAGTGAATATTTTCTGAAGTTACAAATACATCAACACTCCCTCTTAACTAGGAAGGTATTCTCTTGACACAGGTCATCAATATATATAGGCACAAGTCTTCAATACTGGAGTTGGATCATCGTCACTGGATCACTGAAGCATCATTGTCACTGCTGTTGTACTCGTCATCTCGATCACTGGTGCTATCTCTCAATTCTTCTCGTCATACGAATTTCTATAGAGCCATCCCTTTTTCATGTTGGATGTAGGCCTAACCTCCATGTAGGTCTTCATCATCTCTGCGAGCAACCTATCCGGTGGAATCTCGGGACTGATTATATGCATCTGCAAAACCTCGAAAGAGCATCCCAGGACTGATTATGAGCTTCCTGCTCAACCTATAGGATCTCCCAGGGACCTATTATATGCAGACTTCGCAAAACCTCGAAAGAGCATCCTAGGACTGATTACGAGCTTTCTGCTCAACCCATAGGATTTCCCAAGGACCTATTACATGCTATCAGGAAAAACCTCGAAAGAGCATCCTAAGACTGATTACATGCTATTAGGAAAAACCCCGAAAGAGCATCCCAGGACTGATTACGTGCCAAGCACAACCTACAGGATCTCCCAGGGACCTATTATATGCCAAGCACAACCTGCAAGATCTCCCAGGGACCTATTATATGCCATTTCACAACCTGCAACATATCCACGGACATAGAGTATCATCCTGATACTCATAATCATACTGATCATCCTCGCACGGAGCTTCATTCTGATGCTCATGATCATACTGATCATCATCATATAGAACATCATCCGAATGTTCATAGCGAAGCATCGTCCTGATGCTCATCACACAACACTTACATCCACAACCATGGGGAGGACCCTCCTACCACCATGATTGGAAGGGCTCCAGCATCTGTGTCCAGGGTATTTTTTAAGGATTATAAAAGTAGACTTAAGTGTAGTATTCTAGGCGATTATTTTGGGTTGACAAAAAATATATAGATTGGTAGGCGAATAATAAATATGAAACATACAATTTATTACTAAAACTTGTAATTTTTGGTGAATATTATGATAAAAAACCTATTTTATGTAAATATAGGTGATATTAGAGACTAAAAATGACCAAATAGCGAATTTATTTTTTGAAAAAATGCCCAAAAAATAGCCAATTGGCGAAATTTCGCCCCTAAAATTTTTCCTACCTGTGTCCCGTCACTTCCTCCTGGAAGTATCTTCGATCTAAAGAACACCAAGCCTCTCTTTGAAGTACTTGAACTTCACCTTGGCTAGTGGTTTGGTCAACACATCTGCTATCTGCTTGTCCATCGCAACATACAGGAGCTTCACTACTCCTCTCTGCACCATATCCCTGATATAGTGATACTTGATCTCGATATGCTTCGACTTGTCATGGAACATCGGGTTCTAAGAAAACATCACACAACTCTGGTTGTCACGAAAGATACAAGTACCATCCGACTAGAGATCAAACAAGTCAGACAGTAGCTTCCTTAGCCACACTACCTCATAACTAGCCGAACAAGCTGCGACATACTCTACTTCGATTGTACTCAGTGCTACACAGGATTGCTTCTTGCTAAACCAAGAGATCACACTTGATCCCATACCGAAGCAGCACCTCGAATTGCTCTTCCTATCTGCAGCACTGCTTGCCCAATCTGAATCAACATAACCCTCTAGGTTAAACTTTTGATTCGCATCATACTTGAGCCCATAATCAATCGTACCCTTCAGGTACCTCAGAATATGTTTTACAGCAATCAAGCGAACATGTCTAAGATCTGTCAGGAACTAGCTCAAAGTGTTCACGGCAAAGCAAATATATGGTCTCATTTTCGTGAGGTACATCAAGGACCCAATCATCTGACGATACATTGTGGTATCAACTGAATCTGATGAAGCATCACTCAATATCTTCAGGTTCGATGCCATATGTATGGCCATGGCCTTGCAGTCCATCATCCCGAACTGCTTCAAGATCTCTACTGCATACTTCCCTTGTCCAAGGAATATTCCATCTACACTCTGCCACACCTCCATACCTAGAAAGTAATGCATCATACCAAAGTCCTTCATCTCGAACTCGGCAGCAAGCTTCCTCTTTGTATCAACAATCAAACCAATCTCACCTGTCACAAATAGGTCATCTACATATAGTAGAAGTATCATTGGATTTCCTTCCTCAACCTTGTAGTAAAGGTTGGAATCCGCTTTACTCTTGTTAAATCCCAAACTAGTCAGGAAGCTGTCAATCCTACTGTACCATGTCCTGGGTGCTTGTTTCAAACCATACAAGGATTTCTTCAATTTGCACACATGTGACTCCTTGTCATGTGTCTCAAATCCGAGTGGCTACTCCACATACATTTCCTCTTCGACTACACCATTCAAGAAAGCTATCTTGAAATCCATTTGGTGTATCTTCCACTTCATCACGGAAGCCAAAGCAAGTAATGTTCTGATGGAAGTCTATATGGCTGCAGGTGCAAAAGTTTATTCATAATCTATCCCTTCTTTCTGGGAGAAGCCACGATCCACAAATCTTGCCTTGTATTTATCTATGCTACCATCTACAGCATGCTTGATCTTGTAGATCCACTTGGAAGTCACAACAGACTTCCCTTCTGGTCTCGGGACCACATCCCAGACATCATTCTTCATGATCGACTGGTACTCCTCGATCATGGCATCCTTCCATTACTACATCCCTGATCCTGGGAACTTCATATTCTTCAATATCTTCAATAGGTAGTTCTCTTGAACTTCGTCACTGGAACAAATGTTGTTGTCCTTCTTTTGTAGGTGTTTGTACATGATCTTTCCTACAAGTCAAATTCAATTTCATGATTAGAAACATCTCATAGTTTTCAGAACAAAATCTTATGCATAAGGACATATATCATACAATCATGCAATTATCTTATCCAATGCTTCAATAGAACATTTATCCATATCCTGTAACTTTATAGATGCCTTCCATCTATACCAGAACATTATTAAGAGTGTGCACTACTCCCAACATGTCAGCAAAGAGGTTTCATTCTAGATAAGTAGCAACGGGATGTTTGTAACATACCCTTTAAGCTGGAAAACATTTTTTGTTTAGAAACATTATGATAACTTTTATTGTAAAGTTATTGGACAGGTGTCCAATGATGACTATAATTTGCACAATATATTATTATTTAATAAATAAAATAGGAGACAAAAACCTAATAGGACTGTTGAAAGAGTGGTTACTGATCCACTAGGTGGAATGGAATCTGGGGTAGAAGGCAATGGACAAGTGGCAGCATCATGATGCAACTAACTAGCTGTTGGTATGGGACAACTCCCTTGAAATGTGGTCATAGTGCCCTGAAAGATGGGACTGGAGCTTGAGGCTCATTTATTCTAAACTGACCACTAAAAGACCTAGGAAGTCTATATAATAGCCATCAAATTATGAACTGAGGTTCATCACTTTCCCTGACGATGAAATTTACCTTGGGGTTTTGCTGTGTTTGCACCCAAGAGATTTGATGAGGGGATATGTTGTTGTTGATCATGTTATTTCATCAAGATAATTATTTCATTATCAGTTCGAAGGTTTTTAGACATTGCAATTCCTGTATAAGCAGAGTCAACGAATACACAATAGACATGACTGTAGATCAACTAGTTAGGATTGAGTTAACAAAACAATCACAGGAGATTTACAAAAAATTTAGTGAACACAGGTTTATGCTGAGAGCTCATCATAGAGCTTAGTTAAAGCTTTTTATTTTCAAATCAAGGGCTAAACCCTAGTACAGGAAACACTTCTCTATTCGTTTAAGACACAATAACAGCTTAGAAACAAAACGAAGCATGTACAAGCTGTAAGCCTTGTCAACAATTACATTTATCCATTATTCCTTTAAAAACAAACAGTCATATTACAGTTTCACAAAAACATTCACTCATCGATTCATAACCTATATAAACACAAAGGTTTCCAAATACATTGCTTATACTCATATCATCGACGAGTTACAGATCTTGTTCACAGGTCAAACCCTAAATGTGGGATCAGATTTATAACATAAAACAAAACTTCATACAGGCTGTAGGCCAAAACTAGATACAAGTTATCTAGTTTGTAGCAAACAGACGCATTGTTTTACAGACTTTAAACACTTATATTTTTAACCTTAGTCTTATACAAAGAAAAATGATAATCGTAGTCATGAAACACCTTGAAGTACTCTATTCAAGTATGGGGGTAAAACCCTTGTTTATAAAACCATTGCAAGCATGGTCGTTCCCTTATGGGCCGAGGCACATCCTCCCCATACTTTTAAACAACATGCAAAAACCTTTATCTACAAAACTCTCTGAGTTATAAAATACAACAGACAGAACACTAAACAGTTGACCATCTCATCTATACAGGGTCTCAAGACATGGCCGAGGCTTACCGGTTGGGTATAGCTGTAGCCAACCTACGACACCAAACTGTATCATAACCAACGAGTTGTTACCCTACAAAAATAACATCATGATGGTGGTTAAAACCATTGTCTTATCAAAGAATGAAGATTCAGCTTGAACAAACACTTAAAGATCGAATATGAAAGTTACAAGAGGAGTTCGAACACATTACCATGAGATTGAAAGTCGTAGTAGCTTCAACGCCAAGCCTGAGGTAGTTGCAACCAAACCCTTGTATCGACGAATGCCAGTGAAGTTGAGCCAACACTTATTTGATACAATGAAACAACACCGAGAAGAGGTAGCAAGGTCCTCTGACCATACATTACAAACCCATTATCAAACTAAACAAACCCTCAAACAAGTCAAGTATCGAATCCACCTAAAAGATAAATTCTAAGATGGATAACAACAATCTTCAACATTGTATAAATTAGATAAAGCTCGGCTCCATATTATTAGAGATCACGAGTTCGAAACTCAGGAAACTACGCCTTTTTGGGGAAGAACATCAAGTCTAAAAACCCACAGCCTGTCGGCCGCGCAGAACCACCACCACCAAACGACTCTAACACATTAAAACTCATCAAATACAGCAAGGTAGGGTTTAACCACATCATTGAAATCCCTGCCAAGATCAATGGCGTAGATCATTGGTGAGATCTACGAAATCACCAACCTGCCATCACATTTATTAAGCCATTACTATCACAGCCACGGTGGAGCCTGATCACCAACGTTCAAAGCATCAACAAGCTACAACTAAGCACTCCGAGGTTACACTAAGACACATTCATGTGAACTAATTACAATATGCTATCCACGGTAGACTTCCACTATTTTCTTGTTAGTTGTGTGCATTCAATGCACAGGAGACATTACCTCTGCCAACCTGTAATGCACATTAACGTTCACATCAAGAATTAATACAATAGGGTTACGTTTATGCTAAGGTCGAGACTCATTACTCTTGTAGCATTTAGTTAAGGGTTGGAGGTATTTACATAGGCCATGTAGAATGCATATAATTCAATTTAGATCTCATCAAGACTAATGCTAGACCACGAAATTACACACACCAATAGAATACTTGGTTAGCATTTCAATACTGCAATTAATCCATAATATTTGTACATAGTTTGTATATCACTTGTATCTATTTGCATAGTGTATGTTATCAAATAGATAGCATAGTATCCCATGGTGCCATATTAACATACCTTTACACAATGCACATTGTTTGCACATAGATAATAGGATTTGCATATAATTCATATTAATTGCAAGTTAGTCATTAAGAATTAAAGAGTGGGGTATACAATGGAAAACATAATGTGTATATAGTATCATGTAAGTACCACGTAGGGTTTTACAAGGCACACCACTCACATTATATAAATGTGATAGTGGTTAAAAATGCCAACAACTCTATTCTTGCAAGGATTGGACAGTAATCTTGTAAACACTTTAAAACAGACCTTAGAGACATACTTTTTGAACAATTGTAGACATACACTTATATACTTTATAATGCATGAAGAAAGAGAAACATTTTAGATCATATTATCATTGCAGGTTATAGACCTTAAAACAGGTTAACAAACAGTTGTACTTGGAACTTCTACAAATTGCCACGGAGGTAGAAGGTAGGCTATTACATACAAAAAACATGATGGAAACAAATAATTCTGGATACAACACTGTGATACGAACATTCTAGATCTTCTTGATAAACTTTTGATTCCTTTCGCAACTTTTATCTCTTACCTGTCAATCTGTCACAAGTACGAATTCACACGCTTTAGCAGGAATGCTAAGTAAGCCTCGGGGCATCTGAAGGACCCCTTCATCAACCAAACAAAAGTACATTAGTCCAATAGTGGTATCAACTTTCGTAAACAACAACAGAGGAGATGTATAGCAGCACAACTAAATATAGATAACATTTCAGGCATTGTTCTATTTCCGCATTATTAAATAGCATTTATTTTCACGTAGAAAAGTTTTAAAATTTTGTGATTTTTCCGGGATGTTACAATGTTGTATAGTACCATAGGCCACTTACCCATTACTTACATATTAGTAGTATCTTGTTCATTAATGCAAATTTTCTAAAATGCATAATATACATCCTAAATCTAGGAACATAAGTATGTACATGACTGAACAACATCATTTAAGTAATCATATATACAAGAAATGAAAATTCAAATACTTATCTTTGTTTGGTTGTTGGGTGGACTGGACTCCCTCTTAATATTTGCTTCCTTGTTGGAGCTTCTAGAGTATTTGATAGTGTGCACCTTAACCAATGCTAAAAATGGATGAGAGGTTCTTCCATATATTATTTGTTTTCCAGAGTCCAACTCTGCAGTAACTTATTCTACTCCTTTCATGTAAAACTTTATTACAATACATATTCTTCATCACTTGAAGAATATTCACTGTCTTCCCTGTTTCTCTTCCTTGGAGGTTCATCATCCTCTGTAGTGTGATCATGATGTCTTCTATTGTTGTTCTTCTTCTTGTGGGAGCTGCTTTTGTTCCTAGGACAATCTCTAGAATAGTGTCCCGTCTCATCACAAGTATAACATCGAATGTGAGAAAGATATCTCATGGATTCTCTAAAGTTCTCCCTCTGATTCTGGTGGTGGTGTTCACCCTTCTTGTGATGAGGATGCTCCCTCTTGTGGTTATTCTTCCTGGTGTGTGCTGTGAGAGCCTGGTCTTCATTATCCATCTTTTCTTCTTGAGCTACAATTCGAGCTTCTTCCTGTGAGCATTCCTCCCACAGCCTATTGAATGTGATGAGCTTATTTCTAGCACAAATTCCTTGAATGAAGGAATCCCATGACCTAGGAAGACCATTCAAGGTGTTCATCAAAATTTCACCATTCTTTTATCTGAGAGACCCTTGTAAAGTAGGACTGCATGGTATCTGCATTTTGTATCTTGACATTCTTCAATTGATTCCTCAAATTCATCTTTCGATTTATGTTATTTCCTTCAAATAGCTTGGTCAAGGAATCAAACATCTCCTTGGGTGTCTTTAGAGATGACAAATGTGGTATGAGATGGTCCTTAATAGAATCTACAATGATCCTCTTGGCCTTGACCAAGTTCCTCTTGTGTAAGGCCTTAGCCTCATCTCCCTCTGGGACTGGAACCTCTTCACTTATGTAGGTGTCCAATTCATTCTCTTCTAGGATTAACCCAATCCTATACTTCCATGCTTGGAACTTATCATCCCCTTCAAGATTATCCTCAAGCTTGGTGTGGGGAGACATCTTAATGAGAAACTCAAATGTAAATAAAAGATTTAGGTCTTACCACTTGATTTGTTGAAACTGGATCTGGAGCTGGCTAGGGTTTGAAAGAGAAACCCCAAAAATACAAACTTGGAATTTCAAACTTCTGTCTAGACAAGGAGATGCAATTGACTGAGGCGAGCAAGTTGGTGTGCTCATATTTTGAAAACTCCAAAAATCGATGCTCCAAAAATGACCTATGAATTTCGGATCTGCAACTTCTGTCAAATTCTGGTTTTCTGGTTTTTCTGGTCCAAAACCTAAACTAGGGTTTGATAGATCCCATGGTTCTACCCAACCAAAAACATTGATCTTAGTCTCTAAATTTCAATTTTGCTGAGGAGAGCAATCCTATGCTGAGAGCAATCCAAAATTCCACTTATGTCAAAAGCCTTGATTTCCCGCAGCAATGACAAGCCAAAAATGAAAATGCTCAGAATCCAATTCTGTTTTGACAGAAATATATGCCATATTGTTTCTGGTGCATCTTTGAAATTTCAGATCCTCAGGGTCTGAAACTTCGGCCTGTGGTAGACTGACCTGTCATCTTTCCAACCCCATAGATCTTATCTCCAATGGATTCTCCATGAGAGAGATATGCTAAGTGTCGCAACATGGTGACCTGTTTATGGGATGAAACAACATAGTGAATTTGTATGGAGTACCACATGTCACTGTTTCAACTTCGGCCTCTGAAAAATCAGACCTATGAAACTACCACCCGTTTTCTAACTGCCACATTTTACAGGATTCCATTTGGATCTTCCTATCCCGAGATATGACCTTTGTGCCTAAGTCACTTGTTTAGGGCTGCATTCTGGAAGAGGCAGAAACCCTAACTTGTACGAATCATATCTCACAAAGTACAATGAATCTAAGGCTGAAATGTTTACACACGGTACATCCGTGTCTGATATGCGACCTACAAAAAATTCAGATCTTGAACCTTTTCCAAAACGTATTTATAGCGAAAGTTCCATGATGACTAGTTTTACTATACCAAGCACTAGCTTCCAATTTGTCGCAAGTGCAACAAGTGTCGTAAATGCCATACAATGCCTTCCTTCAGGCTAGCTCTGATACCATGTTATTTTTTCATCATTTAATTCAATATGATATTTGATCTTAGCTGAGAGAACAACATGTATAGCATATCAAACACAAGAGACAAGAGACAAGAGACACAAAACATTTCACCGGGGAAAACCAAGAAGGTGAAAAACCCCGCAACTTCCTCAAAGATAGAATAAGCACCAATACAAAGATCACCAAGATGAAACCCCAAAAATAGATGTCTTCAGCAACTACTCCTCCTCCACTTGTGTGCACTCCTCTCTCTCAACTATGCAAGTTGGATGAGTGAGTGAATTAATAGAATGAGAGAGTCGCACTCTCTATTTATACTTTAAATTAACATGTCTTTTACCCTAACTAGGACGACTTCCTAAGGAATTCTAATAACCCTTCCACTTAACTCATATATGGTCGACCCCACCAAGGTGGTCTAATAACCCATCAAATATAAGTTACTACATTTACAATGTAACTTGCGACACTTGCAAAAACAAATGACAACACTTCCAATCGGAGGAATAATACATCTCCGTTGGGGATACAAGAAAGTACAAATGTAATACATACAATATAGAAGTGAATCACTTCTGAAGTTACAAATACATCAACATTTCCAAAATCCAAATTTCCCTTTACTAAAGAATCTTATGCTTTTGTTTTTCTACCCATTCACAAAAAAAAAACTCCTGGTTATGGTTGTCACCCGCACAGGAGCACAAATCATGGAGGAAGAACTTGCAACCCTAAAAACCAAAATCCAAGATCTGGATGAAATATTTCTCAGCCTCCATCTTCAGCATTCAGCCGTGAACAATAAATGACAACCATAATATTTTGTAGCCACTGGGTTCTCTTCTTCCAACAATTTTCGTGGGCCGAAGCTAGATTTTCCTCGCTTTAGTGGGAATGATCCGACTGGATGGATATACCGGGCATAACAATATTTCAGTCTGCATAATACTTTTGATGTCCATAAAGTTCCACTTGCATCGTTTCATTTGGAACATGAAGCCCTTCAATGGTACCGTTGGTACATCAAGGCTCATGACGAGCCCCAATGGACGGATTTTTTCCAACTCCTTTTGCAACGATTTGGTCCTAGTGCTTTTGATGACTTCACAGGAGCACTCACTAAACTTCACCAAATTGGCACTGTGAGAGAGTATCAGACATAATTTGAGAAACTGAACAATCACACAGAAGGATTGTCTGATGAATTCTACAAGAGTTGTTTTATTAGTGGTCTCAAGAATGAAATCCACTCAGAGGTTAAAATGTTATGTCCCAACACAATGATGAAAATCCCAGAGTTGTCTAAGTTGGCGAAGGATAAGATCACAGGCCAACAACGCTCCAAATCCACTTTTGTTCCATTCAAAAATATGGTTTCCCAACGACCTCCCATCATGCAAGTTCCTCGACCAACTCCTATCAAGCATTTGTTTGAAGTAGAGATGCGAGCACGTAGAGAAAAAGGGCTTTGTTATAATTGTGATGAGAAATTTACTAGGGGACATAGATGTGTTGAGAAACAACTCTATCTCTTGGATGTGGATTCTTCGCTTTCCTCTAAACTTGGTGAAGAAGCTACATATACACTAGATGCTCAGGTCGACATTCAGCAGCCGCCTGTTGACCCTCCATCTTTGGACGATCACCCAGAGATATATCTCCATGCTTTAGCCGGAGTCACCACCCCACAAACAATGCGGGTCAGGGGTTACTTCAAGAAGCTCCCTCTTACAATAATCATTGATTTTGGTAGCACTCATAACTTCATTGACCCTCAGATCGCCAAACATGTTGATTGTTTTGTCCATCCTTGCTCCAACTTTGAAGTCATGATTTCCAATGGGGGAACCTTACCTTGCAAGGGGAAGTGTCACAATGTGCGTATCTCTATGGAATATTATAACCTGTGCTCTGACATGTTTTCCTTGTCCTTAGGCAGATGTGATGTGGTTTTGGGCTCTCAATGGTTACGCACACTTGGCCCCATCTTATGGGATTTTGCTGAATTTTGGATGCATTTTTCAATTAATGGGAAAAAGCACACATTTACGGGCTTGCAACCAGGGTCTCTCCGCATCATCAGTTCACATCGCCTAGAAAATATCCTTAAGAAGAATTCACATGGTGTCATCGCTCAGCTCCATTCCATTCAGATGCACCCATCAACGGTCTCCACTACTCCCTTGGATAGATATGCAGGTGTCTTTGTTGAACTAGTGGGATTGTTGCCTTCAAGAGACCTTTCTGGTCATAATTTAGCCGCCTCTCCATCTGAGAAGGAAATGATGGCTATTTTGCATGCAGTACAGAAGTAGAATCCATACCTACTAGAGAATTATTTATGCATCAAGACTGATCACCAGAGTCTGAAACATTTCCTGGAACAACGGGTCTCCTCCCAACACACCTGAAATGGGTTAGCAAACCCATGGGTTATGCCTATGAGATCACTTACAAGACGGGTAAGGACAATCTTGTGGCGGATGCTCTTTCTCGCACATTTGATGACCCAGTTTTTATTTCAGATATTTCTATGCTTGTTCCAAATTGGTTGCAATCTGTTCAGCGAGGATATGTCTTCTATGAACTCCATGCTTCTCCTTTAGCAGGGCACTCTGGGTTCTTCAAAACATATGAGCGAGAATAGTGTAAATTCTTTTGCCAGGGACTGAAAATGACAATTCAATAGATGGTGGTTGAATGTGATACTTTCCAGGTCAACAAGGGTGAAACGACACTCCTTTCGGGATTACTCAAACCTTTCCCCACACGGATTTGGACAAATATTTCTATGGATTTCCTTGAAGGGATCTAGTGGAACAATACTGCATCTAAAATGACTCCATATGAAGCAATCTATGGTTAGGCACCACTAGTTCTTCTTCCATACACCCTCAACAGTTCACGAGTTCAGGAAATTGACTCGGTACTTCGAAACCGCGATCAGATTCTTCTCATTTTGCAGGACAACCTTCACATGGAAAGAATTCGAATGAAACGACAAGCCGATCAACACCGTTCTGAGTGCACTTTTCAAGCACATGATATGGTATTATTCGTCTACAACCTTCCAAGCAATCCTCTCAGAAACTCAAAATGCATCATCTTCTCTCTCAATCTATCACAGAGGTATTAATTCAGCGGAACGGAATGCAACTAGAGGATGCTACACATGAACCACTCCTTCAGATTCTGCATCAATTTCCACATCTATATCTTTGAGGAAAAATCTTTTTCTAAAGGAGAGGGGATGTTAGGAACCTGTGTCAACCCTTCTCTTTACTTTGTTAGTATATTGTTGTTGGATGCATATGCTTTGTAATTCGTCCCATAGTATTTTTTGATCCATAGTTTGTATTAGCCCATAGTATTGATCCATAGTATTGAACGCATATGCTTTGTAAGTCGTCCCATAGTATTATATGTCCCATGGTATCGATCCATAGTATTGGGGCCTAGAATTAGTATATAAGTTTGTGTTGAGGCCAATGAAGGCACGATGAAGTTATTTGTATTGAGCTTGCTCAAAGGACATTGCCCCGTCGAAGTGGACCATGATCAATAAATCAATTCTAAGTTCTATTATTTCTGCTATCTCGTGCAATTTCATTACTTAATTGTTGCAGGTTCCTCACAGTATATAGGAATTCCATCAAAACTTCCACTGGCTTCACGCCTTTTCAATTGGTCTATGGACTAGAGGCAGTACTACCTATAGAGTGCGATATTTCGTCATTGAAACTCGATGCTGAACTCTTACCCAACACCACCGCCGAGGAAGAACGATTTCTCTACTTGGAAAAACTCAACTAAACCCAATGTGATGCAGCTCTCGCTAACGAGGCTCATAAGAAGCGCATCAAGGTCCAGTATGACAAGTTAGTCAAACCTTGTATCTTCAATGAGTGATATTTGGTCCTCATTTATGACTAAAAACATGATAAATTGGTGGCAGGAAAACTTGAGTCCATGTGGCATGGTCCATATGTGGTTAAGTGTGTGTTGGAAAAAGGAGCATATGAACTTGAGGACTACGATGGAATATATTTGGGGGAGCCTCGCAATGGGCTCTACCTAAAGCGGGTACTATGCCTGAATCATTTACGCATTGGTACTTTGTATAGATTGTAGATGCCGTGTGTTTTGCTTGGTGTAACACTTTATTTTTAGTGTGTTAGGATCTTATCATTCCGCTTATACCATGTTCTGCATGGATGTGCATATGGAAACTTGTTTCGTATTTGTAGATGACGCTAGCCGACACACCCGTAAACTCACTTCAGAAGCTTGGGTACTTTATTCCCCTACTGGCGAACTGATTAGCTCAAGAGGAACTTTCTTAGGGTTTGAGACCAACAATTCCACCGAGTATCATGCAGTAATTGGATTATTGAATGACATTTGTTCCTTGGGTGTGGACCACCTTGTTATCTATATTGATTCACAACTAGTGGTCTCCCATATTAACCGAGTCTACACTATCTGTGATCCCATGTTACTCCACCTATTCCGGTGAGTACGTCTTTTGGAGAGGTCTTTTGAGTCAATTCAATACCTGCACATTCCGAGAGACATGAACATTGTTATTGATTCCTTGGCCAATTTTATATTAGATTGGTACATTGCACATTTGTAACATTTCCATCAAAGATGTATAAAATGACACAACATGTAAAATACTCACAGTATGTAAGCAAACATCCATAAGATCCCCAATCATCATAGAACACATAATGTATAAATCCGCAAAATAGTGTTTTTATATATTTAATCATCATGTACAAAAATGTGGTACTGATACAAAATCTAAAGCACGTAGGATTTCGTTAGGTCCTAGCTACAAAAATATGAATCTTATAGCTTTCAGTGCATATACATCACACATGATCTATCCTAGTGGTTGCTCATGATAGTATATGAAGGCCCTAGCTACTCTGCGGAGCAGTGGAACAAAGCGTGTTGAGACTCCAACAGTCTGACACTAGTAGCGGTGAGATAGATCATCTATGGATATGTCAGGTATTTCCAACGTCAATATCTGGAGGTTCTCCTCCAGCTCGTTCAACTCCTCTGCTACATCCTAATGAGCAACCGCTATATCCCGTACTACCCCTCTCCGCTCGATCGGAGAATCACCTATCAGGAAAGATGGACCAACATATGCATCGAACAAGTTTGAACCATCAATACTACTCCCAAAACATTTAAAAATTATAAAAGGAAAAAAAAAAAAAAGAGTTTCATTCTTACCTAGGTCTCCCCACTACTCGCCCTCAGGAAGGGCTAAGTCTGGGTTTGCCCTGAAATCTGTACCCGTGTAAGAATAATCCTCAATCATGAAGAGCTGTCTGCGTAACCACCTGAAGAATGTGGGACCAAATATAATGATGGGAACCCCGCCTCCATGGTGGGCCATGACCTCGGACCACCTGACCATGTGAGGATCTCGCGGATTGAGTTCCTCCAACTCACATTGTGGCCTCAGCAATGGGACCCGTTCCAAGAAGAACGAGACCACGATGGACCTGTTTCTGCTCACCCAGATGACATTTGGTGAGTTGTTCCCTATCATTGGTGAGGATCCCCTCACACCAGTTGAAGACAGTAGGTTCCATGCACTCGTTGGTATAGAGAATATGGGTCTTGGTGGCCTGATGATCAGCCTTGTTTCCTGCCACCCGCTCTATGGTAAATAGTACAGTGCACAAGGGTCGATCTCTGACATTCTTGATGGGAATTTTCCCAGCAAGCATTTGTGTTCCCGCCATCCAAAATTGAGCCACCAATATCTTAGTAGACTGGTCACTACCCCTCGGACCGAGTGGTGAAACTGAGGCTCCCCTCCTGGATAACCCCGCCAGAAAATAAACATCCTCCACATCCAAAGTAAGAATGTGGGAACCCACACGTAAGTGCTGCTAATATGGATCCCATAATTCGATCAGGTAATCCAATAACGATACTTGGGCCCTCATGCCGTGTACATGAAATAACTTTAACAAACCACAACGTTGCAATGCATTCATTGAATTTGGGTCATTTTCCGCTTGGGAATCTTCTATTTCGTGCTCTCTTTCCTTCCATTGGACCATGGTGTGAGTCAAAACCTGCATGAACATCAAATTGATGCATATTAGAACCTTTCTCAAGCATTGGATTGGGCTCTTTTGGCCCCATTTTTTTATTTTTCCATGTGGATATGCACTGACACACCCCGCCCTTGTGGATAGTGCATCAGTGACACACTTTCACCATGTGAGAAGCGCGTCAGAGAGACATCGACACACTTCCCACAAGGGGAAAGCGCGTCGCCCGGGACATGTGCAATCCCCTACTTTACAAGCCAAAAGCCCCTACAAATTAGCCAAAAAACATAAATCTAATCCACTAGAAAGGTAGATAGTAGGGTTTAGGCCTACCTGTCGCTGCCATGGCGAAGAATAGATGACTGCGGCCTCTGCAATTGACCTTTGAAAATCAGATCCAAAGGGGTGTTGTTACTATTTCCAATTTGGTAAAAAAAACATTGGCAACTATTTCTTACTATTTGACTTTTATATAAAAGAAAATGGAATATTCCCTTTTTAATTTTTATTTTATGGGTCATTTTTGCTATAGTTGGTAATATCTTACATCTAAACACCTTATTATCATTTCTGACTTAGTTTTTGGAGTCTATAGATGAAGTGAAGCGGTGTTCTGACTTTAGCGACCATTGTTCATGTTTCATACTTTTCATCAAATGTGAGTAAGTCGTTGAGCATTTTTTATGCTATTATACCGCTCATTAAAATCAAATATTAATGGCATCGAGCTTACTTTTGTCCTTTATTGTGCTCGTAAAACTATGAGAATGAGTCACCGAGTTACATTTTATCACTTTATTGGGCTCATAAAACTCCCACGAAAAAAGAACCCCTCGGAGTTCTTCTTTAAGCTCTTTTCAGACTCCCTAAATATAAAAAGATCAACAAGCGAATTTGATTCTTTCACACTTGTAAAATTATTTGAAAGTTTGTCTTTTTGGTGATAATTTACCCCTTTTTCGGACCAGGAGGACTATTTACAAAAAATTACCACTCCAGTTAATCATGACTGGAAGAGTTCTCTCTCATGTTGTTTTATCCTTTTTCGGATGAGGAGACTAAATTTTATGAAAAATAACCCTTTGGAGTCTTCTTTAGTTCTTTTCAGACTCTCTAAACATGAAATGACGTTGAGTTCTCCTTCTCTGGACTCGTTAAACTCTGACATTGAAGGGCTCATTTCGGGACGAACCCCTCCTATATCAGGTTCGTAAAACATATGAGATTGGAATCATCTGAATGATGAGCTATACCGAGCATATGTTACCCTCCTCAAGCTCGTTAAAAAAAAAGAGGTACTCATCGATCATGATGGGGATACGGAAAGAGTTTGTGTTTCATTTTAATTATGGCAGTACTTAGTCACTCTTTGTTGGCACGGGATTAGTTTGTAGAAAGTGCGGAAGCCAACAACCGCTAAAGGGATAATCCGCGGAAGAAAGGGTCATTCGCGGAGATTGCAGAAGCGCGGAAATAGTTAATTTGTTAGTTAAGGGTCATGTGGAACATTTTGTAACCATTTAGTTTTGTATAAATAGAAGTGTGATTGTAAGCCTAAGGGCATGAAATGCACTGATGATGAATAGAGCAATTGACTTTGTGAGTTTTATCCAATTGTTGATCTGTTTTGTATTCGCGATATGATGTATTGACTATTTCTGCGAAGGTCATTCCGTAGGTTTTAATGAATGCATGAATATGTTCAATTATGGTTCTATATCTGTCTTTGTTGCTGTTAGATGATGAATGCAAATGTTTATGAGATGTTTAATGCTGTGTGGATTTGTGAACTGCTAAGTAATTAGATCATGTTGATATGAACATTTAATATATGCGATTGATGAATATGCGGATGACGAATTGTCAGCACAGTGCGAAAGATATAATCTCTGGTTTCTGCGAGTGCAATGTGTGTTTAGTTCATGTCCTCAAATCCATTGCAGAAACTTGGTTCCTGCATCCTTCTTGTGCATCTCAGGTGAGACTTCACTCGCTCTGCGAGTGTTGTTGGAAAGGGTAAAACCTTTTTGGGCGGATGTGTAAGGGAGTTTGGTTGTTGGTTTGTTGACGACAGTGTGCAGTGAAACCATGTTGATAGTTGCTGTGTCAACAAAAGGTTCTTTTGTCGGGACCTTGAAGAGGAAAAGAAGAGGATATGATGTGGCACCTGACGAAACCGGAGATTCAAGAGTGGTTTGACAAGAAGATAGAGGAGTTCGCAGAAGGAGAGAAGAAAAACCCCAAACAGAGAGTAAGCGTTTGGTTGCAGAAATACATTTATTAAGAAATCTACAAAATATTTTTCTGTGAATTCCCAGTACTGCTGCACGAGTGGCTAGCGCAGCTAACATTCCAGAAGCACCATTTCCAAAAATCTAAGCCTGAACATTAGACACCAGAACTGTTTCGACAACTGAAATGTGTCGACAAAACAATATCAAGGACTGTCGATTTCTGGGTGTATAGTATCCTAGAGGGATATATTACTTAGTTCGTAGTAGACACGATCAAATCATACAGTGATGCGGAAATAAATTTCTTCAAGGGACCAAGGGGAAGGTTCTTGTTGTTGCTAAAACTGTGGATTAAGATGCTCGTCTGCGAAAAGGGCATATTGAGGATGACTTCCGATGAGTAGACAGCTCGGTGTGCGGAGGTTGTGGGTATCGCGTGAATGCGGATCCGATAGAAAGATGTGGGGTAGATGGACATGAGAGATGACGACTTTCTAAGGGAAGCTGACGAAGAGTGTGGTACCTTGAGGAGCAGGGTAAGAATCCGATGTCCTGAGAAGAAGAGGAGGACTGAGAGAGAGTCTCCTAAGAGGACCAGAAAAGAAGACTGCGAAACAGGACCACAAGGGAGAAATCAACCTTATTGAGATGAAAACGGTGACCAGGTTACCACAGAAGCATAAGAGGGACGAATCGTAAGTTACAACATACCTGCAACCCCGCGCACTACCCTAAATTTTATAGGAAGAAACACAAGCTATTCGCAAAGTTGCCCTATGTGCATCGGTAAAAGTAGTGCATCAGTAAACAATAACACTTGGAATGTTAGGATGGAAGATGACTAAAAAATTCCCACTTTCCAGGGAAACGGGACCAAGGATCCCAAGAAGTTTTGGTTTCTGTGCGAAGCAGTCTGGACTGTGAAATAGGTCCAGGATGAAGATATTAAAAAATGGCAGCTAGCGACGACCCTTAGGGGATGTGCGCTAGAATGGTTTATGAAGTTTACAAGGGTTCCAGTGGGAACACTAGCCAAGTCGTTGGCAAAGATCAAAGCAGGAATGATCTATGAATTTAGGAAGCCAAAGTCGGAATCGCAGTATGTCATCGAGCTCAAAGAGATCAAGCAATACCCAAATGAGCCGGTATGGGAATTTGATCGGTGGTACAAAACGCTGATAGCAAAGGTAAGTTTCGGAATAAACTATATGTAGCACAAGGAGTGGTTCATCGCAGGACTGGTACCACACATATGCTTACCACTAATGCAACAGAAGGTTGTGAACCAAGCAATAGCATTGGAGATTGTGATGAGGTTGGAGGCTTCACCAATCAGTGAAACGGGGTTGGGTATGGATCGAATACAAGCACAACTGGAAAAATTGACGATCCAATTGCAAGACATGAAAAAAGGGAAAGAGGCCCACGAAGAGGTATGGTCCACTAGGTGTAGGATAGAGGGACACCACAAGGATCAGTTCCCAGACTTTCACGAATACTTACAATCCGGTGCACCAAATTCCCTAGTCAGGGAGGGCTACCTTGGTATCGTATCTACCAAACGAGAGGTCATCGACTAGAAGAATGCATATATATGCAGAACATAGTATCGAAACCAGAGAACATGTATTGCAAGTTCTGTAAATCGGTTGGCCAGGAAGAAAACAATTGTAGAGCTTATGGCCTACTCCAGGAGAGGACTGCGACTGCATACTTCATGGTAGGAGAAGAAACACGCACCGGGTCAACAATAGTAGTAGTATAATTTACCGTCGGCCCAGTATAATCATTAACCGCAGCAGTATGATCAGGGGAAGTATAGGAAGACACAGTATGGTCTTCCATAGTATCCAGCACCGAACTACCCGCCACCGTAGTACCCACCATACGGGCCATTGCAACAGCCACAGTATGGGAAACCGTAGTACCCACAATATGGCCCACCACGTGGAAGTGCTAGAGGAGGATTCCGCGAAGGTCGAGGTGCTGGCGCAGGAAGACAAGCAGTTACTGGACGAGGAAGAGAACCGATTATATGTTATAATTGTGGACAACAGGGGCACTATCAGAGGGATTACCCAAATCCAACACCACAACAGTGCACTTATTGCAACACTGTGGATCATGGCATTGAAGGCTGTCCGCAGCTCATCGAAAAAGGCAGACCAAGAATAAACCACCACCTCCACAGAACCAGAATCAGAACCCACCAGCTGTATAGATGATATCAATGGAGGCTCGAAGACAACATGCGACTGATGGAGTGGTGACATGAGGAGGAGTGGTGACAGGAGCCGACGGGCCACAAGCTACTGTCTGACTGACAACACAGAAACATGTCACCTTTGACATGGAGGTCGAAAGGGATATATTCTTGGCAGTGCAGTAAGCAATGAGATAGAAGAGGGATATCTTCTACGATATGCCACTGACATTCAACGGGACGAAGTCACGAGGGAAGGCTAACACCTTAAAAGCCTTCTTGAATAGTTCCCTGGAGTTGGAAAAGGATCAAGATGCGCTGGAAGAGATATCCAATCTATTGAACCAACGGGAGGGTGCATGCCAGGAACAAAGGGTTAATCGCATACACAAGAGGAAGACGGAGAGCGAGATGCGAATGTTGGTGGAAATCAAGGCATTTGATGTCGACTCAATTATCTTAGACCTGGGGTCAGATGTCAACATCCTGACCAAACAGACATGGGAGACAATGGGGAAATCGCAGCTAGCCTGGTCACCAGTACAGTTGCGATTAGCAAATCAGAGTAAGGTTACTCCACTTGGTCGGGTGTACCTATTGGCAAGCGGTTTGGATGAGTCTGAATCGCAGCATCGCGGATGCTGCGGAAGGCTGAAGATACCGGGAAGGGAGGAAAGCAGTGCACAAGGCGATAAGTACTTTATGTATTTTGGGTCATTTGGACCGCAATATGCAGGGTTTTTGGGTCATTTGGACCGTATTGTGTGGGTTTTGGGTCGTCTTTTTATAAAGTTTGTTGAGAAGTTGTTAGACGGTTGCCTAAGTGGACCGCAAATGTAAAGGCGTAAGCCTATAAATAGACTTACCATTGTAAGTGTTGAGGCATCAAGATATATTTGAGAATTGAATATCTAGAGACCGATTTGGAGATACATGAGTTGATGAATTTGCCTGTTATTGTATGTTAATCTGGGTATGCGACAGAAGGATTATCTTGTTGTATTTGGGTTTTTGCAAAGATGAATATGACATGACAGTGTTTTGAGCATAATCATTATGTCTTTCCTATTTTCCATATGATGAATGCATTTTGCGATATGAATCTGTGAATGATGCGATGTTTCCTTGCTGCGATTAATGTTTTACTGTTATATCTATTGCACATTTATGGTTCTGTCAATGATGAGATTTGTTCAATGATGCTACGTTTATGCTTAATGCCTAATTTGAATGCTTAGATCTATTTATGAATGTCGCAATAAGTCGATTAGCTAATGCGCAACACCCTCCTTCATTCAACGGAAACATGGTTCCGTCAACTCTCCCTTGAACATCTCGAGTGAGACCTCATCTGCTCCGCAGGTGTTGCTGGACAGGGTAAAACCTGTCTGGGCTGGTGCTCAGGGAGATCATGGTGGTTTGGGCGTTGACAGAGTGAGTAACCCCTGTTGACTGGGTTTGTGTCAGCAAATGGTTTTTTTTCTGGGACTGTAGCGTAAGTGAAAGGAAGATATGTTGTGGCATCCGACGAGATTGGAGATTCAAGATTGGTTTGACCTAAAGTTGCGAGAGTTCGCTGAAAAAGAAAATCAAAACCCTGGGTTGTCAACAGATTGGTGGTTGGAAAAGTACATACACGACGGTCCACACGAATAGTTTTTTTCTGCGAGTTCCCAATCATCCTGTATGATAGGTTAGCAAAATTGACCTATCAGAAGAGGAACTTCCAAGGTGGTGAGCCGACAACTTGGAACCCATAACTGATCCAGGAGTTGCAATAGGTCGACAACAAAGCATCGTTGTCTGTTGAGGTCTGGGTCGACAGTATACTGGAAGGCTATATCACTGAGTTTGCGGATGATATGAGAAAGTCTTATAGCGAAGATGAAAGGGAGTTTTTCAACGGACCAAGAGGTAGGTTTCTGTTGTCGCTACAATTGTCCATTAAGATGCTCATTTGCGAAAAGGGCATACTGAAGATGCACCTAGACCAGTAAAACCCTGGTGGGAGGAGGTAGTGGATACCGCGACAGCAGAGGGGGTGGTAAATGGAATGATAAGGGGTAGATGGGTGCAAGTTATGACGAGACTGTGAAGGAATCCGAGGAAGAGAGTGGTCTTACAAGGGGAGGAGCAAGGTTTCGACAGGAAAAGAGGCAGAGGACAGGAGAAGGTCCTGCTGCGATCGAAATGCAAAACCGCAAATGAAGACCACACGGGACAAAGCGACCTCACAGTTCCGACAAGGACAACTAGGCTATGCCTAGGATAGAGGTAGGACCAACCCCCAGTAGCAACGTACCCACACCTCCACTCACTATCTATCATCCAGGAAGAAATACAACTTTGACACCACCGTGTTCATTAGGTAAACAAAACTTGATTGCTAGTAGTTCAATGACTGTAGGAAGGAAGCCTAGGATGGCGGGCAAAGATGCAAAGTTGCCGTCGTTCCACAAAAATGGAATAGATAATCCCAGGAAATACTTGTTCTTATGTGAAGCAGTATGGACGGTTAAGAAAATTACTGATGACGATGCCAAGAAAGGACCATTAGCGACAAGTCTTTAGGGTGGCGCATTAGACTAGTTTATGAAGTTTGTTCAGGTTCCCATAGGTGCTCTAGAGAAGACGTTGGAGGAGTTTAGAAAAGGATTGATTGCAGAGTTCAGAAAACCCAAGTCTGAAGCGCGGTATATTACAAAACTAAAAGAGATTAAGTAGTATCTAAATGAGACTGTGTGGGATTTTGACCAACGGTTCAAAACACTGATGGAAAGGGTCAGCTTTGACATGAGTGAAGTTTAGCACAAAGAATGGTTCATCGCAGCCTTTCTATCTCATATTTGGATCCCGTTGATGCAACAGAACATTACAACACTGAGTGAAGCCCTGGAAATTGCGATGTGGTTAGAAGCTTCACCGATTGGTGAGAACTCAATGTGTATGTCACAGATTCAGACACAGCTGGCCAACTTGACCATACAGTTGCAAGACCTCAAGAAGGGTAAGGAACATCGTGAAGAGGCGTGGTATATGCAATGTCATGCATAGGGGAATACTAAAGATAGTTGCCTATATTTCCGCAATTATTTGGTATCTGGAGTGCAAAACCCATTGAGTGGTGGCGGTATGTCGTGTTGCCGCATTTCTCACGTATATGAGCATTGACATGAGGAGTGTCAATGCATGCAGAAGATGGTCACAAAGGTGATGAATTTTTATTGTACGTTCTGCAAGTCCATGGGACATGAAGATAAGGATTGCCGTGCATATGGCTTACTTCAGGAAAGAACATACGATGCATTCTATGTGAAGAATGACCAACGTGCTGTACAACAACTGCAACGGCAGCCACAGGTATCCCATACGCTACGTCAACCGCAGATACAGATTGTACTGCAGCCAAAACCACAACAACAGTTTATGCCATAGTATACTCCGATGCAGATGGCTCCATAGCAGCCACAGTACGTTCAGCAGCCATAGTATGTTCAGCCAGGGTAGTGCGTTCAGCTAGGGCAGTGTGTTCAACTGCAACCAAACCCCATGTAGCAACAATTCAATCAACCGTAATATCAGCAGCAAGGGGGATTATGCAGAGGATTCCGGGGTGGACATGGTGGAGGCTTTGGTTGCAAAGGAGGACGAGGAGGTCGCGGACCTGTCCAATGTTATAACTGCGGAGTGTTGGGACACTACCAAAGAGATTACCCATAATTGTAGACACAATGTATGTTCTATTTTGTTACTAACCACACTGTTGAAAACTATTCACAGTTGATTGCATGATGGCAGGTGGGAAATCTTTAGCAGTTGCAGAACCAAACTCAGTTGCAGCAAGCATTGCAGAATCAAAACCACCCGCAGAACCATAATCAGCATCCGAATCAGAATTCCAACCAGACCGCGAACCAGACTTAAGGCGCAACTATCGCGACAATTTCTGCTGAGTCGGGGACACAAGATGTTGTTGTTGCAGTTAAAACTCGCGGAGGTGCGACGGCAGGAGAAGATGGTCCACATCCACTCATTCGGTTAGTTGGGAAGAAGAAGGTGCAGTTTGATATCCGTCAAGCGAGATACGTTCTTTCAAGCACGTCAGGCGATGGGACAAAATCGTGGTAAGGAAATTATTTCTGATATGCCCCCTGTTTTTTATTCAACTTCAGAGGAAGGTCCATCGTGGCAGTCTGGTACTTTACATAATTTTTTTGAAAGAATTTTATCGCTGGCAAGAGATCCTGATGCTCTTGCCGAGATCGAGAGGTTGTTGCATCGACCTGCAAGGGGATGGAGAGAGTCCGCCGTAAACTCTTTACAAAGGCGGAAGATAGGTAATGAGATGCCCATGAACATTCAGATTGGGGACTATGAGGTCGATTCAGTCATTCTAGATCTTGGCCCAGATGTCAACATTCTAAAAAATCATGCTTGGCATAAAATGGGGAGACCAACGCTGAGCTAGTCTCCGGTGCAGCTTCGATTGGCTAATCAGGCCAAAGTGACACCCATTGGGAGAGTTCCGCGCCTTGTTGTGGACATTGAGGGGATGAAGACATATGCTGATTTTGATGTTATTGAAGTTGTTGAAGGGGGAAGCTCCTATCCCGCATTATTGGGGATTGGATGGGATAATGACAGTGCATCAGTAATTAACTTTAAGAAGCGGATGACGACTTTTGAAAACCGTGACCTCAAAGTCATAGCTCCCTTGGATCCGGCTAAAGGACGCAGGTATGTTGAACTGGTAAAAGATGAAGTTTCCAGTGGATGGGACCATGCGTACAATATTTCAGAAGATTACATTCATCCGACTGCCGACAGAGAGCTTAGGTGGCGCAGCTCTAGTTCTACATCTTCTGACTTTGGTGACGCTTTAGAGAATTGGCATAATCGCTTGCAAGAGGTGTCACTTCTCAAGTGTGGGTTGATCACGTAGTCATTATGCCCTGTTGTGACTCAAACTGTTGCATTGCCAGTATATGAAGGGCTGCCCAAAGTATCTGAATTTCTCGTGGCGTTTGAGGAAAAGGTCTTAGAACCACAACGATTGTTGGCATTGGAGGAAGCGTTGAAGGCTAATCCCGCACAATGGTGGGCGACCCATAAGAAGTCGATTACTGAATGGTTGTAGTGCCGCATTTTGATAACGGTTCGCCTTTGGTGACACAGAAATATACCACACTGGAAGGTATGATGGGAAGAATGACCTTGGCAGTCATCTGATGGAATGTCAGACGTTGTGGGCATCGCAAGCAAAGGATGAGTGGGTCCATGCCTTTTTCCATACTTTGGATGAGAGGTTGCGATCATGGTATGCCACAGCTGAATTACGAGGGGAGATTACTACTTGGTTAGAGTTGACAGTTGGATTTACTCATACCTTCAGCTTCGCGGATGCGAACCCAGATACCCATAATGCTTTGCAGCTCATCTGCGATGTTGTTTTGAGGGTTGTTCCAGTGGCATATCCTGCAGATCCGCATACGCACTGCAAGATGCAGTTGATGATGGAATGTTATAATATCACTGGTGGTCCAGAGGATGGTGATGACCCATAGAATGTAAATATTATGGAATCAGAAGGCAGTCGCGATGTTGTAGCTCCTGATGCACCGACAGATCCGATCAAACAGCCGCTGAAGCTCAGAAAAGTCAACATTGGGACGGAGGAGAACCCAAAGTTTGCGAATGTCAGGGACTATTGGAATGAAGAGATGATGGAGAAGGTCACAAACATATTGCATGAGTTCCAAGACTTGTCTTCTACAAAGTTTTCAGAGATGAAGGGAATCTTGGGGGATTTGGGAGAGATGACGATCCCGTTGAAACTATATGTAAAACCAATAAGGCAACGACCGTATCGACTGAATCCACACGATAAGGAAAGGGTCAAAGTAGAACTTGACTGCATGTTGGATGCTGGCATCATTGAACCGGTTGAAGAATCAAACTGGATTAGTCCTATGGTGGTGCAGGACAAGAAGGCAGGTGAAGTGCGGATTTGTGTCCACTTGCGGAAGCTGAATGACGCATGTCTGCATGATCCATTTCCAACACCATTCACTGATGAGGTGCTGGAGGGCGTGGGTGGCCAAGAAATGTATTCTTTCACGGATGCGTTCTCTGGCTATCACCAGATCAGAATCGTGAAAGAGGACCGCCACTAGACAACATTTGTGACAAAATGGGGTTGTTTTCAATACACAGTGATGCTGTTTGGGCTGAAGAACGCACCTACGATATTCTCTCGGGCCGTTGTTGCTGCTTTCAAGGATTTTATTCATAAGTTTCTGCAAGTTTACATGGATGACTGGACATTTTATGGATTGATTAGCGATCATCTGGAAAATCTGTGACTGATGTTGGAGCATTGTTGACAGCATGAGATATCGCTAAACTTGAATAAGTGCATCTTCTGTGCACCATTTGGGATATTACTGTGTCACATTGTTTGCAAGCAGGGATTGTTGGTCGACCCAACAAAGATTGCGCTTATTCTGAGCTTAACAATGCCTACCAATGCCAAGCATTTGAAAGCGATGTTGGGACACACCGGGTACTATCGCAAGTTTATCCGGGGTTATGCAGCAATCACGGTCCCTATAGGGAATTTGTTGAAAAAGGATGCAGTATTTCAATGGAGTCCAGAATGTCAAGTCAGTTTTGAGACACTAAAGGCTAAGATGGCTTCAACGCCGATACTGGTATTTCCAGACTCGAGCAAGGAATTCCATGTCCATATAGATGCATCATCAATTGCACTGGGAGTAGTGCTCGCACAACTAGGGGAAGGATATGGATCATCCAATTGCTTTTGTGAGTAAGAAGTTGTTGTCTGCAGAGAGGAACTATACAACTACAGAGAGGGAAGGTCTGGAGATGGTATATGCACTATAGACATTTAGGCATTACCTGTTGGGAGGTCATTTTAAGATGTTCACAGACCATTCTGCGTTGAAATATCTGGTCAATAAGCCTGTGTTGGGGGGGAAGATATGTCGCTGGTTACTTCTCTTTCAGGACTTTGATTTTGAAGTGATTGTGAAGCTAGGCTGATTGAATGCAGGGCTAGATCATCCGTCATGGATTGAAACAGGGGAGGAACCAACTAACATTGAAGATGGGTTTCCAAATGCGCAACTATTCAGGGTTGAAGTAGCTAATGACTACTATGAATAAATTGTTCAGTTTCTGGCGACAGGAACCACACCATAGGGGTTCACCACCAGCCATAAGAATCAACTAGTGGTTAAGGATGCATATTTCCAGTTGATTTCCGGACAGTTGTACAAACTGGTATCAGACGAGATCTTGAGGCGATGTGTCATGCCTCATGAGCAAGGGCAGATCTTGTCAGAAGCATATGCAAGAGTGGCTGGTGGGCACTATGGCAGTCGTGCGACTTCTAGGAAGGTGCTTCACGTAGGGCTTTGGTGGCCCACTCTTCACAATGATGCAACGGATTATGCGTGGACCTGCGATATCTGTCAAAGAACTGGGAAGCCCTTCAGGAGGGATGAGATGTCACTAATACCTCAAGTGACACTGCAGCCATTTGATAAATGGGTAGCAGATTTTATTGGACCTATCAACCCACCTGGGAAGCACACTGGTGCACGATACATAATCACAACGATAGATTATTTGACAAGATGGGCGGAGTCTGCACCAGTTGTAGATTACACTGCTGCAACAGAAATGCATTTCTTTTTCGACAATATTGTCATTTGGTTTGGATGCCCGAATATATTGATGAGTGATCAGGGGAGTTACTTCATTAATCACATCGTCAACGCATTGATAGCAGAGCTTCAGATACAACATAAGAAGAGTATGCCATATCATCTGCAGGCCAATGGCACCGTGGAAGCTTTCAACAAAGTATTGGAGAATGCACTGACCAAGGTTTGAAATGCGAACTGCGATGACTGGGATTTGAAGATTCCAATAGTTTTGTGAGCATATCGCATCACTTGTAAAAGATTGACAGGATAGACACCCTTCAAATTGGTGTATGGACAAGAGGTAGTTATTCCTATGGAGTACATTGTCCCGAGTCTACGCGTAGCGGCAACAACAGGCATGGATGATGAAGCAACATTAGGAGAACTTCTGGAGCAGCTAGTGTGACTTGAGGAAGACCGCATTATTGCAGGTTTTCACCAGCGCATAGAGAAGGATCAGAAAAAAGCTTGGCATGATCGCCATATCAAGAACAAATAGTTTCAGCAGGGTGACTTGGTGTTGTTGTATAACAGCAAGTTCATGAAGCATCCATGAAAGTTACAGATGCATTGGCTTGGTCCATATCGCATCAGTAGCATAACTTCAGGAGGCGTAGACAGCTGCAATAGTTAGATGGAGCGATGCTCCCAAAGTTGGTGAATTGTAGCAAGTTGAAGCCCTACAGGATGGGCTCGGAGCAGCGCGATGCCTGAGTCGCATTGGAAAAAAAAGAAAAAGAAAAAAAGCTGGAACAACTACTGGTAGGATGGCACACCAGGAGGGACAGAATGCACACGTTGGAACACTTGTATCTCAGTTTAGGAGCTGGGTCGCGACAACCACAGGATCGCGACCTGGTCAAATCAGCAATAAATGCAGGGAATTAAAGATAGGCAATTAGCGATGCTTGTTGGAATGATCAGCATTAATGATGGATCCAGTCGTTGGATTGACACAATCGACGGTGGATTCAGGTAATTAAGGCATGATTTGGTCATGATGCATGGGTTGATTTGGTAATGATGGTTAAGGATGCAATTTGGCACTATAAGAAGGGGCTGACTCTGGTTGGAAGGGACCATTGTGCAGAGCGAGAAGTATAGTTCAGTGTTGCATTGTTGAGTCGAGTTGTCGAGTTAAGTGTTGTGTGTTTGCTAGCAGCATGTTGTGTCGGAGGGTGAGGAACTGTTGAGCCGAGAGGGGCCTTGGTGCAGCATGCCAAGTGAACCAGTGGTCAAATTTTCAAGTGGGGTAGAGTCACTAGCTCGACCAGTGAGCATTGAAGAAGAAGTCGCTAGTATGCCGGTTGGTTCATCGTTCATCCAAAAGAAGTGGAGGGGGGGCCAGCAATACGAGTCCCCACAGAGAAAACGACAGCTAAGATCATCTGCATCTGTTCTGGAGGAGATCTCAGCAGAGGTGGGACTGTCAAGCCGCAGAGTTGGAGATTCGACCACTTAGGAAAGGATATCTTCTACGTATATCCATGGGTATATACCCCCTCTGTCGGTCTGGTATGTCGACCCTAAAGCCCACTAAAAATCAGAAATACCCAGTGCAGATGCCAGCGCTACCAGCAGCAATGGAATGCTCTGCAGATATTGTGTCGGCATTTATGCGCATTAAATATGATGACCACGACATGCTGGCATACAAGGATATTACGACGGACACCTATGTGCTGGGGACACAAATTGGCAAAAAGCTAATTCCACAAGATTGGGTGCGTGGGTTGGAGAAAGCAGGATTGCTCGGAATCATCAACATGCCACACTTTGGGCGATTGCTAGAGGTCAATGCTTGTGTGAAGCAGTTGCTGGCCTGCTTCCACAGCGGAACATTATGGCTAGACAGATCAATTACAGTCATTGTTGATTTAATTGCTGAGATCACCGGGTTTCCAAAGGATGGAGTGGCCCTTCGCAATACTTGAGAGGGAAGGAGAATGATAAGAATAGGGAAGCAATGTTGGTACAACGTTACGGATTGGAACGTGATGGCTGCGCCTACCGCACTAGAAGTATTAATGATAGGGCGGTCCACACCAGAGAAAAGATACTGTGTTGCAAAGTGGTCTAGAAGAATCGACCTAATCAATGTAATTCGGGGGTCATGGTGTGTGCAGAGCAGTGCGCGGAAGGCATACAGATGAACTAGTCACTCTTTCTATTGAACCAGTTGGTAGAGGACGCAGCAGCCGTCCAAGATGGGAAGGGAGCATTCGCATATAGCTAGTTCTTGATCTTGATCATGCTTTTTGCATGAAAGGAGCTCGACACTTACCAAGAAATGAAAGTTGATGCCGCAAAATACCGTAAGGGTGCATGCTATCAGAATCTGTGGTGGGTGCAAGAACCTGAGTGCCTTAAGGAATCCACAATGCAGTTTTGGCTCTATTGGGAGACAATATAAGCAACAACGACGAGAGTGTCTCACTTATCTAAAGAAGCTGTGACAAAATACAAACCAATTGATCACTTTGTGATTGGGCCTCATGTTATTCATGTGCAAGCACGATGTGATCCCGTGAAGCAATGGTTGCTCACACACTACAAATTCTCCGATGAGGAGATGGCTGTGATTATCGATGAATGGCCTATATAATGGCAGGAACCAGTTAGTCTGGCGAAGATTGCAGCGGGCCCAGTTGATCCAGTACTCGTGCAAGACCAGCAGAGTCGCCATGACTCAGATCGGGAATAATCACAAATTCCCACGGATGATGATATAGACCGCAAGCTTGAGGAGGGACGAACGAAGGTGCTCCAGGAGTATGGTATGATCAGTGGTGCCTCCCTGGGGATGGGAGCGCAGTTGGGATGACTTATAACGGCTTTAAACAATGCAACAAATGTGGCAGCTCGAGCAATGATGACACAAGCGAAAGCAAGTTTCAAGGACGTAAATGCTCGCCTTGATTCATTAGCTAATATTGTTTCGAAGAAGGCACCGAAGGAGGCACCTGTGCAGGTAGTTGGCGCATCCAGCACTACGCCATGGGTTCAGAATGTGAAAGTTCCCCTGACAGTGGTTGTGACCGACGATGAGGCTGTCCAGGCTTCGCTACAGTAGCTACACAGCTTGTCCCTCAACATCAACACGCTGTCTTCACAGATGTTGCTGCATATCCAGTCGTTTTCCAACCAAGAAATGGCGGACCAAGAGCAGGATGTTGGCGGTCAAGTCTTGCAATCGCAGGAAAGCGAAGCAGTGGCTCCGAAATAGGTGGAAGAGTTAATGACGAAGGTGGTAGCTGCAAGAGAGGTGGTAGATGAACTAGAAGAAAAGCTAGAACATATGATTGCTGAGAAATCTCGAGCGATAAAGGAGTTGAAGAAAGAGTAGGATCGCGTAATAGTGGAGAAAGTCAACCTATGGGATAACAGTGTGCCATTGGAGGCGGCAGTCTCTGAAGCATATCAGCACGTACCGAAGCCCACCGCGCAGTTGGATCCAGTTGAAAGAGCACAACGACTTGGGGCTGTCATCGCCCAATGCAACATGACAATGCGGACTTGACAGCTCTAGTACACCGTAGCACACCACAAGAGAAAGTAGATGAACAGAAACGCACCATCAAGGAGTTGGAAACACAGATGGGTGAGCTAGAACAAGGAGTGACAAAGATCACTGCAGAGACTGCACAGTTTTGGGGAAGCATCGTTCAGGACGAGCAGTTAGAACAACTGACCAAGTTGTGGCAAGAAGCGGAAGCGCAGCTGGCAACACTGAAGGTGTCGATGAGAACGGTGCCAAGAGTTTCTCAGGTCACCAAATCGGCAGAACTGAAAGAATTGCAGTAGCGTGTCACAAAGGAAGAAGAGCATCAAAAGAAGCGCAGCACACAGCTGGAGGAGTTCCAAGATTTTGGAGCACATTTTTTGCTCAAGGCAAGTTCCACACTATAGGCTGTGCAAGAGGGTCGTCGGAAAGCTGTTGATAAGACGAGTGCGCATCCATCCGCGCAGGATGTGGCAGAGAGTCAAGCGATGGCTACGGCAGTGAAGGAGCAGGTCAAAGAGGTCGATCAGCAGTATGAGGACTTCAGGCTAAAGACCATTGAGTACACCATGTCCAGTTGACATGGCTCAAGGGTGAGCCACAATATTGTGTTGGGGGCTTGTTGGCAGGTTGTTTGGATGAGTCAGCATCGCGGATGCTTCGGAAGGATGAAGATACCGCGAAGGGAGGAAAGCAGCGCACAAGGAGATAATTACTTTATGTATTTTGGATCATTTGGGCCACAATCTGCGATAAGTACTTTAGTTTGTTGAGAATTTGTTAGGCGGTTGCCTAAGTGGACCGCAAATGTAAAGGCGTAAGCCTATAAATAGACTTAGCATTGTAAGTGTTGAGACATCAAGATATAGTTGAGAATTGAATATTTGGAGACTGATTTGGAGATACATGAGCTGATGAATTTGCCTGTTATTTTCTGTTAATATGGGTATGCGACTGAAGGATTATCTTGTTGTATCTAGGTTTTTGCAAAGATGAATATGACATGACAGTGTTTTGAGCAGAATCATTATGTCTTTCATGTTTTCCATATGATGAATGCATTTTGCGAGATGAATCTGTGAATGATGAGATGTTTCCTTGCTGCGATTAATGTTTTACTGTTATATCTATTACGCATTTATGGTTCTGTCAACGATGAGATCTGTTGAATGATGTTGCGTTTATGCTTAATGCCTAAGTTGAATGCTTAGATCTGTTTCTGAATGTCACAATAAGCCGATTACCTAATGCGCAACATCCTCCTTCATTCAGTGGAAACATGGTTCTGTCAACTCTCCCTTGAACATCTTGGGTGAGACCTCATCTCCTCTGTAGGTGTTGCTGGACAGGGTAAAACCTGTCTGGGCCAGTGCTCAGGGAGATCGCGGTGGTTTGGGTGTCGACAGCGTGAGGAACCCCTATCAACTAGGTTTGTGTCAACAATACCAACTTCCCGTTGAGATTGAGGACCTCAAGACTTATGCAGATTTTGATGTAATTGAGATTGTTGAAAACTCAATTCCCTACCCAGCGCTGCTAGGGATTGACTAGGCAAACGATACTCTAGTGTTTATCAATTTCAAGAAGCAGATGATGTCGTTTGAGAATTGGGAGATGAGGTTCGTTGCACCTCTGGTCCTGTGGAAGGGAAGCGATACGTTGAACTAGCATGAGATGAATTTATGGAAGGATGGGATAACATATATAACATATCTAAGGATTACATTAATCCCACGATGGACGAAGAATTGGGATGGAACAATGTCACCTCGGCGTCCTTGTATTTGAATGAGGCGCTCGAGAACTGGCAGAACCGGATGCATGAAGTGTCATTCAGAAAGTGTGCAAGGATCACATAGTCACTGCGATGGGTAGCCACAAAAGAGTGCGTGCTACCAACCTATGAGGTATTTCCCAACTTGGCTACATTCCTCACTGAATTTGAGGAAAAAGTAGTGAAACCACAACATTTATTGGCCTTGGAGGAAGCCTTGAAGTCTACTCCTGCGTGCTGGAGGGCGACGCACAAGTCTAATATCAAAACCTGTCCACTATGTTGCCACCTAATGACAGTTAGGTTCGGCAATGCGGAAGGATATAGTGGATGGAAGTTTGATGGAAGACGCGACCCAAGGGCACATTTGGCTGAGTGCAAAAGAAAATGGGGATTACGAGAAAAAGAGGAGTGGGTCCATGCATTCGTTCACACATTGGATGAAGTACCACGCAGTTGGTATGTCGCAATAGAACTACGATGCGAAATGACTTCTTGGGAACAGCTAACAATTAGCTTCAACCAAACATTTTGTTTCTTAGATGAGAACCCCTTCATCCATAGTGCACTACAAGTGATCCGCGAGAAGATATTTGATGTAGTACCGATAGAGAAACCATTAGAACTTCGGTGGACTGCGACACTAGAAATGATGATGGAGTGTTATAACATCACAGAAGAGTAGGATGATGAGGATGATCCGCGGGCTACACATGTACTAGAATCAGAAGGAATATGCAATGTCGAGGCACCAGAAATACCTTCTAAAAAATTCCAACAACCGCTGAAGATCAAGAAATTCAATATTGGGTCGGAGGAGAACCCAAAGTTTGCAAGCATGGGGGATTATTGGGACGAGTCCACCATTGTGAAGATGATTGATCTGTTGCATGAGTTTCAATATCTGTTCCCAATGAAATTCTCACAAATGAAAGAAATTTCCAGGAACTTAGGCGAAATGAAGATCCCTCTGAAACCTGATGTGAAGCCAGTCAAGTAGTGGCCCTACCGGTTGAATCCTAGGCATAAGGAGAGAGTGCAAGCTGAGATTGGAAGGATGCTGGAAGCAAGCATCATAGAACCCGCAGAATAATCTGAATGGATCATCATGATGGTGGTCCAAGACAATAAAACTGGCGAAGTCCGAATCTATGTCGACTTGCAGAATTTGAACGATGCATACTTACACGACCTGTTCTTGACACCATTCACGGATGAGGTGATTGAAGGAGTAGGAGGTCAAGAAATCTACTCATTTACGGATGGATTTTCAGGCTACCACCAGATCAAAATCGTGAAGGAAGACTGACATAAGACTACATTTGTCACAGAATGGGGTTGTTTTCAGTATACGGTGATGCCATTCGGACTGAAGAATGCTCCAACAATTTTTTCAAGATTAGTAGTTTCAACATTGAAAGACTACATTCATAAATTTCTTGTCGTCTATATGGACGATTAGACAGTGTATGTGTTGGTCAAATATCATGTCGCAAACCTAAGGCTAATGTTGGAATGATGTCGACAGTACCTAATTTCATTGAACCTGAAAAAATGCATCTTTTGTTCTCCGTTCGGGATTTTGATGGGACACATTGTCTGCAGGGAGGGAATGTTGGTAGATCCGGTGAAGATCGCAATTATTGTTGACCTCCCACCGCCAAAAATAGTCAAGCAATTGAGAGTGACGCTATGCCACACATGCTACTACAGGAATTTTATCCGGGGGTATGCAGGAATCACAACACCAATGGATAAGTTGTTGAATAAAGACCCCAAGTTTGAATGGAACGAAGAATGCCAGAAGAGTGTAAACATATTAAAAGAAAAGATGGTTTCCGCACCTATATTGGCATTCCCAGATTGAACGAAGGAGTTCCATGTTCACGTCAATGCATCATGAGTTGCATTAGAAGTTATCTTGGCCCAACCAGGAGAAGGTGACATCAACCACCCAATAGCCTTTGCTAGTAGGAAGTTGTCTACTGTGGAGAAGAACTATACAACCACATAACAAGAAGGATTGGCAATGGTCTACGCCTATAGAAATTATGACACTACCTATTAGGGGCCACTTTGAAATGTTCATTGATCATTCAGCATTGAAATACTTGGTGAACAAGCCTGTGTTGGGGGGGAATATCTGTTGTTGGTTATTACTATTCCGGGAATTCGATTTTCAGATAATCGTAAATTCGGGATGACTTAATGTAGGACCGGACCACTTGTCATGGATCGAGTCACGAGAAGAGCCAAGGAGCATTGACGAAGGATTTTCAGATGCTGATTTGTTTAGAGTTGGAATGGTCGACGACCATTACAAACAAGTCATTCAGTTTTTGGCAACAGGGGAGGCACCGACAGGCTTCACTACAAACCAAAAGAAGCGGCTAGTCGTCCAAGATGTATACTTTCAATTGATTACAGGGAAATTGTAAAAATAGGGACAAATGAGATACTTTGACGATATGTCCTTCCGCATGAGGAGGAGAGGATTCTTGTGGAAGCTCATGATGGGATCGCTGGAGGAAACTATGGAGGACGCACCACCGTGAGGAATATTTTGCGAGCAGGACTATGGTGGTCGACGATGCATGGAGGTGCTGAAGACTATGCTAAAATTTGTGATGTATGTCAATGGACATGGAAGCCATCACGATGGGATGAAATTCCACTAGTGCCTCAATTGACACTACAGTATTTTGACAAGTGGGCAGTTGACTTCGTGGGACCCATCAACCCACCAAGAAAAAGAACAGGGTCGCGCTACATAATTACAATGACGGACTACTTGACGCGATGGGAAGAAGCAGCGTCGGTAAAGGATTGCTCAGCTCCGATGACAACAATATTCCTCTTCGACAATGTGGTCACTAGGTTCCGGTGCCCAAAAATACATATGAGAGACCAAGGGACTCATTTTGTTAATTAGACAATTGCAGTGATGACAAAGGAATTTCAAATACAACACAGAAGAGCACCCCTTACCACCCGTAGGAATTCACGAATAGTGGAAGCATTTAACAGAATTCTAGAGCATGCACTCATGAAGGTATGCAACACAAATCGGGATGGTTGGGATTTGAATATCCCTACGATACTTTGGGCATATCACACAACTTGTAAACGTTTGACTAGACATACACCATTCAAGCTTTTCTACGGGCAGGAACTCGTAATGCCGATGGAGTATATTGTCCCCAGTCTGCGAATTGTAGTTGTTACAGGAATGAGTGACGATGGAGCACTGGAAGAATGATTGGCACCATTGGTACAGCTCGATGAGGACTGGTTCATCGCAGGCTTTCATCAAAAGGTAGAAAAATACTGACATAAGGCTTAGCATTACCGCCACGTTAAAGAAAAGCACTTTCTGTGCGGAGATACAGTTCTTGTAAATGACAGTAAGTTTCCTAAGCATCCAGGTAACCTACAAATGCATTGGTTAGGTCCCTACATCATAGATTTTGTTACTGACGGAGGTGCAGTACAGTTGAAGAGCTTAGACAGCAAGTTGCTGCCAAAGCTAGTAAATGGAAATCGGTTGAAACCTTATCTCCATGATCAGGCGCACAGTGAATAAGAAGTACAGTGGTTCTAAAAAAAAAAAAAAATCAATGATGACAAAACATGGAAAGCATGCGGAAGGCATGGCCACCTAAGTTGCTCATCGATGCTTCGCACGACCGACATGCGGGAGTCAAATCCAAGTCTGCTCACTGCGGATCGGCATCACCTGTTAAGATTCAAAATGCTAAGATAGATAACATCAATATTACATTCAATTTCACAACAATAGCATATACATGATCACTTAAAGGAAAACAAGCACAACATAAACACAAGAGACACAAATTTATCCTAGGAAACCCTCATGGGGTAGAAAACCTAGCAAAGCTTCCTCAATATAGATGACCATCAAATACAAAGATGTAATCCCCAAACATGAGCTCCTTCTCCTCCATAGCATATCTCTCAGTTACACCTAAATCTTGCATCATGAGACTCAGTGTAAACATCCCTAAAGTTTCCTGGACTAAGTCATCCAATTGGAAGAGATGCAAACCCTTTTTCACTAGTTTTTGAGAGGTCGTCGTAGGTTGTCCTAATGCAGCATCCAACGTCGCAGGTTGTCCTCTTTCAGCCTGCGATGATGTTAGTTAATTGACTAAAATAGCTTCTTCGAGCCCATTCTCGAAGCTTGCTGATATCACGCTGATGTGTATCCCTATCCCTAGCCTTTAGGGGAGCTGGCATTCAGTTCCTAGCCTTTTGGAAGGATCCCCTATTTCTCTCCTACCATATCTCAACCTATCTTATCCAGTTAGTCCTACATAAGTGAAGCTCACTCCCATTCCAAAGGGAGGAAGTCTATGGTATCTAATTGCCGGTGAAATTAACTTAGAAGAGATCTCTGCTCATCCCTTGAGAGATCCATCATCCCTTTGGAGGATTTGGCATTGGCTTGATCGGAGAAGGATTGCTATGTTAAGTCATTGGCTGTAATCTCTTCATCCTATGTATTTCCCTTTTAATACAGTAATATAAGTGCTTTCCACCAAATCTCATTGTGTTAATGATATTTTGTGTAGTTTTCTTACTTAACTGCTTACTTAGATCTATTATTCTATAGGTGCATTTTACTGCTTGTTTGTTGTGTTGTCTTGACAGGTTTTGCAGCTGAAATCTGAAGACTATCAAGCTTGGAGCAGCATTCAGGGAGAAAGGATTAGCAATCCAAATGGTAAGACCACCTATCTACTCAATCTCTAATAAGATCTAGGAGAGTTATTTATATTCTGTCTCTATTTGTTCTAAACTCACGTTGAGCTAGGGATATCAGGCCTTGAGTCTGCTCTCGGTAGATTGTCCATCAAACAAATCTGGTGACCATACTGGGGATATACTTCGTTGTAGTTTTCATTTGAATTCCATTTTCAGTTGATTTCTTTTGCAAGCTATCTTATTTTGCCTCCTAAGTCTTTTTCACCATTAGATATTCACTTAGAAGAGTTTGTAGTCCTCCTATGAGTCTGTACTCACTATTTTCAAACCATTTCATTGCTCATTGTTTGGAGATTTGTTCATTCATGTACTTGGACCTCACCTGTCGCACCTAGGTAGTGCAACCAGAGCATTGATTGACCTATGTTCTTTGTTCTTTTGGCCTGTCGTCGCAACCCATACACTGTTGTACAGCGACATTGTCGCTTCTCCCGCACTAGTGACCTGCGACAGTCGCTCTGTGTATACACACAGACTACGTTGATCTGTCCAAATTGACATATGGGAATCTCCCTCCATTTTTTGATTTAATTTTTGGTTTGGTGTGCAGACCCCTTTGTGCTGCAAGATCCACTCAGAGACTTCTCTTTAATTTACGTGTTTAAAGTGTTTGGTTTTGTGTGTATTTGTATTGGGTCCCATTTTTTATGAGCTTAAGCTTGGTAGTGGTGGATACTTTGAGCTCCCCCATCTTCATCCACTTAACCTTGTCATCCCTCCTCTCCCCACCTGATCTGATCTTTGCTTTAGATCTGATCCCAAACTTCATTTTTGCACTTCTCATTTAAGCTTTGTTTGCTTTCAGTTGTTTGATTGAGTGTTTTGAGTGTTTTGAAGTGTTTTCAGTCCATTTGAGTGCTTGTCTTTTTCTTGAGATTTCCTGAGTTTTTATAGTGCTGCAAATCAACTTTCTTTTCAGTTATCCATGCTTAAAAATATCATTGTTATCAAGCCATAATCTTGGCATATCATTTGGAAAATTGAAAGTGCATCATCTTTACTTTTTTCAGGTACATTTTAAAATTATTGTAAGAATTGGTTCATGCATTGGAATTGTCATTCAATTATCTTTTGGCAAAAGTTTGAAGAAAATTAGTGATTTGTGCTTTTCGAGAACTATGAATCATTCATTTTCTTGAAGAATTCAAATGAGATCAAGTTTTTGCAAAAGTGACTCCATGCTTGAGAAAATTGTATGCATTTTTGGTTTTTAGTGTTTTTTGAGCTATCATAGTGAAATTGAAAAGTTAGAGTGCTCCAGATAGGAAATTTCTCTCTTTTCATCTCTTAAATCTTGATTTGAAAAGACAAAAGGAAAATGTTTGGATTTGGTTGTCATGCTTGTTGATTTTTTGAGTTTTGATTGGAAAAACGGAAAATGAAAAGAATACTTGTGTTATCAAATTTGGTAGATTTTGGGATTGTGTTGCTTTGGTAAAATAACTTGGAAAGAAAATTCTCCTTCCCATACATAGAGTTTATCAAATGAAAAGTACATTTTTTGCATGTAGTTAGGGCCTGCATTATGTTTACGATTATGTACTCACCTCATGCATTCACCTAACCATCCAAGATAAAATTAACGGTAGAACTAGGTTAAAATTTTTAGTAACTTTTGTGTAAGTTAGAGACGTGTTCCGACAACGTAAAATGTGGTAGCTGTCGTTACTTGCCAGCACTGTATTTCGGGGGTATTATAGACTTCCGGGTACTTATCGGTATATCGAAGCTCTTTCACGTACCAACCAGGTATATCGAAGCTCTTTCACCTACCCACCAAGTACCTTATGTTCTTGGAATATATCGAAAGGTGTTTCATGTACTTGGCATATATAGAAAGGTGTTTCACGTACTTGGTAGTATATAGGAAGGTCTCGTACTGTACGATTGTGCATTAGACAACACCACTACGGATTTGAGCTCCCACATACCTTGCGTATATCGGGAGACACCATTAACATTCCTGAGATCAACTGAGTTAACCTTTTGGCCGTCTTGGCAAAGCAATACATCGAGAACAACACTCAGGGAGATTACTACACACGTACCGTATAGGTAATCGGGTATTCAGGAAAGGGTATGGTCCCAATCCTCCTTTTCATGTTTTATTGTTGGACCCTGTAGTATATAGCGATTTGCGAAGCCTTGACAATCTTGTGAGATTCCAGACGTTTGAATCCACTCTTGTCACATAAGTTTGCTTGCAGCCTTAGCTTGTGTAGGATTTTTCTGGACTGCTTTTATTTTGTCTAGCTTTCCTTAGGAGAAACTTTCGTTTCAATCACTCTAGCTGACTTTCCTTGGAGAAGGTCCCATAGGACTCAAAACTTACCACCCGAATATCCCCTTAACCAGGAGGTAATTTCACGGGTAAGGATGGACCCACAAGCCACAGTTGTGTCACCTGAAGTAGAAAACCCTACTTTGAATGTTGGAGCACATATGTTTCCTCCAAATTCACTTGCCTCCCACCCCCCGCAGGCCGATTTGCGAATCCTTGACAATCCTGTGAGGTTCCAGACTTTTGAATCCACTCTTGTCACATAAGTTTGCTTGCAGCCTTAGCTTGTGTAGGATTTTTCTGGACTGCTTTTCTTTTGTCTAGCTTGCCTTAGGAGAAACTTTCATTTCAATCACTCTAGTTGAATTTCCTTGGAGAAGGTCCCATAGGATTCATAACTTACCACCCGAATATCCCCTTAACCAGGAGGTAATTTCACGGGTAAGGATGGACCCACAAGCCACAGTCGTGTCACCTGAAGTAAAAAACCCTACTTTGAATGTTGGAGCACATATGTTTCCTCCAAATTCACTTGCCTCCCACCCCCCGCAGGGTGAAGAAGCACAAAATTCTACTTCACAAGACCTACCTCCCGTTCTATCAGGAGAGCCTGGATCGTTGGAATGGATAAATTCACCCGAGGATGGGCCTGCGGCAGTTGTTGGTCCAACAACAACTTATTGGGAATCATCTCTAGGCCACCCAGTGGCTCATTTTTCCATTGCATCCCCACCTACCGGGACTACTCCAGAAAATAATCCACCAACCAACTGGCTCACTTCAACCGAGATTTTTGGACCTCTTTATGAACGCCTAGATCATTTACGTTCCTTGGGTGATGAATTTCGAAGACAAAGTCTCGCACAAAGGGCCAGGTTTAGATAAATCCCAATTCACATAGTATCTTTTGATTCACCAGAACCATCCATACACAACCTGACCATCCATCAAGTTGGTCAACCCTCGCACAAGACCAGTCCTATACCTCAAACGACCCAACTTGTTGAAGGAAAACAATCCAACACACCTGTTACTACCACGGTTACATTACCCATTCCTTCCCAACCTCAAAACTCATGGGGAGGATACTCTTTACCCCCTACCTTCCTTACGGGTAATGTTAATCCTATGGTAGATAATAAACAACCTGTGTTTGGTCAACCTTTACTTAATGGTCATCAAGTTTTTGCTGGGGGGAAACCCCCATCTTTTAACCATAATGCTGTAGGAGGAGTTCCCATCAGTCCTTCCGTTGGAAATTTTTTACCTCCCGCACCTTCCACTATAAGATTATCCCATGTCGGGGGACCATCCAATGTAATTCAACCACCATCAAGTCAAGCGTATCCAGGTTATCTTAACCATGTGTCAAGACAAATTAATCCCGGAAACACATTATACGGGGTACCCTACCCCGGAAATCCATACACTCTATGGAGACAGCAAAATGTTTTACAACATGGACCCCAACCTACAGTCCCTCAAGTCGCTCCACCCACATTTGGTCCACCCCCACCTCCCATTGGAGGCGGCAGGCTCACACACAACTCTAGAGGAGGTGGACCTTTTCCTTTCAGTGGAGGACCACCTCATTCCGGCCATCATGGCCCATCCATCCCTGGCGGCGAAGGTGGAGACCCTTCCTCTTCAGGAAGAGGTGGAGGACCACCCCCCCTGGGAGGCGACGGACCTCCACCTTATGGTAAAGGAACATCCCATCCCGGTGGTGGTGGAGGACCATCCCATAATAATGGTGGTCATGGAGGACCACCCTACTATGGTGGTGGTGGTGGAGGACCACCCTACTATGGTGGAGGTGGAGGAGGTGGCCCTTACCCTTCCAGCGGTGGTGGTGGACCACCACCCCCTTCTGGCGGCGGTGGTAGACCACCACCCCCTCCTAGTGGAGGCGGTGGAGGCCCACCCTATTTCGGTGGTGGTGGTGTACCACCACCTCCTCCTGGAGGAGACGGTGGCAGCCCACCCCCTCTTGGCGGTGGAGGAGGGCCCCCACCTTATGGTAACAAGCCACCTTATTATGGTAATGGACCACCTTTTTGCGGTGGTGGACCTACTTAGGGTCCAGGCGGTACACCCCCTTATGATCAGTTTCCCACATGAACACCTTACAATCAGTCAATTCAAGGTCCTACTGGTCCATACATGCCTTATCAGTACTATTAGTACCCACAGCTGAACCAACAACTACCATTTTTGGCTACTTTTGACTTACCTTACTTGTCTCGCATGACGAATGACCCCATATTTCATGGGCATAACTGGCCACCCATTCTGGTTCAGTTACCATCAGATATGCCCAAATTTGATGGCAATCCCGGAGAGGATCCTAAAAGCCATGTGATGACATACCATCTATCTTATTTATCCAACTCCTTGATGGATGACTCGATTTGTCTTAGGTTATTTCAACGGACTCTCACCAACCCAGCTGCCAAGTGGTACATTGAGCTGCCATCTAGTTCTTTTCCATACTTCCGATCTCTTGCTATGTCAGTTTTTACTCACTTCCAGTTACACATTCACTATGAGACTGGTACGGACTTATTGATCTCTCTTCGACAGAACACTACCACTCATATTTAAGATCATATTCATGAATGGCGGCATAGACAATGTCTCATTAAGGCTCATATTCCCGACCAAATCTTAGCTGGCTGGTTTACAAAGTCACTTTTACCCATCGTAGCTTGAGATGTAGCTATGGGAGGAGCTATCACTGAGGAATAGGCTATTTCCCATGCCCATTACTTAGACTTGGTCTATGCTCAATCCAGTACATTATATGAAATGGTTCCTGACGCACCTCGCCCTACATACGATCCCGCGAAACCACCCAAGGGACCACAAATTGATGGCATCATTGGTTCCCTTGCTTCCCAACCTTCTATTCAAAATGGTGGCTCGTTGAAATCCCAAGGTTCTTCCCCATCACCACCACAGGCTGGAAACGACACTACCAAATCCACTGCTCCTGCCTCTACCGAAGAGGTGAATTTTGTGCAATCAGCTTCATCTCAGAAGTCCGGTGGTAAGAAGAAGAATAAAGGGAAACCTAAGAAATATTCTAACCAACAGAATCCCAAGCCTGCTCAGGAAGACACCAAATAGAAGAGGAAGTTAAAGTATCCTTGTTTGCTGTGTGATGGAGACCATTTCTCCAAAGAATTTCCCCACCGAGATGAAGTTCAGAAGTTTCTCAAGGGAAACTATACTACCGCAGTTCTCAACGATCCCTTCCCCACTCAAAACCAACAACTTGTCGCACACACCTCTCTTGCCCAAGGAGAAGCATCCTCCACCATACATGATCTCATGATGCGTAGTGAGATCGTCAACTTGAACACCCATTCTCATTCATATGACTCTGTCCCGCCAAAAGTAATACTGAAAAAAATTCCACTTCGATTCTCGACGTCACCATACCGCTTACTTCGCTCACCATTGAGAAGCCCTCTTTCAAGTCAGTGTTGCGTCCACCCAAGAGCACAATTAGAAAATTCATTTTCAATCCCAATGCTTGGGATGCTTAGAACTACAACATTGTAGAGGACCTGGCACAAGCTCCTTGTGATATGTCGACGCTCTAGGTCTTGCAAAGCTTTCCTAACCAGCACAAGACTCTCCTCGCTGCCATCGGTGCAGTTGACCCGTATTCGGCGAACACTATCATGTTCCAGCTGGAATACTTTAAACCGAGGCTTTCCCATCAGTTGGCATTTCACGTTGCCACAAACATAGCTGGGAAGACAATCCATTGTACCATTTTGGATGAAGGTGCCTCTACTTCAGTCATGTCGATTTCATGTTGGAGAGCCATTGGCTCTCCCGAGTTGAACCGTTCTCCTACCACTTTGAAAGCATTCGACGGACATAGTTTTCAAATTCATGGGCTGTTACAACCTTTAGAAGTCAAGTTGGAGGGAAAGACCGCAACCATTAACGTGGAAGTGGTCATTGTCCCATTAGATTACAACATTCTACTTGGTCGTAATATGTTTCATGCCATGAATGCGGTCACATCATCTATCTTCCGCATAGTACGATTCCCTCATCAAGGTCGAATTGTTACTGTCGACCAACTGGATTTCTGTACACCTGACACCGCTACTCATCCGGGCAATAATGTTCCATTACTTGGACAATATTCACATCAGTATGAGAGCGTGGGGGTGGCCTCATCAAGAACTCATCCCTTATGGGCATTTTTCCAACCTCGGGTCCCCCAAAGCATGTTGCCACGGTGAACATGATCTCCTCGCGGATTTCATCCATCCCCAACTCTACTGATCCATGGCTTGTACCTGATGAAGCCACAACACACCTAATTGGAGACACTATGCCTCTTTCACCCACCAAACTCACGTACGAGGCTATCCAGTCAGCCCTGGAGGACCACTTAGCTGTGACCTCCACCTCCTATTCTCTACAATGGACATCATCCCTACCCGATCCTCTACTCCATACTTTTCATTCTGTTGAGTCCATTATGGAAATCATGAGCGCGGATGACCATCCATGGGAAGACCTCCATCATCAGTCGTCTTTTCTCCCTTCATTGGATATTGTGGAGAATAGCATTAGCACCATCTTTACGTTGGATGTTTACTCTTGCTCTCAGTATTCGATACTGATGTGTCAAACGGACTCCAAAGGAAACTTGGCCAACATCGATCCTACCATTTCAGTCGACATCTTGGTTATACTTGGTGTAGTGGAACACATTCGTTTAGGCCAGAAGTGTTCCCCTGAAGAAATCACAACGTTTATGGCCTTGTTAAAGCAATTTTGAGACGTTTTTTCTTGGACTTACGAGGAGATGCCCGAGATAGACCCCGCTATTGTTTCGTGTACGATTCAAACCTATCCCGATTCCAAACCAGTCCGACAAAAGTTATGACCGGTGCACCCCCTGAAAGACTGCAGCAATGAAGGAAGAAATTGAAAATCTCTTGAAAGCTAGTTTTATCTACCCTATCCCGTTGACAAAATGGGTCTCAAACATCATCCCTGTAGCTAAGAAGTAGGGTACCATTCGTGTCTGCGTCGATTATTAGGATCTCAACAAGGATTTTCCCAAGGACAATTACTTGACTCCCTTTATCAACCAGATCATCAACAACTGTGCGAGAAGCGTCATCTTTTCATTCATGGATGGCTTTTCCGGCTACAACCAATTTGAGATCCACCCGGCTGATTAGCACAAGACAACTTTCATCTATCCTTGGGGTACATTTACTTATCGCAAACTCCCTTTTGGTCTTAAAAATGTTGGTGCCACATTCCAGCGGGCCATGTCATATGCCTTTCACGACGTGAAGGACTTTGTGGAACCTTACTTAGATGATTTACCTGCCCATTCACGGTAGTGCGAGTACCACATTGACCATTTGACGGTAGTATTCCTCATATGCAAGCGGTATAACATCCTCTTGAACCCTCATAAGTGCATCTTCTGTGTCAAGTCTAGATGCCTCCTCGGTTTTATAGTCTTGAAAGACGGGATCCGCATTGATCCCCTGAAGGTGGCATCCATCATCGCTCTCCCACCTCCCACTGACATAACAGAACTTCAAAGTTTGCAAAGGAAGGAAACTTATTTAAGGCGTGTTGTCTGTAATTTCATGCAAAAGATGTAGGGATACATGATATTGATGAAGAAGGATGTCACATTCATATGGGATGACCAAGCTCAACAATCTTTTGAAAGTCTAAAACATGCCATCATGCATGCCCCTATGCTCCAGCCACCCAATTACTACAAGGATTATATCCTTTATCTTACTGCTTCTGCCACCACGATCACCATGGTCTTGGTTCAAGAAGATAATAAAGCCCAGTAACATGTGATATACTACGCTGGTAAGGGTCTCATTGACGCCAAAACTTGTTAATCACATGTCGAGAAACTCGCTCTCGCGGCAGTCATTGTCGTCCAAAAGTTTCGACATTACATCTTGCTTCGCACCACCACCATCATTGCTGATTCAAACCCCATGTACCACATTTTGACACGGCAGGTGCTTGGGGGAAAGTATTCACGCTGGATCGTGATACTGTAGGAGTTTGATCTCCTATTCGAAAAGGCTAAGTCTAAAGAGTCTTTGGTGCTTTCTGAGATGATCTGTGATCTTCCCCATCCTGATGTCGAAATCGAGCCCAATGATTCTCTTCCAGACGAATCATTGTTCCTCATCAGCACGTCTAACCCGTGGTATAAAGATATCACTTTATATCTTCAGACCCAATGTTTCATCCCTCAACTCTCATGAGATGATCATCATCGAATACGCCACCATGCAAAGCATTATCTAATCATCAGTGATACTTTGTACCGTCGTGGTATCAATTCTATTCTTCGACATTGTCTCACTCATGGAGAGGATGAAGACATTCTAAACTACTTTCACGCTGGGGCGTGTGGTGGTCATCTCTCTGGGATGGATACAACCCAGAAGATACTTCGTGCAGGATATTTTTGGCCATCCATCTCCAAAGATTGTATCAAGGACACTAAAAAATGTCCTCCCTGCCAGCACTTCCAAACTAAGAAGTGCACCCACCCAGCCCTGCTACACCCAGTTATTTCCATTGGCCCTTTCGCTAAATGGGGCATTGACTTCATGCATTGTAATCCTACCTCCGTTGAGGGGAATGGTTACATCATAGTAGCCGTGGATTACTTTACAAAGTTGGCCGAGGCTATGCCTACATACATGGATGACGGCAAAACCGCCGCACTCTTCATGTTTAATCATGTCATAGTGCGGTTCATAGTTCCTCAAGATATAGTTACTGACCATGGTTCCTACTTAATGAACCACATGGTCAATGAGTTGAGCACTAGATTGGGTTTTCGCCATGAAAAATCAACACCGTACTACCCACAGTCCAACGGACAAGTAGAGGCCATTAACAAGGTCTTGAAAACCATGATCCAACGCATGGTGGGTATGCACAATTCCAACTGGCATAATATGCTCTTCTCCTCACTATGGGCTTATCAAACTTCCGTTAAGACCGCTACTGGATTTACTCCCCTCCAACTAGTGTATGGATTGGAGGATGTCCTTCCGATTGAGTGCAAAATTCTGTCTCTCAAACTTGTCGTTGAACTTCTCCTTAACACTATTGCTGAGGAAGAACGCTTCCTCTACCAAGCTAACCTCGACAAAACTTGCTGTGATGTCGCTCTTGCCAACGAGGCTCATAAGAAACACATCAAAGCATAGTATGACAAGTTGGTAGAACCTCCCGTCTACAATGAGGGTGATTTGGTCCTTACATACGACCAAAGACATGATAAGCTGGGGGCAGGAAAGTTTGAGTCCATGTGGCATGGACCCTACATAGTGAAACATGTATTAGAGAAGGGAGCCTATGAGCTTGAAGACTACAACGGGATGTCTTTAGGTGAACCCCGCAATGGGCTTTACCTGAAGAAGTACTATGCCTGAGTCTTTCATGCATAAGTACTTTGTATATACTGTACATGGCGTGTGTGTTTTGTGTGGTGTGATGCTTTGATTTTTTGCATGCTTAAGGTCTTGTTTCGTCACTTATACCATGTTCTATCTACTTGTGCAGATGGCAACTTGCGACGGATTCGTAGACGGCGCCAGCCGGCATACCCATAACCTTGCTTCGGCAGCTTAGGTTCTCTATTATCCCACTGGCGAGCTTATCAGCTTAGGAGGAATGTGTCTAGGTTTCACAACCAACAATACTGCGGAATATCAGGCAGTCATTGGAACACTAACCGACACTATTTCTTTGGGTATGGACCACGTTGTCATCCATTTGTATTCTCAACTAGTGGTCTCTCATCTCAACCGGGTTTACACCATCCGCGATCATACCATACTCCGTCTCTACAGATGCGTTCGTCTTCTGGAAAGGTCCTTCAAGTCCATTCAGTACCTGCACATTCCACGAGACGTGAACACAGTTGCTGACTCCATGGCCAGTTTCATCTTAGATTGGTACATTGCACACACATAACACATTCATGAACTGTAAAAGTAGACATAACATGTAAATAATTCATTGTATAAGAAAACACATAAACAAGATCACATCATTCATCCATTAAAACACATAATGTAGAAATCCGCCAAAATGTCTGTATATATATATATAATCAAGGTATTGTAGTGCTGATACAAAAAATATGAAGCACGACGGCTTTCAGTGAGTCTATACAAAATCTGAATCCTGATAGCTTTTAGTAGTACAAAATCTAAGGCTCACATAGCTCTCGGTACATACATAATAACATCACTGGGCCTGACGTCTAGCCCATCCACCTTTGGGTCTAGCACCCCTCGCTTGCTAGACATGGAAGCAGTAAACTGCCCTCGCCACCTTGTAGAGCAACGTACCAAAACGCATAGTCACACCAACTGTGTACCTCTGCATGGGCCTCGGCAACTCATGTACTGTTGCATCTGGGACGTCCAATGTCAACCTCGTAAGGTTCTCATAAACGTCATCCATCTCCACGATGGCATCATGCATGGCTAGGGCTATTGGTGGTGCCTCTCCTATCCTCGCAAGAAGTGAGACCCCCACTGGCCATGAAGGGCCCACATTTGCACACACATGTTATTAACTCATCAACACTATCCAAAAAAAATTATAAATACATAAAATTAAAAAGTACAAGGGTCATTGTTCTCACCGATGTCTCCCCACTCTACTCCCTCGGGAAGCGCCAGGTCTGGGTCCTCCCTGTAATCTGTACCACTGTACGAGTAGTCCTCTATCATGAGTAGCTGGCCTTCCATCCAGGTGAAGAATCCAGGACCATACCTGATGATAGGACCCTCGCCACCATGGTGGGCCATCACCTATGTCCATCGTACCATGTGAGGATCCCTGGGGTCCATGTCATCTAGAGGCACCTGCGGGCGTAAGAGGGGAACCCGCTCCAATAATAATGAGATCACTATCGATCCATACCCGAACTGCTTGAGCTCTCCATGTCGACACTTGGTCAACTGAGCTCATAGGTTGGTGAGGAGTCCCTCACACCAGTTGAATACCTCTGGAGACATGCAGTCCTCCGCATACAACATCTGGGACTTGGTAGCTAGATGAGCTGCTTGGCTCCCTGCTATCCGCACTATGGTGAAAAGTATAGCAGTGGACAATCTTGCACCTCTTTGATGGGAATATTCCCACTAGAGGCACGGGCATGTGGAGTACAGTGCTGGACAATCAAGTCGTCCACCATCTGGTCACTTCCCCGTGATCTGGTAAGAGCCACATTGTCCCCCCTCTGGGATAATCTAGTCAAGAAGTAGATGTCCTCGACATCTACAGTCAGTATGTGCTCTCCGATCACAAAGTACTGCTATGCTGCGTCCCAACTCCGAACCATATGTTCCAGCAGTAAGACTTGGGCCCTCATGCCCTGGACTTAGAAAAACTTCAGTAGCCCACAGTTCCTCAATGCCTCTACACATAATGGGTCATTTGCTGCTTGCACATCATCCACCTCATGTTCTCACTCGCGCCACTCGAGGACCATATTGGATGCCACAAACCTACCAACAGGAGCATTTTAACATCATTAGAACTCACTCAAGCTTTTAGAATTTTTTCTTTTGGACTAGATTTTGAGTTGAACATGGGCATTTCCGTCGTCGCACCCCATCCTTACAGACAAGGTGACATCATCGCTACCCACCCTTGTAGGATTTGCTACGACTCGGATTCATTGCAGTTCCCATAAGGGAGACCTGCGACGACTCTAGGGCGCACAAACTCCCCACAAGTCAACTCAAAAAACCTAAAAAATGAACAAAAATTGAAATTCTAAACCACTATAAATATGCCGGCTGATATTTAGGGTTTCCTGCTCTGAACAACTCGTGAAATGGTTGCTCGTAGCTCCGGCAATCGGTGATTAAAATTATGCTCCAAATGGAACTTTCTTCTCCCCAATTTGGAAAATGAACAATGGTAACTATATTTGGTCATTTTTTCCATTTTATAAACAAAAAGGGAATATTCTTTTTCAAATTTAGATGCTCTTTTGGTTATTTTCTATAGTTTGGACCATTTTTACTACATTTGAATGTCGAGTTAACTATTTGACCTATTTTTCAAGTGTGCAGGAGATGTTAAGTGTTCCATTTGTGTCGTTTTCACATTATAGCGATCATCTTAGGTATGAACAACCCCTTGATTGTTTTGTTGTTATTTTTCATCCGTCAAATTTCAATTCTTTAATGACGACGAGCTTAGTATTTGTTCTTTCTCGTGATCTTAAAACCATGAGAATAAGTCACTGAGTTATGATTTATCACTTTTCTGAGCTCGTTAAAATCCTACAGAAAAGGAACCCCCTCGGAGTCTATCTTTAATCTCTTTTCAGGCTCTCGAAATATGAAAAATATTGCCAAGCCAACTTGTCGCATTCACGCTTGTTAAAGAATTTGAATGGTCGTCTTCCTGGTGATAGTTTACCCCTTTTTCGGACCAGGGGGCACTATTTATGAAAAAGGTATACTCCATCCAATCATGACTGGAAGAGTCCTCTCCCGCGTTGTTTTACCCTTTTTCGGGCAATGAGGCTAACTTTACGAAAAAGGACCGTTGTAGTCTTCTTTAGTTCTTTTCAGACTCTCTAAACATGAAATGACGACTGAGTTTACCTTCTATGGACTCGTTAAATTTTCACATTAAAGGGCCCGTCATGGAACGAACCCCTCCTCTCCCAGGTTCGAAAAATATTTGGGATTGGACTCATCTATGAGATGAGCTATGCCGAGCATCTGGTTACCCTCATCAAGCTCATAAAAAACACATGAGGCACTCATCATTCATGATGGGGAAAAAGGAAAGCTTTTGTATTACACCTTTATCAGTGGCAGTACCTAGTCGTTCTTGAACATGGCACTCATTTGCATTTGCATACAACACTTGGGTCATCTGTTTGTCCTCGATTTTTACCTACTTACTGAGTCTTGTTACTCCTTTGGGTCATCCAAAGAATACTTCCACCATCAGTTGCATTAGGAGTTGGTGTCATACTCGTCATGTCAAGACTACCAAGTCATACCATGCCCATGTTCAAGAATACTCTCACCATTCATTATCTGCAGTCAGTACACCTTCCACCATGTAGGTCTACTCTGAGTCAGTATCGCATGTTACTGTACCATCTGATCTACTTCAAAACATTTGTTGTCATGTTTCGTGTCGGTGATGGGGGATTCATCATGGCCCTCCTTCAACGGATTCATCCTTGTCGACTTCAACACATCATCTGAAGATTGAATCTAGAAACTAACCAAGTACCTTGGCCCTGCATGCCTCAATGGTAGGTTACCTTGCTTTCAACATGAGTTTACATCATTGACTCTTGACTAAAATATTTCATCCGACATTCGAATTCAACTCATTTATTCATGCTTGATGATATGTACGGTGATACCTTGGGAATCATTGACATTAATGGTGATTTCACTTGCGCTTGTTAACGGGATACATCAATGACCGGTAATCAAGTGGTTTCTACCATGTTCGATGTCAAGACATTTGTAATCACATGGATAGATTCGTATCATTGTGGGTTTGGCTTGAAGACCCTGGGGAGTCATGTTTTACCCAGGTTGCGATGGATATTGTTTTGAGTCATATCACATGGATCCACATTTGTATTGGCCATGGCTGTGTTATCATCTCATCATGGATCTACGTTTGTGTCGAGTAGCCATGATTTTGTTCAGTCAGTCATTACTACCATGGATCTGCATTGTATTGGTCGGTAGCCACGTTGTACGTCATATGAGACTGTGTACTCATAGTCAGTTGTACAGTAGCAGCATCCTTCTTCCGATGAGCCATTTCCATTCCTTCTTTCAAAGCATCTCACCTATCAGTTTTTAAAACAACGTCATGCTTTGGGGGGCATTATGTTACACCTAAATATTGGATCATGAGACTCAGTGTTAACATCCCTAAAGTTTCCTGGACTAATTCATCCAATTGGAAGAGATGCAAACCCTTTTTCACTAGGTTTTGAGAGGTCATCGCAGGCTGTCCTAATGCAGCATGCGACGTCGCAGGTTGTCCTCTTTCAGCATGCGACGATGTCAGTTAATTGACTAAAATAGCTTCTTCGATCCCATTCTCCAAGCTTGCTGATGTGTATCCCTATCACTAGCCTTGAAGGGAGCTGGCATTCAGTTCCTATCCTTTTGGAAGGATCCCCTCTCTCTATCCTACCATATCTCAACCTATCCTATCCACTTAGTCCTACATAAATGAAGCTCACTCCCATTCCAAAGGGAGGAAGTCTATGGTATCTAATTGCCGGTGAAATTAACTTAAGAGAGATCTCTACTCATCCCTTGAGAGATCCATCATCCCTTTGGAGGCTTTGGCATTGGCTTGATCGGAGAAGGATTGATATGTTAAGTCATTGGTTGCAATCTATTCATCCTATGTATTTCCCTTTTAATACAATAATATAAGTGCTTTCCACCAAATCTAACTGTGTTAATGATATTTTGTGTAGTTTGCTTACTTAGATCTATTATTGTGTAGGTGCATTTTACTACTTGTTTGTTGTGTTGTCTTGACAAGTTTTGCAGCTGAGATCTGAAGACTATCAAGCTTGGAGCAACATTCAGGGAGAAAGGATCAGAAATCCAAATGGTAAGACCACCTATCTACTCGATCTCTAATCAGATCTAGGAGAGTTATTTGTATTTTGTCTCTATTTCTTCTAGACTCACATTGGGCTAGGGAGATCAGGCCTTGAGTCTGCTCTCGGTAGATTGTCCGTCAAACAATCTCCCTCTCCTATGCGCCAATCACAAGTGAGTGAATGTGTGTTAAATGAGGAACACACCTCCTCTATTTATACACTACTTCACTTGTCTTTTTAACCTTAACTAGGTTGGCCCCAACTTAACCACTCAACATAATGCTGACTGGGATGACCCCACTAGGGGAAAACACCCCATACAATTGACTCTGGGCCGACCCCACTAGGGAAGTCTAATAACCCAATTTACCACATTTTGACAGAGGAATAAACATCTCCGGATATACAATAAGATCTCTATGGAGGAATGAACATCTCCGGAATAATAAGGTACAAATATAATATTTTTAGAAGTTACAATATCTAAACATCACCAGAAGACAACGGAGGAGTATGATGACAGATTCGGTTGGTTTTGGATAATATTTTGCAAATGATGAGCAAGCGTCACGAAGAAAGTGTAAATATCGACGTCAGGATTGTAGAATGCAAGTAGAAATATAGGAAGTCCAAAGACGGGAAGTAGTGAGTTGTATGATGCGAGTCCTTTAGCTAGATGCATAGAATTAGGAAGTTCATTAGGAAATCCCAAGGAAGCTGTGGAAAAGGGTAGGGAGATAGTTGCAATGGTGCACTTCATTTCGAGCGGAAGCACTCCGGGTGCGCTAAGAGCCAGAATGACGATTGTGCATGAACAGTCCACGAAGGAAGCGACGAAGACACTAGGGAGGAACTAAGACAAGGTCTCATCCGAGATGTCTAAGAGTATGGTATTAGTTATAAGAGTTGAGGTTTTCCTGACCACCAGAACACTAGGGGCGGAGGCCCGCTAGCTCTAGCCATCGATTGTCAAAAGTGCGAAATAGATGTGCCAGAGCAGCTGGATTGTTTCAAAATTTGGCGACGACGTTGAACTTGTCCTCAGATCGCAGCAAGCCTGAAGCAGATGAGCAAGTGCCGAAGAGGTAGATGATCAAGGTTTCAGGAGACTGGAGGATGAGTTCGAGGTAGATGATTAAGGTTCCTGGAGACTGGTGGATGAGTTCAAGAAGTACATGACAGTGAGCTCCAGATGTCAAGAATAGCTTCAGAAGTTTACCACAGAGACGACAGAGAACAAACCAGTAGTGTCCAGCTGAGGTGGATCGAGGGTGAGCCATAAGTTTGTGTTGGGGGCCTGTTTCCACAGGATTAGTTCACAGAAAGTGCAGAATCCGACAGTCGCGAAAGGGATAATCCACGGAAGAAAGGGTCATTTGCGGAGATTGCGGAAGCACGGAAGTAGTTAGTTTGTCAATTAAGGGTCATGTGGACCATTTTGTAACCATTTAGTTTTGTATAAATATAAGTGTGATTGTAAGCCTAATGGAATGAAATGAGCTGATGATGAATAGAGAAATTGACTTTGTGAGTTTTGATCTGGTTGTTGATCTGTTTTGTATTCGCGATATGATGTATTGATTGTTTCTGCGAAGGTCATTCCGCAAGTTTTAATGAATGCATGAAGATGTTCGATTATGGTTCTATATCTTCCTTTGTTGTTGTTAGATGATGAATGTGAATGTTTATGAGATGTTTAATGCTATGTGGATTTGTGAACTGCTGAGTAATTAGATCATGTTGATATGAACATTTAATATATGCGATTGATGAATATGCGGATGACGAATTGTTAGCATAGTGCAAAAGATATAATCTCCAGTTTCTGTGAATGCAATGTGTGTTTAGTGCATGTCCTCAACTCCACTGTGGAAAATTGGTTCCTGTAGCCCCCTTGTGCATCTCGAGTGAGACTTCACTCGCTCTACGAGTGTTGCTGGAAAGGGTAAAACCTTTCTGGGCCGATGCATAAGGGAGTTTGGTTGTTGGTTTTTTGATAACAGTGTGCAGTGAACCCCTGTCGACAATCGTTGTGTCAACACTCTTAAACATGACACTTGTTTGCATAAGGATTCAAACACTTGGGTAATCTGCTTGTTTTCAAGTTCCACCAATTCCATGAGTCTTTTCACTCCTTTGAGTCATCCAATGAATGTTTCCACCATCAGTTGCATTAGGATTCGGTGTCATTCTCGTTATATCAATGCTGCCAAGTTATGTCATTCCCATGTTCAAGAGAGTTCTGTTCGTCGAAGTCAATCCCGATAGTCAGTTTACCTTCTATCATGTTGGTCATTCCTGAGTTAGTCTTGAGTGTCGCTCTATAGTCTGATCTACTCCAAAAAAAATTCGATCGTGTTTCATGTCGATGATGGGGGAAACATCATGGCCCTCCTTCGATGATTTTATCCTTGTCGAATTCAACACATCATCTGCGGATTAAACCTAGAAACCATTCAAGTACCTTGTTCCCACATGCCTCAATGGAAGGTTACCTCACTTTCAACAGTAAGTTCACATCATTGGATTCCGATTGAAAGATTCCACTGAGTGTTCGACCTAAGATCATTGCTTCACATTCAGTGACCTATGTACTATATTACCTTGGGGATCATTGACATCAATGGTGATTTCCCTCACGCTTGTTAACGGTATACATCAATGACCGGTAATCAAGTGGTTTCTACCATGTTCAACTTCAAGACATTGTAATCACATGATTAGAATCGTATCATTGTGGGTTCAACTTGAAGACCCTGGGTTAAGTCATAAATCTCACCCAGGTTGCGATGGACATATTTTGAGTCATATTACATAGATCCACTTTTGTATTGGTCGTGGTTGTGTTATCATCTCTTCATGGATCTACGATTGTGTCTAGTATCCATGATTGTGTTCAGTTGGTCTTTACTACCATGGATATGCAATGTATTGGTCGGCAGCCATGTTATGAGTCAATTTGAGACATGTATCTCAGAGTTGATTGTATTGGAGAAGATATTTGTTCATCACTCGAACCGAAAATCCTTACTTTTATTTTGTCCCCATTACAATGTTGATGTATTTGTAACTTCGGAAGATATTCTCCTATTTATTACATTTGTACTTTATTGTATCCCTAACGAAGATGTATTATTACTCCGATTGGAAGTGTCGTCATTTGTATTTGCAAGTGTCGCAAGTATTATTGTGAGTGTCACAACTTATATTTGAGAGGTTATTAGACCACCTTGTTGGGGTCGGCCCTGTATGAGTCATGTGGGTTAAAGGGTTATTACACCACCTTGGTGGGGTCGGCCCTGTATGAGTCATGTGGGTTAAAGGGTTATTAGACCACCCTAGTGGGGTCGGCCCAGTGCCAAATGGTAGTGGGTTATTAGACTCTCCTAAGGGAGGTCGGCCCAGATTCAGTTGTGATGGGGTGTTTAAGTCCCCTAGTTGGGTCGGCCCAGTCAGCATTATGTTAAGTGGTTAAGTTGGGGCCGACCTAGTTAGAGTTAAAATTCAAGTGAAGTAAAGTATAAATAGAGAGTGTGACTCTCTCATTTCTTCATTCACACACTCACTCACTTTGCATTAGTGAGAGAGAGGAGAAATGTGCACAAGTGGAGGAGGAGACTATCTCTATCTCTATCTTTTGGGGTTTGATCTTTGTGATCTTTGTATTGGTGCTCATTCTATCTCTCAGGAAGTTGCGGGGTTTTTCACCTTCTTGGTCTTCCTCGGTGAAATGCTTTGTGTCTCATGTCTCTTGTGTTTGATATGTTGTACATGTTGTTCTTTCAGTTAACATCCTAGATCAGATTGAATTAAATGTTGAAAAACTAACATGGTATCAGAGCTAGCCTGAAGGAAGGCATTGTATGGCATTTATGACACTTGTTGCACTTGCGACAAATTGGAAGCTAGGGCTTGGTATAGTAAAAACCAGTCATCGTGGAACTTTCACGAAGGTTCAGGATCTGAAACTTCTATAGGTCAAAGATGAAATTTCCATGTAACTTGTATCCAAAGGACAGCCTCAGATTCGTTTCAATTTGTGAGATATGATCCGTACAAGTTAGGGTTTCCGCCTCTTCCAGAATGCAATCCTAAACATGTGACCTAGGAACATAGGTCATATCTCTAGCTAGGAAGCTCCAAATGGAATTTCATAAAAAGTGACAGTTAGGGAATGGACTACAGTTTCACAGGTCCAGGTTGCAGATGCTAGACTTGAAACAGTGACATGTGGCACTCCGTACAAGTTCGCTATACTCGTCCCATAAAAAGGTCACGTTACGACACTTGGCATATCTCTCTCTCAGTTAATCCATTTGAGCTCAGATTTGTGGGGTTAGAAAGATGGCAGGTCAATCTATCACAGGCCAAAGTTTCATACCCTGAGGATCTGAAATGTAAGAGATACATCAGAAACAATATGGCATATATTTTTGTCCAAACAGAATTGGATTCTGAGCACTTTCATTTTTTGTTTGTCATTGTTGTGGGAAATTAGGGTTCCGGAGAAAGTTGGAATTTCTTGAATCTGAGACCACGAATGGATGCTCCTCATCAAAATTGAAATTTAGAGACCAATATCAAAGTTTTTGGTTGGGTAGAACCCCGGGCTCTATCAAACCCTAGTTCGGGATTTTGATCAGAAAACCAGAATTTGACAGAAGCTGCAGATCTGAAACTCGCAGGTCAATTTTGGAGGGTCAATTTTTGGAGTTTTCAAAATATGATCACACCATCTTGCTCACCTCAGTCAATTGCATCTCCCTATCCAGATAGAAGTTTGAATTTCCAAGTTTGAGTTTTTAGGGTTTCTCTGTCAAACCCTAGCCAGCTCCAGATCCAGATCCAACAAATCAAGTGGGGTTGATAACTTCAGTGCATGGAAGTATAGCATTGGGTTAATCCTAAAAGAGAATGATTTGGACACCTACATAATTGAAGAAGTTCCAGTTCCAGAGGGAGATGAGGCTAAGGCCTTACAAAAGAAGACTACAAGCAATCCCGACAGGTATGACTTGAGGAGATATAGGTACGTTTTGAAATATGTTCATGATTAAGTTTATAATATGTTTGTCTTCATATTATTAAGGTTAGTAACAATCTTGATTAATTTTAGACTTGTCTTATCACCCTTGTAAAAGTATGAATATATGTGAATGATAGAAGACATTCATTGATTAGGGTTATGACACTTATGATTGTACTAATACACTGTGGTGTTGTATGAGGATGATGTTGTCCACTAACATGAAGGGTACATAAAGAAAGACAAATAAAGTTCTAGATCAAGAACATATGACCATGGTGACATGAAGACAAAGACTCATCCATAGTCATGGATCACATAGAAGCTCTACTTATGAGGTATGTATAACTTGGTTCTACAATGATTAACTTATGAGATATGTAGGTTGCTAGCACAAGATCTCTAAGAGAACAAAGAAGACATTGTTTGGGTATGTTAGACAAGAATGATAATCCAAGTATGCTTGTCTGTATCAAGTTAGAATCCTACCTTGTGTTAGGATCTTAGATAAGTATATTGTTGTATGATTGATAATGATTATTCATGAAGTTATAAGTTTGAGTAATCATGGGTTTATGCATATTATGCTTCTTAGTTTGATTAATGATATGACAAACTAGAAGAGTCCTATGGTCCAATAAGAATATGCATGAGTAAAAGAAGTCCTCCCTGAAACCTTGAATACTAACGCTTGTGATAAATTACCTATGTATGAAATGACCATGACCATACATGTTTAAGATTATTTAGAATCATAATGTTTTGATAGTATTGAGATTATACTAATGCATGTATGATTATGTATGAGATCTTGAGGATGACACAATGATGACACTAGTGCACACTTAAGAATGCATAGTGGTCCAGGATGGATATAAGTTCAAAGACAGATAATCAAGGAAGAAAAGATCAAGAGGGAGCACACTCCAGTAGTTCCTGCAAGAAAGCAAAGATCAAGAGGGAGAACACTCCAGTAGTTCCTACAAGGAAGCAAAGATCAAGAGGGAGAACACTCCAGTAGTTCCTACAAGGAAGCAAAGATTGGGAGGGAGTTCACCCAATAAGCAAACAAAGATAAGTATTTGAATTTCATTTATTATATATTTGATTACTTAAATGATTTTGTCCAGTCATCTACATGCTTATGTTCCTAGATTTAGGATGTATATTATGCATATTAGAAAAGTTGCATTTAATTACAAGATACTACTAATATGCAAGTAATGGGTAAGTGGCCTATGGTACTATACAACATTCCATTGCTACTTATCTAGAATGAAACCTCTTTGCTGAAATGTTGGGAGTAGTGCACACTCTTAAAAATGTTCTGGTAGAGATGGATGACATCTAGAAAGTTACGGGATATGGATAAATGTTGTATTGAAGCATTGGCTAAGATAATTGCATGATTGTATGATATATGTATTTATGTGTAAGATTTTGTTGTGAAAACTATGAGATGTTTCTAATCATGCAATTGAATTTGACTTGTAGGAAAGATCGTGTACAATCACCTACAAAAGAAGGACAATGACATTTGTTCCAACAATGAAGTTCAAAAAAAACTATCTATTGAAGATATTGAAGAATATGAAGTTCCCAGGATCCGGGATGCAGTAATGGAAGAATGCCATGATCAAGGAATACCAGTCGATCATGTCTGGGATGTGGTCCCGATACCAGAAGGGAAGTCTGTTGTGACTTCCAAGTGGATCTACAAGATCAAGCATGCTGCAGATGGCAGCATAGAGAAATACAAGGCAAGGTTTGTGGCTCGTGGCTTATCCCAGAAAGAAGGGATAGACTATGAAGAAACTTTTGAACTTGTAGCCAGATACACTTCCATTAGAATAGTACTTTCCCTAGCTACAGTGATGAAATGGAATATACACTAGATGGATTTCAAGACAGCTTTCTTGAATGGTGTAGTCGAAGAGGAAGTGTATGTGGAGCAACCACTCAGTTTTGAGACACATGACAGGGAGTCATATGTGTGCAGATTGGAGAAAGCCTTGTATGGATTAAAGCAAACACCTAGGACATGGTACGACAGGATAGAAAAGATTTCTATCTAGTTTGGGCTTTACCAAGAGTAAAGCAGATTCCAACCGTTACTACAATGTTGAGGAGGTAAATCTAGTGATACTTCTATTATATGTGGATGACCTATTTGTGACAGGTGAGGATAGATTGATTGCCGACATGAGGAGGAAGCTTGATGTCAAGTTTGAGATGAAGGACTTGGGCATGATGCATTACTTTCTAGGTATGGAGGTGTGGCAGAGTGAAGATGAAATATTCCTTGGACAAGGGAAGTATGTAGTAGAGATCCTGAAGCGGTTCGGGATGATGGACTGCAAGGCCATGGCCACACCTATGGAATCGAACCTGAAGCTATTGAGTGATGCGTCATCAGATTCGGTTGATGTCACGGTGTATCTTCAAATGATTGGGTCCTTGATGTACCTGACGAACACAAGACCAGATATTTGCTTTGCGGTGAACACCTTGAGCCATTTTCTGACAGATCCTAGACATGTTCACCTGATTGTTGTAAATCATATTATGATGTACCTAAAGGGTACGATTGATTATGGGCTCAAGTATGATGCAAATCAAAAGTTTAACTTGGAGGGTTATGTTGATTCAAATTGGGAAGGAAGTGTTGTATATAGGAAGACCACTTCGGGGTGCTGCTTCAATATGGGATCAAGTGTGATCTCTTGGTTTAGAAGGAATCAATCCTGCATAGCACTGAGTACAGCCGAAGCAGAGTATGTCGCAGCTTGTTCGGCTAGTTGTGAGGCAGTATGGCTAAGGAAGCTACTGTTTGATTTATTTGATCTACAATTGGATGCTACCTGTATCTATTGTGACAACTAGAGTTGTGTGAAGTTGTCAGAGAACCCGGTGTTCCATGACAGGTCGAAGCACATTGAGATCAAATATCACTATGTCAGGGATATGGTGTAGAGAGGAGCAGTGAAGCTACAGTATGTTGCAACAAATGAACAGATTGCAGATGTGTTGACCAAACCACTAGCTAGAGTGAAGTTCGAATACTTCAGAGAGAGGCTTGGTGTATTTAGATAGAAGATACTTCGAGGAGGAAGTGATGGGACACATTTGCAGGAGCCATTCCAAGTATGGTGGTAGGAGGATCCTTCCCATGGATTTGGATGTAATTGTTGAGTGATGAGCATCAAGACGATGCTCCAGATGATGTTCTACATGATGATGATCAGGGTGATCATATGTGATGATATGCATTAGGACAATGCTGTGACGATGGTCAGGATGATCATGCGATGATGATATGCATCAGGATGATGTTGTGATGATGATCGGGATGATCATGTGATGATGATATGCATTAGGACAATGCTGTGATAATGATCAGGGTGATCATACGATGATGATGTGCATCAGGATGATGTACTGTATGATGATGATCAGTATGATCATGAGCATCAGGATGATGCTTCGTGCGAGGATGATCAGGTAGTATCAAGATGGTACTCTGTGGCCATGGACAGGTTGTGCAAGGGTAGCATGTAATACGTCCTGGAGATTCGGACAGGTTGTGCTAGGCATGCAAAAGTCCTTGGATGCTCTTTAGATATCTTGTTGAGCAAGACACTCTTTTAAGGTTTTGCTAGACCACATGTAATGCGTCCTGGAGATCCGAATAGGTTGTGCTAGGCACATAAAATTCCTTGGATGCTCTTTAGAGATCTTGCTCGGCAAGACACTCTTTTAAGGTTTTGTGGGGACCACATGTAATAAGTCCTGGAGATCTGGATAGGTTGTGATAGGCACGTAAAAGTCCTCAGATGCTCTTTAGAGATCTTGCTAGGCAAGACACTCTTTTAAGGTTTTTTGGAAATCACATGTAATTAGTCCTGGAGATCCGGACAGGTTGTGTTAGGCACGTAAAAGTCCTTAGATTCTCTTTAGAGATCTTGCTAGGAAAGACACTCTTTTAATATTTTGTGAAGGTCACATGTAAAAGATCCTGGGAGATCCGATAGGTTGAACTGTGTGCTCATAAGAGTCTTGGGATGCTCTTTCAAGGTTTTTTTGATGCACATAATCAGTCTTGATATCCACAAGATGGACAACTCACGGAGATGATGAAGACCTAGAGGAGGCTAGGCATACAACCAGCATGAAAAAGGGTTGGCTCTGTAGAACTTCCTATGACGAGAAGAATTGAGAGATAGCCCAGTGATCGAGATGACGAGTACAGCAGTAGTGACGATGATGCTCCGTGATCTAGTGACGATGATCCAGCTCCAGAATTGAAGACTTGTGCCGATATGTATTGATGACCTGTGTCAAGAGAATACTTTCCTAGTTAAGAGGGAGTGTTGATGTATTTGTAACTTCGGAAGATATTCTCCTATGTATTACATTTGTAATTTATTGTATCCCCAACGGAGATGTATTATTCCTCCGATTGGAAGTGTCGTCATTTGTATTTGCAAGTGTCGCAAGTATTATTATAGTGTCGCAACTTATCGTTGATTGGTTATTAGACCACCTTGGTGGGGTCGGCCCTGTATGAGTCATGTGGGTTAAAGGGTTATTAGACCACCCTAGTGGGGTCGGCCCAGTGTCAAGTGGTAGTGGGTTATTAGACTCTCCTAAGGGAGGTCGGCCCAGAGTCAGTTGTGATGGGGTGTTTAAGTCCCTTAGTGGGGTCGTCTCAGTCAACATTATGTTAAGTGGTTAAGTTGGGGCCAACCTAGTTAGAGTTAAAAGTCAAGTGAAGTAAAGTATAAAGAGAGAGTGTGACTCTCTCATTTCTTCATTCACACACTCACTCAATTCACATTAGTGGGAGAGAGGAGGAATGCGCACAAGTGGAGGAGGAGAAGCTACTAGGAGACTATCTCTATCTTTTGGGGTTTGATATTTGTGATCTTTGTATTGGTGCTCATTCTATCTCTCAGGAAGTTGCGGGGTTTTTCACCTTCTTGGTTTTCCTCGGTGAAATGCTTTGTGTCTCTTGTCTCTTGTGTTTGATATGCTATACATGTTTTTCTCTCAGTTAAGATCCTAGATCAGATTGAATTAAATGTTGAAAAACTAACATACAAAGCATTTCACCTACCTTATTTTTTGAACTTCATTCTTTGGGGGGCATTCTGTTACACCAAAATCTCATCACCATGACTGCTGTGTCATATGTATGTCATGATCGCTAAATTCCCTGAGCTAAAACATTGGAACAGAAAGTTGTTGTCTTCCCCTTTAACCTTTTGTTGTCACTTTGACGCACCCTGTTGTCCAGCAATCTGCGTCAGGTTCAAGCTGATGCGCTCTGCAACCTAGAAAAGTGCATTGGTGATGCAGGATGCCCTTGTACAAGGTGTGTTGATCACCATATGGAGCATGTTTCCCTTGTGCAAGGTGCATCGTAGTTGGTTCAAATGGAAAAAGAGAAGATTCGAGGTGGCTTCGAGTGACTTCTCGAAGCTTGGATGGAGTCGAGACATTCTACTTATTTGAAAAGGTGGCAGTCGATCCCCTTACCTAGTGGGATGATCCCTTAAGCCTCTCCCCTAAATCCTCAACCTCTCTTATCCTTTTATCTCTATATATATGAACCCTCTCTCCATTATTAAGGGAGGAAGGATAGAGTACTCTTATGCTGGTGGAATTTCTCTAGGTGATCCTTTTCATCCATTAGGAGGCTAGGAATTCAATCTTGGAGGCTAGGAGTTTTGGAAGGAGGTTATGACGTCAAAGCTTTGGTCGTAACATCTATCCCTTTGTACTTCTCATCATTACATTTAATACACGTTCTTTCCATAAATTTTATTGTGTTAATGATATTTAGAATTTTCCTCTTTGACTGTTAGTCTAGATCAATTCGTATCCATATGATTGTATCACTTGTCTATTTACACATGCTTTGCTTGGTTTTACAGCTAAAGATCTGAAGACTTGGATTTTGGAGAAGCAAGGAGAAAGGAATTGCGTAATTGAGGTAAGCCATCTCTTTATTCATCTCGCATTTCAATTGATCTAGGAAAGAGACTTATTTTATGTACTCATTTGTTCTAGACCTAAACCATTTAGTCCAGGGAGATATATTTGAGTCCACTCATACAGATTGTCCGTAAACACTTAGCTTATTAGTTCCCACCCACTCCCCGATGGATGATTCTATTTTTTAGGATAACTTAAATAATAGTATAGTATCCTTCATCTTTTTATTTTTATTTTCCACACTTAGGTATAGGACAAGAATATATGGTTGTTTTTTTGTTAGCCTTACCTTATTGTCCTTATTAGCATATAGGTCTTACTTATCCCTAATCTTGACCACTATGCATTCAAGAATATGTTTGAACTAGTATATCGCCCATTATATATGTGTTATCATGACTAAATATGTATGAATGTTAATGTCTCTTTCCTTGGCCCGTTCCTTCCTTATTATTTTTCTATATATGTAAGAAAGAGGGATAAGTCTTTAGTACGTAAACCTTAATGGGGCGAGGAAAGTCCATAACTCTACAAAAAATAAAAAAATATATTTTTGATGTTCATAATTAATTACTCTTTCTTATCCTCACTACAAACTTGAAAAGCATAGACTTATTATTTAAAACTGCAAGTATCATATCATGTCACCTGTAACTGATATATCTTTGAAGAGCCTTCCCTTTCCATTGAATTTCCAAGGATTTTGAGCAAAGACTTTACAACTTTCAGGCCTCAGTGCAAGTTGGAAAAACATGGAGGTAATGCATTTCAATAAGTCTTCATGAAGTTTTTTGAAGAACATAAAATAAAATAATCCTTTGAAATGGAATTGGAACTTAGTCCCCCAAGGAGGGATTTTTTCCAATGCCCTTTCCTCAATACTATTTCCCAATTTTCCATGTCATTGTCGTCTCATTTTCTTCCTAAAACTCTCGAGCCGGTCTTGACCTCGGCTCCTGACTTGGCAAATTCATTTTTTTTTTCCCAATTTAGATTTAACCCTATGAGGGAAAGGGAAAAATTGTTGGAATAAAGTTGGCTAAATGGAGTTTGAACCATATTTGTAATGGTCTATTTTATTTTGTACATGTTGTTTAAATTGTACCTAGGAAGTGTTCCCCTAACTATTTTTGCCTATATGATTAATGAGGGAAAGGTGACATGACCCATGTATTAATTGCTTGAGATAAGCAATTAGATCACTTTAATGTTATAAAGTGACTTTTAATTTATTTAAGTGGTATGTGAATAAAATTTATTTATGGTGAGAATTATGAGCATGCAATCTCATCCATAGATCTAAACCAATGTGGGCCCTTGATCTAGTGTCCTTTCAGCTACCCCAAGAAGGTGAAATGAAAAGACAAGAGAAATTGATAAAAATGCATTCCCTATTTCATTTTCAATCATCCAAGAGAGTTGGAGAGGAATTCGAGTTGCTTGAGAGGAGCAAGAGGTCAAGTTGGAGAGAGAGACTGGCTGAGATAGTTGGTACGAGTTCCAAAACAATTCCGTACGATGTTAGTGTAACATACCCTTTTTGCTGGAAAACATTTTATGTTAGAAAACATTATGATAACTTTTATTGTAAAGTTTTATGTTGGACAGGTGTCCAAGGATGAATATAATTTGCACAATATATTATTATTAAATAAATAAAATAGGAGACAAACACCCAAGAGGACTATTGAAAGAGTGGTTACGGATCCACTAGGTGGAATGGAATCTAGGGTAGAAGGCAATGGACAAGTGGTAGCATCATGATGCAACTAACTAGCTGTTGGTATGGGACAACTCCCTTGAAATGTGGTCATAGTGCCTTGAAAGATGGGACTGGAGCTTGAGGCTCATTTATTCCAAACTGACCACTAAAGACCTAGGCAGTCTATATAATAGCCATCAAATTTTGAACTGAGGTTCATCACTTTTCCTGACGAGGAAATTTACCTTGGGGTTTTGCTATGTTTGCACCCAAGAGATTTGATGAGGGGATATGCTATGTTGTTGATCATGTTGTGATTCTGCCAAACTATTATTGAGTTCAGGAAGTTGATGCCGAGTGGAGAAGGCATGTTATTTTAGGAGGTTGATGCTGAGTGCAGAAGGAATTTTTGAGTGCCTTGCTTCTACACAGATTCCACCCACTTATTGGTTCAGTAATCAGGCTCGGGAGTTCACAAGAAGCCAGAAGTTGAGCTGCTTCTTCTGGAACAGGTTGGGAGGAACATGCCTCCTTGGGTGTTTGCTAGACCTATTGTCATCTACAAGTTCTATTTGTTTATCTGTTGTTAAGTAGTTAAATCTGTTTATTTACAAGTATTCAATTTTATTTACATAATGTGTTCTAGTTTAGATATCCCTATTTTTATTTTTTGAATCAGTTTAAAATTATGAATAGAAATGTTGAATGAAATAAATAATCTCTGCATTTTTCCCCATGCCATATGAATTGCATCATACTCTAGTACAGAGATAGATTAAGATAGATAGGTATGATAGGCAGGATAGCCATGTGAATTAGAAGATGCAAATGATGTATTTTCTTAAGTTACTGTTTTCTGTTAATTTTCTATGTTTACATATATCAGTGTTTTTCCTTGGTATTTCTGCACAAACAATTATTCTTAGAAGTTAAAGTATGTTTTCCACATTTTATAAATATCAGATTGTTTAGAAATAAATAATTTTCCTTTCTGAAAATCATATGAAGTATTTTCTATATCATACAGTTGTAGAGTAGATCCCAACATATAGCATATTGATATCAATTTCTTTTATAAATGATGCATAGTAATAAATACAAATTATTCATATAGAGAACCATCTACTCTTACACTAATTCTATTTTTGTATTACTACAAGTATGAAATATAGACCCTTGCAATATATATAAATATCTAATCCAAAGAAGGATTATCAAGGTACCTACTCTTAGCACTGTATAAACACATTGTATTTCTCTTATTAGAAACAGATCGTCGAACCTTAAACACTTGACCAAACCCTATATCCATCTGCTATACGAATTTATCCAAGATATAGAATCATTCATTTTTTTAAATAAAGCCAAGTTAGGGTTTCCATTTCACAAACAATTATGCATTTTTTATTTCACATTACTCTTCTAAATAGGAACAAGATTGTTATCAATACATTCTATACCTGTAAAACCTTGTTATCCACTCTCGGTACATAGTTATTATCTTAACCAATCACATGCTTTAAGTCGAATCATAATCTCATCCATTAATGCAAATAGTTTAAACTGTAAATCGTTCCTATAGATCGACTCAGACAACATTCTGGTGTTCACTTTCAATATTTCTTTGATTACATTAACAGTAGACAAACCAAACAGAAGTAACAAGGAAGGCAAGTAGGATTTAGTTATTACAATGTCTGTAGGAGAAATTTTAAACAAAGATCACAAACACTAGGCTGATGCCGAGAACATATCGAAGAGCAACATCAAACTATACATTCCGAAACGAAGACGAAACCTTAACTATGGGAAATTTCTTAAGATTAAAATGTAGCATCACGTTTACAAAATAGACGAACTACTCACAGGTCGAAACCTCCCACATACATCAAACATAAAACGCAGAACCATAATGAGAACGAGGTATATCTCTACATTAAGTCTGAGAATAAGAACCTTGTTACACAACAGTTGCATTTCAAAATCAACACGGCTTTTGCCCTGTGGGTCGAGGTACCATCCTCCCCATTTCCTTTTAAAAATTTACAAACCCTATCTCGACAAAATTACAAACTCTCTGAGTTAAAACACAAATACACAGAACATCACACATGTCGGCCATCATCTTCATCTACACAGAGTTTCAAGGAAACCTCCAAGGCTTACCGGTTGGTGTAGCTATTGCCAACCTTCAACACCCAGACTGGAGAAGCCATTAAATATTACACCTGCAAGGACAATATAGACGTGGTTAAAATAGTATCTCGGAAATAATGATTACAGCATCAAAATTTGAACAACCTGTTAACACTCATGTATGAAAGTTACAGTGAATGATTCAAAACACATTACCTTTAGAATGATAGCTCGTAGCAACAATAAATGCCAGACAGGTGCACTGTAACTAAACCCTTACATCGTCGAATGCTGATATAGCAGGAGCCAACACCTAGCAATCAACTATTTTAAACAGTTATACAATACCGAGACTTGTATAAAAACTATGACGAGGACTTAGCATCCCATTGAACCCAGAAAGACCCTCAACAGGTCTGAGGATCAAATCACACCAAGAAACAAACCTAAGCTTCCCACCGTGACAAATACCCACTGTACAAAGAACTGGAGAGCTCGGCTCTATAAGCTACACAGGTCATGAGTTCAAGACGCAGGAGCTACGCCTCTATAGGCAAAAAAACAACCCTACAAACCCTCAGCCTGTCGGCCAGACATAGAGCCATAACTACCAAATTCCAAGTTCACAATAAACACTATGATCGAAACAAAGGTAGGGTTTAACCCACACTCATCGAAACCCTGCCAGATCGACGGTGGAGATCACCGGGTGGGATTTACGAAATCACAAGCCATCTACCACATTAAATAAACCATCATTGCATTTGCCATGAAGGAGCCAGCTCATATACTTTCGAACCAGTATGTCTACACATCAGCACAAGGTTGGTCATTATCACGGTAATGGCACGTGAACGAGCTCGCTATGCCATCCACGATGGAAGTCCACCATCTTGACGGTTGTATACATTTAATGCACATGGCAGCGTTGATGTTTTCCAACCTGTGGCATACCAATGATCAAATCATAACATTTATTACAATAGACATTGCATATGGTAAGGTCGTATTTCAAACCCTGTCACGACATTGTTCTAATAAGTTAGGGTAAATATGCGCTAGGGTTAGCATAGAAATCACATTGTTTACATAGAATTCACATATCACATTGTTTGCATAGAATTCATATTGTTTGCATAATATCACATATTGCATAATATCAATAAGGTTTGTATGGTATTACATAAGGTAATACAATGCACACAAAGCACATTAATAATGTGATATAGTTTATAAGTGTTGGTTATTATTTCAATAAACACTGCAATTAGATCTTTTGGATAATCCAATAAATCATAACACACATAGCACCATGGTTATATAACTTTGAGAGTTCGACAATTGTTTCAAATACATTACAAATAGATTATGGAAATAATCCAAGAAATGCAGACACATACACTCTAATGTGTAAGTGAATAAAAGATATGTCAATAATCGAAATTATCACCATCATCGTAGGGTATAGACCCTAGGCAAGTTAATCAATTATTTTACATAGAATCTCCACACATTGCTATGGAGGAAGAAGATAGACAAGTACTTACAGCTTGACATGAAACTCTATCTTTAACGATTTTAGTCTTGAACCAAGATTCTCACCGGTAGAATGCCCAAGTTCTATCTCTTCAAATATCTACAAAGAGGATTACTGAAAAACTGTATGGTCACTTGACGCAACTTTAAATCCTTACCTGTAAACTGTCACAAGTACGAAATCACATGCTTTAGCACGAATGCTAAGTAAGCCTCGGAGCGTCCATAGGACCCCTTCATCAACCAACAAAAGCACATTAGTCGAAACAGTTGATTCATCTTTCATAACAACAAACAATAGAAGCTCGCAATAGTACAACTGCATGTAAATAACATCAAGACACAAACTTGAAATCTTTTAGTTGCAAATTCTTATATTATAAACCAGCATGGCATTTAGTACAGCAAGGTTATCTTTTATGCATTATTCTATTTCCGCATACATTAATAAGCAATAAATGTCACGTAGAAAATTTTAAATTTTTGTGATTTTTCCGGGATGTTACAGTTAGAGTCACATTTTCATTAGTATGACTGGCACAAAATTCAAGGAGAAGTACAACTGAGTTTTCTTCTTGTTGTTAGCACAAAATTCGAGGAGCAAGGCACATTGTTTTAGGAGTAATAGTGGCACGAATTTTGAGGAAAACATAACAACCATTATTGCAGACCATACAACTATGTTCTGTAGTTGTTGGCCAAGACTTCCAGTGCTGAGAAAGCACAAATTTGGAGGGAATTAATTTATGTTTGAGATGAGCACCAAAACCAGGAAGGAAAGACTCATTTTGGGAAGGGAAATCAAGGAAGGTACAAACTCAAAGTTGACAATCTATACAAAGCTAAGAAGACACAATTTTCGAGATTGTTTACTTTGAATTTACTCAGAATTTGAGGCAGCTTCAACACAGTTTTCGAGGGAGCCTATTAGTCTACTAGTTGAGATAAGTTGTGCTAGATATTATTAAAATTCTGATGTACATTTAATTGGAAAAGAAATTAATATAATATCTCTCTCACAGGGTTTCCCTTCGAGGTTTTTCCCTGGGCCATTTTGGCTAAAATATTTATGTATGAAATATTATGAGATGAATGTGTTTTTCTACTCTGAATTTATTGTGGTAGAACTTCTCATTATGCTTTAAGTTCATATGGTTCATGTGAAAGAATTTTATTTGCAGCAGTTAGTTGAATAAAATATAATATTAAACTTATATTTGTGTACAGCTTAAAGTCAGTTTAAGAGGTGAAATTTCTACACATGCTTCTCTTGGTTCATCTATATTCAAATCTTGTTATTGTAAAAACTTAAAAGCTAAAAAAATTATTGTTTAGAATTACATGATTAGACACCTAAGGTCCAACAATTTAATACCTTTTGATGACATTGGCTTAGTTCACATTGCCCATTTTTTTGCGAAATGGAAAATTGAACAAAATTATGTTTTCGTTCCTGTTATTACTAGGCACTAGTTGTCTACGTCATGCCTTGTATGCTTCAAATGTATTATAGAATATGCCTCTACAATCTACACAAGGATGAATGCAAGAAATGGACAAAAAGATCCAAAAATAATAGCTCCTAAGCTGCCTAGAAGAACATAAAGTTGCCTCAAATACTAATCTTCAAAAGGTCATGGCTTCCTTCAAAAGTTCTTCATTTTTCCTCGTGAATGGCATGTGCACGACCATAAGATAAATCCCCCTCACCGCAAATCAATTTCCATTTCCATTTATACAAATTACAAACTTATAATGAAAATCAATTTAAAATATCACTTTAACCATTATGCCAACATCAACCAGAAAAACAAAAGCCACATCACCAATAGAAAAAACATATCAAATTGGAGAGCAAGTACAGTGGAGATGCGGGGAATCGAACCCCGTGCCTCTCGCATGCGAAGCGAGCGCTCTACCATATGAGCTACATCCCCTTTCGTGATTAGGGCTGAACCACAAAGTAACAATATTTAAATTGTTACCTAAACAGAGTAAAGTAATATCAGGGAATTTATATCACCCAAAATTTCGGCCAAACATTAGTCTGGGTGGACTGCATCAGAGTCAGTGCTGAAATATTGTACGTAAGGAAAGATCCTACTTGGTAGTCGAACACAGGTCGCCGGATTCAAAGTCCAGAGTGCTAACCACTACACCATGGAACCCAATGAAAAATGACACATTATAGTCCATTGGAACACTGGAATATTTGTAAACAGATCACAAGGCTTATTGCATTGTAGAGTTTTTTATCTCCATGGACGCCAGCAGGATTGAAACTTTGGTGGATAAATCTCTCCGCAGCTATAATGAGCCTGACTCCTCTATGCGTTAAGGTATTTTTTTCCTCCACGGCTTTTACCAGGATCTTAACCTGAGGAAACATAATTATCTCCGTCACTGTCAACAAGCCTGACTTCTCACTGCGTTTGGGACATTTTTCTACTGTCCCGGGCACGATTTGAATCTGCATAGACACACAAACTCTCTTAGTTGATTCAATTTTTTAGTGAACAGTTAGTCCGAAAAAAGTGGGCCATAGGGCTTTCCAAGGGTTTTTCCAGCATCCGCTATGAGTGATCTTGTTGGAAGCATGGCATGGCTCGGCTTGTAGGGAGGTTTGGCTTCAACGTCTGTATATCATTATTTCTCTAATTTTTTTAAGTTTATGAAAGTATAATAGAATTTTTCTATTATAGTATTAATAGTATGAAAATAAGTTAAACTTTAGATGATTTGCATTTAAAATATGGTGATTTTTTTGGTTAAAATTTTGGTTGAAATTGATGAAATGGCAATTTTGGGTTGTTGTAATTGCATAGTCGAGGTGCCCAAAAGATAATCGAGAGAGATGAATTCATTTATGTAATCAAAATTACAATTTGAACAATCAAAAACACAATTTCAACAACAAATAACATTGACAGATTCTAAAATTTAGCTTACTCCCAAATTACATCTCCTAAAATGCATAAACTACACCCACAAAATATACCTCCTAAAAAGCATAAATGGCCTAGAACTATTGTTGCTTCTCTTCCAATAATTTATTCCACTTAAAAAGGCAATAGCCATGCTTTTCACTCAGATATATCAACATAAATAAGTGGAATGATCAACAAAGTTGCTTAATACTTGTATGCTTTGAAAGTTTTGATAAAAATTTGCTTATTGCCTTCAAGCCGTCATCCCTGATGGTAAAATGTGATCCCCTCCATGGAAAGTACATGGCCTTCTACCTCATGTACATAGGGGACGTTGTGCCCAAGGAGGTGAACGTGGCAGTGGCCAACATTTAGTTCGTGGAATCATGGTATCCCAGTGGGTTTAAGTGTAGTATCAATTATCAACCCCTCACTATGGTTCCTGGTGGGCACCTTAATGAGGTCCAGAGGGTTTTCTATATGATTTCCAACTCGACTAGCGTACCAGAGGTCTTCTCTTGTATTGATCACAAATTCGATCTCACGTATGCCAAGCGTGCCTTTGTCCACTAGTATGTTGGCGAGGGTTTAGAAGAAGGGGGTTGAAGCCGAGGATCGGTTGATTTCCTTTCAATTTTCATTTAGGTGTGTACTGCTAGCATAATTCTATAAAATAGTTGGGAAATCAAGCGACATTCTGTGTTTCGGTTTGGACACAACAAGAAAACCCATCTTTTAGCACCACAAGTTAGCACCACTTATATTTTGTGGTGTTAAGGTGGTGGTATTAACACCACTTAAGTCTTTATGGTGTTAAGGTGGTGCTATTAACACCATATACATTTTCTGGTGTTAAGGTGGTGGTATTAGCACCACTTATATTTTGTGGTGTTAATATGGTGTTATATTTGTGAACTTTATTGGAAATTGAGTTCTTCCTCATCCAAGTTAATGAAAATGCCACCTTGGCAAATACCAAAAAGTGGTGCTAAGTAATTACTTGTCACATATACATGTATTGTAAGAGTTAGGATTGAATTATGAGGATTTCCACCATAAATATAAATAATTCATAAATAATTCTATTGTAAATTCAATAGTTTTTCATTTTATTAATTCAAATGAACCACCAAAATTTTTTTGCACCACAATAACAACAAGTTTAATTATTTAATTTTATAAAACTTAAATAAATAAATTGGTGAATGATTCAATTATGAGGTTTTGCACCACAAGCACAATAAGTTCACAAATAATTATTTTGTAATATATCAATCCAATTATTCATTTGCAATACTATTTATACAAATAAATACAATTGAAAAATAAATAAAAACAACCATTTTTAATTTATTAGTTAGTAATAAAAATTATTTGAATTAAAATTTGATTATCCAATTAAAATATTGAATCTTATTAATTTCTTGAGGGAAATTATTCTCATTATTAGGTTTTTAACAAAAGGCATGGATCTTAGATCTATGGACATGGTCAATAAAGAAAGCCTCTACGTACTATCCTAAAAGAAACTTTTTAAAATCCAGGACCAAGAAAGACACCTTAAAGGTCAGGACCACACAGCTTCGTAAGAGTATTCTTACCCTCTATGTATGAGCATTGACACTATTACAAGGCTTTAATTACTATGCATAGGTCTTCGTAAGAGTATTCTTACCCTCTATGTATGAACATTGACACTATTACAAGGCCTTAATTACTATGGATAGGTCCAACGGTTGTCAACATGGCCAAGAGAATAATCTTAGGCCTTAGGCTAAATGAATCATGAGCATAGAGAAATGTCATGTTGGCAAGTACCATATACTGGTGCTAAGTGCATATTTGTCACATGGACATGTATAAATCATATTTAATTATGATTATTTTCACCATAAGCATATTAACAAATAATTATTTTGTAAATAAATAAATTCAATTTTTTCATTCAAATAAATGCTCATGATTCATTTATGAAGTTCTACACCATAATCACAACAAATTCAATTATTATTTTTTATCCTATTTAAACGCATAAACTCACATGATTCATTTATGAGGTTTTACATCATTAACACAAGTTCACAAAGAATTATTTTGTAAATAACTCAATTCAATTATTCATTTTTAATATTATTCAAGCAAATAAATACCTATGATTGTTAATATTGACAAATAATTAAAGAAAACCATTTTTAATTTATTATCATTATATATAATTAATAAAAGTGATTTGAATTGAAATTTGATTAATACATAGTGTATATTTTTATTGATATATTAATTTTCTTGATGGTTATTAGTATCATTATTAGGCTTCAAGCACAAGGCATGGGTCGCAAATCCTTGGACATGTTCAAGGGAGGAAACCTCTACCTTGGGCCCTAAAAGAAACTTTTAAGAATCTATGACCAAGAAGGATGATCAGACACGTCTTTCTAAGAGTATTCTTAATTTTTATGTGTTGGTTATGATGCCATTATAAGTTGTGATCACTAGCGATAGGTCTATTGGTCCTCAACCTTGTTAGGAGAAGAAACCTTAACCTTAACCTAAATGAATCTTCTAGGGATGTAGGGATACTAATGATTTGTTGAGCCAACATAAACGACATTTTGAAAAGATTTATGGCCTTATAACAAGGATAATGGGGGGAATTGGATGAAATAACACTAGGTATAAGTCTTCAAGGAATATACATGATTGAGGGAGGAAACTCTGGCCTTGGACCTTAGAGGAAACCTCTAGGCATATAAGATTAACAAATATACCTCGAACCATAGCATAAAAACTCCCAAGGGTATCATTGACCTAATATTGGGGGTATTAATGTAACTAAGAGGTTTTAAGCACTATATGTGGGCATATAGTCCCTCAACATTTTTTAGGGAGGAAACATAGGCCTTAGTCCCAAATAAAATATTTTATACATCCAAGGAAAAATACAATAACTCGGACCACTACACATGACCTATTAGGGGTATTCTTTAGCATTGAGTGAGGAAATTGACATCATTATGAGGTTTTTGCTAGTATATATGGGTCTTAGATTTTTGTATATTGTCATAAGAGGAAGATTTAAAACACACCCATGAACTCCCAACACTATCCTTGGCATCTGAGTGTTCATGTAAGTGACACTAGGTATGAGAACCTTGGACATATCCATGGGAGGAATCACATGAATTAGGCCCTAAAGGAAGGTTTTAGGCATCTCGGGCTAAGAGTGATCACCCAAACCATCACATAGGATATCATGCACATTATAGTATATCGTTAATATTAAAGTGGGATATGGCATGAAATATGTGGTTTTGTGCACTAGGGATGGGTCTTAGAAAATGGTTGGGGAAGAATTTGAAATAAGTATATCGTAACATAATATTATTGTTGTAATGAGAAATTATCAAGGCCATGAACCATAACATACGCCCTGTATAGTCTATATTTGGAATACAAGTTAGATATGGGTACAATCAATATTTTTTACATAGTGGGATAGATCTCAAGGCATTGACATGAGTCATAGGAGGAAATAAAGAGTTTTATTCAGGTGTCCCAAGGCCTTGGTAATGATATTATAGGGAATAAGACCATGAATTTATCCCTAAAGAAACCAATAAGGTATCCAGATCCATTGAGGCAATAGGTATCTAGGTTTATGGCCTTGGACATGGTCAATTGAGGAGACCTAAATCTCAATCCCTAAAGGAATCTTCTATCCATCAAGGCATAACAAGGTTTCCTCCACCACCCACACATGGCCTCTTAAAAGTATCATTATCTTGTTATTAGGGATGAGGTATTATTAGGTGACTTTGAGTAGTATGTACATGTCTCGAGACCTTAGGAGTGACGTTCTAGGGGGAAGAGTACCATGCCTTCATCCCTAAAGAAATCATTGATGCATCTAAGTCCATGAATAATGTCTTAAAGCACCATTCATGACTTCGCATGGGTATCCATTGTACTATGTATCTAGGTCTTGTGGAATTGGGGCCTTCGACATGGTTAATGGCATAGACTTGAAACTTCACCCCTAAAGGAAGCTTCTAGTCATCCAGGGATAAGAATTTTGCTACCACCAACTACACACAACCTCCCAATGGTATAATTAGTTACTATTGAATATGTTGTTACCATTAGGTGGTTTTTATTAGTATGTACATGTCTCGGGTCCTTGGGAATGGTTTTATAGGGAAGAAGACCATGCCTTTGGCCATCAAGCAATCATTAAGGCATATAGAGACAGGACCACTACCTAAAAGTACCATGCATGTCTTTGGAGAAGTATTTATGGAGCTATGTATCTAGGTCTTGTGGCCTTGGGAACTTGGACATAGCCAGTGGAGGAGAATTGAATCTTGAGCTCTAAAGGAATCTTCTATCCAAATAGGGATAAGAAGATTGCCTCCACCAACCAAGCATACCCTCTTCAGGGTATCATTGGCCTATGATTGATTATGCCATTTCCATTAGGTAGTTTCGAGTAGTATCTGCATGTCTTAAGGCATTGTGAAAGATGTTTCAGGGGAAATGACCATGCCTTTGGCCCTAAATAAACCATTGAGGCATCTAGAGAAATGGACAATACCTGAAGCACCATGCATGACCTTGCATGGATATTTGTGCCACTATGTATCCATGTCTTGGGGTTTGTGGTATTAGGGCCTTGGACATGGCGAAGGGAGGAGACATAAACCTATGGCCCTAACATAATCTTCTAGCCATCCCAGGCTAAGAACATCACCTCAATCAACCATACATGGCCTCGTGAGGGTATCATTGTCCAATCATTGAGGATATTAATGATATTATGTGGTTTTGAGAAGTATGTAGATGTCTTAGGGCCTTAGGAATGATTCTCTAGAGAAGAAGACCATGCCTTTGGCTCTAAAAAACCCATTGAGACATATAGAACCATGAACAATGCCTCAAAGAACCACGCATGATTTTGCAAAGGTATCCATGGAGCTTTGTATCTAGGTATCGTGGTCTTGAGGATTTGAACATGGTCAATAGAAGAGACATGAGCCTTGGGCCCTGAAATATTTTAGCCATCCAAGGATAAGAGGGTTTCCTTCACCAACCACACATGGGCTCCCGTGGGTATCATCGTCCTATAATTAAAGAGGGTGATTCCATTAGGCACGTTTAAGAAATATGTATGTGTATCGATGCCCTGTGAATGACATTCTAAGGGAAATACCATGCATTTGGCCCTCAATAAACCACCGAGGCATCCAAAACCATGAAAAATTCCTTAAGATACCACGTGTGACTATGCAAGGGTATCCATGGAACTATATATCTAAGTCTTGGGGACTTTGGGGCTTCAACATGGTCATGGGAGGAGGCATGAAGCTTAAGGCCTAAAGGAATATTCTAGCCATCTAGGGATAAGAAAGTTGTCTCCACCAACCGCACATGGCCTTCTGAGGGTATCATTGGCCTATGATTGAGGATTTCAGTGCCACTAGGTGATTTTGAGTAGTATGTCCATGTATCAAGACATTGGCAATGAAGTTATAGGGAGGAAGATCATGCCTTTGGACCTTCAGAAATAATTGAGACATACATAGCCATGAACAATGTCTCGAAGCACCACACATATGAATTTTTAGGGGTATCCATGGCAATATGTATCTAGGTCTTGTGGCCTTAGGGATTTCAATATGGTTAGTGGAAAATATCTAAACATGGGACCCTAAAGGAATCTTCTATCCATCAGTCGCTAAGAATTTTTCCTCCACCAACCACACATGGTCTCTTAAGGGTATAATTGGCCTATGATTGGAGATGTTGGTGCCATTAGGTGGTTTTAAGTAATACACACGTGTCTTAGGGTCTTGGGGATGACATTCTATAGAAGAGGGTAATTCCTTTGGCCATGAAGAAACTATTTAGGCATCCAAAGTCATTAATAATGCCATAGAGCACCACACATGGCTTCATAGTGTGTCAATGGAACTATGCATCCAAGTCATGGGGACTTGTGGCATTGGGCATGGTCAAATCCAAATAGATTTGTTTTCATCACCTTGCGAAATCCAAATGTATTTGTTCTTTAAACACCATGTTTCTTCCTCAACACTTAGTATATCTGCTTTCCTAGCTTCCAATTTTGTAATTTGTTCCTTGTCCATTGTATTATAGAAATCAAACATGATATTCTTATAAAGAAGCTCCAATTTATTTTCCACTTCTAGCAATTCTTGTCTAAGATGTTCCTTCTTAACTTTCTCCCATTGAAAAACCGCTTTATTGAGTCTTTTTAGTTTCTCAAACATTATCATCATAGCCAAATCAACACTATTATACTCAGGACCTTACCATTGGTGTCCGATAAAAATTTTGAAATCCCCATCCTTAGCCATGTATGGTTAAATTTCGTAAATCCTCATCCGTGGACATTGTTGAGGGAGTAAAATTCTACCAAGTCTTATAGGAGTCTTCTATGCATTTATGGCCAAGTAAAACACCTCAAACCACCACTAATGGTATTGTGAGGGTATTCTTAGCCCTATGTCACAAAGAATACCCTCAAATCCATTAAGAATGCCACAAAGCACAACATATGGCTTCACAAAGTATCCATGGTGCTATTTATCCAATTCATTGGGACTTGGCGCATTGGACATGGTCAAGGGAGGATACCTCAACCTTAGGCCCACATGGATACCTCAACCGACCATGAATGACCTCATGAAGGTAGCATTAGCTTATGATTGTGGATTTTAGTGTATTTAGATGGTTTTGAGTAGTATCTATGAGTGTCAAGATCTTGGGAATGATATTATAGGGAAGAAGACAGTGTGTTTGTCCCTAAATTAATTACTGGGGCATTTAGAGCCTTGAATAATGCATCAAGGCATCATGCATGACTTCATAGGGGTATCCATGGAACTATGCATCTAGGTTTTTGGCCTTGGTACCTTGGACATTGTTATCAGAGGACACCTAATCCTCAAGCCCTAAAGGAATATTTTATCCATCTAAGCCAAAGGAGGTGGTATCATCCAACCAAACATGGCCTCTTGAGTGTATCATTAGCCTATGCTTGAGGATGTTAGTGACATTAAGTTGTTTTGAGCAATATGTAGGTGTATTGGGGCCTCAAGAATGATGTTCTAAGGAAGAATACCATGCCTTTGGCCCTAAAGAAATCATTGAGGCATTCAAAGCCATGAACACTGCCTCAAATCACCATGCATGACATTGGAGTGGTATCTAAGGAACTATGTAAGTTGGTCTTTTTACCTTGGGGAATTGGACATGGTTAGTGGAGGATACCTAAACCTAAGACTTAAAAGGAATATTCTAAACATCTAAAACTAATTAGGTTTCCTCCACCAACCACACATGGCCTATTGAGGGTATCCCTGGCCTATGATTTAGTATGTTGGTGCCATCAGGTGGTTTTGAGAATTATGAAGTTGTCCGAGGGCCTTCGAAATGGAATTATAGGGATGAAGACCATGCCTTTTGCTCTAAAGAAACCATTCATCTAGAGCCATGCATAATTCCTTAAAGAACAACACATGACTTTCCATGGTATCCATGGTGCTATGTATCTAGGTCTTGTGGTCTTAAGGCCTTGGACATGGTAATGGAGGAGACCTGTAACTCAAGTGCTAAAGGTTCACATCATTAGGTATGTATCTTGTGTCCTTGACATGTTTAGCGATAGAAACCAAAGCCATGACCACTAAAATAATCTTATAGGAATCTAAGGCTAAATGACACCTTGAACCAGTAGCCATGATCTCCAAAGGGTGTCTCTAGCCTACAAGCTATGGGGTATCTTTTTCATTATGAGGTTTAAAACTAGGCATAGGATTTGGTGGTTTTGAGAGAAATACACACATATATTGGGGCCTTAGGAATGAAATTCTATAAAATAGGACCATGCCTTTGACCCCAAAGAAACCATTTAGGCATCCAAATCCATTAAGAATGCCATAAAGCACCACACATGGATTCGTAGAGTATCGAGGGTGTTGTGCATCCAAGTCACTGGGACTTGGGGAATTGGACATGGTCAAGGGAGGAGACCTCAACCTTAGTCCCTGAATGAATCTTCTATCCATCCATGGATCAGAAAGATACCTCAACCAACCATACATGGCCTCACGAAGGTAGCATTGGCTTATGATTGAGGCTTTTATTATGATTATATGGTTTTGAGTAAATTTACGTGTGTTGAGTCCTTGACAATGATATTTTAGGGAAGAATAGTATGTGTTTGTCCCTAAATTAATTGTAGGGGCATTTAGAGCCCTGAAATCTGCATCAAGGCCTCATGCGTGACTTCGTAGAGGTATCCATGGCACTATACTTCTAGGTTTTTTTCCTTGTGGCCTTTCGACATTTTCAACAGAGGACACTTGATCCTTAATCCCTAAAGGAATATTCTATCCATATAAGGCAAAGGAGGTGGTGTCCACCAACCACACATGGCCTCTTGAGTGTATCATTAGCCTATGATTTAGAATGTCAGTGACATTAAGTTGTTTTTGGAAATATGTACATGTCTTGGGGCCTTGAGAATGATGTTCTATGGAAGAAGACCATGCATTTGACCCTAAATAAATCATTGAGGAATTCAAAGCCATGAACACTGCCTCAAAGCACCATGCATGACATTTGAGTGGTATCTATGGAATTCTGTATGTGGGTCTTGTAGCCTTTGGGCCTTGGACATGTTTAGTGGAGGAGACCTAAACTTGAGGCTTTAAAGGAATCTTCTAAGCATCTAAAACTAAGTAGGTTTCCTTTACCAATCACACATGGGCTATTGAGGGTATCATTGGTCTATGATTTAGTATGTTGGTGCTATTAGTTGGTTTTGAGAATTATGAAGGTGTCATAGAGGCTTGTGGGTCCTACTTTTCACCTTTAGTCCTTTTCTCTTTCTATTTGTCATGATTGTGGGCTTGGGATAGGGCATTTTGGGTTACTCTATCCTTTTAGTATAGGTGTGTCAAGGATATATGTGTTTCTCTATCGTATTACTAGTGGGTGTTAAACTTGGGTTGCATAAGGTATTCTTCTCATTACATAAAAGTTTAAATAAAAATGAATTTTTTTACATAAAAATTTAAATAAAAATATTGTATTTAATGTCAATTTTAAGTAGTGTATAATTACTACAAATACTTCCAAAATTTACATTTATTAAAATTTGAAATTTCTAAGTGTTCTAATTTAGAAAGACATAATAATCTCCATATTAACTATGCAAATGACACCTCACACAATGAAATAGAACATTGCAATAACCAAGGATTTGATTATGAATTCTATCGCCCAATATTAAGTCCATATGTTCCAACATACCTTCCTTAACAATGAATTTACACTAATATTTAAGTCGAAGTAATTATTTCAATGAGAACCTGTGTCTAGACACTATAGGAGATTCCTCGTCGTTTGAATGAATAAAAAATTCTCACGCGTATGTACCTTGAAGTCCACATGTTCCAACATACCTTCCTTAACATTGAATTTATACTAATATTTTAAAACCATCATAAATACATTGTTCTTGAAGGATGAATACACCATAAGAAATATCCCCCATTGATTTCCTAACTGCTATATGATTTTTTCAATCCAATTCCAAACGAAGACTAAGTACTTTGACCCAAATAAAAAATTTATGATCTCAGGTCAAAGCATGCATGCCAGAGCTTCAACAACAGGTGAAGAATCCCATACCAATTTCTACTTAGTATTTTACTAACATCTGCTTTAGTTGAAAGATATAATGAATCCAACCTTTGGTCATGATATAATAGACTAGTCCATAGCCTATTAGTGGTTTGCAAATCTGTTGCAACAATGCGTTTGGGATTTCTATTACAATATGCCTCCCATAAAACAATTTGATTAACATTGTTCACCAACAACCATACTAACATTTACTTCTTTTCACCTAATCACTTTCTTTCTTTTTCTATTGTTTTGAAATTCTTGTAGGATTGTTCTAGACTCATTTCCCCTTGGTTCACCACACAATGATCACTAGTCTAGGTTTGCACCAATAAACTCCATCCCTTTTATTAAATCTTCAAAGGGTTATTCCAATTGATTTGAAACATAACCTAAAATCTAATGAGATTCATGCTCTTGAGCCACTTTCTCCTAAGAACTTATAGACCTTATAGGGGAACATATGAGCTTAGAATCAAACTCTTTCCTTCCAAACTAGAAGTTAAACTTCATTATGCAAGTGCTTCAATGATCATACTTCACCATATATATCGAGTGGTATAGAGAGTAGTGTGGGTCATCAATGAACTAAAGGTTGGAGGTGCTAAAGAAAAATGATGTATGTGGGATAAAGGAAGAATTCTTTTTGTCCTAAAATAATTTGCTTGACCACTTGAGCTAGATTATCAATCAAACACAACTTTTACGAGACAAACACAATCGGTGGGTTTCTTGGCATGACTCTTGGGTTTCCTTACGAATGGTGTTTCCAAGAAGCAATTGCCTCCGGATGTTTCCCGCCATCGGAATATTAGATGGATTGACATCTTGTGATAGGGACATGTGATTTTCATGACCATCCACATTTTCTTTAGGGTTTTGAAGGGTTATGCGAGGCTTTGGGCGGCGGTATCAGCAGAAGTAGGGGCACGAGAAGCAGAGCATCATCCGAAATGGTTCGTGGGTTTTCCATTCGATCTAATTTTAAGTATTTAAACATTTTCTTTAGGGTTTTGAAGGGTTATGCGAGGCTCTGGGCGGCGGCATCAACAGAAGCAGGGGTGCGAGAAGCAGAGCATCATCCGAAATGGTTTGTGGGTTTTCTTTCGATCTAATTTTAAGCATTTAAACTGTAAAATGTAGATTGCAGGATGGAATTTTTTATTCACAGTAATATTAGATTACCTTAGATTACCCTTTCGTTATTTCCACTTGATATTTTCAAATAGGCATGGCCACCATTATCCGTGGGAGGATTTCATTTTTAGGTCACAATGTCTTTGTTTCCAGGCGGCGGAGAAGAAACTAAACAACCCCATGAGGGAAATCAAGGTGCAGAAGTTGGTGCTCAATATATCAGTCGGTGAGCTCACTCGAGCATCAAAGGTTCTCTTTCATCTCCTTTTCTTATTAAGCTCTGATTTTTACACTCCTCTATGCATGCATTATTTAGGATATTTTTCACTTAGGGATTTTTAGGTAAATATTTGTTCATAAGAATTTATCATGAACAAATAACAAATATTTGTGCTGAATCTGAAGGGCTGCAAAAAACTGAAGTCGTTTCCTTCCGGAATGTCGAAGCTTTGCTCTTTACAAACGTTGAAGTTGAAAGGAGTTGTATTCAACAGGAAACCAACTACAATGCCTGTCAGCAACATTTAATGATGAAACAATATTACTGCAAGGTTTTCCCGGAAACAAGATGTGTGAGCGCATGAAAAACATGCGGGCCCTCTCCCTGCAATATGATGATTCTTTAGGCCTACAAAAAGAGGAAACGATGGACCCCCATACCATTCCGGAGGGGCTGCATTTGACGTAAAATCTTGAAATCCTTCGACTAAGCAAATTCAGGGTGCTGGTGCCCCGGCCTGAATGGATGTTTCAACTTCATAACCTCATGGTGTTGATATTACACAGCGATGACAGCTCTAGCGCAGATGATTAGAATGTCCTGGAAAGCATTTCTAATCTGAGAAAGCTACACTTGTCTAGCAACCAAAATTTCTGAGTTTGGACAGCGTGATGCATATCCCGCACTGGAAACGCTGATCATAGAGGATTTTATTTCTTTGGAAAAATGTTCAAGTTGAAGCGTTTGCGAATCATACACTACAACAGAATGACGGATGTGCCCCGGGGAATAGAAGGGCTGCACAGCCTTGAAAATTTAAAGTTGGACAGTAGTCTGTGAGAGAAACTCCCTTAGGTAGCTAACTTCCTTTTGGATGAAAAAAAAGGAGCTCCAATGACTTGCTACATATTGCGTATAAGTAAGATTCATATTGAACTTCTATTTTTATTTATTTATTTATTATTTTTGTTATGTGTATCTAATTCGTTATTTTGATTTTGTGATTTTTTTGTTATGTGTATCAAATTCGTGGAATCTAATTGGTGTTTTGTGCACTAGACAATCCCATTTATGATTCAACTAAATCGCTAGAATACAGTGATTTCCTTAGGTCTCTTGCGTTGGGTTTGGGTCTCTCTATTGGTGACCAAGTTTTGTTCAATGAGCTAAATCCCTTGAATACAGTAAGTCCGTTTCTTTTTGGAGCGAGAATTACTTGCTTTGAATTTATTTTTTTAGCTTTGTATGGAGATCTGTAGCCAATCCATGGACTCCACATATGATCTGACATTCTTGATTTTATCTTGAAAGGGTTGCTGATAGGATTGGTAAGCAACCCCACTGAGCAGGAGGCTCACCTCAACCTTCCAGGTGCGCTGAGGAAAGCTTCAAAAGCTTTGGGGTGATGCATGTGCGACTATTTATCCTTCATCTCTCGCACCTATGAGCACATTGCTTTGGCATTCTTTAGCATTTTCTGGTAATATTGAAGGTTTGAATAGGATCACTCTTCAATACTTTAATGTTTCTGATAATCAACTCACATGGGCTATCCTTGGATCTTTGTCTAAATTTTTCCCGATTTGGCATTTGAAAGGAATTTATTTCTTTGTGGCAATCCCTTGCTAAGTTGTAAGAGCATAATAAGTAATCATATCACTCCAGGACGTATTGTGAATTCCAGCGCTGTGATGCAGGATCGAAGTGTTTTTCCCTCAACTCCAAGTGCAAAGCCTGAGATGGCACATATCACCAAGAAAAGCTTAAAAAAATTAAGCAGGGGTGTTGTTATCGCCATTGTGGTTGGAGTGTTATTTCCAATTGCTTGCGTTTTTCTCTGTTATTACTGAAGTATGCTAGGAAAATGAAGGATGGGAAGCATGGAAAGAGATTAGAAACATAGAATATTGTTTATTCTCCAAGCCAGTATCCCCTGCAATATAGTGCTGCAGAGAGGGGGAAACTGGTTTTCTTTCAGGGAACTTGACAATTCGAGTTGGAGGATCTTCCTCGTTCTTTCTGCTGAAATGCATGGGAATGGTAGGTTTGGAACTGCATATAAAGCTGTGTTGTAGGATGCTAATTTTGTTGCTGTGAAGAGGTTAAAGAATGTACATGGCCCAGGAAGAAGAGATTTCGAGAAGCATATGGAACTCTCGGGAAGGCTGCGGCATTTGAATGAAGTTACCTGTTTATGTTCATCGTGTTCTTTTTTTCTTTTTAGTTGCATTCCCTGTCGCCTTATTTGATTATTGTATGTTTTTCTCCTTATAAAAATGATGGCTGTTGGCTTTCAGAACCTCAAAATATTTCTTGAATATTGATTATTATCACATATTTTGTTTTTTCATTTTATCTTTGACCATTTATCAAGCAATTAAATGCAACTCGAATGTAAGTTTAGATCATAGAACTGTGTTTGGAAATTGATCCTCCTTTTCCAATTTTAGATTGCAACTCCTCTTTTGAGTTATTGCAGGCAATCATGGTCCTGGGAGAACTCTTCTTGATTGGACAACTATAATGAAAATAGCATTGGGTGCAGCCCGTGGTTTGGCCTTCATTCACCACCCCTGTAAATATCCCAAGCTGGCCCATGGGAACATCAAGGCTTCCAATGTTTTGCTCGATAAGAGTGGAAATGCTCGTATCTCATATTTTGGTCTTATTGTGAATTAGTGCAGCAACTACTGCATCAAGAGCTGCGGGATACAGGGCTCTAGAACAAGCCGAGACCATAAGGATATCTCAGAAAGAAGATGTATATAGTTTTGGAGTGCTACTCCTGTAGATTCTTACTGGAAAGCCCCTGTTCAGCTACATGCACCAGATGAAAGCATAGATCTTCCCAAGTGGGTGCAATCTATTGTGAGAGAAGAATGGACGGCTAAGGTATTTGATCTATAATTCATGAGGTACAAGAACATCGAATTGGAAATGGTTGGCCCATGCTTATTATTTCCATGGTCTGTGTCTCCGTGTACCCAGAGCAACGCCCGAAGATGAGACATGTTGTGAAGATGATTGAAGAAACCAGAGGAGAAAAATATCATATGCGTGAATCCTATGGTGTAGCAACTGGCCAAAAGGAGGTATCATCAAGGTCTTGCCAGAGTGCAAATAAACTTTCAAACAAAAGGAGTTAAAAATTTAGATGTTATCTTGATTGTGATTGTAAGCTTTGTAAGCAGTTAAATCCATTAATATTGAATCTGCATTTCCAAACGTAAAAAATAGTGACGATTGGATAGTATAAAGTTTTTATGGAATGGCTATGATTTTGTTTGTGTATGCAACCATATAAGTTTCATTTTATATATATCTCACATTAAGTCATGTGTGGTGTAAAAAAAAACTATAAATCACATATTATATAATTTAATATATATAAATTATATCACATATTATATAATTTAATATATATAAATTATATCACATATTATATAATTTAATATATATAAATTATATAATATGTAATTTATATTTTTTTTTCACCATTTATTATTTTATGGTGCTTTGCACCACTTGTTATTTTATGGTGCTTTGCACCATATACAAGGTTGTGTATATTAAATAATAATAATAATTTTGGTGTTTTGCACCAAAAAGTCTCAATCCATGTTGGATTGGTTTTGGTGTTTTGCACCACAAAAATTCAATCCACCTAAGATTGGTTTTGGTGGTTTGCACCATACACCATGGAATGCCACATACTCATTTAACACCAAAAACAACTTTTTTACAAACACCACTTTTGCACCATAAATAATAGCACCACTTGCGTATCCCCACATTATCACCACTTTTGCACCACTATTTGAAAATTGAGGATTTCCCAAATCATTTACAAATAGTGGTGCTAATGTGAGGCTAAAATACCCTTTTTCTTGTAGTGGGAGCATTGGTAGTCTCCGCGGACCTTTAACCTTCGACATTTACAATACCAAAGATTTTTGGTCTTCGACGTTATCTTCCATGGTTCGCAACATACGAGTGAGTATTAAGAGAATTGTTTAATTTGATTTAGTGTTGGGGATGCGTTTATTTGTCTAAAATTAAAATAATTATAAAACATTGTACACTATTTTATTTTATTTGTAGGATGCTTCTACCAAGTTTGTACAAGATTGGTCAAGTCTGGACACTTCTTGAGGAAGTGAAATTATCCCCCACAAGTGACTCCCACCCTCAACCCCTTCTTATGAGATTTGGACCCAAGTTTTAATGAGGATTAAACCCCACATAAACCAATTAAGCTAAACCTCATAGATCAAACTACACTACTATGTGACTCTCAAAATTTATATAAAAGTAATAAAATATTATCACTTAAAGGATGATATTTTAGGCTTACAAACTTTATTGTTTAATTAACATAACTTTAAAAATTCACCTTTATGTAAAAATCTTCATTGCTAAAATGTTCTTAATCATATTGACCCTAAACTTCATAATCGATATAAATATTCAACTATATGCATGCCCACTTCAATTATTATATTATATGAAATTCAAATATCATAAAAATGCATGCCCACTTCAATTATATCCAACTATATGCATGCCCACTTCCATTATTATGTGAAATTCAAGTATTATAAAATGTTTTACTGTTATTATTCATTTAATATGGATTTTATACGCATGGAACAGTATGGAGCTTTGGATTTCCTAATTCATATTTTGAAATGTTAGAGTGTAGAAACAATTCTCATCTTAATCCAAATAAAGATGAATTATAATCCACCGCCATGAACAATATTGAGTTTTAATCCGAAACTAAATAGTGGTTCAAACCCTACATTCTGCATCCTTTACTCGACTTACGGAGCATGGTTTCATAAACTTGAGAAATAAGGATATGTAGACGTTGAAGCAAAACCTCCCTGGAGAGCCGAGCCATGCCATGCTTCCAACAAGACCACTTCATCGCGGATAATGGAAAGCCCTATGGCCCACTCTGTTTAGACAACTATTCTCTAAAAAATTCAGTCAACTAAGAGAGTTTGTGTGTCCATGTATATTCAAATCTTGTTGAAACATAAGAAGGCTGATGAACACCAATAAGTCATAAGTTAAGCGCCATGAATAAGTTATCTGTTATTCTCCATCCTTAGTTGTAATCACCTTCTTTAAATAGATTGTTTGCCGCTACCTCTTATCCATACATGACCTATTTGTTATCCATGCATGAACTAAGAGTTATCCATGCATCAATTACCAGTTATTTTTTATATTTTTTTTTATATAGAGAGAAATTTATCCACCAAGATTTTAATCCTTCTGGCGTCCATGCAGATAAAATCGCTTATTTGTGATGTGATCTGTAAACAAATATCAAAGTGTTCAAATAGACTATAATCTGTTGTTTTTTATGGGGTTCTATGGTGTAGTGGTTAGCACTCTGGACTTTGAATCCAGCTACCTGGGTTCGACTCCCAGTAGGACCTTTCCTGTCGTTGTATATATACAATATTTCAGCACTGGCTCTCTGAAGCAGGCCACCCGTGCTAACGTTAGCCTGATTTCGCTGATATAAATTCCAAGATATTATTTCATTCTATTTTACCTTTCCTGTCGTTGTATATATACAATATTTCAGCACTGGCTCTCTGAAGCAGGCCACCCGTGCTAACGTTAGCCTGATTTCGCTGATATAAATACCAAGATGTTATTTCATTCTATTTTAGGCAATCATTTATACTTGCAGTTATTTCCCGTATCATTCCCAACTACGAAAGGGTAGCTAGCTCATATGGTAGAGCCCTCGCTTCGCATGCGAGAGGCACGGGATTCGATTCCCTGCATCTCCACTATATCTTCGAATCTCGCTTTTGGTTTTGTGACCTGTAACCAGAATGTTTCATGTGACCTGTAACCAGAATGTTTCATAAACGCCGAAGAAGAAATCAATCTCGGAGAGTTTGTTTGATATATCTTCTGCACCGAAATGTGAACTAGTTTTCCTTGTTCCGGTTGCTTTCAATAATCCAGCGTGCCATGATTTTAGTTGGATTTCTATAACTTCTGCAATTGTTTCAGATTTTCCTTCGATGGAAACCTCCTTCGATCCGAAATACAAATCAACCGTTTCTCTCGGTGTGCGTTCGGTCTTAAAAAAAATGAAAAATGAGAATAAGGAAAAAAAATGTGTTTTTTTATTTTACTTTTCTTTGTTTTTGTTGTCTTTTGACAAATTCAGAGCTTTTTGTTATTTTAGCTTTGGTGGAATTTTTCAAAGTGATTGAAGATGAAATCTTTTGTAACAACCTATTTGCTTGGATGATTAGTTATACTCTAACAACTTTTTTTCCTAGATGATTGGTTACAACTTGAAGATGAAATCTTTTGTAACAACCTCTTTGTCATGATTGGTTACAACTTGAAGATGAAATCTTTCATAACAACCTCTTTGCCTAGATGATTAGAGCTTATTCCATTCACAACTTTGAGTATTCATTTCTATGATGTTAAGGATACATGTGAATCAAATAAATTGTTAAGTTGTGATATAAGTGTTTTTTTTATCATGCAACATAATACCCTGAGTGAGGACTTTTCTCTTACAATTTTATCATGCAACATGATGTCGTGAGTGACGACTTTTCTCTCACACCAACCATTGGGGTCAATTGAGACTCAAAGATTGAGAATCAAAAATTACAAATATGTTTTTGAGAATGTTTAGTTAGTTCTTTGTTTACCTTTTATCATATGTGGAGAGAGGAGTTATGTATGTAAATGTTGAAAAAATGAATTTTGTTAATCAAGGATGTCAAATTGTTAGACTCTAGTGCCTATTCAAATTTTACTGTTGTTCTTGTTTCTTTAAGGAAGAGGATATAAATAGCATTGTATATACCATTTCACATTTTATTTTTCTTTGATGTACAACTATTTTTGTGAATATAAGAAGTGTTTTACCTTTCTTCCTATATTTACAAGAAACAATCCTATCTCAATTGGTGGCCTTTTCTAATATTGTAGATGTAGAAATTTCAGAATTTGGAATTTTAATGCAATTCTCAAATTTCACTTCACACTCAAAGTTTTGCAAGCAAATCCAAACCCTATGAATATTTAACCATTGGGATATTATGAAACATAACTTATAGCAAAGAAAGGACAATACTTCAATTCACTTCAACCCCAATCCACTAGGAAATTCAATAGTAAGGATATCAAACATATGCAAACTTTAGCCCTTAGGGCACACTTTCCAAGCATAAATTATATTTGGAATTGTTGTAATTAATGCAAATTCACAATAATATTTATCTCCCCAATTATCCTCTATATTATTGTTAAATCACTTAACAATTCCAACAATCACTTATGTCAAATCAACGAAAACTTGCAATTTAGATCACTTTGGACAGTTGGAAAATTCATATATTTGTATAAGAATGAAGTACATGTGCATACCACAAATTGATCACAAAGATGGTACAATCTCTCAAGATCTAAAAAACCCTAGCTAGTGAAATCATGAAAACCCTAGCCAGTAGCCACCACCTAAGATTTCGAAGAAGCAATCATCAACATAAACATGTTCCTTTTGTCTTCAACAACAAGCTTGTATCACATAAGCGCTCCACATGAGCATAGTTGTCAGCCTCTAATGCTTCCAAACCCTGGCCATGTTGCATATTGTATTACCCTCCTAAGGAGGGTCATAACAACATCACACAAATACATGGAAAGACAACTGTAGTGCTAGCCTCCAAATTTGCATGTTTGTCCTAAGGTTTGAATTCACAAACCCTATGTATTCCACTCTTGCATCATGACAAGACACAAGACCTCCTTAAATTATCAAGGATATAAGAACCATAATCTTGCCCTAGTCTTACATCCCATAAGAATAAAGATACAAAAACAATCGAGGTATTAACTGCACCCTATGTCTTCTAGAAGGGAAGAAACCCTAGTACTACAAAACGATCCACAAGGACCATCATCGTCATCAACACCATGTTCTTCTCTAGCATTTACATCTATAGCACAAACCTTGGTCATCACAAGAGAATCCATGGAAAAATGATATATTGAACCAAAACACAAGAGAAACTACTAAGATTAACAAATGGTATAATGAACCACAAAGAAGCGCATTAATTATTATTGGTATGAATGCATGTGGAATATAACCAAGAAAGGGATTTAATAGCTTTTAGAGTCTTTATTGGTCATGCACATAGAAGACAACCAAAACCTATAGTGAAGCTTTCGATTGAGTATTGTCTCGAAGCACATGTACACTCCCATCTAATCCTTTTGGACAAACTAAGTTGTCCAAAAAGCCTCTCTTTGATGATTATGGAAGGAAAATTCACATTCTAGCAACTAAGAGGTACCTCTTGAGAATATGCACCTCCAAGCATAGGCCGCATGAATCTACAAAAAATGAGCTTGGCCAAAAATGAACATCAAAGAATTATTTGTAGCCAATATATCAATAGATCAAACATTCCAGTTCAAACAATCAATCATCTTTCTCTCATGTGTGGATTGCTCCATGATGTAGAAGAGGAAGTCTAAAAATGATTTCTAGCCGGCCTATTGCTATTCTTCTTTTGGGGAAAAAATAGCAATAGGCCGACTAGAAATCATATTGACCTTAAACTTCATAATCGATGTAAATATTCAACTATAAGCTTATTGAAGTCTCTCTCACGTTTTTAGGGTTTTTATTTTGCTTGTGCTAAAAGCCTGACCTATGACCTATGATATATGGATGAACTTGATATTGTATGTAGAGTAACTTGCCTGTTTGGAGATGTGAATACACAAGTATGCGGTGTTCGGAATCTTAAACTAAGGCAAAGCCTAGATATATAGATTGCTCCAATTTCCATTAGAGCTGCGAGCCACAGAGGGTTTTGTACGATGTTTCCAGCCGCTCAGCCACCCATGATTTTATCACCAGAAATTTGTTTTCCTATGAATTTGGTAAAGCTATTAATCTTCATCTCAAAGGCAATGTATGCCTGCAATCATTAAATCTCGTGAATGTGATTTGCTTGCGATATAATTTTAAAGATGAAACTCGTTGACAACTAATGCTTGTTTGCAATTGATATCGCTTGTTTGCAGTTGATATCTGCAGTTTTGTCAAAAGAGATCGTGTTTATTTTTATTTTTTGCTGTTGATTTTTGTCAAAATCGAGAAACAAATGCCTATCCATTGTAAAGATTTTGTTTCACTATGAGTGTTGGAATTTGGTTTTCATTTTAACCGTCATATTATTATTTTTTTACATTTTTATATTAAGTTTAATGAAACTTTTTTTATGAAATTTTACCCTGTCTTCCTGAAAAAATTACCCTTCAATAATTTAATTTTGTTAATTTTTTTTAAATTACCTTTAAAAAATTACGTTAATTAAAGGTTAATTTGTTTTTCAGTGAATTTTTTCAACCATACAGATAAAATAATTAAACCACGTTAAAATATTTTGATAAAAAAATGATACTAATTTCCTCAACGAGGCAATCTTAAATTTAACAAAAAAATTTATGCCATCGTTCAACACTCAGTGCCTACAATTATGTTTTCCATAGGATATACATGATTTTGGTTAACACTATCCACCTATATATAACAGTGTTAAATCTTGTGTGGCGTTGTGTATCTGTTTTTGGATTTGAAAAAATAAATTTTGGTGAACAATATCCATCCTATAGAGTAGCCATAAATGCTATGTAGAATAATGCATATGTCCTTGCATCTAAATTGCTTCAAATAAAACGTCTTATATAACACTTCACACCACATTTAATACACCGCAACAAGGTGCATACTGTTCGGCCAAGATTTTCGTTGAAAAGAATTTGACTTCAAAATTTCTGTTGCAAAGAGTTTGACTTTGGTGTGGCCATGTGTAGCGCTTGTGCGGTACAGTGGTGTTCTTCAGCAGTTGCCTCAAGATTTCTGTTGGTAAGAGTTAAGTTGTTCGAACAATTTTCAGCCATAAATTTGATTGCACGGATTATTGCTTCTTGCTGGTATTTTTTTCACTTTAAACTTAAATAGGACCGAGATTGAATCAACCATTTGTAAATCGTCTTGATCCGTATTGAAACCGGATCTGTTCCTTTAAAAACAAGCATTCCTTCCATAATTTTCAGCAATATAAGAATATGTATACATTACCGAGAAAAAGAAAAAAAAAACATATTAGTATTGTTTTAAAGATACAGATATTAAAGTCTTTACTCGATTTCATTGAGATCAAGGCAGAGTTAAATCTAGGTATCTAGATATGATCAGCGGTTAAATCTGTGTAAAAAAGAAATAACCTTTGGGAAAAAGTTAAATGCATGCAAAACTTGTTGAGAGTCATATTCAAATAGTTAACCCGTCCACCTGTGCATATAATATATCATTAATCAAAATAATTTTTGTCCCTTTAGTTTGCTTGTGCTTAGAATTCTGCTATTGCCTTGGTGAACCCTAATCTATTGTTGTGTTGAAGGTGTTTCGTATTGTAGCGTTTTCCCTCCATCATATTGAAGTTTTGTTGTTCGTCGAAGTATCGCTGCATATTGTGTGGAAGACTTGATGCATATTTGCTGCATATTGTGTTGAATACTTGGTGTTGGGGCATCTCCAATACCAGACTGTCGTGAATGTATATTGCAACGTTTTAGTGCTCTCCTCTATTGCTGCATGAGAGTTCTTCTCTGCCCAAGAGATTGGGGTTGCCCAAAAGTTTCCCATCTTCAATTCAACAATAGCCTCGACTTCGGGAGGGTCGTTGATACTCAACACCATCAAAGGATTCCCTACACTCATTTGCGCTTTGACGTAAGAGCTTTTCACCCCACTTAACAAAATCAATCAAACTGGCAGCCATTGGAGCTCTCATAACCTATCCTTACAAACATTTATCTAGCATCAATTTTGTACCCTCCTTGATTTGACAACACAAAAGCTGGTATTGGAATATATCAAAGAAACCAAAGCAAGAAAGATGAGTTCACCGTCATCATTCAAGAAATCCTCCTCGTGTTTTGGGAAGGGAATGTTCGGGCCCCCCAATTTCTACACCCATGGGAGTTAATTCATAGATGCTTGAATGAGCCTTCTAAACCCTGTGAGGTTCTGTCTCCAGAAAATATAGACACAAAATCCAACCTTGGGACCCCTTAGATGATTTGTTATTTGATAAATTCTTCTTAGGTGCAGGCTGTGAGTAGGTGATTGATTCATGTATGTACTCCACTTTGCTCAGCTAAATGCCAAGGATTTGATCTGGTCATTGCTAGAGAGTGTTCAGGTCAATTATAGTATTTCTCACCTTGTCTATTTGCGGGGAGGCCAATGGTTGAGGATGTCGTTCACCTGATTGAAAAGAACACATCAAGTTGGCAACATTTCCATGTAACGCACAGGTCTTCAATGATAGATTCTTCTCAACTTATTTTGCATTGACGAGGGTAAGGATTTTTTAAACGTCCACTGAACACATCCTTTAGTTGTTTCTCGTGTATTATTGTTCCTTCCACTTGATTAAGAGGCAAAGTATCACGCACCTCTCCTACAGTACGATTAATGCCTCATTGTAAGGAATGTTGAGAGCATATGCACCTCTAGAGCTATATGTTTTAACGTTTGCTAAAACTTTGACATTTGTAGAGAGGAATTATATTTGGACTTCATTAAAGACTCATGGAAATCCTTCTAAAGGTTAAGAAGAAGAATCTGATTCTTCTCGTAGGGGAGAAAGAGCAATAAAAGAACTTGTGCAGAGAATAGAAACAGGTGAAACCCAGCTTAGCTTCATGGTGTGCAGATCCTTCCTATTGAAACAGAGATATCTGCTTTTTGTCCCGGAAACAAGATAAAGACCACATTGATATGAAGTTCGGGGAATTGGACCAAACTGTGAAAGGGCCTTTGAATAAGGGTATAATTCTTAACGTGGGTGATTTAAAACGACTTGTAGAGCATCCCAAGGCAGGAGGAGCATCGATAGGGTTGTTAGTCATCTTCTTATAAGTTGAATGCTTCCTGTCTTCTTCCAATATCCTTCTCATTAAAATCCGTTGATAGTTTTTTTTATGTCAAACCTTCCTTTGATATTATTTTTATGTCAAACCTTCCTCTGAAGACGACATTAGGCCCATAGAACTTTGATCATGCTGCAACGCAATAATTTGTTTACTACCCTTAGAGGTGTCTAGTAACATCAATGCATGTATTGGTGAAAGTTGTCCATGCTCCTTAGAAAAATGAATCTGTTTTACCTAAATTATGTTTCCATCTTTGCCAACATAGGGATACTCCAAAAAAATACTTATATGTTTCATCCTTTACAATGGAGTAAAGAAATTATGCATCTTGATAAACAAGGTGACTGGAGTGCAGCAAGTCCCTGCTTCTGTGGGAAGTCGTAACTAAGAAGTTAACCTGCTGATTGAGAAAATAATGTGTACAAAGAAACTCAGAAAATGAACATGAATATGCGGTGAGATGAAAGGGCAGTGTAAGTTGGTACTTTGCAGTTTGCTATGCTTGACCATGTTAAGCCTTTTTTCGCTCTACTACACATTATTATTTTTTCTGATCAATTAGATGAAGAGTTTGTACGAATGGAGAATGACATTATTCTTCTCTTATCCTCAACCACCTTGCTTATTCTTTTCTGATCCTCAACAGTCAAATGGTTATATCGAGCCAATTATTACTTCGATATGGAGGAACTAGTCAACCATGGCTGATTGGGATTGCGACGTGTGAAACAAATCTGCGCTGTAAAGTATATCATACTTTTATGGAGAATGATTGGGACCTGCAGCCTCTACTTATTGTTGTTGCCAAACCAACTCCAGTATTGTTTCCTAAGTTCTCCCTTGTTTCTTCCTTCTGTTTTCCAAGTTCTGCAGTTATTTTAGTCTTGAAATGTATCAAATATGCCATTATTTTATGTTTGGGGATATAATCATCATTTTGAATTTTGGTTTTTATTTTTTAATTGATCTACAACATCTTTTAGAAGCACAATAATGACTTAAGCATTGTCCATTGATGCACTTGAGCTGAGTTGAGTTTCTAATTTTGTTTAAAAAATATTATATAGTAGTGGATGTCTAATTTATGAATGTGTTTTGTGTTGCATGTTTGAGAGTATTTAGACTGAGTATTTACACTATTTACACTTATAACGATGGTTTGTGATAGCAAAAGGCATTATACTTCACAAAATTACGAGGTTCACAAAAAAAAAGTATTCATTCTACATACCCATCCCAAATCCATTTTAGGAACAAATTTATTCAAGGTATGTATGTTTCCCAGTTGAGCAAATATTGGTGATTCCCATAAAAGATCCTTACCAAAAATTAATTGTAAAATGCAATCAAGTAATTTAGTGATTCCCATAAAAAGTCCTTAACAAAAATTAATTGTAAAATGCAATCAATTAAGCTTGACAATATAATGCTAGGCATATTTTGAAATCCTAATGTGTAGTCGTCGGGTATTACTTGTATGTTCAATATTTAAAGTTAGTATTTGATCATGTATGTTATTTATCTACTGATTTCAAATGAAAGAGTACTTGACTGGTATATATTCATTTCCTTGTATTTACCGATATATGTTTCCTACTAACTTGGGTAGATAATTTTCACCTAGCACTTTTTGTCTCTTAGAAAGGTTGGGCCTTCCATTCTTTTTGCCATTCCATTTACTTGTTTTCACTGCAAGTAAACGATGCACAAACTTGATCCATATTACTAGTCTTAAATTGTAGTATTGCATTTAACATAATTGCAGGCTTCTATTTAGAAACTCTTGCTTGTATGTACCATAAATGTTTGTGGTAGGACTCTTAAGCATATTATTACTTAGAAAATTTTAAAGTACTCTTTTTCGAGATTGTTACATCACTACATGGCTTTTTGACATTTGGAAAAGGTGGATGATGATGACCTTGTAATCTTCACATTAATGAATTTCTCTATAAAGGTGTTGAGATAGGATGCTACGTTATATTATTCATCATAATATTATTGAGAGTGCTTGGGAAAATACTTCTCAAGAAAATGTTTATTGGTTGAGAATTGAAATTTATTTATTCAAGTTCATTTTAGGCAAAGAGACTAATTTGGGTGGTAGCTAGTTGATGGACAAACAAATAGGATATCATTCACATGTTTCCATTGATGTTTACAATTATTTTATTATGTTGTTTTTTAACATTTTTTAAATATATAATTTTTTTTCTACAAAGATATAAATGTATTTAGTTGACAAATTTTTAAAATTCAAATTATTGAAAAAGAAAAGTATATATCTTTTTAGAGAATTTGAATTTAAAAATGAAAAGATAATAGACATATTTACCTTTGTGGACGATATATTAGTGATTTGTTTCAATCTCCATATTGTTATGAGTGCCTTGAAAGAGCTAATTGTTTCATGGATTTTGTTCTTATTTTCTTTATCTTTTAACCTAGAAGGCAGGGACTAAGGTGCAGGCAGCTCTTGTTTTTGTGTATTAGACTCATTTTAAAGTTAAATAAGACTAGATTTTTATGTTATACTCCATGAAGATTTAGAAAAGAGTCTAAATAATCCATCTTAAATCGGATCTATTAAGCACCAAGAGGGATCCAATTTTTCTTGAGGTGTAAATTTTTTTTATCTTAAAACTTTTACACATTAATAAAAAAAATTATATATCAAGATCTTTGATCCCTCTTGATACATATCTAGGTTTAAGATCAAATCAATATAATTTTATTTTATTTTTGTTTAAGCTGATATCATTTGCATTTTTATTTCATTTTTTTATTAGAACTTCATGTCACATACAATATCATTATAGGAACGCGTTACAACACATCCCCTATACTGGGTTATATACACCTCATTACTCTTGGTGCAATTATTTTAAAAACGATTCTAGATTATTATTAGTTAAATCACTTCCTAAATTGATATTTTAGTACTTAAATCATTATGTCCAAAATTTTGAATAATTTTTTATTCAAGATAGATAATATACAACTCTATTGCTAATTTAACTAGTGACATATAACTTTTTACAATACTTATCAAAATTAAATTCTATTAAATTAACAAGTATTTATCATTTTATTAAAGTATTAAAAAAAATTAAATAATAAAATTAAAAAAATTATCATAAATTTATGTAAATTAAACATTATTTTTAAAACTTATAATTTTATATAAATATAAAAATAGTTATTTATCATTCTATTAAATTATTAGAAAATTAAATTTAAATAATCATTAAATTTAAATTCTGTTAATTAAAAATCATAAAAATTAAAACGTTAAAATACATTAAAACAACGATATAATAATTCACCGCAATACTATTATAAAATTGAAATATTAAATATATAGTATATATTATTTGTTATTCATATAAAGAAGTAAAATTAAAATTTTAAATATATAGTATATATTTATTTGTTATTCATATAAAGAATTATTACTGTAAAAAGGCAGTATTGAAATTTGAAATGTCCCCGAACGGTACCATGCCTGCACTCGAAATTTGAAAATTGAAAAAAAACACCGGCATTGACTTGTGCTTCCGGTTTGTCACAACTTGTCATTGGATTTGAAATCTTAAAAAACGGATTTCAATACTCATATGTGGAAGTAGGAAGAACCTGTCACTGGACTTGAAAGGTACAATAACGGTACCGTGCCAGCACACAAAATCTCAATTTAAAAAAATCTCATCAACTTTGGCCGACGTGCCTTGCTGTTTTAGACAACCTGTCAGTCAGTGGATTTGAAACACTATTAAGCAGTTTTCCATCCTATCGGAATCAACACGTCATAGCCTATCGGATTTTTAAAATCTCATAAGCAGTTTTCTGACGGCCTATCTGATTTGAAAGATTATTAAATCTAATTGTGAACATTTAGACGTCATTGTATTGGAAGGCGCCGGGAGATTGTACAGGAGAGGTGTGGGGAGTTTGTACAGTAGAGGAGAAGAGCGGGAGCTCGAACAGTTTGTACAGTAAAATGAAGAGGAGGAGCGGGGAGAGAGGCGCAGAAGAGCGGGAGTTCGAACAGGAGAGGAGGAGCGAGAGTTCGTACAGGAGAGGAGGAACGGAAGTATTATTTGAATATGGGAGGAGCGGTATAGGAGAGTAGCAGAGCCGAACATAATTAGGAGAGTTCTTGGTTGCCGTTCTTGAAAGAAGAGTAAAATAAAGAGGAGGAGCGGTATAGGAGAGGAGCAGAGGAGCGGTATAGGAGAGGAACAGAGCCGAACATAATTAGGAGAGTTCTTGTTTACCGTTCTTGAAAGAAAAGTAAAATAAAGAGGAGGAGCGGTATAGGAGAGGAGCAGAGACGAACATAATTAGGAGACTTCTTGTTTGCCGTTCTTGAAAGAAGAGTAAAATAAAGAAGAGGAGCGGTATAGGAGACGAGCAGAGCCGAACATAATTTGGAGAGTTCTTGTTTGCCGTTCTTGAAAGAAGAGTAAAATAAAGAGGAGGAGCGGTATAGGAGAGGAGCAGAGTCGAACATAATTAGGAGAGTTCTTGTTTGCCGTTCTTGAAAGAAGAGTAAAATAAAGAGGAGGAGCGGTATAGGAGAGGAGCAGAGGAGCGGTATAGGAAAGGAGCAGAGCCGAACATAAATAGGAGAGTTCTTGTTTGCCTTTCTTGAAAGAAGAGTAAAATAAAGAGGAGGAGCGGTATAGGAGAGGAGCAGAGGAGCGGTATAGGAGAGGAGCAGAGCCGAACATAATTAGGAGAGTTCTTGTTTGCCGTTCTTAAAAGGAGTAAAATAAAGAGGAGGAGAGGTATAGGAGAAGGAGCAGAGCCGAACATAATTAGGAGAGTTCTTATTTGCCGTTCTTGAAAGGAGTAAAATAAAGAGGAGGAGCGGTATAGGAGAGGAGCAGAGCCGAACATAATTTGGAGAGTTCTTGTTTGCCTTTCTTGAAAGAAGAGTAAAATAAAGAGGAGGAGGAGAGGAGCAGAGCCGAACATAATTAGGAGAGTTCTTGTTTGCCATTCTTAAAAGGAGTAAAATAAAGAGGAGGAGAGGTATAGGAGAGGAGCAGAGCCGAACATAATTAGGAGAGTTCTTATTTGCCGTTCTTGAAAGGAGTAAAATAAAGAGGAGGAGCGGTATAGGAGAGGAGCAGAGCCGAACATAATTTAGGAATTATTTGAATTTGGGAGTCTTTTTGAGTTTTTTTTTTCATTAAGCATGGCCATGCTTTTATTTATTTGTAATTGTCAATCTGTTTGTGTTTTTGGTTTAGTTTTTAATTTCTTAGTTTCTATCTTTTTTATGTTTTGTGTTTTGGGGTCTGTTTTTGGTTTAGTTTTTAATTTCTTAGTTTCTATCTTTTTTATGTTATGTGTTTTGGGGTCTGGGTTTCGTTTTTTGGGTGGAAAGAATAAAAGTAACAACCGAAAGCAGCAGAGGAGAGCTTATAAGGTATGTACAGTTTTATTTGTTATAAATATTATCGGGTTTTTTTATTATTTTAATTTTGTTTTACTAATATTTTCTCCTTTGTGCAGGCAAAGTTATAAGAGCGTATATGTGGAAGATTTTCAGCTACTACAGAATTTCAAGATTGCAGGTGAATTTCAGCTCCTGCGGAGTTTCAGTTAGCCTGAAATTTTAAGATTGTAAGTGATTTCAAGATTTGAATTTATATTTTGCAGTTGTCGCAGCAGATGAAATTCATCTTGTTTCAGGACTATATATAAGTTTTGAATTAATATAGCATCCACATTTATTAAGTTATACATTTTGGATTATTATACAAAGCAACAAGGTTTAAGTTTAAGTTTAAGGAGCAGATCTACTACCCAATATTTTAAAAGTGTCTCAATTGCCCTTTAGCATACATTTATCATTTAATGCAGCCCCACAGTAGTTTATCCAATCTGAAGAAATTAATAAGTTTCGGTAAAATATATTTTACTTATGACCGGCTGCAAAAAGATAGGAGATATACATACCCACCGTTCCAGACTTATTAACTTAAAGGGCTGTTGTAGTTTAGGGGGAGAGATGAACCTACTGTAACTCAATGCTTTTTAAAATAAAAGAGAAAGATGCAGATCGGATTGAACAAGCACATCTACTAAGCTACTTACACTCATCAATTTGCTTTGGGGCTTCTTAAGGAGATAAGCAAGTATCATCTTCCATGCTCTATTGACCAAGATAAAAAATAATTGAACCTAAGCTACTATATTGGGGCCTGCGCTAAATGGAAAGTTGGTTACTTTCTCACTAAATAGGTTGTCTTTTCACTTATCACTTAAGTAGGTTTTCCAGTGAACCACTAAGTTATCTCTGATCAGACTAACCCTACCCTTATAAGTTTAGGAACTAGGTTTTAGCGCTTAAGGAAAGGAACCTTAGTTCAATCTTCTCAGTAAAACTTCAGATTAGATGAAAAGTAAGATTGGGTGAAAGAGACGAATCTAACCAAATATAAAAAACCTCCCCTTCCTACGTCAGGAGAGAGGCTCCGCCCTTCTCATTGGCCATTTTCAGTTCACCCGCCAGGCCTACGACCCACATACTAGCTTCTTCTTAAGAAAGAAAATATAGGTTCTCTAAGTCTCGACCTTTCACCCCGTACTCGGCCTTCAAGCTTTCTAGCGCACTGAAGTGCCCACCTCTGACTCGTCTGTGCTCCGTGCTCGTGTGCTTTTACTTTTAAATATCTGTTCTACTAATAAAATAAGTTAAATCAAGAAGATAGGAGAGCCGTAGAGCTACTAAATGCTTTTTAGTCAAAGTAAACACTACAAGTTGGGTTAGGGAAGAAGAGCAGCACATCTACACTAAATATTGAAAACCACCTCAAAGGCCTTTTCCAGCACATTTATCACCATTTTAATAATGCCATAGGGTGATATCCATCCGCTCTTTTTGATGCTTTTATTTGGAAATATATGAATTTAGCAGAGATATGAATCTAGCCAATTAGAAATATATGAACATAGCAAAACATCTATAAAGTCATCTAAGGTGATAGAAACTGCTTGGCATCAATTATCATGATTTTTAATACAACATATAGTCGGTGAATGCTTCAATACACAGTCGGGGATTGCTGCATAGTCTGGGAATAATGCACAAAACCCTAAACATAAGCCTATTACCCTTACCTTTAATCTTACCCTTACCTTTATTGGAATGTCTGCTGGTACACCTGCCTAGAGAAAAAGCCCAGAGAACGATGCTAAGAGAGTGTAGCTCTTATCCTTGCCTTTATTTTTGGGTTTGTCATTCGGGGGATCAACGTTCACTCTAGAGTAATTGGTTTTCACTCTAAGAGAAGGCATCTTAAGCAGTTGGGTCAGCGTTCAGGTACACTAACCTTTAAGCTCTTAGGAACTTTAAGCTGTTAACAAATAAGGCCACGTTCATTGAGACAATTTTACCATCAAAATGTGTCGCACTTCGATTAGGAATTTCAAATTATCCCTAAATGGATCGCAGTTCATAACAATGGAGTAGTTACCGTGTACCTATCATTGTGCCCTCTTTTCTGAGTCCAAGTCTGAGAACAGATTCGCAGTTCAATTAGGTAAATTTAGATTTTAACTCATAAAATGAATCGCAGTTAAGATCATCTCGGATAATTGTCATTTCGGCGAATCGTATGTTGGCTTTATTGTTTCCATTTATATTTTCTATTTGTCCACATTTATTAAGTTATACCTTTTGGCTTTAGTGTTACAATTATTCATATTTTGTCACAGGGTTTTTAAGATTTAATAATATCAAAATTGAAATCTATTTAAGTTATTTTTATTTTATTTGATTTTATTTCAGTTTTTTATTATTATTATTTTATTTCAATTTTACTGTAACGTTGTTGGGTTGTGATTTTTTTTCCTCATAAGATTTAATAATACTAAAATTCAAATTTACAATAAAAGTTGTTTTCTTGTATTTTTTATTATTTTATTTCAATTTTATAATTCAAATTTACAATAAGAGCTGTTTTTTTGTATTTTTTCTTATTTTATTTCAATTTTATTGCAACTTATTATTAGGTTTTTAGAATTATTTTTTTATTATTATTTTTATTTCAATTTTAATATAGATTATTTTCAAATTTTATAGGTTTTTAAATTTTTATCTTTCCAATTTATGAAAGGTTAGATCAATTGGAAGTTGTTGAGCTCCGTTAAGCTCTTCTTTCGGAAAGAATGAAAAGGTTTGCTGACTTTACGTTGTCCGTGATACAGTGTTATGCCAACATGGTTATGCCATATGAGATTATTCATGTATTATTTTTAAAAACAATATTAGTTTATCAATCAGTAATTTACTCTGTTTAACTTGTTTAATAGGTAGATGAATAGAAGTTTTTTTAACTATGCAAACATGGTTTATGCCATATGAGATTATTCATATATTGTTTTTAAGCCATATAAGATTATTCATATATTATTTTTAAAAACAATATTAGTTTATCAATCAGTAATTTACTCTGTTTAATAGTCAGATTAATTTACTCTGTTTAACAGTTAGATGAATAGAAGATTTTTAAAGTATGCAAACATGGTTCTAACCATGTGAGATTTTATTTGTGTGCGTGCGTGAGATTTTGGCTGGCTACCACTGCTACTACACTGCTACTAATTCGATTGGACTAACCAACACTTTTGGTTGGATAATTTTGGCTTGCCTAGAAGCTTTAAGTGAGTGCATGAACCTATGGTCGGTGCAGGAATAAATCTTGGTAGTTCATGTGAGTGTTATTTTTACTTTATTATATATTATTTTAAAAAATATTAGCTTATTAATTAATAATTTTTGTTTTATTTGACAGGTAGATGAGTGGAGGATTGTTTCTTTATTATATATTATTTTAAACAAATATTATCTTATTAATCAAATTTTGTGTTTTATTTGACAAATAGATGAGTGGAAAATTTTTGAACTAAGAGGAAGACATGTGATGTGATGTAAAAGAAGATGAAGAATATGTTTTAACAAAAAGCATTACTTGAAAAAAAAGATGAAGATTACTTAGTCTAATTTTATGAGAATGCAATCTTATATTTTAAAGTGTAAATTTTATTATTTTCATGTAACACTAAACCCTATATATTAATAAAATTATTAATTTTTTTTTAGAGAAAGGGCTTCGCCCTTTCTCAAAACTCTCAAAAGATAGCTATGACCAAAGCTATCTTTGAGAGGTCTACTCTTTGATTGTGTTTCTAGTTTTAGATTTTAGATTTTTATTTTATTGTTTCTTATTGTTATTTGATTATTTAATATAGTTGTAATTTTTATTTTAATGGATCATTATGTTTATATAATTTATTGTTAATTTGTTGTATGTTTTATTAAGTAAATAATAAAACACATTTTATTATAATCATTATATTTGTAATATTTTTTTATAGATTTAAATAAAGACAACTTCAACATAAATGTTACATTTGCAACAATCTAATATTTTGTTTCTAGCATATGTAAAATAATTATTAATTTAATGCATCATTATATCTATTATACAATTTATAGTGATTATACAATTTATGGTTAATTTACAACATTATATTTTTAACATTCTTTTATTGATTTAAATATAAACTATTTTTCATATCAATTACATTTACAACATTCTTCAATATTTAAATAAAAACAACAATCTGAATATAAGCATTAGATTTACAATATTCTTTAATTAAGAATAAATATAAACCATTTTATAAGCATTAGATTTACAACATTCTTTGATTAACAATAAATATAAACAAATTTTATCACAAACATATTGATTGAAATACAAACAATTTTATCACAAATATTAACATTTGCACAATTTTTCTATTAATTTCAATATAAAACAATTTTTCATATCAATTGCATTTGCTACATTCTTCAATATTTAAATAAAAAGCAATAATATGAATATAAGCATTATATTTACAACATTTTTTTATTAATTTGAATAAAAAGCAAAAAAATTATCATAAACATTACATTTGCAACACATATTAATTTTTATTTTATCACAAACATTATATTTGAAACATTCTTTTATTATAAGCCTTACATTTTAAAAATTGATATATTATAAAATTAATGTTTAATAAATATAAATATAAATTTATGTGTTTGTGTTGTGTTATGTTGTCTTGTATATATGTTGTTATTTCTGTATGTTTTGTTTGTGTTGTGTACATTAAATGTTCACAATTATATTTATGTTTTGAATTTTAAATATGATTAATATTTAATCTTATCAATTTAACATTTATATATTTTTAATTAAAATGTATTTCAATTTAAATTATTTTTACATTGTAATTCTTATATTTTTTTACAATTGTTTTTATTAATAAAGTTATTTTTTTATAATTTATTTTATTAATTTAAAATTAATTTTTAATAAACATAAATATAAATTTTATGCATGTGTATGTGTTGTCTATCATAAATGTAAATATTACTATTATAATTCTATTTGTGTTTTGTATTTTGAATGTGATTAATTTTTAAGTTTATTAATTTAAATTTAATATATTTTAATTAATAAAGTTATTTCTTTTTAAATTAGATGTGTAAAATAATAATGTGTATTTTTATATATAATTTATTTTGTTAATATAAAATTAATGTTTATTTATGTGTTGTATACAATAAATGTATATATGTAATATAAATGTAAAATTATATCTATGTTTTATATTCATTATTTTGAATATAATTAATTTTTATAAGCTTATCAATTTAAATCTCTCGTAGTTATGTTTATGTGTTGTATACAATAAATGTACATATATAATATGTATAGTATTCCAACTATATTTCACAATTATATTTATGTTTTGTATTTTGAATATGATAAATTTGTATAAATTTATCAATTTAAATCTTTCATAGTTATGTTTATGTGTTGTATAAAATAAATGTACAAATATAATATTGGTATTCCAATTATATTTTTATTTTTATTTTGAATATGATTAATTTTTATAAGCTTATTAGTTTAAATTCCATAGCTTATAATATAAATGTACATATATAATATGTAGTATTCCAATTATATTTCACAATTATATTTATGTTTTTGTATTTTGAATATGATAAATTTGTATAAATTTATCAATTTAAATCTTTCATAGTTATGTTTATGTGTTGTATGAAATAAATATACAAATATAATATTGGTATTCCAATTATATTTATATTTTTTATTTTGAATATGATTAATTTTTATGAACTTATTAGTTTAAATTTCATAGCTTATAATTTTGTATTTTAAATATTATTAATTTTTATAAGTTTATCAATTTAAAGCCCATAGCTTATAATTTTGTATTTTGATCATAGTTATGTTTATGTGTTGTATACAATAAATGTACATATATAATATGTATAGTATTCCAATTATATTTCACAATTATATTTATGTTTTGTATTTTGAATATGATAAATTTGTATAAATTTATCAATTTAAATCTTTCATAGTTATGTTTATGTGTTGTATAAAATAAATGTACAAATATAATATTGGTATTCCAATTATATTTAGATTTTTATTTTGAATATGATTAATTTTTATAAGCTTATTAATTTAAATTCCATAGCTTATAATATAAATGTACATATATAATATGTAATATTCCAATTATATTTCACAATTATATTTATGTTTTTGTATTTTGAATATGATAAATTTGTATACGTTTATCAATTTAAATCTTTCATAGTTATGTTTATGTGTTGTATGAAATAAATGTACAAATATAATATTGGTATTCCAATTATATTTATATTTTTTATTTTGAATATGATTAATTTTTATAAACTTATTAGTTTAAATTTAGTAGCTTATAATTTTGTATTTTAAATATTATTAATTTTTATAAACTTATCAATTTAAATCCCATAGCTTATAATTTTGTATTTTGAATATGATTAAAATCCCATAACTTATAATTTTGTATTTTGAATATGATTAATTTTTTAAGCTTATCGGAATCAACGTGTCATAGCCTATCGGATTTAAAAAATCTCATATGCAGTTTTCTGACCACATATGGAGTTCTCTGACAACATATGGGATTTAAAAGAGTATTAAACTTATTTGTGAATATTCAGACATGATTATTGTACTCTATTGGAAATGAAATCTTATTCTTGGCTAAGGAAAGATGAGAGGCGCGGGGAGTTTGTATGATTTGAAGCGGTTTCCATGAAAGGAGAGTGGGAGTTCCTGCGGGAAAGAGCAGCGGGAGTTCGAACAAGAGGTATGTAGAAGAATATTTATTTGTTGAATATATTTTGGGTTTTTGTTTTTTTTTAATAATATTTTCTGCTTTATTGTGCAGGCAAAGACGTATATGTAAAAGAATTTCAACTGCCGCAGACGTATCGGGAAAAAAAAAACACTACTGAAAACAGCAGATGAGAGCATATGAGGTATGTACAGTTCTAATTTCTTGACGGCACTGTTTTATTTGTTGAATATATTTCGGGTTTTTGTTTGTTTTTTTAATAATATTTGCTGCTTTGTTGAATATATATATGTAGAAGAATTTTTATTATTTTATTTCAATTTTGCTGTAATTTCTTTTTGAATTTTATTTAATATTTTTATTTTTTATATATATTTTTAATATAAATTATTTTTGGATTTTTAAGGTTAATAATGTGTAATTGTTTTTAAATTATTATTATTATTTTTATTTTGGAGAATTAGTAATTTGTAACTGTTTTTAATTTTCATTATTTGTTTTTGGTTTTCTTAGATTTATAAGATTTTATAGTGTGAATTCAATTTATATTAAATTATTTTGGGGTTCAAATCTGTATTAGATTTTTACAATGTGCAGTGAAGCTTCTTGTTTTATGTTTTTGTTGTTTTGTTTGGTTTCTTTGTAACAAATTATTTTTTGATGGAAAATTTTCTTTGTAGTGTTATTTTTTGTCAAGTTTCTTTTGCTTTGTTTAATTGGAATAGAGAAATGTTGTAGACATAAGATAGATGAATGAATGGTAAAAACAAAGAAGCTATAAGCAAAGTATGATGGGGGAGAAAATGAATTATTTTGATTTATTATTGTATTATGTTTAACAGTGGCAAATGAAGACAATTAGGAAGGGTGGGTGTTGTTTTTACTCTTATTCATATATTTTTTATAAAAAAACGTATTAGTTTATTAATCAATAATTTTGTTTTGTTTAACATGTAGATGAATAGAGGATTTTTCATATATTACTGTTAAAAGAGTATTAGTTTATTAATTGATAATTTTGTTTTGTTTAATATGCAGATGAATAGAGGATTTTTTGAAGTATGCAAACATGGTTATGCCATGGGAGTTTTTATTTGTGTTGAAGTGCATGGCAAATGAAGACTCTTAGAAAGAGTGAGTGTTATTTTTACTCTTTATCATATATATTATTTTAAAAAAATATTAGCTTATTAATCAATAATTTTGTTTTATTTGATAGATAGATGAGTGGAGGATTTTTTGACTAAGAGGAAGACTGATGTAAAAGGAAGATGAAGAATATGCTTAACAAAAAACATTACTTGAAAAAGAAGATAAAGATAACGTACTATAAACTTATCACAATGCACTCTTATATTTTAAAATGTAAATTCTATTAATAAAATTACTTAGTATAAGATGAAGATTACTTAGTATAAGTTTATGCGAATGCAATCTTATATTTTAAACTGTAATTTTATTATTTTCATGTAACACTAAATCCTATATTAATAAAATTATTAATTTTTTTTAGAGAAAGGCTTTGCCCTTTCTCAAAACTCTCAAAGGATAGCTATGGCCAAAGCTATTTTTCAGAGGTCTACTCTTTGATTGTGTTTCTAGTTTTAAATTTTAAATTTTTATTTTGTTGTCTTATTATTATTTGATTATTTAATATATGTTGTAATTTTTACTTTTATTATATATAATTTATGGTTAATTTGTTATATATTTAATTAATTAAATAATAAAACCAATTTTATTAAAATCATTATATTGGCAACATTTTTTTATATATTTAAATAAAGAAAACTTTAACATAAATGTTACATTTACAATATTCTTTTATTTCTATTTTGTTTCAAGTATATGTAAAATAATTTTTAATTTGATACATCATTATGTCTATTATATATATATATTATCAAAAACATATATTATATCTGAAACATTTTATTATTATTTTAAATACAAATAATTTTATTACAAACAATATATTTGCACAAATTTTCTATTAATTTGAATATAAAACAATTTTTCATATTCATTATTAGAATGGCAACATTCTTTTATATTTAAATTAAAAATATTAATTTTAATATAATTTTTACATTTACAATATTCTTTGATTAACTTGAAAAAAAGCAACAATTTTATCATAAATATTACATTTGCAACACTCCTATTAATTTAAATAAAAGACATTTATTTTTTTATAAGTCATACTCTTTAAAAATTGATATTATAAAATTAATGTTTAATAAATATAAATATAAATTTGTCTTTTTAAATAAGATGTATGAAATTATATCACAATTAAAAGTTATTTGTTTTTAAATAAGATGTATGAAATAATAATGTGTATTTTTATGTAATTTATTTTGTTAATATAAAATTAATGTATAATAAAAATAAATATAAATGTTATGTATTTGGGTAGGTGTGTTGTGTACAATATATATATATATATATATATGTAATATGTTGTATTAAAATATTTTTTCACAATTATATATATGTTTTGTATTTTAAATATGATTAATTTTTAAACTTATCAAATTAAATTTTATATATTTTAATTAATATATTTAATTAAAATTAATAAATATATTTAAATTTAATATGTTTTTAATAATGTGTTAAATTATTTTTGCTTTCTAATTTTTATATTTATTTTACAATTGGTTATTAATAAAGTTATTTGTTTTTAAATAAAATATATAGAATAATAATGTGTATTTTTATGTAATTTATTTTGTTGATATAAAATTAAGGTTCAATAAATATAAGTATAAATTTTATGTATTTGTGTATAATAAATATACATTTATAACGTGTTGTATTACAAGTATATTTTATAATTATATCTATGTTTTGTATTTTGAATATGATTAATCTTTAGTGTTGTCAATTTAAATTTTATATATATTTTAATTAAAAGTAAATAATAAAAAATCTAAATTTAATATATTTTTCTTAAAATGTTTTAAATTATTTATACTTTATAATCTTTATATTTATTTATTTATATTTTATGATTTTTTTATTAATAAAGTTATTTGTTTTTAAATAAGATGTATGAAATAATAATTTGTATTTTTATGAAATTTATTTTTCATCATTATCATTATGATTATGCAATTTATGGTTAATTTGTTGTATGTTTAATTAATTAAATAATAAAACCAATTTTATTATAATCATTACATTTGCAAGAATATTTTATTTGGTTTTCAGCATAGATAAAATTGTTTTTAATTTATTGCATCATTATGTTTATGATATACTTTATGGTTAATTTATAGTATGTTTGCTTAATTAAATATATATTTTTTATTTTAAATAAATATTATATTTGGAACATTTTTCTATTGATTTAAATACAGATAATTTTATCACAAATGTAAATTTTTCGACTAAAGTTTGAATACAAAACAATTTTTCAGATCCATTACATTTGCAACATTCTTATATATTTAGATAGAAAACAACAATTTTAATATAATCATTACATTTACAACATTCTCTAACTAACTTGATTAAAAAGTTTTAAATGAAAAATAAAACTTGAATAAAAAGCAACAATTTTACCATAAATATTACATTAATTAACTTGAATAAAAAGCAACAATTTTATCATAAGTATTACATTTTCAACACTCTTCTATTACTTTAAATAAAAGACATTTTTATCACAAATATTAATATATATTTAAATAAAAAACAACAATTTTAATATAAGCATTACATTTACAACAATTTTTTTATTAACTTGAATAAAAAGCAACAATTTTATCATAAATATTACATTTACAACAATCTTCAATTACCTTAAATAAAAGACATTTTTATCATTTATCTATTGATTTATTTAAATACAAACTATTTTATCACAAACATTACATTTCCACAATTGTTCTATTAGTTTCAATACAAAACAATTTTTCAAATCCATTACATTAGCAACATTCTTATATATTTAAATAAAAAACAACAATTTTAATATAATCATTACATTTACAACATTCTTTAATTAACTTGAATAAAAAGCAACAATTTTATCATAAATATTACATCTAAACCCTCTTCTATTACTTTAAATAAAAGACATTTTTATTGGAATCATTATTATATATTTAAATAGAAAACAACAATTTTAATATAATCATTACATTTACAACATTTTTTTATTAACTTGAAGAAAAGGTAACAATTTTATCGTAAATATTACATTTAGCGTTTGCAACCCTCTTCTATTACTTTAAATAAAAGACATTTTTATCACAAACATTATTATATATTTAAATAAAAAACAACAATTTTAATATAATCATTACATTTACAACATTTTTTGATCAACTTGAAGAAAAAGTAACAATTTTATCGTAAATATTACATTTGCAACACTCTTCAATAACTTTTTAATAATAGACAATTTTATCACAAACATTATATTTGAAACATTCTCTTATTATAAACCGTACTCTTTAGAAATTGATATATTATAAAATTAATGTTTAATAAATATAAATATAAATTTATGTGTATGTGTTTTGTTGTATACAATCGATGTACACATGCTATACATATTTATCTAATACATTATTATATAATATGTTGTATTACAATTATATTTCACAATTATATATATGTTTTGTGTTTCAAATATGATTTTTAATCTTATCAATTTAAATTTTATATATGTTTAATTAAAAATAAATAAATAAATTTAAATTTAATATATTTTTCATAAAATGTTTTAAATTATTTTATTTTCTACTTCATATATTTATTTTATAAAGGTTTTTTATTAATAAAGTTATTTGTTTTTAAATAAGATGTATGAAATAATAATTTGTATTTTTATGTAGTTTATTTTTTTAATATAAAATTAATGTTTAATAGCCCGGGTGTCTCGGCTTTACCTGTGTCCCATGCTTGCGGACCAACATTCCCCTAATTATAAAAAAAATTTAATAAATTTAAATATAAATTTTATGTATTTGTGTGTTGTGTAAAATAAATGTACATATTCAATCCATTTTATGACATAAATTGTATGTTGAGTATTTAAAGTTGGTTAAATTTATTTATAGTAAGATATTCTTAAAAATAAAAATGCTATTTTGAGTAAATATATATATTTATTATTCTTTTTAGTTTGCAAAAAAAATATTTAAAATTTAATCATATAAAATGGAATAATTATTTTAAGTGAATGATCATTTATTATTCCATATAATATTTTTAATTATTTTTGTTTTGTAATTGTTATATTTATTATAAAATTTGGTTTTTAAATAAGATATATGAAATAATATTTTAATTATTTTTGTTTTGTAATTGTTATATTTATTATAAATTTTGGTTTTTAAATAAGATATATGAAATAATAATGTATATTATATGTAAGTTATTTGTGATATATTTGATTAAAAAATAAAAATATCAAATTAAATGGGAAATTGAATTGAATATTTAATTTTTCTAATATAAATTTTAATTTTAATAAAATAGATGATATATATAATAATGTGTATTTTTTATATTTCAAGATGACTAACCTATTTTAATATTTTTAAAATTTTTTAAAATAATTAAAAAAAAAATAATATTTTTTATAAAAAATATCATTTTATATTAAAATCATTTTTTAAGTGTATTTTACATGTAAGTTTTGTAAGTGTATTTTAAAATAATTATTAATCATTTAAACTTTTATAAATCTCTACTTTTTATTTATTTATAATACTTTATATCATTGCAATAAACTATGATTAATTAAAATAATTAAAAAAAACAAATTAATATTTTTAATATTTTAAAAGTTTTTTAATAATTTTATTTTGTAATCATCGTATTTTTGTAATTGAATAATCTTATTTTTATATAATTTTATATTTTATTTGAATATATATATATATATATATATATATATATATATATATATATATATATATATATTTTAATTTTAATAAAATGGATGATATATATAATAATGTGTATTTTTATATTGAAAGATTATTAATATATTTTATTATTTTTAATTTTTTTAAAATAATTAAAAAAAATTTAAAAAATCATAATATTTTTTATAAAAAATGTTATTTTACATTAAAATAAATTTTTAAATGTATTTTACATGTAATTTTTGTAAGTGTATTTTAAAATAATTATGAATCATTTAAACTTTTATAAATCTATATGTTTTATTTATTTTTAACATTTTATATCATTGCAATAAGCTATGATTAATTAAAAATTTTTTTAAAAAAATTAATATTTTAAAAGTTCTTTAATAATTTTAATTTTTGTAATCCTCTTATTTTGTAATTGAATAGTCTTATTTTTATATAATTTTATATTGTATTTGAATAAAATATATAATTTAATTTTATATAATATGATCATTTAAATCTTATTAAAAAATAAAATTATATATGAAATCAAACCAAATATTTTATGTTTTAATATTATTTTGGTTTATATTTATAACAATTTGAATATGTTATGGCTAAATAAAGCAAATAAATATAAAATCAATTCAAATATATATACTTTTCATTATATTGATTTTTCATAAAGTCGTTGTTTTTAATAAAATCTAAGATGTATATGATAATATCAAAGAAAGGTCTCTACAAGAACAACCAACTTGGATTTCATGTGAAGATGAATAAAATGCTTGCTGCATATCAAAGGAAGGTCTTTACACGAACAATTACATGTATAAGGAGATAGAAGGGAGACAACACTACAAGAACAACCAGCTTGGATCTTATGTGAAGATGAACAAAGTGCTTGCTGCATTTCTTTACTTTTCAAAATTTTGTAAACATAATGTGGCATTTTTTAAATTTTGGATATTTTGAATAGCTAGGCTAAATGGACACGTGAAGGTAGAAGCTAATGATTGTATCAATTACTGAATGCAAAAATGTGTGTTCTAAGTTACCATTACCAGAAGAGAATGCCCATTTCCTCCATGGAAAAAAATATGATAAATATATATTAAATTAATGAAACCAATTTTTTTTCCATCGTCATTTTCTAATAAAATTGCTAATTAATAGGTTTAACTTTATATATAATTATAAAAATTTATATTATATATAATTAATTTGTATTTATATTTTTTAATATATGTATTCCAAGGTTGGAAGGTGTGGGTGGAGTACTCTATGACTCGGAAGGAAGCAAGAGGAAATATTTCGCTTGGGGCATCGGAAGGAGGTCCAATAATGGTGCATAATGCCTTTCTCTTATAAAAGGCTCGGAGATTGCAAGGGAAGAGGGGCTTACTGACTTGGTTGTATTCGGTGACTCCATGCTGGTTAATTAAGAGGCAAGAGACATGGTTAAGAATCGCAAAAGGCCGGTTTCCAAGTTTCACCGGTCTCTAAAGTGTCTTATTAATTAATTTAGCACCATTAACTCCCTCTATATCCTGAGAACTAATAACCAGGAAGCAGATGCAATGGAAAACATAGGTGTTAGACTTGATCGAGGAATTCTGGTTAGAATTAAAAAGGTTTATGATAATGTATGGATCCCATAAGGTTGCTCCTCTTCGGTTGGCAAAGCTCCTCTTTACAATTCCTTGTGAGATATCTTCTAACTTAGATGGGGGAGTTGAAACCTATCCTTCACAACTCAATAATTGGATTTGGTTTAATGTCGTAGAGGATCTTAATATAGTTTTACACCCTCCCCTGCGCCTCGGAGAGGGAGCCATTCTCACGCTGTAGTCACATGGTCTTCACGTGGATGGCATGCACTCCTTAATGGCGCTGGGAATTCAGGACGACAACCTATTAAATAGGGATGAAGGAGCTCACTGTCGGTATCACTGCTGGTATTACTGTGGTTCTATTATGGAGCATGCAAAGATGGTTGTTTCAAATGCCAATTGTCTCCTTTGTCGAAAAACTATTCCTCGTTCTGGGTACCCCGCGGATTTCAGGAAGAGAGCTCCTCTGTTTCATCGAGATCAGGGTGGTTCGGCGATGCAGCATGGTGTGCACAATGATGACAGATCTGACCCTCCGACAATCGATGTGAACTCGGACTCGTCCCTTGTCAAACTAGAAGGTGTGTGCTCTGGTTTTTCTCAGGAATTTGGTCACATTCCAAAGGATGTCAAGGATTATTTGGCTGACATGGAAGCCCATATTCACCTGCTGCGTGGAGAAAATTATGAATTTAAAAAGGCTATTCAACATATGTATAATCTGTTGCAGGTTACAAACAAGGAGGTCCGTAGAATTCTGAGCATCCATTTTGCATTCTGTTAATTGCATTAACTTAATAACTTAGTATACATACCATCCTAGCCCTATTCCTGAGATTTGTCACTAAGGCCAGAGTGGTCCACAGGACACCAATTTGACCTCCTAGCCAAATCATCACCACTTGCCAATATTTATTAGCAATAATTATTAATAAAAATATTACAAACTCAGAATTAATTCAAACTTCAAAATTTAATTAATTAATTGATAATTAATTAACCTCTATAGTATAATTTCCTCAAAATACCCCATTAATTAAATTTTCATTTAATTAATCAACTTAGACCCCCTAGGGATGGGAGGATCCAAGTAGTGACCAAGGCCACTAGGGAGGGGACATGACAATCCTCCCTTCCCAAGACTGCTTGTCCTCAAGCAGTTTCAAACTAGGATGCTGCAGAATCTTTTCATCTTCCCAGGTGGCATCTTCACTGGGCAACCCCTTCCACTGCACTAGATATTCTTTAATAATTCTGCTCCTCAACTTCCTCTCTCTCACCTGCAAATTTTTTTCTACTTCTAAGACCAAGTGTCCTTCATCATCAAGAGGAGGCAATATTTCTAAAACAGTCACCTGTTGGCCAACTGTTTTCTTCAGGCATGACACATGGAAAACATTGTGTATCTTGCTTCTTGATGGCAGATCTAGTTCATAAGCAACTTCACCCACCTTTCTTGTGATCTTGTATGGCCCATAGAACCTTGGTAGTAGTTTCTCAGCCCCTTTCGATTTCAAAGTGGACAGCTTGTAGGGTTGCAACCTCAAATAAACTAAGTCACCTTCTTGGAAAGTCCTGTCTGTTCTCTTCTTGTTTGCATATAGTTTCTGTTGGTTCTATGCAACCTGCAAATTTTCCTTAAGTGCCTTGAGTATGTGTTGGCTCTCTTGTATCCAATATTTTTCCTTTTGTGCTCTACAAATCCCAAAAATTAGATCTGCAAAAGTGGGGTGTTCATAACCATACAGATCTTTGAATGGGGTCATTCCAATGGACATATGAAATGTGGTATTATAGCAGGATTCTCCCAGGTGTAGCCAATTGACCCATGCGTTCTACTGCCCGGTAACATAGTTTCTGAGATACCCTTCCAGCCACTGATTTACCCTCTCAGTCTGGCCATCAGTTTGAGGATGATAGTTGATACTGAGATTCAAACTAGTTCCAACCAACTCAAACAATGATTTCCAGAAAGCATTAGAGAGCTTATTGTCTCTGTCACGGATTATGATCTTGGGCAAACCATGCAATCTGAAAATTTCTTTAAAGAAAAGTGCAACTACCTGACTGGCTGTAATAGTTGATGTGATAGCAAAAAAGTGAGAAAATTTAGTCAACCTATCAACTACTACAAAAATGTTGTCCTTACCCTGAGATTTTGGCAGTCCAGTGATGAAGTCCATGGACACACTTTTGCATTTTTGTTATGGAATCGACAATGGTTGAAGGAGTCTAGCAGGATGAGTGTGTTCAACCTTATTCTATTGACATGCAGTACACTCCCTCACATGCCTTAAAACGTCATCTTTGAGGCATTTCCAAGTGAACCTCTCTCTTACCTTCAGGTATGTTTTCAGAAATCCAGGATGGCCTGCTACTGGTGCATTGTGGGCAGCCACAAAAATCTATTCTTTTAACTTGGATTCAAGAGTTAGAAAAAATATGTTCTTGTAATAAATAACATCATTGATAGCTTGGTAAGAGTCATCATGAATCATCCTATCCAAAACTTCACAAGAAAACTGATTTTTTGAATATTCTCTAGCTAGCTGATCTTTCCAATCAATAGGAATTTGAAGCAAAGAAAAAACAGGTTTTCTAGAGAGGGCATCAACAACTACATTCAACTTACCCTTCTTATATTCTATGTTGAAATCATAAGACTGAATTTTGCTTACCCATTTCTGCTTCCTGTCATTCAGCTCTTTTGGGTCAAGAAATGCTTCAAGCTGTTGTGATCAGTCTTGACTATGAACTTTCCTCCCACTAGATATTGGCTGAATTTAGCCAAGGCATGCATTGTGGCTAACATCTCCTTATCATAGATAGAATATAGCTTCTCATGGGTTTGCAATTTTTTGCTCTCATAAGAAATAGGATGTTTGTTCTGCATTAATACTGCTCCGATGCCTTCACCTATTCACCTGAGGCATCGCACTCCAATATAAAAGGTTGGATGAAATATGGAAGTGCAAGTACTGGGAAGATGCTCATAACTTCCTTCATTCCGTTAAGAGCTTTTTCAGCCTCCTCAGACCAGCAAAAAGCACCATTCTTGGTGAGGTCTGCCAAGGGAGAGGTGAGCTTAGAAAATCCTTTTACAAATTTTCTGTGGTATGTGCACAAGCCAATGAATCCTCTTAGAGTTGTTATGTTTTTTGGGCTTGGCCAATAAAGGATGGATTGGATCTTCTCCATATGTACCTTGAATCCTTTTCAAATGGAACTCACATTTTGACATTTTAGCTTAAAAAGACTGTTCTGCAAGAAGTGTTAGAACATTGTCCAAGTGTTGCAAATGCTCTTCCCATGTCCTACTATAAATCAGAATGTCATAAAAAAATATAAGTACATACTTACGGATCTATTTGCTGAATATTTTGTTCATGCAAGACTGAAAATTTGCTGGTGCATTTGTCAATCCAAAAGGCATGACTAGAAATTCAAAATGCCCAAAATGGCACCGAAAAGCAGTTTTCTGAATATCTTCATTTTTCATTTGGATTTGGTGGTAACTAGAATGACGGTCAATCTTGGAAAAATATTTAGCTCCATGCAGCTCATCCCTCAGCTCATCAATCCTTGGAATAAGATATCTGTTCTTGATGGTTTTCTTATTCAAAGCTCTATAATCAACGCACATGCGCATTGTTCCATCTTTCTTTTTTACCAAAACCACCGATGAAGCAAAGGGACTTGAGCTTGGTCTTATGAACCCCATATCAAGCAGCTCTTTGATGGTTTGCTCTATCTCATCCTTGAATCTCCTGGGATGCTTGTAGGGATGGATTTTTATAGGAAAGGTACCAGGTTCAGGCTCTATCCAATGCTCAGTACCCCTGTCAGGAGGCATTCCATGTGGCAGATCTTCAAACACCTTTTTGTGTTTGTGGAGCAATCTTTGGATATATTCTAGATGTTGGGACAAATCTATGGTGGTCCCTTTAGTAGTGATAAAACATTCAACATCCCACTCTATGTCACCATGCCTAAAAAATAATCTCATACTATGTGCATAAATAATTTGTTTTGGGTAGGTGTTGACACCTCTCAAAACCACTCAGGTTTTCCTTCAGTATTTTTAAAGCACATATGAAGGATTTGATAATTTACCACATGCTCACCAATGGAAAACAACCATTGCACTCCCAAAACAACATTAGTATCAACAACATCAACAATATAAAAACTATCAGTCACAGTATGGTCTCTAATAGTTACCTACAGCTTGGGAATCCACCGGTCACACTGCATAGTGTTGTTTTTTCCTGGAATAATGACTGTGAAACCTCCAAAATTTTCAGATTTGACTTTCCTTCTCTCAACCATTACTGCATCAATGAAATTATGTGTGGCACCCCCATCCACCAAAATTGAAACTTTCTTCCCTTCTACAACTCCCTTAAATCTCATAGTGTGGTAGCGGGGAACTCCACTCAAAACTGCAATTTTTCCTTTTGGTTACGGGGGTTCTTCTTCTTCTATTGTATCATACCCCTCCTCTGCTTTTTATTCTGCTCTTAATTCTACACTCATTTATTCCTCATCACTTTTAGAAAATACTTCTATGTAATGAGCTTTCCCCTTGGTACATCTGTGCCCCGGAACCCACGGTTCTTGGCAGGAAAAACATAGTTTTTACCTCCTTAACTCATCCTGGTCTCGGAATGAATATTCTTTTCTGTTTGGGGCAACCACATTTCTAAATGGTGGCTTTTGATTCTGATTTTTAACAGGTGCATTAAACTTAGGTGGATATCTGGTTCTTGGGATTGCATCTTGCAGATCCCTTGTTCTACTTACCGCTTCTTGCAAGGTGGTTGGTCGGTAGGATTTATACAACCCTTTTAAGGGTTATGCTAATCTTTTTGTGAACAGAATAATTGAGCGAACTTCAGATATATCAGTAACCATTACAACCAACTTTTGGAACTTAGAGATATAAGCTTCTGGAGTTCCGATCTTCTTAACATGTGCAAGTTCCTTGAAGGGAATTTCAGGGTCTCTTCTGTCGAATCTCTCCATCAATATCCTAGTAAATTCTGCATATGAATTCACTTGGTCATGGCCCAAAGTTATCATTCCATGGAACCACCAATCATTAGCTTCCTCTTGCAAATGTAGAGTTTCCATTTTGATGGCATCCCTTTCAACCATTGGATTCACTTGAAAATAGGTGTCTAGCTTCTGCACCCAGGAGCTAGCAGTGCATTTTGTTGACCCATCAAAGAAGGGTAGTTGAATCTTACCAATTGCACTTCTCAATTCATAATTATGGGTTGGATGACTATGCCCTCCTCTTGGATGATTTATGTATTGTGCTTCAGAGTCTGGTATTCAACATACCGATCTTCCCAAGTATTTACTGATTCAGTGGGGATGTCAGGTTCCTCCCTATGTTCATCAAGGAATTTTTTCATGGTCTGTCGGGGATGATCTTTGGATTCATCTTTGAATTCATTAGGCCTATTATGAGGACCAGTCTTAGAAAATATAATTCCACCAGGGATCTTCCTATCATCATTCTGAGAGCCACTGCAACTCCCTTTTACCTCTTTCTGTCCTAACTGCTTGGCTAAAAATTCTCTAGTTTCTTGCCCAGGTTGAATGATATTATGGGATATGTCATGCAGCCCCTTTAACATACTCTGCACAAAAATTCTAAACTCTTCCTTATCATCATTTTTCAGACATGTTGTTCCCCCCTTGTATTTTCCCTCCAGTGGATTCTACCTCTTCTTCCACAAATGGTTCTTCAGAGTTCTTTCCTCTGGGGAGTGGTATTCTCTTAGGACTCATAACAATTCTTTTAAAAGAAGGTTCAGAGGACCATGCTCTGATATGACTGTAATATCCTAGCCAAGATATGACCAAGATATTATCTTCCACTCAGTGTTTTAATAAAAATTTACTAGCAATTTTTAAGGCAAATTCTCAAACTGAGCAGGATGTAAGTGATGAGAATTGAAATTATGAATGGGGATGGTAGGAATGAGATTAGGTTCTAGAATTTATAAGGCTGAGTGTGTAGCACGGGGGCTTCACTAGAAGGACATATAATACCACGTTCATTCATATTGCGGTATTAAATATTCATGAAAACCTAAAAATTATTTTGCTTATATATTAAGGGGCAAAGGATTTTTTTTATTTAATGTAACAATACAAAAATAATTTGGGGTCTTTTTTATATGGGCGGGCTGACAAATATACGCCAAATGGAGATGGCGAGATCACGATCGGATGAGAAATCGGGTTGGGGCAAGGCTCGGGCTTACCAGTACGCAGGGAAATCGCGTCTTGAGGCATGCTTGAGGCCAGTGGGTTTTGTGGTGAAGTGGGTTTCCAGTCGATCATAGTCGAGATACAACTTGGTCATTGACAACCAATTGTTACCAATAGCACTCAGCCAGTTGTTACCAATAGCCTTGGGAGGCTCTAAGCCTCCAGGGCCTGTTATAGGACCTCGATAGGCCTTGGGGGCTTGAATACCCAACCACTCGTGCCTATTACAGGCCTTGGGAGGTTTAGTCATCCTGCTAGAGCTTGTTACAGGCCCTGGGGGCTTGGATACCTAGCCCAAAACAGGCTTAGTCAGCGATTGGGGAACTGCAACATGCAATGTAAATGTTGTACTATGTGCATTGGCTCTAGTGACATACAAGAAGTGATCTCCTATATCTTCATTAGACCATTAGATGTTGCAAATAATAATGATATGTGGTTGAGTAATTGCATTGTGGGTGAAGTAATGTGCGTCCACAATATACATCGAAGGAAGCAAGGTGCATTGTAGAATGCATGTGGGGTCATAAGAGGGGTATCATATCAATATACTAGGTAGAAATATAAAGGGGTATAAAAAATGTTAATGAAAAAATTGATACATACAATATCTAGTGAAAATAGGGGTTTTTTTAAATTGGGAAGGCATATTGGGAGGGGGTAAAAAAAGCGATTTTGGAAGGTATTTTCCAATATTTAGTGAAATTAGGGGTATTGTTTCATATGCCACGAACGAACGTGCTATGATAGAGGTTTATTGAGTGAATCCCCCATGGTGTGCAGAAAAATATAAACATGGTTGGAGCAGGAGTCCTTGGCACAAAGTACTAGATCCATTCACTTTTCAGCAATCGAGCAATTTTGTTTCCTACTTCCAGGCTTCCCGGGCTTCTAGCATATGCCAACAAGACTGGGCGAGGGTACTCAGAGTTTATGGCAGATTTATATCAGCCATTTAACTTATCAAATATACTAGGATAATGTCTTGATGAAATTGGAAAGGTTAGGAGTAATTTGGGGCTATCACACTGTGGATTGTTGAGCTAGTTACATTCCAGACTCTTCCAAATATGGTTAAACACATTCAAATTCTTAGGAACAGGGCTGGGATGGTATGTATACTGAGTTGTTAATTTAATGCAACTGACATAATGCAAAATGGATTCTCAGAAAAGATTCATCAATTAAATGTGTAAAACTAGTCTAGAATTGGCACCCAAAGAGCTAGTCTTCATCTTTAAATATCAAACTGCCTCCATTATTCAATAAACTCTGTTACAATATGAATTAATACTCTGATATATAACATTCAATAGATACAATTCGAAATATGAGTTTATAAACACTTCTCTTAATTATTTGAATGTCTCTCAAGCTTACAATGCCTCATATGATAGAATTTTCATTACAATAGATAGAGAATGTCAAGAAGAACTAGAAATATTACTTTGGTTCTGATATGGATTTATGATCAGGTCACCTACAAGTCAGATTACTATCATTTGATGCATACTAAACTTCTAAACTTTACTGGGCGCATTCACTGAGCCATCCCTCTCCTCGAGGGAAAACTCCAAATTTAGTTGTGAATGGGAGAAGAGTGCAATAAGAGTGTGGGGATCAGATCTGAAGCTAATATCTGGACATAAACATCTATGATATTATTCAAATTATGGCATACTGAACTCCCTGAAGATCCTGGGAGCAATCTCTGAGAACTAGCTCCTCCTTCTTGTTATTTTCCTCCAAATCTAGCTGCTAATCCACTATAGAAGTGTTCTCCTCTTCAAGTTAACTGTAGATCTTCATGGCTGTTATTGGATGCAATAACATCTTATGTACTTGCATATTTCTCACTAGAAAATTAAAGGGCCTTGGGACACATATCCCAAGAAGAATTGTTGAGGCACATCACTCAAGCTAGAGAGGCTCAGAGCTCTCAAGAGAAAATTCGAATCGACAAAATTTCTTGAATGAATTTGGAAACCTTCTTAAATAGATGAAGTGACTTGCTCCTCAAGCCACCCACACGTGTGGATGAGGGAGGGCGCATTCCTTGAGGATAATAACAACTCTTTGCTTTGAAAACTTTCTTTCCTTTTCCTTCCTTCACTGAATTTGGCGAGTGTGGCTTAGGGAGGTTTTTCTAGATGTTGCTACTTTCATTCTAGCTGCTTTTCCTATTCTTTCCATTTTCTTTACTTTCCTTCTTTTATGCTTTTTCCAGTTTTTCTGTTTGCTTTTGTCAATTTCTAATTTGTTTTCCTTGCCTTCTTGCCTCCATTGGATTCCTTGCTTTTCCTGAGATTTGCCACTAAGGCAAGAGTGATCCACATGACACCAATTCAACCTCCTAGCCAAATCATCACCACTTGCCAATATTTATTAGTAATAATTATTAATAAAAATATTACAAAGTCAGAATTAATTCAAAGAGTGGTCTGTCATGGTCTAGTTCTATGTTGAATTTTGAAGCATTTATAACCTTCATTGTCATATTGTGTGTTGGATTTGGAGTTATGCACATCCAGACATCCAAATAACTAGACGATGTTTTTAAACATGAAATCAAGACTGGTTTGTGTTTTCTTGCTATGATTGCTTGTTAAATGCTAGAAAATGGAGGAAAAATATGGAATTTTGAAGCATTTGATAACCTTCATTGTCATATTGTGTGATGGACTTGGAGTTGATGCACAACCAAAGAACCAGACCATGTTTTTAAACAAGAAATCAAGACAGCTCGGTTGACAGATTCTTCCACTCTATTTGGACTATTTTTCAAGGTATGCCGTTCACCTTTTGAAATTTTTATTTATTTAAATAAATCTCTATTTTTCACTTTCTGAAAACAAAATGGGATTATTCACAGAGATTTAAATTCTGGTATAACAACGCTCTCAGAAATGTGTATTATACAGTGGGATTTCAACTTATATTATTCATTTGTGCTCTTTCTTAAACTTTTTTATTATATAGTGGGATTTCAACTTATATTATTCATTTGCGCTAACCTTGGTATAGAATTTATGCATATCACTGCTCAATGCTAACAATTTCCCTTTGGATTTGGATGCAGTTGAATCTCTTTTTTGGTGAAATTGTCAAATTGCATCTTGCCATCGGAAAGGATTGAATGCCAGGTGGATCGAAAGGGAATGAATTCCAAGTACGAGTGGGGGCTGAAACTGGAGGTGCGGGGAGTGAATTTAATCCAGGGGAAATGCGATGGAATGCCAAGTGTGGTTTAAAATGAACCCATGAAGTCCCAGTGTTGTTGGAGCTAGAAACACTTCATTTCACTGTTTGTCAGTTTTAATATAGCTTTATGTCAGTGCCCAGTAGACCTCCTCATTACGCTTTTAATACCAATAGTGTTGAAACAAAATTCCTTCTCTAGAATAGGAAAAGGATCGTTATTCCTAAGGCATAAAAGTTTTCCTATCCTCACCGTGAGGAGATTATGGGCAGTCTCGCTGGAGGAGGGAGGCATGGAACACTTTGGTTAATTAATATGAAAGAGACCATTAGTCGGTTGTGTAACTGTTACGAAGCTAAGTCGCTAAAAAACTTCTCTAACATAAGACGACTGAGCCTCGTTTATACCTAACATTGGTTTTAAATGCTTCTGTTACAAGAATGCATTGTAAAAAATCACCAAACATTTGACTGATGAAAAGATTTCTACCCCCAAATTGTTATTAATATGTTGAAGATTCTATCATTGATTCCTTGCCTCTCTTTATAATTTCCTGTTTCATACAGGAACATATCTCCAACAAAAAAAATTGTGTGTGAATAAGATAGATTCTTGCATAGTTCATCTTAACAAACAAAACAAAAAACTCAAGTAAAACTACCTTTCATGTTTACTTTTATATGTCGCAAATGCAAATGAATATTACAATCCAAGTTTCTCTCTTTTTTTTCTTTTCTTTTTCTTTTAACTGACTTTTCTCAAACTACAAACTTTAGAATTTTGGTCTACACATCAACCTGCACATCAAGTTTTCACTTCCTAGCCTACACTCAACAAGACTTTCCTCAAAGTCTCTATGATGACCTTGCATGACATATGTAATATATTACCATTAACGTATAAGACATATTAATTATATAAATTAAATATAAGTTAATGTTATAGTAAATGTAAGTCTTAAGCTTAGGAAACTTATATAAGGTAGTTAATATAACCTTAAGTAATAATATACCATTAAGAACTTAAGATAACTTATATTAATATAATAGTTAATATAAGGTAGTTAACTATATATAACTCTCATATATATATATATATATATATATATATAGGTTAACTTATTAACTATTATATTAATATTAATATAATATAAGCTAATGACTGACTTATTAATAATTTAATAATTAAGTAATTAACTAGTCAAACTAACTTATTTAGCTATTAACTTAATAATTAGGTTATTTAATTAAGTTAATAACTCATATCCATTATAACTTAAGATTTATATCCATTTTAATCCCGAGGTTAGAGTTACTTTGGTAAAATCGTTGTTATTATTTACCCGGTTTCCAAAGCACGGTGACCAATATTAACGTTTGAGATAACTAAAATAAAGTCTAATTCACAAAAATCAAAGTACGAACTAACGTTTTGAAAAGTAAAAGGTTTTCAATCATTGTCTTAGCTTTTGGAACTTGTCAACCTAATTCCTTAAAGAGATAATAGAAACAATGAAGGATTCTACACCTCATAGATGTCCCAATTACAATATACAATTTTTAGCCGCCCTTAAAATCATTCCATGTAAGAGCAGGCAGCCACTAAACCACCTACACTAAAATTGTTTGGAATTTCTCCAATATGCCTGCAAGACAACAAATTCCATCAATGAATATCAACAAACAAAAGAAAACTGCCTTTGCAAATAATGAACATATTGATCCATAGCTTTGTATAACTTCAAGGTGGTATGAAATACATAAATAAAAAATTAAATGAAAGTTATCCCAAAACCATGCACATTAAAAACATATTGTATTTTGTATGCATGTAAATTCCAAAAAGGGCTTTGAATAAAACTGGAATTCCCTACAATTTAAACAACTCTACTATTATTCAATTACACTAACCCTTTCATTATATTCTTTGAAATTACAACTTTCTCAGTAGCAGCTTGGCATTTGGCAACCTCTCTCAGCTTCCTATTTTCCTACATCTTCTTCTTTCTTTCAACCTGAGCATTCTGTAAGATGGAAATCATTTATAAAATAGTCAATCTACGGTACATCTAATGCACATGAACATTATGATTTTCTCAACCTAGCTCAAATATACAAGCTAAAAATTTCTTAACAGTGAAGTCCCATCTCAACTATACTTACCACCTTCTCTTCCTTTAGAATTAATTTCCGCTTCAATCTCAGTGCATTATCCTGCTCTTTTTTTATTTTTCTTTCCTCTCTAAGTGTTTCTCTCTATAATAAACAGATCATGGACACATTACAATGTGTTGAAAATGACAATCTTTGGAACCAAGACCAATTTTATAATTGTCCAAGAAATAGAGATCCATCAAGCATGTTTGGAAAAAGGAATACCTTGGTCATCTTTTTTGGGTGGGATTTATCTTCTCCTTGAGATGACAACATATCACGATTTTGCACAAGGGGCACCACATCTTTCACATTTGGATTTAATCCAGATATACATCCCTAACATTACAAGGACGGTAGATGTATAATTCTTTGCCTACATTTAAAAAATTTCCAGGGATAGTCCCATTCTTACTTCCATATGGAAGTGGTAAATGTGCATCAAAACTCATTGTTTTTGCAGCTAAATTCTTGTGACAAGATGAATAGTAGACGCCATTTGTAAAACCCTGCTACCTGCAATACAATCATTGCACGGAGTCAATACTTCCATCAAACATTTAAGAGGACATTAAACCCTAAAATGCACATACAATTAAAGAACTACCTACCAAAGAAATTCCAAATCCGCCATGAAATGGAAATATGGATATACCTGGTCATGTCGCTAGATGAAAGAAGATTGGTGGCAATATGCTGCTCCAAACGCCGCCACTCTCATTTTCCTTATCAAGTCTTCTTCGGCCTCTAATATGTTCTGTGTAGATTGTAATATCAAGAGTTTTTTGGAAAAAATTTAATGCTTTAAGATGCATTGCATTAGCAGGAAAATCAAAAACCTTGAACACTTATTTAACAAACAAATTATGAACTTGTTTCGCAGAATGTGTTATAATAGTAAAAGTTTTTGGCAGCTCTCATACTTTAATGTCACAAGTACTTATATCTCAATCTTGTGATGCATGTCAAGTCATCCATGTATTTGTAATGATGTTATTCATGGTAAATCATAGGTTTTTATATCAAATTCCTTGGATTAATCCAAGAATGTTGCATGTGGATTCCATGATTAAATCGATGTATTAGGTATCATTAATTTCAACCGTCAAATTGCTTTGAATAATAGGTTAAGTAGATATACAAGAATGTTGCTTGTGGATTCCATGATTAGATTGATGTATTAGGTATCATTAATGTTTACCTTCAAATTGCTTTGAATAATAAAGACTAATTAGATATCAACATATTATTAAAATTTCACTTTTACTTAAACATTCAGAATTTGCACATTACAAGTGCCAAAGATGATGTTGAAATCCTCTTCCTAAGACCCTTCCTTGGTTAGGTGGTTCTATTTTTTGAAAAAAAATTCCCTTGGATGATGCAAATACAATAATTTTTTGTTACATATGCTCAAAATGGTTCAACTTTATTTTGTGGAAACTCCATTAATTTTTAGAAATTTTTATAGTTTATCATTTATATTTTTTTTGAGTCTTAGTATTTATGTTGCTTTTCAATTCTTCAAAATATTATTTTCTAAATTCTCTAAATTATTAATTATAATATATATTATGAACTTATTTCTTTTTTCATTTACAACTATTAAATTGTATTTATAATTTTGGATTTCTATTTTAATTAATTTTGTATTAAATATTATTCTTTCTTATGGCGAGGTAACTAATTGTATCCATATCTTTTAATAAATTTTCAATGGCTTTCTAATTTGTATAATGATCACTTTTTACTTAAGATACAGGGAAATCTACACTTGTTGGTTCTTTTGGGTAAATAACTCCAAGTACATCAATAGATGCATATGCACATTTTTTTTTCTTATTGAGACATATAGGCTTCTTTGATTGCTAAGGAAAATAATAAGTACATACCTTTTGATTCTAAACAAAATTTTGATAGGTGTTATTAACTCCTGAGATCTAAAGTATTAAGTAGTCCATCAGGGTTTTATTCCCTTGGTATGTTTCTCAAAGCTTTTGCAACCAAAAATAAATTTATAAAAAATGATTTCAGTGTCAATCCTAAAGTACTCTTGCAATTGAAAGGTGAGGTTTACATTTGGTATGAACAACTCTTTAGAATGTAACTTATAATTGTTGAAATATTCACAGCTTTTTTATGTCATTACTCTTCCAAGGACATTGAAGTATGATACTAGAATTTATACCTTAGCATTGCGATATAGTTAAAATTGCATATGCTACTGTTCAGAGTAATCTATTTTCCCATCAGATACCATATTTTTCTAGGCTTTGAGTGAAAAGTAAATATTTAAAATAAGAATATATTAAAAACCATGAGTTTGAAGTAATTTGTGATCTTCACATAAGATACCATGTTTCTCCAGTCTCCAACTGAGAAGAAAATATTCAAATCAAGTATGTATTCAAAACCGAGAATTTGCTCTTCCATCAGATGTATTGATGGAATGATTAAATTTTTTTTTAGAACCTAGATCAAGGCCCCAAACCAATAAATAATTACCTCAATACCTAGATCTTCAGAAAGAAGACCCACTTTGCAAATTTTCTTCTTTTCCCTTAATATTTTTAGCAGTTGTAAATTTAAGAAGATTATAGGCCTAACCCATTTTAACTGGGGTATTGAATTCTCAAACTTGGAAATTAGAGCTCCTGTAAATCTTTAATATCTAGAATCATCTTAGTTTTAAAAGGTTCTTCAAATCAAGGAGAATTTCTAATCAAAGTTGTCACCTTGAATTCAAAATTCATTTGTTTTGTGCTTGATATGGAGTAAACCTATACCCTTAGGGTGAATGAGAAAAGTGACATTGGATTAGATAGAGTTGTAGATTGCTTTGAAGAAATGGCTTTGGTCCTTCGAGTGGCTCTTCTCTACACCAATGATTTTCCCTTTGACCGACAATCAATGAGGAGAGTGTTGTAGTTTTTATGTGGGACTAGACAACAACATAAGGTTAGGGATGTTACCCAAAATGGCATCAAGTAAGGAAAGCACTATGTGGGAATAAAACCTACAACTAATTAGTTGAAAGGACATGTTATGACTTTGAAATAAAGTCTAGTACAATTCGTCTCTCTTAATTCTCTGTAATCCCATAAGTCATTTGTGTTCTATTGTAAACATTAGTTGTTGCTGGTTAATCTATCCTTTACTCTAAGATATTGAAGTCTTTCATAGCTATTATTAGAGGAAGGCACAACAACTAATACTTCTTCTTGCTTATGTGAAAGAAAGATGTAAACGGAGTTATTCCCAAAGGATATATGGTGCATTGTCATATGGCAATTTATTATCTTAAGTTGTTGCTTGACTTTATCATTGAAAAATGACAAACAAGAATTAGTGGAGCCATTGCTTGCTTTGGCCTCCGCATCTTCATAGGATTTTCAGAAGGATTTCTAATTGTTGAAGATCTAATTGCATCTCAAACTCTTTAGACAATTTTTCATAGAAGATACACACAATGAGTAATTTTGCAATCAAATTATAGAGACTAGCAACTGTTTTAAAAGGTGCAAAAGAATGTCAATAGAAAAAACAAATAGAAAGTGCTAGACTAGTATGCCCATCTGGCCAGTCTGGTTACTAGTCATATTGCTCTCTCTATATGCATGACCATGGAAATCTTCAATGCTCTCCTCAGAGCAAGAGCTTGTTGTCTTAATTCTACATAGATTTATGCAATTTCCTAAGTTAACTTGAATGTCTTTCTATTCAATATTGCTCTTACACTTTTTCATATTGATGTATTTTAAATAAATATTATAGTTTTGTTAACTCAATAACATTGTTTTTCATTTTTTAAATAAACAAAATTTCATTAATATTTATTATTTGTTTGTATTAATCCACTAAGGCAGGGACTAAGCTACACGCAGCTCTTGTTATATTATATGAAATTCGAATATTATAAAAATGCATGCCCACTTCAATAATATCCAACTATATGCATGCCCACTTCAATTATTATATGAAATTCAAGTATTATAAAATGTAAAGTATTATTATTCATTTAGTTTGGATTTTATACACATGGAATCGTATGGAGCTTTCGATTTCATAATTCATACTTTGAAATGTTAGAGTGTAGAAACAATTCTCATCTTAATCCAAATAAAGATGAATTATAATCAACCGCCATAAACAATATTGAGTTTTAATCCGAAACTAAATAGTGGTTTAAACCCTACATTCTGCATCCTTTACTTGACTTACGGAGCATGCTTTCATAAACTTATAAAAAATATTCTGTTAGAGAAATAAGGATATACAGACGTTGAAGCAAAACCTCCCTGGATAGCCGAGCCATGCCATGCTTCCAACAAGACCACCTCATCGCGGATGCTGGAAAAACCCTAATGGAAAGCCCTATGGCCCACTTTTTTTGGTCAACTATTCTCTAAAATATTGAGTCAACTAAGAGAGTTTGTGTGTCCATGCATATTCAAATCTTGTTGAGACATAAAAAGGCCATGAATATTGATAAGTCACAAGTTAAGTGTCATGAATAAATTATCTGTTACCTGTTCTCCATCCTTAACTGTAATCACCTTTTTTAGTTAAATAGATTGTTTTCCACTACATCTTACTCATGCATGACCTATTTATTATCCATACATGAACTAAGATTTATCCATGCATCAACTACCAATTATTTTTTATATTTTTTTTTTTATGGAGAGAAATTTATCCACCAAGGTTTTAATCCTTTTGGCATCCATAGAAATAAAAATGCTTTATTTGTGATCTGTTAACAGATATTAAGATATTTGAATAAAATATAATTTGTTCTCTTTTATGGGGTTCTATGGTGTAGTGGTTAGCACTCTGGACTTTGAATCCAGCGACCTGGGTTCGACTCCCAGTAGGACCTTTATATAAATTCCAAGATATTATTTCATTCTGTTTTAGGCAATCATTTATACTAGCAGTTATTTCCCGTATCATTACCAACTACTAAAGGGGATGTAACTCATATGGTAGAGCGCTAGCTTCGCATGCGATAGGCACGGGATTCGATTCCCCACATCTCCACTGTATCTTCGAATCTCGCTTTTGGTTTTGTGACCTGTAATCAGAATGTTTAATAAGCGCCGAAGAAGAAATCAATCTCAGAAAGTTTGTTTGATATCTTCTGCACCGAAATGTGAACTAGTTTTCCTTGCTCCGGTTGTATGCCATGATTTTAGTTGGATTTCTATAACTTCTGCAATTGTTTCAGATTTTCCTTCGATGGAAACCTCCTTCGATCCGAAATACAAATCAACCGTTTCTCTCGGTGTGCGTTCGGTTTTATTTGGGAGATTAAAAACATTAAATATGTGATATACTCTTGGGGAAATGAGAAATGAGAATAAGGAAAAAAAAATGTGTTTTTTTATTTTACTTTTTCTTTGTTTTTGTTTTCTTTTGACAAATTCAAAGCTTTCTGTTATTTTAGCTTTGGTGGAATTTTTCAAAGTGACTGAAGATGAAATCCTTTGTAACAACCTATTTGCTTGGATGATTAGTTATAACTTATGAAATATTTTGTAACAACCTTTTTGATTGGTTACAACTTGAAGATGAAATCTTTTGTAACAACCTCTTTGCCTAGATGATTGGTTACAACTTGAGGATGAAATCTTTTGCAACAACCTCTTTGCTTAGATGATTAGAGCTTATTCCATTCACAACTTTGAGTATTCATTTCTATGATGTTAAAGATACATGTGAATCAAATAAATTGTTAAGTTGTGATATAAGTGTTTTTTTATCATGCAACATAATACCCTGAGTGAGGACTTTTCTCTCACAATTTTATCATGCAACATCATGTCGTGAGTGACGACTTTTCTCTCACACCAACCATTGGGGTGATTTGGGACTCAAAGATTGAGTATCAACAATTACAAATATGTTTTTGAGAATGTTCAGTTAGTTCTTTGTCTACCTTTTATCATATGTGGAGAGAGGAGTTATGTATGTAAATGTTGACAAAATGATTTTTGTTAATCAAGGATGTCAAATTGTTAGACTAGATAGTGTCTATTCAAATTTTATTGTTGTTCTTGTTTCTTTAAGGAAGAGGATATAAATAGAATTGTATATAACCTTTCACTTTTTATTTTCCCTTGATGTACAAGTATTTTTTGTGAATATAAGAAGTGTTTTACCTTTCTTCCTAAATTTACAAGAAACAATTCTATCTCAATTGGTCATCCGGTATGGCCTTTTTGAATATTGTAGATGTAGAAATTTTAGATTTTGGAATTTTAATGCAATTCTCAAATTTCACTTCACACTCAAAGTTTTGCAAATCCAAAACCTATGAATATTTAACCTTTCGGATAATATGAAATATAAATTATAACAAACAAAGGACAATACTTCAATTCACTTCAACCCCAATCCACTAGGCAATTCAATAGTAAGGATATCAAACATATGCCAATTTTAGCCCTCAGGGCACACTTTCTAAGCATAATTTATATTTGGAATTGTTGTAATTATTGCAAATTCACAATAATATTTATCTCCCCAACTATCCTCTATAAATTATTCTTAAATCAATTAACAATTCCAACCTTCACTTATGTCAAATTGATGAAAACTTGCAATTTAGATAATTTTGGACAGTTGGGAAATTCATATATTTGTATAAGAATGAAGTACATGTGCATACCACAAATTTATCACCAAGATGGTACAATCTCTCAAGATCTCAAAAACCCTAGCTAGTGAAATCATGAAAACCCTAGCCACCACCTAAGATTTCGAAGAAGCAATCATCAACATAAACAAGTCCCTTTTGTCTTCAACAACAAGATTTTATCACATAAGCGCTACACATGAGCATAGTTGTCATCCTCTAATGCTTCCAAACCCTAGACATGTTGCATATTGTACTACCCTACTATGGAGGGTCATAACAACATCACACAAATACATGGAAAGACAACTCTAGTGCTAGCCTCCAAATTTACATGCTTATCCTAGGATTTGAATTCACAAACCCTATGTATTCCACTCTTGCATCATGACAAAACACAAGACCTCCTTAAATTATCAAGGATATAAGAACCATAATCTTCCCCTAGTCTTACATCCCATAAGAATAAAGATACAAAAACATTTGAGGCATTAGCTCCACCCTATGCCTTCTAGAAGGGAAGAAACCATAGTACTACAAAAAGATCCATAAGGACCATCATCATCAGCAACACCATGTTCTTCTCTAGCATTTACATCTATAGCACAAACCCTTGTCATCACAAGAGAAAACCCTAGCACCAAATAAGAGAATCCATGGAAATATGATATATTGAACCAAAACACAAGAGAAGCTACTAAGATTAACAAATGATATAATGAACCACAAAGAAGTGCATTAATTATTATTGATATGAATGCATGTGGAAGATAACCAAGAAAGGGATTTAATAGCTTTTAGAGTCTTTATTGGTCATGCAAATAGAAGACAACCAAAACCTATAGTGAAGCTTTCGATTGAGTATTGTCTCGAAGAACATGTACACTCCCATCTAATGCTTTTGGACAAAATAAGTTGTCCAAAAAGCCTCTCTTTGATGATTATGTAAGGAAAATTAACATTCTAGAAACTAAGAGGTACCTCTTGAGAATATGCACCTCCAAGCATAGGCCGCATGAATCTACAAGAAATGAGCTTGGCCAAAAATGAACATCAAAGAATTATTTGTAGCCAATATATCAATAGATCAAACATTCCAAAAAACAATCAATCATCCTTCTCTCATGTGTGGATTGCTGCATGATGTAGAAGAGGAAGTCTAAAAATGATTTCTAGTTGGCCTATTGCTATTCTTCTTTTGGGGAAAAAATAGTTGGCTACAACCAAAGAATGTACATTTGGATTATGTTGCTCCCTTTTAGGCTCTAAGAGAACAAATAAGAAGAGTCAAAATGGGAGTTACTCTTACATTGGAAAAGTAGGATTTCTACATTCTTCTAGATAGCGTTTTAAGATTGTACATTTCATAAGAGCCATGTTTGCAGATTTGTAATTCTCATTTTCACTTGTTTGGATTTCTTTCACTGTCTCGTCTAACAACTCCATCAAGTTCACCAACAAATGTTTTTCTCCTACTAGGACCATGTGTTGGGTGAGGAAAGTGTGTAGAACTAGATGATGTGTAAGAATGCTTGTGGGTGACCATCCTTTCCAAGAAGTCTCTTCTACAGTCCAATATATGCCCAAATCCATCTTGCACTTGTTGGAAACATGGACCACCCAGTTAGTCCAACCCTAAAGTGGTTGATGTCAATGATATATTGAACTAATTTGTAACATATTCCATTCATTTTTCTAGGAGGTGGAGAGGTGATTCTTCACCAAGTAATTACATAAGTGACTCAAAAATGCTGTGGATATGCTACACAATCTTTCCTAACCATGACGTGGATTAATTACTAGTGCAAAAAGCCATCAAAGCTTTAACATTATCATCTACTTACAAATTGAGGAACACAAAGTCATATCAATAGTAAAAAAGAGAGAACAAACATAAAATAAATTGACTCATTAAATGAATGACATGATATTTAATCATCCAAATCATCCATAATTCCAAATCCATTATTTCTAGCTGTTTAGTGACAAAACAATACACCATATTCGACCACAATGACTTATTTACTACTAATGATCTAAATATTCAACACCAATTGCTCAAATTACTTGGTATGGGGTTGTTTCATCGATTCTTGTTTCTAACTCTTCTTGTTACATACCTTTTTGTCCCTCTTCATGCCAACCTTCGGGGCATGTTTTCACAAATATCCATTTTTTTGCTCAATTTCAATTACACATAGCAAAGTTTGGAGGTGAATGCCATACCGTATATGATTTCTTAATATCGTGTTTACTTTGTACCCATGCTATCAAAGAAATCAAATGATGTAGCATCACATTATGAGTTAGAATATACTTTTCTCTTAGCTATATATGGGTTTCCATTTTCTCCAACTTATAATTTATATGAAAATCGTTTTGCTTTGCATGTTGATGCCACTAGTAAAAAATGTGGACCTCTCTTAACAATTAATGCATCAACAAGTCGACTTGACTATGTGAAGTTGCTCATATTGACTTTAAAAATACTTCTTTAAGTGTTATTAGTATGACTCGACATCCCCATTTGTTTCTTGTACGTTGTGTTTTAACTTACCACAACAATTTCTCTGCATTTCTGTTTTAACATCAAAGAACATAAGTTAACAATGAGCGATAAAAATTATAACACAAATATGAAACCAGAAACATTATGAAATTGGGAAGTATGTGAAATATGAAATTTTAATAAAAATTGAAATCTGAAATATACAAATATAGTAGAAGTACGTGAAAATTGAAAATATAGAACCAAACCTATTATACCCTAATCCAAACCATCATCCTCAAAATTACTCAACAAAGGTAGTTTCATCTTAGAATATTCTTTATACAAAATGATTACTCATTAGACAAAAATATTAGGATTAATGAAATTAGAACTACTAAATCTTGAAATTGTGAAGAACATAGTTTTTCTTTCTCAAACATTTTTGAATTCACTATAACTTTCAAACTTCATAGACAACTTATAACTGAAATTTAAATTATTATTTTTTTTTCTTGCATAACACTGAAATTTTCAAAATCATTTAAAAAAGATTATACTGTTCCGGGATATATGAGTCAAACACTCATATCAGCCCTAAGTTCAAATGCCATGATCATGGTGCGAGACAAAATCCTAAATATAGGACAAGTAGGAAGCCAAAACCAGGAGTTTTCAATTACATTGTAAACAAGCGCATCTGCTCCCACACATGGTTCCCTACTCCTACGCAGTCAAATGCGGGCGAGTCTATAGTCCTGTTATTATACTCCTCGCTCAGGGAAGAGGGCATCATCATTGCAATCTCCTTCCATTTCCATGACGGCGAAGGGTATGAGTTGAGTTTGAGTTTGAAGAAGAGTGTTCATTTTGAAACTCCCAGATAACAACCTGCCTCTCCCCTTCTATTTCCACTTCCTCTAGGCTGGAGACGACCAGTAGCCGCGACCCGCAGGTGAGTAGCCTAGTCTGCGACGCTCGGAAATGAGGCTGTAACTTAGGCAAGGGCGCAAAAAGAGCGGGGATGGGCCATACATCTCTGTTAATTGATGGGATGGTGAAACAAAGAATGCCAAAAAGTATACCAACTTGGCTTCCCAAACAGTAAAACCACCCATGGCAGAAAACCATCCAATAACCGATAGCTTTCACAATCCCTATACCTTCCAGAAGAATCCTGCAATCTTCCATATCTTTTGCGAGGAATAGTAGATTTCCACTAACTGTTCATCACCCAGCCAATGAGCCCACAAACTGCGGCATAATGCCACTAAATGGTAGGTGTTATTATTATTAGTAGTATTAATGTCCCCGGTCACAATGCATCTGAAAAAGAGTGACCTTACGGATACCATGCGGGGTAATTGGATGAATGTTTTTGTATAAGGATTACAGACTATGGGATTCAAGTCTTCTCTGCGGAAGTTTGCCAAGATTAGGCCTGCTGCCGATCCTATGTAATTGACTTGAAAATCCCTTGGGTTCCTCCAATAATTGCGTGTATATCTCCATAGCTCAGGAAGGGAGAAGGGGGCCTTCCAGGTCCATGAGTAAAAATACAAAGACATACAATCACTATACCGTGATCGTGAATTGCACAGAAGCAGCCACTCATTGTTGACAGGCGTCGCGTCCCATTTACGACTTATGAAGTAGCTGGAAGAAAAGAGAGTATTCCATTCCTCACGGACCTTGCGATATCTCTCCATGCAATCCAGAGGAAGGCAGGCCAATGCCTCCGTTTGAAAATCCTCTGGTAGATCGTTCCACCATCCAGTGGCTACAACAGTTGAGCACTCGACCTCATCTGGAAATTCCGTTTCCCGTTCCCGTTTCATTCTCGCAATAGCTGAGCACTCGACCTCATTGAGCACTTCCATTTCCTGTAACTGTTTCATTTTTGCAACAGCTGCGGCTTCATCAGGCACTTCCGTTTCCCGTTCCCATTTCATTTTTAGTTTGGTTCGAGATAAGTGAGTGAATGTGCATTCTCTTACCATGAATAAATATATGTTTTTAGGTGTAATCAACTTTATCACAAGAATGTCTTACAAAAATAAAGTTCCCCAAAATTGGGGAGGTAGCCGACACAGATTCGACTCCATTGCTCTTTAATTCTTTATTTTTTATTACAACATAATAGTAATAAACAAATGTTATATTACCATTAGGAATATCTCAGATTTTCTTATATTATTTAAGGTTTGATATTCAATATTTTAACCATATTTTGAGTATTTTTTATCTTTCCAAATCAAATCTTATAAAAGAATCTACATTGATGCTTGGATCCGTAGGTCTCCTCTCTGCTGCGATCAACTGAATGTTTGGGTTTGGCGCATCTTGCCGCTTTTGTTTCTACATTTCTGCCTCTAACACTGGGCAGTCTTCAATAACATGATCGAACGATTTACAATAATTATGCGTAGTGCATGGGTTGGTACAATCTCTAGATACATGACCTGCCTGGCCACAGTTATAACAGATTACTTGACCTTCGCCTCGTCCTTGCGCTGGGATGTTATTCCTTCCTCTCCCGCAGTACCCTCCGCGGCCTCTGTATGCTCCCTAATCATGCTGTACATTCTCTTGTTTCAGTGGAGTCTCTTCTTGGACTCTGTACACTCCTCCATACATATGCTCGATATCTTTTTTCCCCTCCAACATGAGTTCATATGCATGGTAGTTGGACTCATCATGTCCAACTGACTTACAAAAATTACAATATAGATTTCTAGGCATTCTGACATATTTCTGAATTAGGTAGCAGTCCTCTGGCTGGTGTCCTCTAGTTCTGCAAATTTCACACCATGGCCCTTGATTCAGATTTAATGGGTTTGGTGCACCCATCTTAAGGAAGTCCTGAAATAGAGGACAATGATCCTTAGTGTGTCCTTCCCCCTTACAACCTATACACCATACTTGCTGTCTCTCTTGCTTTCCTTTCTTGATATCTTGTAGCTATAGTGTCAGAGTAGCCAACTGGTTTTGAATCTGAGACATCCCAGTGCTAGTTTCTCCAATGGGTGAAGCTTCTAACTTCATCGCAATCTCTAAGGCTTCTGCTTGCGAATCCACATTCTGCTGCATCAACGGTTGTCTGATATGGGGAAACAACGTAGCTATAAACTATTCCTTGTGTTGTTGCGGTGCTATAACAAAGCTTACTTGGTCCAACAGTGTCTTGAATTTCTGATCAAAATCCCAAACTGTCTCATTAGGTTTCTTGATCTCTTTCAACTCTGTTATACACTGTGATTATGATTTTGGCTTCTTAAATTCTACTAATATTGCAGCTTTGATTTCTACCAGGGTTCTATTATGTCCCTGTGAATATTTCATAAACCAATGCAAGGCTTTGTCTCTAAAGGTGGTAATGAGCTGTGCTTGCTTAACAACATCATCCTGTACTTGTTTAACACTCCATACGACTTCACATAGAAACTAGTGCTGATCAGGGTCTTCTAGAGCCGTTCCTTTGAATATCGGTAGATTAATATCCTAAGGCATGCTTCTTCTAGGTGGTGGAGAATTCTGCGCAGAGCTTTGTGTGGTAAAAATGAACATGGGATTGTGTTGAATGTTCTAAGTGCTAAGGATATTCATGACTGTGGAGTTCTGTGCGATGGACGGTGCAGTGTTCACAACTGGTGGGGTTTGAGCTGCTGGATTTTGTGCAATGGGAAGCGCAGTGTTCAGACCTGGTGGATTCTAAGGGGTAATAGGCTGGTAGGTGGGAGATAGAGGTTCGCTTTGGCTATCATGTTCGGCTTGTGAATCAACGTCTACGCGGATTCCATGGTCAATAGAAGTCTTCTGAGGTGTATATTTATATCTTTTCCCACTTCTTAGATTATGTGTCTCTTCGTCAGACTCACTAAAAATGCTATGGACCATTACAATTTCAAGAACTTCACTGCATTCTAAAAATGCCTTTCTCAGCTAAAAGCATTTAAATGTGTAAACTGAGGTTGTTCAGATACTTACCTCTGAATCCCTTGAAAAACTCTCTTTCGGCTGCACTGTAGGACTTTAGCATGCCCATAGTGAACTGCATCACAAAGCTATGTAGTGTACTGTTGACCCAAAAGTTGACTAATCGCGTGAATGGATTGTCTACTACTTTGAGCTTTTCAATGAGCTATGGTGTCCACTCTGTCGATTCTTTTCTTGGGGTACAATTTCTTCGCTCGCGAGCCTTGACAACCACTTGTGTAGCTCATTTCCAAAAGATGCCCAAAATACTTCATGCACATCTTTCAATAGGTATTTGTTCAACCACTGAATGTCACACAAATGTGGGTGTCTTTTTTTTTTCCTTGCGAAATCTCTTTCTGTCTTGTCACACCAAGCCCAAATTTCTTTCTTGTCTGGATGCCAAATGTCAATACCCAATGAAGCTTCTTCTTCATCGCACATTACGACTTCAACTCATCATGGATTCTTAGCGCGACAATAGAACCATTTGTTGGCTTACAATACTGTTCTAGAGGTTTCCAATGTAGACCCAGGTTCTTCGCGGTTTAACTTAACCAACAAAACCCCTTTTCACCGGCCCTTTTGGCAACAACCTGCGAACAGGCTGAGATCTCACCCGAGGTGAAGCTATGGGGGTGTTGCGGAATCAATTTTCCACAGCAATGCAATGAGTTTTTTAAACAACACGCTATGGTTTGACGACTGCGCGATGGCAACCTTCGTCTCGGTCAACACTTCTACAAGCTCGAGTGCTTGCACAACTAGCGCATCCATGAACTGCGCGGTTCAGATAGGATTCAACAGACGGGGCCGTGCAACTAACTTATATGCTCTCTCTTTAGACTTAGCCACTTGTGATGACTTTACTTATTAATTTATTCACCCATCTATTGCGTTAGATTATTTATCCTTATAACGGATGTAAATAGACGAGACAAACAATACTGTGCACTTCTAGTGTTGCGTGTCAAAGGAGTTGCACAACACGAACTCTACATACATAGGTGACTGTTCTATGAACTGATACCTTCATAGACTTAGAATACTATGCATTCAACATTCATCCATTCATGTAATACTTAACATATTATTCCCATCTCCCTCCTATGGTGAATACATGTAAAAGCATTAACATAACAACTGGTAAATGAGAATTCAAGCATACATTGTAAGCAAAACAAGCAAGTGCAAAACATAAACAATCACACTACACAGTATTTAACGTGGTTCAACCCTAGGATGGGAGCTACGTGCACAAGAAATTTTTTTGTATTAGTCTTTGAGAAGGGTACAATAGTTCTTGTCTGCACACTCAGCTGCAGACTGTCTTCTCTCTCAATAGGCCTCTGCGCACACAGCTTGCAGAGCCTTTACAAAATTGTCTCTCAACATAGGTTTCTCCAGTTAATAACTAAGACAATAACAATGAAGAGTAACCAAAATGACAATACAAAATGAGAGATTAACCCTAAATATTTACAACGAAGAGTAACCCTTTCCCATACAAAATATGCCTTATTTATAGATCATGCCCATAGGTCATGTCTTTACAATTCGCAAGCAAAAACCCTTAGGTTTACAAAACTGTCACGATTTCCCCAAAACCAGACTTGCTGGTTCTGTTAGCGAATCTTCCATCGTGGCCATCCTCCGCGTGTGGTCACGTCGCTATCAGTCGCCCTGTTGCATGCATGCCAATAGGTCGCTTTCACCGAGCTGTTCTTCCTCTAACGGTCTTGTGCGACTGGTTCAGGTAGTGTTTCTTTGCATGTGCGACCAGTCGCATTCTTTTTGCATCACTCCTACCCACCGCTTGGTACTCATGGAGCATCTTTACCGAAAATAGACCACCGATGGTCTAACCGAAATCTGTGTTGACTTCCGTCCAACCTTTTTCCTTGTCGGATCTCTGTAGATCGGGCTCATCATAGCATTGTATCCTCGCAGCACCAAACCTCGCAACTCTTCCGACGCTGTACTGCGCTCATCTTCACAGCATCCCAAAACTTACTTGTCAAGAAAGCCTTCAGTTGAATTGCACTTAGCTCCGCAGTTCCAAAACTTGTCTTGCACAAAAATGCCCCACTTGGGCTAGGCCCAACGCTATCTTGGCTTTTATAGCTAAAGTCAAGATTTCCTCAATTGGTGTGACAACAATCCATTGGGAGTCGAGGCTATCTTGGTTTCACCTCTTTAGTTTCCCATCCCCTCTGCCATCCATCTTGGAGCCATCTCTAGGGGAAACTATAGGTTTGGTGATAACAGGACCCTCTCCCATGATTGCTTCTTAGGATTTTAATCAAATTGAAGAGGCTCAAGAGAGAACCTCATCATAGATGGGAATGTGTGGGGGAGGAATAGTTTGATAGTTTATGCTATAGGTTTTGCTATGGTGAACAATGTGTAAAATATGGAGGTTTATTAAACCATTTATTTGTATTTTTTTCAAATGAAAAAGAGTTTATGCTAAAGATGCCTTGGGAATAGTTTAATAGGTTTTCTACATCAAATAAACATAGCATGAAGATGAGAGCATGGACAAAATTTCATGAACTAATCAATATGGACCCTCTCCCATGATTGCTTCTTAGGATTTTATTCAAATTGAAGAGGCTCAAGAGAGAACCTCATCCATACTATCCTTGTGTGAAATCAAAATATATTCATGGTAATAATTATTGGTTTACATTGCATACTTCATCTTTTCTAGTGAATATGAGTTTTTTTAGATGTGAAGTTGGGAATTCTTCTTGTCAAATTCATTGTTTTGTATGCATGGATATTGTTGTAGGCATATGATAAAAACAAAAAGGCATGGGAGAATCTCAAATCTTGTGAATGAAAATAATTACTTACAATTCACCATACCTATAGAAATGACCTCCACTTGCAATGGAAACTGGTAGCTTGAATGTATCCACTAGATGCCAAGACCACTGAAGAAGTTTGTTAGATTCCAAGAGTGATTTTGTGTCCAATAGATCAATGAGTGTCCAAAAGTTGAATGAATTTGAGCCAATAAGAAACTTGGAAGAGCTTGAAACCCACGAAAGACAGAAAACTCGTGTTTTTTGGTAGCATTCCTGGGAATGAAAAACTCTGCTTTTCTTAACTAGCAGCAGATGTGCGCAAACATGTTTAAATGTGTGCACGTGTGTTTGTAGCATGTACAAGTCATCAGCGTGCACGTGCTAAAACACGTGCACGTGCCCCTGCATAATGTTTACACCATTTACTAACCAACGTTTACACTATTTAATGCCAAAGCTTCCCCCACTTTGAAAATATTTGCATACATTGGACTATACTTCAAAAGTTGATAAATAAATGGCTAAAGAGAGGGGGGTTAAGACTTCTAGGGATTTAAGGGTTTAGGACTTAAGGCGTAAGGTCTTAGGTATTTGGAATTTAAGGATTGTGGGTTAGGTTGTTTAGGAGTTAGGGTTGTGGGATTATAGGTTGAATGGTTCAATGGTTTAAGGGTTAAGAGATGTAGTTATTTAGGGAGAGTGAGAGGTAGAGAGAGATAGAGAGATGGGATATAGCAGAGATAGAGAGAAGGGGATCATGGGGTTAGGGGGGGGAGCAATAGCATCCCATGTCATACTTGCAAGGGTCGCGCTCGGTGCAACGCCACACGAGATTTGAAATGTAAACATGCTTAGAGGGCAAAAGAAGAGGATTGAGACCTAAATGAACATTTCATAACTCAGGAGCTACGATATGGGGATGAGATGATTTGGGCCCTAGGCCCTAAATCATTTGGATATGGGTGTTTTTCACACCAAAGACAACCCATATGGCCTCAAACATGGCCGAGTAAGGAAATAATACAAAGAAAAACCCTCTCATAAGTCCAACTTTAAAAAAAAATTGTAAGGGGCCCCTAGATTATCCCTGGCGGGGTGTTGTGGTCACAACAGTCGGATACATGAGCCATAAGTAGGTTTTGTAAACTGAAACAAGGACTTTAATCCCTAAATGACCCTCTCAACCTTAAGTGCCATGAACAAAACCTAAAAGACACAATGGGAGCCCTCTTTAAGGTGTATTTGGAATCAAAGATGAATGTGAGTGTCATTACAATGTCTTGGGAATCATGTCCGATAATTAAACGCCCTTTATCAATAATCTTTTCTTCTTGGGCATATGGACACCATGAATTGTCCAATGCAGATTATCCCTAACATGCTTTATGTACTGTGGATGGTTCTTGGGCCCTTAACCATAGTCTTGGTATAAAAACAATAGCCTCAAGCCCTTGGCCATGGTTTATGGAGGGACATAACAATCTTAGACCCGAAACATATTTTGTCAAGATCAAATGCAGTGAATGCATCCTCAGACTACCATGCAAGACCATGGATATGTTGCAAGGCCTTGAACATCGTAAAAGAATGAAAACATGTTCCTTGAGATCTTATTGAGGCATACTGAGCTCAATTGAATTCCACTTCAGCCTTAATTGAAACTTCTTAACCTCAAGCATCATCAATAACACATAGAAGCCATGACACTAGCCCTCTACAAGGATTCTTTTGCATATGAATCGAATATGGCTTCCATTATGATGTCTTGGGCATCAAGGATTTATATTGGCTCCTTAACCATGGCTAGTGGAGGGAAACAAGAGCCTCTAACACTAACTCTTGCTTCTAGGGAACAAACACCATGAATGAGTCCCTGAACCACCACATATGAAATATATAGGGTATTAGTCAACTTCAAGTGTGTTATGTGTGCCATGACTGGGTTAGTTGTGAATAAAAAATGGGTTTCAAGGTCTAACCAAGGTATAAGGACAACAAGAAGCTCCTCATGCCTTAAATGAAGCTTCTCATGCTCAATCACCATGAACAACACCTACAACTCAAGAAGATTCTTAGGATACAATGTTGAATGCATTTTCAAACCACCACACATAACCCTTGTGGGTTATCTCTAGCAAATGCATAGGGATACATATACCATGATTAGGATACATCGCATGCCTTAAACAAGATTATGTCTTCGACCCACACCAAGAATGTTTGTTGAGGCCATGGATAGTGTTGCTAAGAATGTTAGTGGGATACATTCAACATGAGTAGGTTTCATGAATTGGGAATGGGTCTATAGTCCTAAACATGCCTAGGTGGAACAAATGGCTTCAACCATAAAGTAACCTTTTCAAGCTCAAGTTCCATGGTTTGGGGAGGAAAACACTTCATCCTCGGGGATTGAATGTAGTCTCTTAGGTTCAATAGCCATCAAAAATATGTGTAAATAATGGCATGGACCCTCTCTAAGGGGTCTTTAAAATCAAAGTTTGATATGGATGCCATTATCACCATCATCATCATCATCATCATTATCATCATCATCATGCCATCATCATGCCATCATCATCATCACAAACATCATCATCGTCATCATCATCGTTATCATCATTATCTTCGTCATCATCATCATCATCATCATCGTCATCATCATCATCATCATCATCATCATCATCAACAACAACAACAACAACAACATCATCATCATCATCATCATCAATCATTGATGATGATGATGACGAAGATGTTGTTAATCGTCATTATCATAATCAACATCATCATTATCGTCATTGTCATAATCAACATCATCATCATCGTCATTCATCATCATCAACATCATCCTCATCGTCCTTATCTTCATCATCATCATCCTCATCATCATCATCAACATCTTCGTCATCATCTTCATCATCATCATCATCATCATCATCATCATCTTCATCATCGTACTCATCTTCATCATCATCCATCATCATCATCATCATGAAGATGATGATGACTCATCTTCATCATCATCCATCATCATCTTCATCATCGTACTCATCTTCATCATCATCGATCATCATCGATCATCATCATCATCATCATGAAGATGATGATGACTCATCTTCATCATCATCCATCATCACCATCATCATCATCATCATGAAGATGATGATGATGATGATGAATATGATGATGATGACGAATATGATGATGATGATGATCATCATCATCATCTTCATCATCATCATCATATTCCTCATCATCATCATCATCATCATCATCATCATCATCATCATCCTTAGCATTATCATGACCCTATTCCTCCTCCTCCCCCTCCCCCTCCTCCTCGTCATGATCATCATCATCCTCATCATGATCATCATCGTCATCTTCATCCTCATCATCGTAATCATCATCATCATCATCATCCATTCAATCATGATGATGATGATGATGATGATGATGATGACGACGAGGATGATGAAGACGAGGATGAAGATGATGATGATGAAGACCATGATCATCGTGACCATGATAATATGATTATGATGAGGAGGAGGAGGAGGAGGAGGAGGAGGAGGAGGATGAAGAAATTATTCATGATCATCATCATCATCATCGTCATCGTCATCACCCTCATGAGGGTGATGACGATGACGATGATGATGATGATGATCATGAATAATTTCCTCCTCCTCCTCCTCCTCCTCCTCCTCCTCCTCATCGTCATTATCATCATCGTCATCGTCGTCACCATCATCATCATCTTCATCATCGTCATCATATTCGTCATCATCATCATCATCATCATCATCATCATCATCATCCTCATCATCATCCTCATCCTCATCATCTTCTTCTTCGTCATCATCATCATCATCATCAGCATTCATCATCATCAACATCTTCGTCATCATCATCATCATCATTGATGATGATGATGATGATGATGGCGAAGATGATGATGATGATGGTGATGATGATGATGAAGATGAAGATGATGGATGATGAAGAAGATGAGTACGAAGATTAAGATGATGGATGATGAAGAAGATGAGTACGGAGATGAAGATGATGATGACGAATATGATGATCATCATCATCCTCATCATCCTTATCCTCCTCCTCGTCCTCCTCATCATCATAATCATCTTCGTCATCATCGTCATCATCATCATCATCATCCTCATCATCCTCCTCCTCCTCATCATCATAATCATCTTCGTCATCATCATCATCATCCTCATCATCATCATCCTCATGATTATCATCATCCTTGGCATCATCATCATCTTCATCATCATCGTCATCACCCTCTTCCTCATCATCAGCCTCCTCCTCCTCCTCCTCCTCATCATCATCATCATCAAGAAGGGGGAATCAAGGTTTGACCTAGAGTGACCCCTTTTAATCATTCCTAGAGTTATGTTGTTGATGAACCAAAATTAAGCACTCCAACTAACTATGGGCCAAATCACAAGGTTGGATCCCAAGAAAAAACCTAGTAAGTAGGAGGGTTCCCCAAAGGGTATAGAGTCAATATCAAGCCCTACTTAAGCACTAGACATCACAAGGAGTTCATGCATATAGGGTAAGGTAAAGTGACTCAATAGATATTTATCTAGCACATAACAATCTTTGTATGAAGACAGAAAAATATCGATGTTAATAATGGGTAGGTCATGTATATTAAGGAAATGGAAGTAGGAACACCGTAGTACCTCTAAATAGGTAGGTGTGTGTGAATACTAGTAAATGCATACACTACAATCACTCTTATGCCTATGTTTTGATTCAATATATAGGATTTTTGTATGGATGCATATGTGCAATTGAGTTAGGGTTTGGTCAATACAATGTATTCATATTGGTGTGTTGTTTGACTTTTGTTGTAGATTAGGATACCAAATCCCAATAGTTTCCATTTCCAAAAGCCAATAGTCATGCAATTTAACTAGGATTTGGTAAATCCATTGTATTCATTGAATAGGATTTCAAATCCCAATAGTCACCATTTCTTGTAAACAATAGTCCACCACCTAAGTACTAAATAGTGCGTATGTGCATTTAAAATAGCGTGCACGCACCATTTAAATTTGTAAATTTTGGCGGGCAATTCCTTTCCCACCAACGTGGTGGATGACTTGGCCACTATGGTTTTGGGTTTGGGTTGGAAAACCAAGTGGCTTGGACTGTGTTATAACAAAATCCATCTTATTCTATAACTTCTTATGTTTCGAGCATGATTCTGCGTCTGCTACACTTGTCCACTACTAATGAAATTGCACACACTTGTAGAACTATGTGTGCAAATTCCGAATATATAATTTTTTATTAAATCTATTATTTTTCCTATTTTTCAGTTAATTTTAATTGCACTAATGTCAATCTTACACAAAAAGTAGATTATTTCTTTCATCTATAACTTTTGATTGGCTCACCTATTTTGAAAACGGAAAAGAACTCGCACAAGTACACACAAAGACCTACATCCTAAAAAAAAAAAAGGTTCATTGATTATGTTAAGACCATGATGTGGGGGACCAACACTCGACCTAGTCATTTTAGGGATTGGTTGACTTCCTTAATTAAAAAATAATTTAAAATTCATATAAATAAATATGGAAAAATAGCGCTGCACTAGAATGGCCTTTTATCTACGACTGTATATAATTTTTTTAACAAAATTCCACCATTTGCATACCAAACTAGGGGACCAACACAAACATATTCATTATGTTTTCTTAAAAAAATAACATACCAACCTTAGGAGAACCCCATTTTTTGGGAGTTATGCTAAATTTCCATAAATAATATTTATATATTCCGGAACGTAATCCGATTGTCTACGTTTCATCTTCTTATGCCATATTCCAAAGAGTTGTGTAGGTAGTTCTAATATTGATTTTTGACGTTCATATTTCTGTTTTCCCAGAAGTCCATTGCGACTAACGCATCATGAGTGGCCAACATTAGCTTGCACCAGCCCTTTGACATTTACAATACCAAATATTTTCGGTTGTCGATGTTATTTTCCATGGTTCACAACATACGTGCATTGTTTAGGAGTGTGTATTAAGGGAATTTTTAATTTGATTTAGTGTTGAGAATGCATCTATTTGTCTAAAATTAAAATAATTAAAAACATTACACTACTTTTTTTCCTGCTAGGCTGAGCATAGGCCTGGGCTAGCCCTAATGTTGGATGAGAGAAAGATATACTCACAAGTAGGGTTCTTTCACCAGGTTTATACAAGATTGGTCGAGCTTGGATGCTCCTTGGGGAAGTGAAATTATCCCCCACAAGTGGCTCCCACCCTCAGCCCCTCCCTATGAGATTTGAACCCAAGTCCTGATGGGCACTAAACCCCACACAAGCCAATTGAGCTAAACCTCATGGGTCACACTACACTACTATGTGGGTCTAAAAATGTGTATCATTTAGAGCATGGCTTCAATACTCGAGGCCTATAAACTTTTATAATTTGGATTAACTATTTTATAATGGACTATGAGGCTAGTAAAATGTTATCACTTAAAACATGATACTTTAGGCCTACAAACCTTATTGTTTAATTAACATAACTTTGAAAACTCACCTTTATATGTAACCAACATAGATCCATCTTAAACCCGTATCTATCAAGGGATCCAATTTCTTGAGGTGTATTTCTTTTTAAAAAATTTAAACTCAAGAAATTTAATCTCTCTTGATTGATAGATCCAAGTTTAAGTTTTAAGTTTTTATTTTATAAACGAACATCTATTTTTAATTACTTTTCATAATATTTTATTTTATGAGCCAACATGGATTTTTTTAAAATATTTTCCATAATCTTTTATTTTATGAGTCCACATAATTTTTTTTAATTATGTTTTAATTAAAAAAAAACCTAATATATGAAATACACAATAAAAATTACATTTTTTTTTTTTCAAAAATCTTCATTGCTAAAATGTTCTTAATCATATTTACCTTAAACTTCATAATCGATGTAAATATTCAACTAGATGCATGCCCACTTCAATTATTATATCAAATTTAAGAATTATAAAATGCATGCCCACTTCAATTATATTCAACTATATCCATGCACTTCAATTATTATAGAATGTATAGTGTTATTATTCATTTACTATGGATTTTATACGATGGAATAGTATGGAGCTTTCGATTTCCTAATTCATATTTTGAATTGTTAGAGTGCAGAAACAATTCTCATCTTAATCCAAAAAAGATGAATTATAATCAACCGCCCTAAACAATATTGAGTTTTAATCCGAAACTGAATAGTGGTTTAAACCTTACATTCTGCATCCTTTACTTGACTTACCGAGTACCCCGCTCAAAATCTCCTTCCAACGGTTTCAAAACCAGTCCCAAGCTTAGTAACCATTTAGTCTCGTGTCTTTAAGAGATTAACTACACATATTGCATTTTATCGATGGTTAAAAGAATCAGGTAACTCAAAAAAATTCTATTAAAACTTTCATAAACTTATAAAAAATATTCTCTTTAGAGAAATAATGATATACAGACGTTGAAGCAAAACCTAAATAAGACCACCTCATAGCGGATGCTGAAAACACTCTAATGGAAAGCCTTATGGAAACTGCGAAAGTTTGTGTGTTCATGCAGATTCAAATCGTGCTGGGGACAGTACAAAATATCCCAGAACGCATTGAGAAGTCAGGCTGGTTTACAGTCACAGAGATAATTATGTTCTCTTAGGTTAAGGTTCTGCTCCTGCTAAACGTAAACGTAGTGAGAAAAAAAGATCTTAATGTATAGAATAATTTGTAACTCATGTATGGAAAATAGGTAGTGAATAATCTATTTAACAAAAGAAGGTAACAAGGTAACAGTTAGTTGAGAAATAGAAAACATATGATTACAAATAATCATGAAGAATATGAAGAACAATTAACAGATAACTTGTTGTTCATGGCACTTAACTCTATCAATGTTCACTAACCACATGTTAATTATAACTATAGAAAAAAAATTATCCACCAAGGTTTTAATCCTACTGGTGTCCATGGAGCTAAAAACCCAATGTGATCTGCTAAGACGTATTAAGGTGGTCAAATGAACTATAATCTGACATTTTTCATGGGGTTCTATGGTGTAGTGGTTAGCACTCTGGACTTTGAATCCAGCGACCACAGTTATTTCCCGTATCAACTCCAGCGATGAAAGGGGAAGTAGCTGATATGGTAGAGCGCTCGATTCCCCGCATCTCCACTGCATCTAGAATTTGGATTAGTTATTACTACAAAAAGTAATCAAATCTTTAACATTATCATCTACTTACAAATTGAAAAAACAAACTCATTCATCATCTATTTACAAATTGAGAAAAAAAATTCATTAACCATGAGTGGCACTATTATCCACTGCATCTGGAATTTGGATTAATTACTATTACAAACCGCCATCAAATCTTTAACATTATCATCTACTTACAAATTGAGAAAAAAAACTCATTCCTAATCATGAGTGGCATTATTATCGGCTTACAAATTGAGAAAAAAAACTCATTCATCTTTAACATTATCATTACTTACAAATTGAGAAAAAAAACGAGCATTCCTAACTCATTCATGTTGGAATAGATAATTCCTACTTATCTATTATGAAGTAGAATCAATCCACGTGAGTTGTGTGATTCTAGATTGGTGTGTGTGGTTGAGACATTTGCTCAACTTACTTTCCTATCATTGGAATAAATTAGATCTTATAACAACTAGTGAGCTCTATATAATGAGCCACACATGTATTGTAATCATGTATTCATTTTTCATTAATTCAATTGATAGTGTTTGTTAATTTGGTATCAGAGCTGAGGGCCTGGGCCAACTCCCTCACGGGAGTGCCTAGGATCCCGATCCTGAGGGGTTCCAATTTTTTTGCACAGCCCGTGAAGGAGACAGGGCCGCTGCAATTCCAGTTTGAGGGATGTGCCTGTGCGTGATGAGCTGGGATCGATGTGTTTTATTCCTGTGTGTGATAGCCTGAAAGGAGAGATCGCTGCCCAGGCTAGTGCGGTGTTGGAGCTAAACGCAGAGCCTGGATCACCAATTTGGTTTTAGTCACTGAAAGGGAGAAATCAGATCCCATGCCTGCGTGTGAGAGCTTGCTGGAGCAACTATACACTCAATCGTTCCGTCCAATTGAAGAGAAGACAAGAGAGTGAAGGAGGCAGATCTGTGATTTGATGTGGGCAATCCAAGATCTTGGTGAGCCTAGAGAAGTCTGATTTCCTCCCTCTAATGCTGCGTGGCTGTGAATGATCTTAATGATCCCTGCGAGTGTAAGTTGTGCCGAGCGTAAGCAGATTGCCGGTGCAAATCGCTGCGACTGGAGCAGATCTATTTTTCTTCCCCCCTCTCTACGTGAAAGAATTCAGTGAGTTCAGCGTCGAGCATGGTGCCTTCTAACCATCAGCCGTGAACCGTGTTGAGAGCTACCCGAAGAATTGAAGGCTAAAGGAGAAACGCCTGGAGATCGCCAGTAAATTTCTTTCTCAGATCATCGGTGGAAGAGTCTGTGAAAATCCAGGAGCATAGAAGCTTGGAGATCGTTGTGAAGATTTTTCAAGCCTGGAGTTGAGTTGTATCTCCTCCTGATGCAGAGTGAAGCCCCTTTGAGGCCCTATTGTGGTGTGAAGAACGGATCCCTGTATCCATCAACTGCTAAGAGACGGTGAGAGTTTATCAGATCACTGCTTTCTTGGATTGTTGCCCAATCATAGCTGATCTGAACCTGTTGTTGTGAGATAGCCTGACTGGCATCCTGAGAGCCCTTAGTGGCCTACTGAGCTTGATTGGCTGTGAGAAGTGTCCATTGTGGCCTGTTGTGAAGAGCCCTTTGTGGTGTGTTGTTGAAGAGCCCTAGTGGCCTATTGTGTGAGCGTGATCGGCCTATTGTGAATGCCCATTGTGGCTGGCTGTGATTTCTTGGAAATCCTTGGATGTTGAGAAGCCCATTGAGGCGTGCTATGAGGAGATCACTAAAGAAGCATCTCTATGTGAAATCGTTGCATGGGAAAGATAGCTGAAGGAATATGGCTGAAAGGAGATTGTTGTCTTGACTCTGTCCACCTGGAGACTCATTGGATCGCTGCTCAATTTGATGAGATTCTTGCCAAAGCTGAAGGCTAAACGCTGTGACCTGGAGATCACTGCCAGTGAAGCCGCACTCGAATCATGAAGGGAAGTCCCTTGCCTGGAAGCTACACATGTTGTGTATGAGGAGATCGTTGTGTGGAGTTCGGAGGACACTATTTATTTGGTGTAAAGATTTATGTGCTGTGAAGTGCACATTATGTTGTGAAGCAGAGATATCGCTGCCAATGGTAAATCGGATTATTGCCTGCAGTCATGTTGTTGTTGCCAAGTTGGAGTTCATTGTTCTTGGAGTCATTGCTTGGAGGTGTTATAGCGAAATAAAGTGAGGTGTACATGCCCATTCCGTCGGACTCACACAACCTTCAATTTGAGTAAGATAGTGTGATTGAGTTGTTATTGATATTTCTTGTTTGAAAGTGTGATGATAGTTATTTTTGTGTGAAATGGTTTTGTGTGTCTTGGTCATTAATGAAATGATATAAAAGGGCTTTGAAGTTATGATAATTGGTGTGAGGTGTTTTATGTACCTGATTGAAATGTTGTAGGGGGTGCATGATCGGTTGTACCTGACACCCCATGTTATGGTCCAAGTTGTAAAGCTTAGCCATGGGCAAGCTATTTCCCAGGTTGTAGTAAGACCTGTTAGCAAGGCATAAACAGGCATACGTGTTGTAGCACAGAAGTGCATGATACTCTCATCGGAAGAGAGGATATGGGGAGAGACTTCGATTCAAGGTGGGGATGTGAGATGGAAAATCTCAAAAGTGCGAGACCAAGTTGTGAGTCCTAGAGTATAAAGGACCAAGTTACATTTAGGGGAGAGTAACATTGATGAACCATGTAGCTGAAAACAATTCCTAGAGAACTGGCGGTTACAGAGGCTGGTGACCCATGTATTCCGGTAGATGGATTGTGTTTCATATGGACATCAATAATCATATGCAGGTACAAGGTGCAAGATGAAGCCCATACTAAAGCAAGCTCAAGAAGGATTGAAGCCATGACAGAGATGAAGATATGACCATATAGATATTTAGATAAGTAGTCATTAAGGGAGAGTGTTGGAATAGATAATTCCTACTTATCTATTATGAAGTAGAATCAATCCACGTGAGTTGTGTGATCCTAGATTGGTGTGTGTGGTTGAGACATTTGCTCAACTTACTTTCCTATCATTGGAATAAGTTAGATCTTATAACAACCAGTGAGCTCTATATAATGAGCCACACATGTATTGTAATCATGTATTCATTTTTCATTAATTCAATTGATAGTGTTTGTTAATTATTCATCTTTAACATTATCATTACTTACAAATTGAGAAAAAAAACTCATTCCTAACCATGAGTGGCATTATCATCTACTTACAAATTGAGGAAAAAAACTCATTCCTAACCATGAGTGGCATTATCATCTGCTTACAAATTGAGAAAAAAAACTCATTCTTAACCATGAGTGGATTAAATGAGTGGTATTACAAATTGAGAAAAAAAACTCATTCTTAACCATGAGTGGATTAAATGAGTGGTATTATCATCTGCTTACAAATTGAGAAAAAACACTCATTCTTAACCATGAGTGGATTAATTGGCATTATTATCTACTTACAAATTGAGAAAAAACACTCATTCTTAACCATGAGTGGATTAATTGGCATTATTATCTACTTACAAATTGAGAAAAAAAATCATTCTTAACCATGAGTGGATTAATTACTAATACAAAAAGCCATCAAATCTTTAACATTATCATCTAAAAGCCATCAAATTTTTAACATTATCATCTAAAAGCCATCAAATCCTTAACATTATCATCTAAAAGCCATCAAATCTTTAACATTATCATTTATTTATAAATTGAGAAAAAAAATTCATACCAATAATGAAACATTATCATCTAAAAGCCATCAAATCCTTAACATTATCATCTAAAAGCCATCAAATCTTTAACATTATCATTTATTTATAAATTGAGAAAAAAAATTCATACCAATAATGAAAGAGAGATAACAAACATAAAAATAAAAATAAAATAAATTGATTCATTATTGTTTCATTGATTCTTATTTCTAACTCTTCTTGTTCCATCCTTTTTGTCCCTCATCATACCAACCTTCATGGCAAACTTTGGACATGAATGCCATACCATATATGATTTCTTAATATCGTGTTTACTTTTCACCCATGCTATCAAAGAAATCAAATGGTGTAGCGTCACATAATGAGTTGGAATATATTTTCCTGTGCACGTAGTAAAAAATGTGGACGGCTATTAACAATTAATGTACCAACAAGTCGACTTGACTATGTGAAGGTGCTCATATTGACTTTAAAATTATTTGTGTAAGTGTTATTGGTATGACTGAACATCCCTATTTGTTTATCTGAAATATGCAAATATAGTAAAAGTACGTGAAAATTGAAAATATAGAAACAAACCTATTATATCCTAACACTCTTTATACAAAATGATTATTCATTACACAAAACCTATTATATCCTAATCCAACCATCATGCTCAAAAGTACTCAACAACAAAGGTAAGGTAGTTTCTTCTTAGAATACTATTTAACACTCTTTATACAAAATGATTATTCATTACACATAACCTATTATATCCTAATCCAACCATCATGAACAAAAGTACTCAACAACAAAGGTAAGGTAGTTTCTTCTTAGAATACTATTTAACACTCTTTATACAAAATGATTATTCATTACACAAAACCTATTATATCCTAATCCAACTATCATGCTCAAAAGTACTCAACAACAAAGGTAAGGTAGTTTCTCTTAGAATACAATTTATACAAAATGGTTACTCATTACACAAAAAGATTAGGATTAATGAAATTTGAACTACTAAATCTTGAAACTGTGAAGAACGTAGTTTTTCTTTTTCAAACATTTTTGAATTCACAGTAACTTTCAAACTTCATAGACAACTTATAACTGAAATTTAAATTATTATTTTTTGTTGTTGCAAAAACTGAAATTTTCAAAATCATTTAATAAAAATTATACTGTTCCAGGATATATGAGTCAGACACTCATATCAGCCCTAGGTTCAAATGCCATGCTCATGGTGCGAGACCAAATCCTAGATACGGGACAAGTAGGAAGCCAAAACCAGGAGTTTTCAATTACATTGTAAGCAAGCACATCTGCTCCCACACATGGTTTGATACACACATGGTTCCCTACTCCTACGCAGTCAAATGCGGGCGAGTCCGTAGTGCTGTTATTATACTCCTCGCTCAGGGAAGAGGGCATCATTGCAATCTCCTTCCACTTCCATGACGGTTTGAGTTTGAGTTTGAGTTCGAAGAAGAATGTTCAGTCTGAAACTCCCAGATAACAACCTGCCTCTCCGGCCCTTCCACTTCCACTTCCTCTATGCTTCCTGCATTTTCTGTTTCCACGACATATAGGTTGGCGACGACCAGTAGCCGTGACCCGCAGGTGAGTAGCCTTGTCTGCGACACCCGGAAATGAGGCTGTAACTCAGGCAAGGGCGCAAAGAGAGCGGGGATGGGCCGTACATCTCCGTTAATTGATGGGATGGTGAAACACACAATGCCCCAAAGTATACCAACTTGGCTTCCCACACAGTAAAACCAACCGTCGCAGAAAACCATCCGATAACGGACACTTTTCACAACCCCTATATCGTCCGGAAGGAATCCTGCAATCTTCCATATCTTTTGCGAGGAATCGTAGATTTCCACTAACTGTTCATCTCCCGGCCAATGATCCCACAACCCGCGGCATAACGCCACCAAATGGTAGGTGTTATTATTAGTAGTAGTAGTATTATTAATGTCCCCGGCCACAATGCATGTGAAAAAGAGTGACATTACGGATACCATGCGGGGTAATTGGATGAACGTTTTTGTATAAGGATTACAGACTATGGGATTCAAGTCTTCTCTGCGGAAGTTTGCCAAGATTAGGCCTGCTGCCGATCCTATGTAATTGACTCGAAAATCCCTTGGGTTCCTCCAATAATCGCGTGTATATCTCCATAGCTCAGGAAGGGAGAAGGGGGCCTTTCAGGTCCGTGAGTAAAAACAGAAAGACATACAATCACCGGACCGTGATCGAGAATTGCACAGAAGCAGCCACTCGTTGTTGACAGGCGCCGCGTCCCATTTACGACTTATGAAGTAGCTGGAAGAAAAGAGAGTATTCCATTCCTCACGGACCTTGCGATATCTCTCCATGCAATCCAGAGGAAGGCAGGCCAATGCCTCCGTTTGAAAATCCTTTGGTAGATTGTTCCACCATCCAGTGGCTACAACAGCTGAGCACTCGGCCTCATCGGGCAATTCCGTTTCCCGTTCCCGTTTCATTCTTGCAACAGCTGAGCACTCGGCCTCATCGGGCACTTCCATTTCCCGTACCCGTTTCATTTTTGCAACAGCTGCGGCTTCATCGGGCACTTCCATTTCCATTTCCCGTTCCCGTTTCATTTTTGGTATGGTTCGAGATAACTGAGTGAATGTGCATTCTCTTACCATGAATAAATATATGTTTTTAGGTGTAATCAACTTTATCACAAGAATGTTTTATGAAGATAAAGTTCCCCAAAATTGGGAAGGTACCGACTCAGATTCGACTCCATTGCTCTTTAATTCTTCATATTTTATTACAAAATAATAGTAATAAACAAATGTTATTATATTACAATTAGGAATATCTCATATTTTTCTTATATTATTTAAGGTTCAACATTTCAAACGTATATCTTGAGTTTTTATTTTTTGAAAATCTTTAATTCTTTATTTTTTATTAAAAAATAATAAAATAAACAAATGTTATATTATTATCATGAATATCTCATATTTTTCTTATATTATTTAAGGTTTGATATTCAATATTTTACCCATATTTTATCCATATTTTTAGTATTTTTTTATCTTTCCAAATCAAATCTTATAAAAGAATCTAAGAAACGACTTTCTTACATTCATGGATGACATATTAATAAACTTTCTTAGGATGACATATTAATAAACTCATTAACGTAAGTGCACAAAAGTAGCCAAAGGCATGATATTCAATGTTTAACCCTTCATCTATATCTAAAATATTAACTACAAATTTTACCTACCCAAGACCACACACACGATTTCTTGTAGATTTATAATAGATTATTCCATGTTTAAGCCTTCCACTACTAATTGCTTCACTAAAAGCAAGGTGCATTACATAGAAGTACTCTCAGATAGTGATGATGAGGAGGAAGAGGTGGTAGAACAGGTTCAGGATTGTGATCATAGATGTGGGAATGATGAGCAGCGATAGGTATAGAATCAAGTGGATCAAGTGTTCCTAGATTCGACACTTTCAAGGTACGGGGAGTCATATAAGGACAACATGTCATATATTCAGGAATCCTTAAATGATATCACACCTCCTTGTTGTATGCTTTTGTAGATGAATATTTAATCTCTCTAATTTTGTAGAACTTACATTTATGTGTAATTTAGCATAATGGAAGTGGGAAATTACAATCCTATATAATTTGAAGTTATGCATTGAAACTTTCCGTACATTCCCTTACGTACATTCTCTTACATAGGACTAACACATGAAAACCATAGCATCATATCTCTAGGAGTGTTAGTATGATACTGTAGAAGGAAATCTCCCTCATATTATTACCTTTTACCTTTTATTACTTTCAAAACGTTGTTACAAGATCTCTCTCATATTATTACCTTTTACTTTTTATTACTTTCAAAAACTTTATATGTTACATGTGTTACAAGATCTCCCTCATATTATTACTTTTTACATTTTATTACTTTCGAAAACGTTACATGTTACGTTACATGTTATATCCGTTACAAGATCTCCCTCATATTATTACTTTTTACATTTTATTACTTTCGAAAACGTTACATGTTACATCCGTTACAAGATCTCCTTCATACTATTACTTTTTACATTTTATTATGTTCGACAAACGTTACATGTGACATCCGTTACAAGATCTCCTTCATACTATTACTTTTTACATTTTATTATGTTCGACAAACGTTACATGTGACATCCGTTACAAGATCTCCCTCATACTATTACTTTTTACATTTTATTATGTTCAACAAACGTTACATGTGACATGCGTTACAAGATCTCCCCCATAATGGGCTGTAGAGCCCCTCTAGGCACAATAAGACTTATGGTAGATCTTCAATAACATAAATTATATTTTTAGAAGATGCATGACATTTTATTCAAGATGATGTATGAAATTTACTAATGAAAGCTATAATTAGTTATCTAAATTATATAGACTCAATAGAAGGGGACCAAAACTGAATGTTGACTACTATCTATGGCTTTTCTAGATGAAAAGAGGTTGGGACAAGTGTACTGTCCATATTGATTTTATGGTCTTGTTCAAAATTCAGAAAAAAACAATTATAAAAAAAAAGTAATACAAAAATAACTGGTGGTTGATGCATCGATAACCAATAGCTCATGCATGGAAAACATGTAGTGAATGACCTATTTAACTAAAAAAGGTAATAGGTGGTATCTGAGTAATAGAAAACGTGTGATTACAACTAAAGCATCTAGAACAAGTGGCTGTGCTAGTTATAGCTGTGTAGCTGTGGAGAACAATTTATACACCAAGGTTTTAATCCTGCTGGTGTCCATGGAAATAAAAACCCCGTGTGATCTGTTAGCAAATATTCAGATGATCAAATGAACTATAATTTAAAATTTTTCATGGAGTTCTATGGTGTAGTGGTTAGCACTTTGGACTTTGAATCCAACGACCTGGGTTCGACTCCCAGTAGGACCTTCCTGTCGTTGTATATACAATATTTCAGCGCTGACTACAACATATTATTTCATTCTATTATAGGGAATCAATTATACTTCCAGTTATTCCCCGTATCAATTCCAACCATTATTTCATTCTGTTTTAGGGAATCAATTATACTTACAGTTATTCCCCGTATCAATTTCAACCACGAAAGGGGATGTAGCTCATATGGTAGAGCGCTCGCTTCGCATGCGAGAGGCACGGGGTTCGATTCCCCGCATCTCCACTGGATCTGGAATTTGTAGAACTCCTGTTTAGGCCACTTTTATACAACGGCTTTGGAATGTGGGCATAACTATGTGATTCGCTACAGTAAAATTGAATCTCGCTTTTGGTTGTCTGACCTGTAATCAGAATGTTTCATAAATGCCGAAGAAGAAATATTTGATATCTTCTTCACCGACATGTGAACTAGTTTTCGTTGCTCCTGATACTTTTAGTTGGATTTCTATAGCTTCTGCAATTGTTCCAGATTTTTCTTTGATGGGAGCCTCCTTTGATCCGAAATACAAATCAACCATTTCTCTCAGTGTCAGTCGGTGCGTTCGGTTTTATTTGGGATATTCAAAACTTTAAATATGAGATACTCTTTTGGGAATGGGAAATGAGAATAAGGAAAAAAAAATATATTGTTTTTTTATTTTATTTTTTCTTTGTGTTTTTTTCTTTTCACAAATTTAGAGCTTTTTGCTATTTTGGCTTTGGTGGAATTTTTCAAAGTGATTGAAGATGAAACTTCAAATCTTTTGTAACAATCTCTTTGCCTAGATGATGGGTTAAAACTTGAAGATGAAATCTTTTGTAAGAACCTCTTTGTCTATATGATTGGTTACACCTTGAAGAAGAAATCTTTTAAACAATCTACTTGCCTAGATGATTAGAGCTTATTCTATTTATAACTTTGAGTATTCATTTTATGATGTTAAAGATAGCACAAGTTGATGTGAATCAAATAAATTGTTAAGTTGTGATATAAGTGTTTTTTTATCATGCAACATAATGTCGTGAGTGACGACTTTTCTCTCATAATTTTATCATGCAACATAATGCCGTGAGTGACGACTTTTCTCTCACACCAACCATTGGGGTCATTTGGGACTCAAAGATTGTGTATCAATAGTTACAAATATGTTTTTGGGAATGAGGTTAGTTCTTTGTCTACCTTTTATCATATGTGGAGAGAGAAGTTATGTAAGTAAATGTTGACAAAAGGATTTTTGTTAATCAAGGATATCAAATTGTTAGACACTAGTGCCTGTTCAAATTTTATTGTTGTTCTTGTTTCTTTAAGGAGGAGGATATAAATAGTATTGTATATACTCTTGAACTTTTTATTTTTCCTTGATCTAAGTATTTTTTGTGAATATAAGAAGTGTTTTACCTTTCTTCCTAAATTTACAAGAAACAATTCTATCTCAAATGGTCATCTTGTACGACCTTTTCGAATATTGTAGATGTAGAAATTTCAGAATTTGGACTTTTAATGCAATTCTCAAATTTCACTTCACACTCGAAGTTTTGCAAATCCAAACCCTGTCAGTATTTAACCTTTGGGCCAATCTGAAATATAAATTACAACAAACAAACGACAATACTTCAATTCACTTCAACCCCAATCCACTAGGAAATTCAATAGTAAGGATATCAAACACATGTCAACTTTAGCCTTTAAGGCACACTTTCCAAGAATAAATTATATTTGGAATTGTTGTAATTAATGAAAATTCACAATAATATTTATCTCCCCAATTATCCTCTATATTATTGTTAAATCACTTAACAATTCCAACCTTCACTTATGTCAAATCGACGAAAACTTGCAATTTAGATAATTTTGGATAGTTGGAAAATTCATATATTTGTATAAGAATGAAGTACATTTTCATACCACAAATTTATCACATTTTCATACCACAAATTTATCACAAAGATGGTACAATCTCTCAAGATCTCAAAAACCTTAGCTAGTGAAATCATGAAAACCCTAGCCACCTCCTAATATTTCGAAGAAGCAAACATCAACATAAACAAGTCCCTTTTGTCTTTAACAACAAGCTTGTATCACATAAGCACTCCACATGAACATAGTTATCAGCCTCTAATGCTTGCAAACCCTAGCCATGTTGCATATGTTATGACCCTCATAGGGAGGGTCATAACAACATCACACAAATACATGGAAAGAAAACTCTAGTGCTAGCCTCCAAATTTGCATGTTTATCCTAGGGTTTGAATGCATAAACGCTTTGTATTCCACTCTTGCATCATGACAAGACACAAGACCTCCTTAAATTATCAGGTATATAAGAACCATGATCTTGTCCTAGTCTTACATCCTCGTGAACTCCAGGAATGTATACCTTTTTGAGGTAGATGTACCTGAAGTATACTTTAAATATCGACCAGGGAGCATACAAACTTGAGAGATGCTCAACACTATATGTGCACTATAAGATAATCTTTTGCCGTTTCTAAGTATCCTAGAGAATATCCTAAGTCAGTTGAAAGTGTTGTTCTATGGAAACATGAAAGTAAGGGAATGCTCAAAAGAAATCTTTGGAAATTCTATTCTATGTATGTAGCACACAAAAGCATGTAAATCTTGTTTTATCAAATCAAATGTTGAAAGAAGATAAATCCTACTTATCAAATCAAATGCTGAAAGCAGATAAATCCTATTTTATCAAATCAAATGTTGAAAGCAAATAAATCCTATCTTATCAAATCAAATGCTGAAAGCAGATAAATCCTAGTTTATCAAATCAAATGCTGAAAGCAGATAAATCCTATTTTATCAAATCAAGAAAGGGAAGCATGCACAACTTTGATCTAATAAGCTTGAATCTAATCTTAAAAAAAGGCAAAGATCCATTCTATCAGTAATCACAAATTATTATCTTGGAAGCACGAAAACATAGATCTGGTATTTATCTGGAAATGCTATAAAAAAAGTGGAAATTCAGATATGAAATTCTCCTATGCGGATGGCATGCACAGGACTACAGACATTGCACTACAGAACTACAAACGCAATGTTATTGAACTACAGAAAGAAAAGAGCTTGTTTTGAAATCAAAATCGGATATTTGAACGAATGATGAAGTTAATTCACACACAATGATGATGGAAATAATTAATAGAACGCATGAGAAGTACCTGAAACAAAGCACCAAACTCCTGATCTACGTGTTGAGGGGGAACTCCGCAACATGTATCTCAGGAGGGAAATAAACTTATGAAATCACGAGATTAAGAGAACGCTGGTATTTCATTATCAATTCATAAATCCATGCTACAGAAAATGTAAAACAAAGATGTCTCAACTACGAAAATGTTGAAGATTTTTTTTTAGAAAATGTCTCCAGACCCCTTGCTACTCAAGAGGTCGCTATTTATCATTAATTCTAACCTAGCTTAACGTTGAAAATCATGATCCTGAATAACAAGATCGTTTCCTATAAATCAGGAGAAAATGCGGATCGTTGTGTCTCTTGTGATCTTCAGTTTCGAGCTTGGTCATTTTTTATTCTTCCAGGTCACCTGCGCCCTGTACACACATGTCTTCATTCATATGATTAGTAAATAAAAACACTAAAACATAAGAAAAGATAATCGCTAAATTACTTCATTTAATCATCAACCAAAATGCATTCTCCCCTACAGAAAGATGTGCTTTCTTATCCATTCTTCGCTTATGTGTGGCATAAAAGGAGTCTATGGAGTACCTATATCCTAGGATCATCATCTCCCCCAAACTTGAAGATGTTACCCATCCTTTGGTGACTCATCATGCTCCACAATGGCCTCCCTGATATCCCGAGAAACAACTCTAGGAGCCCCTTCCTGTCTGTAATAACCTTGGATATGTTCTTATTTGGCCCAGGTCCTCCTTTCCTCATCCCCATCGATATGTTCCTTAATAGCCTGAGGAAGAAAGAAATGTGGGATTAATTTAATTCCTATCCATTTGAGTTGGTTCTTTATGAAGGACTCCCTGTACAAACTTGCTCTGGTGAGTGCGACTTCCAGCCTATGGGGGGATTGAGGCTCCTGCTTTTTTAAGTCCTTTGAAATTATTTTCTACCTATCAATGATAGCTTCCTGAACTTCGTTGAAGGTGCTCTTGGTGGTGTTGTTGAAGTGTGATATTTGTTTCTGCTGCTTCTTGAGAAGGATGGGGATCAGATCGTCATCGGAGGCTATAGCAGAGTGATCCTAAATCACCTTCTCGGGATGTGTAGCTTCATCCCTTATCCATAGTGGATTCTGCCATTCTTCTACTTGGTAGAGATGAACATCCTGGGCTCTTTCTATTTCATGATTAATCCAAGAGCACAACGCCTTGAGTTGGAAATCACCCATGTAGAGGTTCAGTGACCAATTTGGTGAGTTCGGTACCACTAGATTGTGCAGGAAGAATTCACATTTAACTGGTCTTTTTCTAGCTCAGTGAAAGCTAGGGAGGTGTCTACAAACTGCTTAAGAGTGGTTAAATCCAAGGGTAAACCCTGCTTCAACCTTTTCAATTGGAATCGACCCCATTTTTCCTTTAGATAGACTATGTAGACCTGGGATGACGTCCTGTACCCAAGTATTTCTTCATATATCCTGGTAGTGATGGCTCGAGTGTCCTCTAACTATAGGATTCGTTGGTATTTCTGGGTCAATTCCTCCTGGGCTTGGCCTAATTTTTCTTTCAGTTCCAAATTATGCTTCTCCCCCTGCTTTAATTGACTCGCGTGCCGCATTTTTTAAGATTTGATTCTTTTCGTGCATGAAGGGTGGCGAAGCTGGTGAAACGACCTGGTTTTTGTGGATTCGTGCTTCGATTTTCATGGCGGCCAACTCCTCTCCAACCTTCGTCAACTTAGTCAACGCTTTGGTCGGTTGATCATCATTTTTAGTGTTCATCTTTTCATTCACAAAGTTATGTTGGAAGATGTCTTCCTCTATAGGCGTAGAAGAATTTTCCTGTTCTGCCCCGTTATCTTCAGAGTCCGACAAGTCCTTTACTATGGGGCTTGTTTCTTTTTCTTTATTTTTTATCTTCTTGTCTCTGGCATGTTGTACCAACCTCCCTCTCTGTCGCTTCGACCTTTGCTTGCCAGCAGGTGTCCCTGAGGTTTTCTAGCGAGAGGTATCTCGGGAGTGCTTTATTTTGATAAGAGTTTCGACCATCACCTCATTATCACTATCTAGGTCGATTTTTCGTTTGACTCCTGACGCAGTGGAGTACTTTTCCTCCTTTGATCACGAGGAAAGGGTTATGCCTATATTCAGCATGCATTTCATCCCTTGGACATATTCATCCGAGACCAGGACGAATTATTCCCATGAGAGTTCTGGGATTTGAACCTTTAACTCTTCGCAAATGATCAACTTGATTAGTCCGTGATGAGCCAACGTGTCATCCTTTCCTTGTACTACCTTCCTGCTCATCTCCCAGAGGGACTGCAGAAGGTAGAAGGGGATACTGATGTTGTTGTTCGACTTGATATGTCCCATGTTCCTTAGGAGGTCCAAAATTCTAAAGTGAAAAGTTGGAATGTAGCTGAGCCTTCCCGTGCATGTGATATATTTCAGGATGATGGAAGCCACCCCGTCCCATGGTCTAGGCATAGTATCTCTTTTAACACCGTTATTATCCTCTTTGTATCTCTCACCCTGTCCAAAGAAAGTCTCTTTTTCCCTCAGGTTGGCTTCTTTGCCATTTCTCCCCCAATGCAGCCCCATTGGTAAGCATGTCTATTTTGCAATTGACTCCTAATATAATCTGATGCGCGCCCCCTTACCCGAGTAATGTATTGCTCCTCCTTTATATGTTTCAAGTTTCGGGTGAACTCTAAGGATATTGCCATGTTATATCCTCTTCGGCCAGTAATAAAAAAAATCCATCCTGCTATGCGGAGAATGGTCAATACCTGAGGTTTTTCATATATGGGTGTATGGTCATCTGGCACACTTTTCTTAAACCCTTTTGTCATTTTTTGTAATTTTCTAATAGCATCAAACCACAAAGCTTGGGGGTGAATGACTTACTTTCCTACTCGGGATCGATCATTGGTTTGTTGGATGAGTGTCGAGTCCTTCCTTCTGTATCCTTCCTTTTTTGAGAAAACTTGTATCACCAGTTGGATTTTCTTACTTATCCCTCTCTGTCTTATTTTCTATTTTATGCATTCACTCTCATCATTGTACATCTTGTTGGTGCGTTGATTATCAAAGGATATGGTGGCGACATACGGAGGTCGTCATTTCCTTGACTTGGATGTGGTAAGTAGTCATGAACCAGTATGGTTACTTGTGGTCAGTCATCATTATCTAGTAGCTATACTCTGAACCATGCCACTGAATTTACTTCAAAGCTATCCTCAGCTGAGAAATATTCATTTTTGTAGGGAGAATGATTTGATTGAAAATGCAAACAAAGAATTTAGTGATTACCTATTATGCTTAGCGTACCTGAGCTGATGATGTGGGTGTCTTCGTACGGAACCAGGGTTTCGTAGTAGGTTATCTCTTTGTCTGTAGTTATTTTTGGTATATCTGTAGTTACAATTTTATGATGTTCTATTGCTGGCTCGCTTGATATTTTCTTTTGCTTGGCTGATTTTTCTGTGTTGGCTCGCTTGATTTGGCTTTTGTTTTGTTGAATATTGCTCTTTGATGCTTGTACTAGCTCGCTTGATATTTTCTTTCTTTGCTTCTATTTTATCTTCAGTTGTGTTGTTATACTGTTCTCGCTTGATCATTTTTGCTTTGCTTTTATTTGTTCTTCAGTTGTGTGGCTACTGGCTTGTTTTATTATTTATTATATATATATATATATATATATATATATTTTTTTTTTTTTTTTTCTCTTTAAAAAAAAAATCAGTGGTCATCAGTGTTCATCCATATCCTCTATCAGCATTAGGTTTTTCTAATAGAGGATTTGTGTGAATTCCTCCCTGGATTGTGGTTTCTTATATAATTCGATTCTATGCCCATTCACCAACATGGGGAACTCTGTCTCATCTATGGTCTTGATTCTGACTGCACCGTTTTCATAAATTGTATCAATAATGTATCGTCTGAGCCATCTTGTGGTGAGTTTTCCTTTAAATATTTGAAACCTGGAATCATATAGGAGTGCCCAATCTCCTTCTTTGAATTTCTTTTGTTTGATGTTCTTGTCATGCCATTTCTTTCTCTACTGCTGGATAACTTCAGTGTGGGCTAGGGCTTGTTGGTGGTTCTCATCCAGCTAATTTAGTTGGAGGATATGCTCTTCTTGAATTTTTGAAAGTTGCATTTTTAAATGGGATGCAATTCTCAACATTTTGATTTCAAATTCAATAGGGAGCATTAACTTTTTCCCATATACCAACTCATAGGGGGTAAAACTTGTTGTTTTCCATGTTGTGTTATAAGCCCAAACTGCTTCACTTAACCTGTCTGTCAAATCTCGCTTATGCAACTACACTGTTTTTGTCATAAGCCTTTCAAGTTCTCAGTTTGTAACTTCAGCTTGACCATTAGCTTCCGGATGGTAGGAGGAGGACCTTCGATGTTTAACTTTGTTTCTTCTAAGTAGTCCTCAATGAGATTTGATGTAAATTGTGTCCCTTGGTTAGAAACTAACTCTCTGGGAACTCCAAATCTCTGGAAGATTTGTTCAATGAATAATTTTGCTACATTTGTTTCATTTGTTGCTACAAGTGCTGCCACTTCTGCCCATTTTGTAAGGTAGTTAGTGCATACTAAAATGTATTTTTTCTGATTTGATGGGGGATTGAATGGACCAACAAAGTCAAATCCCCACTTTTCAAATGATTCCAAATATATTTGGGGATGTAGAGGAATATCTTCTCTTTGTGTAGGATTCCCCATTCGTTCACAATCATCACGATGTGATACATAATCATAGGAGTCCTTGTGTAGTGTTGGCCAGTAATATTCCGTTTGCAGTACTTTATAGGATGTTCTTTTTGCAGCATAATGGCCTCCACAAGGCTCATTGTGAGTATCATGGAGTATACCATGGACTTCATATTCTCGGATGCATCTCCTTAATATTTTGTTTGGGCCTTTTTTAAAGAGCATTCATTGTATCCAAGTATAAGTTGCACTTTGTCTTATGATTCTGATTTTCTCTTGATAGCTATAATGTTGTGGAAACTTCCTAGATACCAAGTAGTTTGTTATATCTGCAAACCATGGGATTTATGTTGATATTGAAAAAAGGTGCTCATCGGGGAAGTGATCATTTACAAACTCATTTTCTTGTCCATGGGTCAGTCTAGACAATGAATTGGCTACCACATTATGCTTGCCTAGTTTGTTCAGTATTGTTATATCAAATTCTTGCAAGAGGAGCAACCATCTAATAATTCTAGCACTAGTATTTGGTTTATTCATGAGGTACTTGATTGCTGAATGATATGTATGGACAAATACTGGGTACCCAGTGATGTAGTGCCTGAATTTATTTATAGCATGTATGAAAACCAAAAATTCCTTTTATGTGATGGTATAGTTGAGTTCTACTCCTGCCAAGTTTTTTATAATGTAATAGATTGCATAAGGTTTCTTTTCTTCTTCTTGCCCAAGGGCTGCCCCTATGGATTTATCTGAAGCATCAGAGTGGATGTGAAATGGTAGGTTCCAGTTGGGTCCTTGGAGGACTGGGGCCGTGATTGTTTTCACTTTGAGTTGATCAAATGTTGACATACAATGTTTGGTCCAGATAAATTTGGTATCTTTTGTCAAAAGGGAAAAAATAGGTGCAACAACCTTGTTATATCCCTCTATAAATATTTTGTAGTAGCTTGTTTTCCCAAGGAAGTTGGGCACATCTCTTTGTTTGACAAGCGGGGGAAGTGTTTTAATGATAGTGACTTTTGCTTGATCTACTTCAATACCCCTTTGGGAGATATGGTGTCCTAGAACTATGCCTTCTTGCATGATCATCCTGCATTGATCATTGCTAAGGCATAAACTCATTTCAATGCACTTTTTTAGAACCAATTCTAGATTTTGTAATGCTTGGTATAAATTTTTCCCATACGGTGTGACATCGTCCATGTAGGCTTCCATCTGGTCATTGATGAAGTCAGAGAATATACTGAGAATAGACCTTTGGAAGGTAGTTGGGGAATTACAGAGCCCAAAAGGTAGTACTATGTATGCATATGTTCCCCATGGGTAGGTAAATGTGGTTTTATCCTGGTCAGCAGGGTGGATCTGAATCTGGTTGTATCCACAAAATCCATCCAAAAATGAGAAAAACTTGTTTCCATCCAATGTGTCCAACACTGATCTATAAACAGTTGAGGGAAGTGGTCCATTTTTGTTGCCTTGTTGTGTTCCCTATAATCTACATAGATCCTCCACTTCCCTCCTTTCTTAGGGACTATTACTAAGGGTGAGACCCACTCACTGTCTGAGATTGGGTAGATGAACCCTGCATCCAATAAATTTTGTAGTTCCACTTTAACTATATCTTTCAATGTTGGATTCATCCTTCTTTGGGGTTTTCTTATGGGTAAAATGCCTTCTTTGATATATATATTATACTTGCAAATATCTGGGTGTATGCCCTGCATATCAGTATAGGTCCATGCAAAAGCCTTGTTGTTTTCTGAGAGTACTTTTCTGAGTTGTTGCTCCTTTTTTGGCTCCAAATTTGAGTTAATATTGATTGTTTTCCCAGGCAGGATCTCGACCATTTTGACTTGTGGTGGTTGTTGTTCAATTGAGAGCACTTCTGCCCACATTCTGTCAGTGTTGTGGGGAGAATCCAGAACTTCCTACTGTTGATCTGTTTCAAAAATTTCTGCAAGAATATCATGACTAGGAGATACATTCAGAATAAATTTAGGTAAACGACCATCTTCATCATTATCCTTTAGAGTTAGGGATGCTTCTATGGTGAGCACAGGTTGTATGTTTTGGTCATTTATATTGTCATAGTCATCCGTCCAATTTTGATATTCTATGTTTGTATATATTCTTGCTGGCTGATATATTGTGATCTTATTTCTAGCCTACCCAATTGTGATTGTCATGTTGCCAGATCGACAACCTATATAGGCACCTACTGTCGCTAGCCATGGCCTCCCTAGGATGATTGGGTACCCACTGAGCTTACTCTTGAATTTTATAACTATAAAGTCGGTTGGATACTCCCAGGATTCAATGTTTATGATGATATCCTCTAGGATTCCCTTCAGGTTTGACAGTGGAGGTGTAAGCAAGTTGTAGCACTGTATTGGTTGGTCTGATTAGTGATTGGAGACCTAAGGCTATCATTGTATCCTTTTTCATTACATTGATTGCAGCTCCTAGGTCAATTAGATTACTTGAAATAGGTTTGTTGTTTATTGTTACAATGACAATAGGGTTTCCTGGATCGAGGTATTTAGGGTTAACAATGATACCCACCATCAGGTTTTCTAGTTGGCCTACCACGTTTATGGTTGGTGGATCTCGTTTTCTTCACCCATGTTTTTTAAGCAGTTTTCTTTTATAAATTTATTACATATTGGGACATCCCTTATTGCTTGTAAAATGAGAATTTGAATGCTTAAATGTTTTAATTCATTAAGTATAGCATTCTCTGCCTCTTCTTTGGTATTTTGTTTCAGTTTCTCAGGGAATGGAGGGTTTCTGTTTAGTAATTGAGGTTGATCTTATTCTTCTTGGTGGTGTATCTCTATGGGTTGCTGGGGTTCTAAAGGTGTGGGTTGTTCATGATATGTATGTTCTTGATTATCTTGTGGTTGGGGGGCCTGCAATGTCTTGCCAGATCTGGAATTGACTTCATTTAATTCTAGTGCATCTACAACATAGGTAGGAAATTGCACTACTTCATTGTTGTAGGGTTGTTGTTGCCCTATTCTGTTGTTATTTGGGTTTAGGATAGGTTGAGCAGGGATTGGAGGCGGTCTGGGGGCGATGAGTTCTATGGAGGCGGCATGATGAGTGGTTGTTGCAATGGTGTCCTCCAATTTGCTGAATATGGGTATGGATTTCCGTAGTTCACTTGTCGCTAAGAAAAAGGTGGGGGGTATGGAGAGTAAGGCTGGGTGTAATATGGTTGTTGGTATGGTGTTTTATTTTGATTCCATTGGCTTGGAACTTCTTGTGGGGGCCATGAAACTGGTGCTGAAGGATTCCAGTTCTGTTTATTATTCCCTTGATAAAAATATGTTTGGTTGTTGGACTGAAAGGGCCCAGCAAAATTGTTCCTTCACTGGTTAACAAAACAAAGTTGTTCCATAGTACCTTCTTATGTGGGGTCCTGTATGGCCGCTTTACATGATGGTATTAAATGACATTTATCTGTGGTGTGATCATCGATGCAGAGACCACAAATCTCTATTGTATTTAATGGGCATTATCCCTTTTCATGTTTCTTTCTACATTATGGGAAGAATATTGCTAGTGCTTGGTTGAGTTCATCTTGTTTCATTTTTAATTGGAGTGCATCTAACTGCATAACCAAGGACTGAAGGATGTATGTCTTCATATCGTCTAGAAGGTTTCATAAATTGGACTTTGTGAGGCTTGGGCTTGAGAAGGATGATCCTCCTGTTGATGGGTGTGTATCTCGTATCCCATTTTTTCCTTTTCTGGATCTAGAATAATTCTTGAAGATTTATAGAATTTGATCATAGATTTTCTGGAATATATACCCATCACCTAATAGGTTCAATAATTCTAGGTATTCCTCCTTGATTCCTCTAAGAAGTACCCGTTTCAATGATTCTTGATCCAAGGTATAGTGACTAGCCCGTTTATAACTGAGTTGAAAGCGTTGTGCATAGTCTTCTAGGGATTCTTTTTCTCCCTGTTGCATCCTGAAAATTTCATCTCTTTTGTCTTTTTCTTTACAGTAATCCATATATTTTTCCAGGAAGGATTGTTTCATCTGGTCCCATGTGAAGATATTGTTTCCTTCCAGACTCATAAACCATCCAAGTGATAAATCTTTTATTGTAGAAGGAAAGAGTCTCAGTTTTTGTGCATTAGTGGTATAACCAAAGGACCTACAAACTACCTCAAATTCAAATAAGAATGTGTTAGGGTCCTCTGAGGTAAGGCCATGGAAGTTTGGAAGGTTATTGGGAGTGATATTTTTCATTCTAGCATCTCCAAGAGGTACACTAATAGGGAAAGTAAACAATTCTCTATGTTCATCTTCCTCCTCCGCCATAGTATTGTTTGAGCTAGGGCTAGCGAAGAAGTTATCACGATCTGGATTGTAGCTGGAATTAGATTCTTCATCAGTGTTGAGTAATTCAAATTGAGAGTGTTCAGAACTGCTATTACTCATGGGGCGGTTAGGCAAGTAAATTCCAAATTCATCTCTCTTTCGTCAAGGCATTCATGGTAATTTTGTTTATGTTTTTTTTTAATAAGATGTCTCCTATAGTTTAAGCACCTCCCAGACAACGGAGCCAAAAAGTGGTGAACTCCAGGAATCTATACATTTTTGAGGTAGATGTACCTGAAGTGTACTTTAAATATCAATCAGGGAGCGTACAAACTTGATATATGATCAACACTGTATGTGCACTATAAGATAATATTTTTTTTCGTTTTTAAGTATCCTAGAGAATATCCTAAGTCAGTTGAAAGTGTTGTTCTAAGGAAACATGAAAGTAAGGGAATGCTCAAAAGAAAGCTTTGGAAATTCTATTATATGTATGCAGCACACAAAAGCATGTAAATCCCGTTTTATCAAATCAAATGCTGAGAGTAGATAAATCCTATCTTATCAAATCAAATGCTGAAAGCAGATAAATCCTATTTTATCAAATCAAATGCTGAAAGAAGATAAATCCTATCTTATCAAATCAAATTTTGAGAGCAGATAAATCCTATTTTATCAAATCAAATGTTGAAAGCAGATAAATCCTATTTTATCAAATCAAGAAAGGGAAGCATGCATAACTTTGATTTAAGAATCTTGAATCTAATCTAAAAAAAAGGCAAAGATCCATTCTATCAGTAATAAAAAATTATTATCTTCGAAGCACAAAAACATAGATATGGTCTTTATCTGGAAATGCTATAAAAAAGTGGAAATTCAGATATGAAATTCGCCTGTGCGGATGGCATGCACAGGACTATAGATAGTGCACTACAGAACTAAAAACACAATGTTATTGAACTACAGAAAGAAAAGTGCTTGTGCTGAAATCGAAATCTAATATTTGAACGAATGCTGAAGTTAATTCAAGCACAATGATGATGGAAATAATTAATAGAATGCATGAGAAATACCTGAAACAAAGCACGTAACTCCTGATCTACGTATTGAGGGGGCCCTCCCCAACACGTATCTCAGGAGGGAAAGAAAATTATGAACTCAGGATATTAAGAGAACGCTGGTCTTTCATTATCAGTTCATAAATCCATGCTACAGAAAATGTAAAACAAAGATGTCTCAACTACGAAAATGTTGAAGATTTTTTTTTAGAAAATGTCTCCAGACCCCGTGCTACTCAAGAGGTCACTATTTATCATTACTTCTAACCTAGATTTACATTGAAAATCACAATCCCGAATAACAGGATTGTTTCCTACAAATCAGGAGAAAATGGGATCATTGTGTCTCTTGCGATATTCAATTTGGAGCTTGGTCATTTGTTATTCTTCCAGGTCACCTGCGCCTTGTCCACACATGTCTTCATTCATATGATCAGTAAATAAAAATTCTAAAACATAAGAAAATATAGTCGCTAAATTACTTCATTTAATCATCAACCAAAATGCATTCTCCCCTATAGAAAGAGGTGCTTTATTATCCTTTCTTCGCTAATATGTGGCATAAAAGGAGTCTATGGAGTACCTATATCCCGAGCTCATCACATCCCATAAGAATAAAGATACAAAAACATTCGAGGTATCAACTCCACTCTATGGCTTCTAGAAGGGAAGAAACTCTAGTACTACAAAAAGATCCATAAGGAACATCATCATCATCAACACCATGTTCTTCTCTAGCATCTACATCTATAGCACAAATCCTGGTCATCACAAGAGAAAACCCTAGCACTAGATAAGATAATCCATGGAAAAAATGATATATTGAACCAAAACACAAGAGAAACTACTAAGATTAACAAATGATATAATGAACCACAAAGAAGAGCATTAATTATTATTGGTATGAATGCACGTGGAAGATAACCAAGAAAGGGATTTAATAAATTTTAAAGTCTTTATTGGTCATGCACATAGAATACAACCAAAAGCTATAGTGAAGCTCTCGATTGAGTATTCTCCCCAAGCACATGAACACTCCCATTTAATGCATTTGGACAAAATAAGTTTCCCAAAAAGCCTCTCTTTGATGATTATGGAAGGAAAATTAACACTCTAGCAACTAAGAGGTACCTCTTGAGAATATGCACCTCCAAACATAGGCGACATGAATCTACAAGAAATGAGCTTGGCTAAAAATGAACATCAAAGAACAATTTGTAGCCAATATTTCAATAGATCAAACATTCCAGAAAAAAAAAAATCAATCATCCTTCTCTCATGTGTGTATTGTTGCATGATGTAGAAGAGGAAGTCTAAAAAGGATTTCTAGTTGGCCTATTGCCATTCTTCTTTTGGGGTAAAAATAGTTGGCTACAACCAAAGATTGTACCTTTGGATTATGTTTCTCCCTTTTAGGCTCTAAGAGAAAACAATATGAACATTCGCAATGGGAGTTACTCTTATATTGGAAAAGTAGGAGTTCTACATTCCTCTCTAGTGTTTTAAGATTGTACATTTCATAAGAGCCATGTTTGCATATTTGTAATTCTCATTTTCACTTGTTTGTATTTCTATCTTTGTCTCTCCTAACAACTCCATCAAGTTCACCAACAAATGTTTTTCTCCTACTAGGACCATGTGTTGGGGGAGGAAAGTGTGTAGAACTAGATGATGTGTAAGAATGCTTTTGAGTGACCATACTTTCCAAGAAATATCTTTGAAGATGTGTAAGAATGCTTATGAGTGACCATCCTTTCCGAGGTATGCCCAAATCCATCTTGCACTTGTTGGAAACATGGACCACCCAATTATTCCAACCCTAAAGTGGTTGGTGTCAATTTTCTATATTGAACTAATTTGTAACATCTTCCATTCATTTTTATAGGAAGTGGAGAGGTGATTCTTCACCAAGTAATTACATAAGTGAACCAAAAATGTTGTGGATATGCTACACGACTCTTTCCTAACCATGACGTGAATTAATTACTAGTGCAAAAAGCCATCAAATCTTTAACATTATCATCTACTTACAAATTGAGAAACAAAAATTCATATCAATAGTAAAAGAGAGATAACAATCATAAAATAAACTAACTCATTAAATGAATACCATGACAAAAACATCCAAATCATCCACAATTCCAAATCCATTATTTCCAACTATTAAGTGACAAAACAATACACCATATTCGACTACAATGATCTAAATATTCAATACAAATTACTCAAATTACTCAAATTACTACTAATGATCTAAATATTCAATACAAATTACTCAAATCACTTGGTATGGGGTTCACTCAATTTCAATCACACATAGCAAGGTTTAGACTTAAATGCCATACCATATATGATTTCTATGTATCGTGTGTACTTTGAACCCATGCTATCAAAGAATTCAAGTGATGTAGCACCACATTATGAGTTGGAATATATTTTCTATTAGATATGTATGAGATTCCATTTTCTCCAACTTATAATTTTTATGGAAATCATTTTACTTTGGACGTTGATGCCACTAATAAAAGATGTGGACAAGTATTAACAATTAATTCATCAACTAGTCGACTTGACTATGTGAAGGTGCTCATATTGACTTTAAAAATACTTGTTTCAAGTGTTTTTGGTATGACTCGATATCCCCATTTTTTTCTTGTCCTCTGAACATCAAAGAACATAAGTTAACAATGAGCAAAAATATGGTGGATACTACTGTAGCCTTGGGTATACAGTGTCTTAGTACCCTAGGGACAATTTCAACGAACTACTAGACAATGGATATGGGGTTCAATGCGGGATATGGGGTTCAATTCAACAGGATTTCAATATTGATATCGATAGAATAAGTGAATCTAGTGGACTATTTCTAGCCTTGAATATTTATGTAGACTTAAATATCATATTATATGACAATTGCATTTTTGGGTAGTGATTGTTGTCAATGGATACATGGTAGAATATTCTACTGAGGATCATTTATATTTCTCGAGAGAAGAAGTACATTTTAAGAAAGGATACTAAGGGAAACTTGTAACATGATAAATACCACATTGGATTCATGATCTGGTTGCTAGAAGAGTGATTATTGGCATTTAATCTCATTCCCATCGACGAGTAGATACCCTATTCCACGAGGGAGTGGATGGAGACGAAATTGATGAGTTGTGAATGAAAATGACGTAGAATATGGGGTATTCAAATAGCAATGCAAGAGATAAATGATTTCTCAGGAGGTTATCCATTAGTGATAAGTGGTGGATAAATTATACAAAATAAACAAAAAGGAGGAGAAATCAAGTAGAGATAGATATTCGTGAAGCAGGGAGTGATTGTGCAAGATTGAACGAGTTGTAGAAGTTTCAAAGGTAGAACCAAATTTAGAAGAAGTTATGAAACACTGAGACTCAATCAATATCGTATTGGTTGAATATCATGAATACTTTAATGATGTCCTTGATGATGTAGAAATATTATTCCAAGAACTAGAACACCCCCCCAAGTTGTAGAAAAGATAATCGAAAGAAATGGAGCCAACACTCATTCAACTAATCCTATACCACGTATTTATCACAAGTTCATAGTAAAATCTACACCCTTACATAGAATAATAATATATGAGTTAACATTGTGCAAAATTGATTAAGAAAAAATTTGGTGCATGGGGTGCAAGAATAAGAGACACCAGGCCTTTAAGTGTCCTTGGTTAACAAAGTAGGATCATCAACCACACCATTGGAACCTTCTCTAGGAATACCATATATGGGAGTTGAGCAAGCGATTACCTCTGCTCCATTTCATAGTCTAGTGCAAGTTCATGCATTTCCTTGTGCATCTTCCCAGGCATTGTTAAACCTTTCAAAAACATTTTTCCATCATCTATAAAGTGTACAATGAATTTTTTGCTATGTCTACCCACAATAAAAATAAGTGTAGAGTGCTAGATTCCCTAGCTAATAGATTAGATAGGATGTCCTCCTAGGCAACTAGTAACTCACAACCCTAATGAAGAGGAGGTCGTGGAATATGAGGTGGATATAGGGTAGGTAGGATGAGAAAAAGATGTGGACCTATATTCTATTACAACTATTATGAAGCAAACCACCTTGCATAAGATTTCCCGCTATCTAGATGAACAATATGTTCTTATTGTAGGGTTAATACTCATGGTACTGAAGACTGTTTAGAATTATCAACAAAGTGGGATGACAAAACAAAAAAATATTGGAAAACCTAATCAATTGGAACCTAGATCCAATGAGGAAGGAACCACCCATACTACTAATATTTTCACTACATTAGGGACATGGACTGGTATATATACTTGAAATATTGAACTTCTAAATATTTAGAATGTAGGACTTTGAATGCCCATGTTCAATTTGGTACAACAAAATAAATTCTTCAAAGATGCAATTTTGATATTGCAATGTATTCCAATTTCTTCTTCACCTATATTTGTAGAACACCCTCAAGAGAAAAAATTGGACCAATCTCGATACCTATGAGTTGTAGGAGATGATTAGAAGTGAGACTTTTAGCTAGCTATAAGAAGATATTTGATCTCTATGTTATTTTGTTTTCATATATTCTAGAAGATAAAGAATTAACTAACAATTTATACAACACACTCTGAATTTTTCTTGGCATTAAAGATGGGTTGGTTTCTATTAATCATACTAAGATAAAGACTAATATAGTGAGAAGAAGGAAGAGTGAATTGAGAAGGAATTTGGAATGGAAATCCAAGCAAATGGGTATGATATTTTATAGATCTTGTTGGATCTTGGCTCATATGCTAATATCCTTATAAGAAGTTTTAGGAAGCCATTGGGGGGCCTTGACTAGTCTACACTCCAAACATTTTCAAATGGCCAACTAAGAGTTGGGTAAACCATTAGACCCAATTCTATATCAATTTATTTATTGTAAACGAGACTCCTAAAGTAACAAAGGATTTAGAATTTATTAAACAAATTATATAAATTTAAAGTTGTAGACTTCACACTCTACAACTCTTTGTACATATCATCATAAATTGGTTGATGTTAAGGTCCCTATCAATTATTTAGAATTTCCCTTGTACTATGGAAATATTAATACGACTGGAGAAGATGCAGACAATTTGGAGAATTTGAGACATATTTCATTTAAATATTTTGAAAGGTTTGGGACTACTAAAGAGAAACATGTATATAGCACTAGTGTTGCATATACACAACCCATAAATTTACATAAGATTAACATGGGGAGTGAAAATGGATGTAAAATCACATCCATTAGAGATTATTGGGATGAATAGACCATGTATGAAATCATAGCCTTGTTCAATGAATATGAGTATTTGGTTTTCTATAGATTCACTAAATTGAAGGGAATAAAGAGAGAGTTAGGAGTTGGAAATTGATCCAGTCCTGAATGCCAAATGTATGAAGCATCACCCTTGCAGGATTAATCCCAAAGTTAAGAAAAAGGTGAAAAAGGAAATTGATAGAATGCTAGCTACAAGATTTATCTTTCAAATTGAAGAGTTTAAGTGGATTAGCCCTATTGTGATTTTGTAAATACTAAAATTTGAGTTTACCGTGAAGTGGTTTTGGTAAGGACTTCCGTCAAACACATTGGATGTGACAGAATTTTTGTTAACTGCTGGTGTATTTTGGCTTGTGACTTCATAAATAAAATTGGTAATTTTATCGCATGCTTAGTAGATGAGCTACTAATTATTTTTGTAGACCATATTTCCAGTCATGAGCCTATTCCTTACATTTTAGGTAGATGTTTCTCAGAGTATATTAGTGGTGTATGATATATGTTCAACTGGATCATTAAGGGGCAACGATTGTGAGGCCAACATTGTCATTTTGATCCCTCTTCATGAATTTCCTTGTCATAGGTGTTTAGACCTTGGTTCACTAGAGAAGAGCATTTAGTTGGATGTACTCATTCCTTTCCATGAAGAGATAGTAGTGTTTGTACAGGTGAATTGCAATTGCAACTGCAGGTTTTGAGAAGGTGTATGGCAGAGGTATTCTTTTACAGATTTCATAGTTTTTATTAGATTCCTAACTTAGTATGCTAGATCTTTTTGTTTCCTTAGTAATCGCTTGTTCTTATTTGGTTTCCAATAGCACATGTACTCTGAGTGATGTAGGTGCATTAGTTGATAGTTTCATATACATTATTTGCTTGGTTTAATTGGGGATGCAATATTTAGATCAGTTCCCTCGGTCTTGATTCTTTGCTTGGATTGTTTCCACATTATCCATCTCATCCACCATGCTTTGAATAGATTGACTTGGACATGAATGATTGACCTACAGAACTTCCCCTCTATACCTCTATGTTTGGATGGCCTCCATGTTTTCTTGTGTCTCGAATCTAGAGTGTGTGGATTTCCCTTTATACCTATTGATATTTCTCTTCTTGCACCCAGGATGATAGAGTGTAGTTAGTTCGGCCTATTCACCGGAAGTGTATCCCCTAGAGTCAAAGAAAGTTTCCCATCCTTGGAGTTAGTTAGTGGCCAAGGATGTAGGTACTAATCCTTTGTTGGATGTACTTCCTACTTTCCTGTAAAAAGGAATTATTGTGGCAACTCCATCAGGGATATGGATGCTCATTGGTAGCATAGCTAAGGCTATGTAATTATTTGGGGCCCACAAGTCTATATAGGGCTAGTACCTTTGGAGGATAGCTAACTAAAGGGATGTGAATGAAAAGTGCACTTAAATGATATATCCAAAGAAATCCAAAGTGAAAGTGAAAATGAAATATCTGAAATCAAATGAAATTCAAAGCAAATATAAATGTGAAATACAAATTATAAAGTTATGAAATAAAGAGGGATTGTTAGAATTGAAAGATTGCCTTCTCAGCACTTCATCAAATTGTGAGACACAACCCTTCCATAGTGCTCGCTACTCCAACAGATGTCATAAAGGCCCCTTTCAATCCCTTATATCCATAGGAAAATTGTGTCTATCAAGAATTCAACTCCACTTTGACCAAATGCTTTTAACTTCCTTCATGCCATTTATCACCCAAGATAGGGAGGATTGATCTATGGATTGCATCATAACATCGAATATGAAATGAGTATGTATGTAGTGTTAAATTTATTACATATATGATAGAATTACTTTTGTAGGATTGATTTTATGTAGAAAAATAATAGAAATTGAATTCTTTTAACTCTTTTAGTAGACTTAGATAAATAGCATATGAATATGATATTTTAAACTAGCAATAGATATCCAACAGTAAAGGAAACAACCATTAACAAGAACACAAAAGATTTACCCCAGGGAAACCTTTTCAGGAATAAAACCCCAACATAGAGAAAATACTCCTTTATATGAGATGACTAAGATACATGAGAAGATTATGATGAGCAGAAATTTACATTAGAAGTACTGGCCTGCTACATGACTAAGATACATGTGCAGATAGAAGAAGGACTGACCTGTTGAGGTAAACTCTTGGTTTGACAATCAAAATTTTTACCAGCCCATAAATATTCCTTGTAAACTTTTAACAATTCACTGATATGTTGAAGGAGATCATTCAAAATAATGACATCAACCCTGTTGATGATGACACGATCCCTAGAATTGCTGCAAATGATGATGTCAGCCCAGAATAGGGAGTCCAAACCTCAACGCTGAAAGGGAAGAGACTGTTTAAGCCTAGACAAAGGTGTCATTCCCTTAGGGGCCTGAATTATTCCTACTAAAGTATCTGATTTGTCTAGAGGAGGTCTGTTAGGGTCATGACCAGACACGTGGGGCCCCTAGGGCTTGAATATAACCTACGACCACATTCTAGAGAAGTGGTCAGCCCCATAAAAGAAGATGGAAACCCTTATGATGATGACGAGAACCCTCTAGGGCCTAATCCATAGAGCTGAGAGTTTATTTGGCTAAATTAAACCCTAAAAAATGGTAATGCTGAGATGCAGAAGACAAGAAGCAACTCAGATACCCCACACGAGTTTTAGGATAGAGATTATGATGATATAATGATTATTTTCATTTGAGAGAGCTCCTTATTTATATTTCATCACTGAGAAATACAAGGGGAAAATACAATAAGTCAAGGAAACAACTAACCTAAAAGACCACTTTAGTATTTTTGAATTTAATAATTAAAACATAACATAAAACACCCTAGTTAGGGCCCTTGTAATTTCGTGTTGCAATTTTAATACTTTATCAGGGCTATTAACCAAATCTTCTTAGGCAAGTCATATTTTAGGCAATGTCTTATCCTTCTCATTATCTCCATGGTTCACACATGCCAACTCAAAATACATCATCATATACAAAGAATATTTTCTCTAGATGTCTTGTTCTCCCCACTAAAACCAAATTCATATGCTAGTTACTCCAACAAGGGGTGGCCATTCCCTTGAGGAGGTCCCATAACCCAATGAACAAGGAGAGGAGTACATCATACATTATTTGCCTAGACCCAGTCTGGGATTATTGTGTTGTCCTGGTAATTGACCATGTGCCTCAACCCTAGGCTGGATCAAGTTGACAAAAGTCAACATCTTGGTAACAGAGAAAATTCCTCAGTCCCAGACTAAATCGTCTTATTGGTAACTAACCAAGTGCCTCCATTCTTCTAGAGAATGTATCTCGATGTTGCTAAAAAATCAACACTCCCTCTTAGTGAGAGAGGCATTCTTTGCAATGCCAAGCTTGTATCAGAAGTGCACAAACTTTGTTAATGATAGAGGCTTGGTCAACACATATGTTATCTTCTCATTTGTATGAATGTACTAAATTCTCATGGCACCTCTCTGGACCATATCTCTAATGAAGTTATACTTTATCTCAATGTGTTTTGATCTATCATGAAACATTGGATTCTCTGAGAGCTTCATGAAACTCTAGTTGTCACAATAAATAATGGTTCGTTGAAGCTTCTCACCAAACAAACCAACAATTCCTAAGACATACTACATTTCGACAGGCATCATTAGATGCTTTATATTCTACTTTTGTTGTTCTTTGGGCTATAGATCCTCGCTTCCTGCTCTACCAGGAGATCATGGGTGATCCCATACTGAAGCAATACTTGGATGTGATCTTCTAGTCCACTGCACTTCCATCCCAATCAGATTCATCATAACAAGGTGACATCACTCCACTGTTGGAAGTCTATTTGATCCCATAAGCAATAGTTCCCTGCAAGTATCTAAGCAAATGTTTCACAACTATCCAATGTATGTGCTTAGGATTAGACATAAACCGACTTAGTGCACTCATTGCATAGCATATATTTGGTCTAGTATGTAGTAAGTACATCAATGATCCAATAAGATGACGGTACAAGGTAGGACCCGATGTATTTGAAAAAGAATCTGACTCATGTAGCTTCTTCAGGTTTGATACCATAGGTGTGCTCATGGGATTGCAGTCTTGCATCCCAAATATTTGTAATACATCAACTACATACTTCCCTTGTGAAAGGAATATTCCATTTGGATTTTTCCATACCTCTAGAACACGAAAATAGTGCATCAGACCCAGATATTTCATTTCAAATTATGAAGTGAGATCCCTCTTACACTGAGCTATAATTTGTTCCTCTCTAGTAAGGAACAAGTCATCCACATATAACACCAAGATACGGGGATGGTTATAAACAACCTTGAAATATAGGTTTGGGTCAGAAACACTCTTGGATAAACCCAAGCTATGAAGGCAATTGTCAGTTCTTGCATACCAGACCCTTGGAGGTTGTTTAAGCCCATACAAGGCTTTCTTCAGTTTGCATAGTACATGGGATTCCATCCCATGGACAACAAAACCTTCTATATGCTCTATATAGACTTATTCCTCAACTTTATCATTGATAAAAGTTTTCTTCACATCTATCCAGTGAAGTTTCCATCCTGGAAAAACAATGAGGGAGATAATCATTCTAATGGAGGTGTATTTGGAAACTGGAGAAAAGGTTTCATCATAATTTATACCTTCTTTTTTAGAGAAACCACAAGCCACAAACATTGCTTTATATTTTTCAATACTTCCATCAACAACATGTTTGATTTTGTAAATCCATTTAGAAGTTACTACAAATTTCCCTTTTGGTCTTGGGACCACTTCCCATACATAATTTTTCATAATAGAGTTGTATTATGCTATTATTGCATATTTCCATACATGTTGTCTCGATGCTTCCTCATAAGTGGAAGGCTCTACGTCAATGACGTGGCCTAGCCGAGTTATAAGACCACCGTAGCTCTTAGACTTCTTGCTTTCTCTGAAGGTTCCTAAAGGAGCTATATTCTTTTATGCTTCCTGTAGAGTATCACGAAACCAAGCAGGTCTTCTTTTGGTAGTAGGAACCTCCAATAAATTTTCTATAGGATCTGATTCTGTGGAATTAACTGGTACTGAAGGATCATTATCTTCCTCCCTGTAGTCATCTGAATGAGGAGAATATGGGATTTCTAAAGAAGGAGGTTCATAATCATTTGGAAGATCTCTGGAACGACGAAAAGTAGATTCTTCATGGAATATCACATCTCTATTGACCTCAATGTATCTTTGACTAGGAACATAGATACGATAAGCTTTTGAGGTTTCACTATATACAAAAAACGTACCTTTATTCCCAGAAGGATCCAACTTTGTTCCCTTTTCTTTTGGCACGTAGATATAGACTCGACTACCAAAAATCCTCATGTGATCAACTGTTGGTTTCTTACCTACAAACACTTCCCTTGGAGTCTTTTCCGTAGAATAGTTGTCATGTCACCACACCTATAAATGACCTTCTAAGGCATGGGATACCCTTTGATTCTTCTTTTTCTTCCAAACCTTCAAATTTCACACACATACGCAATAGGCTCGGATCCGCAAACCACCATTGTGATCCCCAATCCACAATCTGCAATTGCAATCCTCAATCTGCTTTCCGCAATCCACAATCTGCGTCCGCAATCTGTGTTTTTAAATCCACAATTGTGATATGCAATATGTGTTCCGCAATCCGCAATCCACAATTTCCATCCGCAATCGGCAATCTGCATTGCATATGTGGGAATGCGGAAACCTTTATTCCATCTCAGGAGTGACCTTTCCCTTCCACAATACGCAATCCGCATTTGCGGATGCGGGAATGCAGAATTTTCCCACTGGTAAACTTACCTTCCGCAATCCGCAATCCGCATTGCGGATGCAGGAATTCAGAAACACGCCCCTGCAACAATGACTTTCCAAAGCAACTTTAGAGTGGCATAAATTCATCCTCCAAGGTCCAAATGGAACAAGGTTGGTACCATTGGAAATATATTGTAGAGCTCTGTTGAATGGAGAAACCTCCACTCCAAAAACTGGTCTCTAACCCTATCATTTCTCTAACTGAGCATTTTTCCATAAATGCACTTTAAATGACTTTAACCTTCCTCCTGCCATGACTTTCCCCTTCACCTGACCCACATATAGGTTTCGAGACCCATCAGGGTATCCCCTTCCTTCCTCAATATTAGGTGCAGTCATACAACTCATTCACAGGTTAATTAATACATCACAACATGTAAGGAGCATGAAGTTAGATCTAACCATTACATCTACCACATGCAAGACTTATAATGCATTAAACTCGTGCAATGGAATGATGTATATAACATGAACTCATACTTTTGCTCAAGCTTAGACATAGTCTACTTATCAATCAAATTCATATAAGCATACATTCGATAACTTGAACATAATCAATCATATCATAGCAATGGAACTTCATCATTTAGCATAACAAAGAAGTACTTATCTTTAATTTCTGAACTTTCCAAGCAACTGGCTAAGTGAGAGAAACGTTCCACCCAACCTTAGATATTTGTCCAACATGTACTCTTTCTGCTGAGAGATCATCCCCGAGCTAGGATGTGTATTCACTAAGGAGGGCTATCAGGTTCTCTCACAGTCAAGGTTCCATCCTAATCCTAAGCCAATCTGTAGTTGGGTTTATCGAGTATTCTAGGGTATCTACCCATGCTAAGCCAACCTATAGTGGGTTTATCAAGCATATAAGGATATACTGGTCATGCTAAGCCAACCTACAGTATGGTTTATCAAGCATTCCAGGAAAACTAGTCATGCTAAGACAACCTGCAATGGGTTTATCAAGCAAATAAGGAAAACAAGGAGGGTATTGCCAAGATAGTGAGCTCAACCATAGAGCTACAGGAATATCAACACTCAGAAGACATGGAACCCACATTACCTACCTCACCCAACACAAGGAAGACCCTCTTCTCTACTGCACAGTCCCTCAAGGGCTCTTCCCTTCCAATGCTATTCAGGGTGGGCATAGAAAGGTCTAGTTGTTAGTTCTATGAGGTTACAGCCTTCATTGGGTTTATCAAGCAACCCAACTCTAAATTGACCTTCTACCATAGTTAACCAATTTGGTTCTTCTCATAGTAGCGGACTGACCTCTATCTCGTAGTCTAACTCTCTCCAACCCAATCCCATGTTCTCACAGTTTCCCTAGGTTGTTTAAGCTCTGTAACTCATCATAGGGTTCTTTCATGGCTATCCCCAGTAGACTAGATTCACGCACATAGTTTCTATGGAAATGGATTCTGCGATATTCCACTCACACAGGAAATCACGACTATCGTTCCTCTTCCTCCCATGGATGAGAACTACGGATCTATGAATTACCTCTCTTTTTTACTGTGATTAATACATGATTTCGTGAATAAATCCCTCCCCCCCATGGGTAGTCAAAACAGGTTCTGCAAGCCCCCAGGTGCTCAAGTGTCTTCAAGGACAAGTAATTAGAACCATGCCCTTCCATATGAAATCAAAGGCATGCTCCATACTCCATCGGCTTCAGCAATAGGGTTCCTAACCACCCTCGACAACTGAATTAATGTCAGCAGGGGAGTCAAAAGGGTTCACAGTTGGACATGTGGAGGCATGGGTACCAATCTCATAATTCTCTCACCTCTCCCTAGTGGATACACATGGCCCCTTCTCATTGGTTGCCTCCTTATCCATCTTCTTGGGTATTTTATTGCATTGATTAAAAATTACATCATTTACATTTCTTCATGGCTTAACAACCCATGAATAATCAAACTGTCAAATACTTGCCTCTACAATAACCTTAAACATCCACTAGTGGGGCCTTGGCCTTCAACTCCACACTAGGGTAAGCACACGTTGCATATAAAAAATATTTACATTAAATCCAATAAACACTAAGGAAAAATAGGTGTATTACAACTCCCTCCTCCTTAGAACAACATCGTCCTCGGTGTTCCCAAAACTGAATAAAAACATGAATTCCTCTCTCATGACATCCTCCAGCTTTCATGTGGCCTCTTCGATACTAAGGTGCTTCCATTGCACCTTTAACTACCCGATGGCCTTGTTTAGAAGCAAAGTGATCTTCCTATTGAGTATGCACATAGGATCCACTTGGAACTCTCCTTTGGCTTCCACCTGTATCACATGCCAATCAATTATGTGATTAGGATCATGTATATATTTCTTAAGCAAAGAGACATGGAAAACATTATGAGCTTTCATGTTAGTAGGAAATGCAATCCTATATGTAGCTGGTCCTATCCTATCAAGGAATTCAAATGGCCCACAATATCTGGGTTCCATCTTGGCGCAACTTCCCAACTTAATGGAACTCTTCCTTGGTCTCACTCTCAAGTAAACATGATCCCCAATCTGAAACTCCTTATGCATTCTTTTCAGATCTGCATAAATTTTCTTCCTATCCTGTGCTACCTTCAAATTCTTCCCAATTTTAACAACTTCCTGTGCCATCTCTTCAATCATTTATGGTCCAAGCACTACCCTATTCACTGGGTTGTCCCAATTCACTGGAGTTCTCCATCCTCTGCCATACAATACCTCAAAATGAATCATATTCAATGATGCTTGATGTCCATTGCTGTAGGTGAATTCTACCAAGTGTAGGTAGTATTCCCACTTGGATAAATTGTCCATCACATACATCCTTAACATGTCTTCAAGAATTTGATCTACTCTCTCAGTCTGACCATCCGTCTGAGGATGATATGTGGTGCTAAACTTCAACTGAGTTCCTAATTCCTGGAACAATCCTTTCCAAAAATTAGATGTGAACTTTCTGTCATGATCTGAAATTATTGCCTTGGGAAATTCATGCAATCTGAATATATGAAGATATTTGCAATGTCATTGGCCTTATGAGTGGACTTGACTGGAATGAAATGAGATACCTTTGATAGCTTGTCCACCACCACCATGATTGAATCATGTTTCTTCACTGTCATTGGCAAACCTATAAAATCCATAGAGACCACTTCCCACTTCCATTCTGGAATGGGTAATGGTTGCAACAATCCTGCTGGATGTTGATGCTCTTCCTTGACCTGTTCACGGGGGATTCACTCAATAAACCGATATCATAGCACGTTCGTTTGTGGCATATGAAACAATACCCCTAATTTCAATAAATATTGGAAAATACCTTCCAAAATCATTATTTTTTAACCCCCTCCCAATATGCCTTCCCGATTTAAAAAAACCCCTATTTTCACTAGATATTGTATGTATCAATTTTTTCATTAACATTTTTTATACCCCTTTATATTTCTACCTAGTATATTGATATGATACCCCTCTTATGACCCCACATGCATTCTACAATGCACCTTGCTTCTTTCGATGTATATTGTGGATGCACATTACTTCACCCACAATGCAATTACTCAACTACATATCATTATGATTTGCAACATATAATGGTCTAATGAAGATATAGGATATCACTTCTTGTATGTCACTAGAGCCAATGCACATAGTACAACATTTAGATTGCATGTTACAGTTCCCCAATCGCTGACTAAGCCTGTTGTGGGCTAGGTATCCAAGCCCCCAAGTCCTATAACAATCTATAGGAGGCTGACTAAACCTCTCAAGGCCTGTAATAGGCACGAGTGGTTGGGTATTCAATCCCCCAAGGCCTATCGAGGGCCTATAACAGGCCCTGGAGGCTTAGAGCCTCCCAAGGCTATTGGTAACAACTGGCTGAGTGCTACTGGTAACAATTGGTTGTTAATGACCACTTTCTCTCGACTATGATCGACTGGAAACCCACTTCACCACGAAACACCCTGGCCTCAAGCATGCCTCAAGACGCAATTTCTCTATGTACTAGTAAGCCTGAGCCTTGCCTCAACCCAATTTCTCATCCGGACGTGATCCCGCCATCTCCATTTGGTGGATATTTGTCAGTCCGCCCATATAAAAAAGACCCCAAAGTACTTTTGTATTGTTACATTAAATAAAAAAACCCTTTGCCCCTTAATATATAAGCAATATAATTTTTAGGTTTTCATGAATATTTAATACCGCAATATGAATGAACATGGTATTATATTGCCTTCTAGTGAAGCCCCCGTGGACCTGTTGACACTTTTTAAACCTAGCAATGTACTTAGCTATGTATTTCCTCATACCATGCCTAAAGTAATGTTTCCTTGTTGCTGTTATAGTCTTCTGATATCCTGGGTGACCAGAATGTGGCTTTTATTGTATCTCATCCAACACAAGATTCTTCAGATTTGCACTATCTGGAATGTACAGTCTAGTATCTCTATACATAAGAACATTATCTTCTCCAATCCAATATCCTGTGCATGACTCATCCATATTTCCTCACTATAATTTCTCTTTGATCTGAAGGTACACTTCATCACTTGCCTGAGCTTCAAGGATTCTTGCCTTCAAATCCGGTTCACACTTACTCACTGCTACAATATGAAATCTCCTGCTAAGTGCATCTGCAACTTTGTTCTCTTTACCTTCTACATGTTTAATTTCCAAGTCAAATTCACACAGAAACTCCATCCACCTCATTTTCCTAGCATTTAGATTCGGCTGGTCAAACAAGTACTTTAAACTCATATGATCAGTTCTGAGCTCAAATCTTCTTCCCAAGAGATAATCTCTCCACCTCTTGATTTCATGAACTATGGTTGCCATCTCTAGTTCATGTGTGGCATAGTTCTTCTCATGTTCCTTCAACTTCCTTGACTCATAACAAATTACAAACCCCTCTTGCATTAGCACTCCACCAATCCCTTCAATGCAAGCATCGGTGCATACTACAAAATCTTTATTTGGATCTGCACTCTTCAAGACAGGTGCACTGGTAAGTAATTCCTTTAACTGCTGGAAACTTCTCTCACATATTTCAGACCATGCAAATTTGATATTCTTCCTTTGCAGTGAAGTGATTGGGTGTGATGTCTTGGAGAAGCCTTCAATGAAACTTCTGTAGTAACAAGCAAGAACCATACAAGACCTTACATCTACAATGCTCTTTCGAGTAGGCCAATCCATTATGGCCTCAATCTTCTCTGGATCTACTGCAATACCTTTTGCTGAAATGACATGACCCAAGTACTTCACCTTCTTTTGATAGAATTCACACTTGCTTAGCTTGGCATACAACTGGTGTTCCCTAAGGAACTGTAACACCATCTTTAAATGTTCATTATGTTCTTCTTCATTCCTTGAATAGACAAGAATGTCATCCAAGAACACAATCACAAACTGGCACATGAACGTAGCAGTTGAATTTGTAAGACCAAATGGTACCACAGTAAACTCATAATGGCCATATCTAGTTCTGAAAGTTGTCTTATGAATATCTTCATCCTTTATCCTCACTTGATGGTAGCCAGACCTGTTGTTGGTACAACATCCCACCCTTAGATTTTTTGAAAAAATATTGGGGCCCCTCCTCTATTTTTTTTGAAAAAGGAAAATCTTCCCAAGGTTATCCGGACGTCATAAAAATTTCCTTAGCTTTTCCCTAAAAGGAATCTCAACTTGCCTTAAACTTTCTTTTGAGTTATGTTTTTGCCCAAGTAAAACTCAGGATTTTTGGCCGCAACGGCGGAAGATTTGAGTTAATTTTGTCACTACGACGGAAGAGTTGGTTCAAGCCTTTCGCAATCGTGGGATAAAAGGGCTAAGTCAAACCCGCGGTGGAAAAGTTATTTTAAAACCTCCGAAAAGGAAAAAATTTCACTCAAACGGTCCTGTGGCGGAACATATTCATCAAGTCTCTCCGCAACGGTGGAAGTTTTCATCTAACTCTTTCACAAGCATCGGAAACTCATCAACAAGTTTTTCGCGGAAAGACTCATCTATCTTTTCCGCTTTGACAACGTTGGCACATAATCAGAATAATTTGGCTAACTTGCCCGTGAAAGCGGGCGAGCTCAGGTAAGTTTGCCGCGGAACATGGCTCCTCCGCAGAAGCATTCGGACAATTTTCGCGCAACGGCGGGCAAAACTCAACTTCTCTTTCCGCAGGAGGCAGAAGCCTTAACCTAACCTTCCCCATTTGACGATCATATTTATTGAAAAAAGGTTTCATTTGACCCAGCCGTACGCAGCCTTAAGTCTTGTTTTAATGACATTTCAACCACCATATTAATGGTTCGCACGTACCAAGTTGAATATATTGGGGTGAACCCCGTTAACATTTCGTTATTTTTCGTCACCCGGAGTGTTTTCCGTTCTGTTTGAACCACGAAGCAAGTCCATCATTGTTTGAAGGCTCAGATTCGCAGACCTTGCAACAACCATCGGCACCACGCCATCACTTCCAGGTTAGTATTTCCGCAGGCCCTGCTATGATGTGTGTTTCCTACTTAAAAGGGTATGATCCGTCATTTCATTTCGTTCTTTTCTAGCCATGGCATTTTTTCACAGAACATTTACGCCTATCATCGACCCATTGTGCACCTAACTCAGAATATCATCATGCCTAGTCAATTCTTCTTAGTTTCATAGTCAGAGGGAAGTCTAGAACCATTTTGATTGTTCAAGGTCGTTCCGTTATTGCGGTGGGTCTCTTTCTATCATTAATAGCATTGGAGCTTGTTCTTCATAGTCTCGGACGACGTATTGCTCCCAACCTAAGAAACGTTTTGTTAGCAACCCTAAGCATGGACATAAAAGGCCTCAAGGCTCTCACAATTTAAACAATTAGAAGAATGCTACCTCTACCCATCACTTGTTAGACCTTTTCTTCCCTTTCTCACACCTAATTGTAGGAGTTTCCGCAACTATAGAATTTACACCTTTCGCGCTTGCACGCCAGTTGGTGTTTTGTCTCTTAAGGCCTAAGGTACCTGGACCAACCCTTGTCCATTTGCTTTCATGATTCCTAATCACAATAGCAACCGCAAAGGTAACTAAATTAATGCTTTCACAAGATTATAAACTGGTATTTGAAGAAAACATTTTTTAGGAGTTTTGGTTGAAATGGAGATATTATAAAAAAGACACTAGTTTGGGTTGCCAACATCAAGTCATACATGCTTATTCATGTTTAAATTGTTGAACAAGATTTTCAAAATGGCTAAAGGTGGAAAGAGAAAATCAAAGGCAGTCGACTAAAGCACAAGAATAGAAACAACTTTCTAGGATACCAAGTGCACTACAGGCGTGCCTCTAGAAGTAAACTGGGGAGATGTCTACTGCATGATAAGAGATCAGGGCTTCCCTGAGGCTCTTCTTGAGGAGGAATGTTTATATCAGAATATCCGGAACTCCTGTAAATCCAAGGCGGCCACACGTCCAGAAATCTTCCCGTGCTTAGAAGTAATTGGATGGGTGTTGCAACATGAGAACATCGAGACAAGAGTCATAGCAGATAGCACTGGAAAGGCCTTTGCTTTGTTTCACCCATCTTATATCTCAATGGCCTACAAATTACCCAAAGCACAACAGCGGCTTGATGATGCATGGTTGGAAGGGATCCAGATGGATAATCTAGACATGGCAAGAAGGTTGTTAATTACAGGCAAGCAAATCAAAAGAAAAGACAACGAGGAGTATGAGGTTCAGAATCTGAGGCCTCCTTTCAAACTGATCTCTCTCATGTTAAGTAGAATCTTCGGGAGACCTGATGGGACGATGTTTATGCTACGATGGGTCCCCATCATCCACTATGTAGCCTTTAAAGGGACAATCTTTAACTGGGTTGATATCATCTCAGACAGTCTGTCATCAGCTATAACAATGGCACAAGAAGGGTTAGTGGAGAGGAAGGTAGAATTTTATCTGGCTTCCTACCTCATAGATTGTATCGTGGAAAAATGTCTCTTTCCCAAGTTGGGATGCATGTCGAACTCGGCAGAGGACTCGGTGTTCATTGCCTACAAAATCTTCTGGGCTCAAAATTACAAGAGGGATTACAAGCTCTTTTGGGAGGAGTTCATCATGCCTCTTTATCAATTAATATTTAATGAAGAACCCAACTTCCTGTATGAGAACGCCATGGAAGCTTTGGAGAAATATGGTGATTTCTATTTTTCTCCAGAAGGTACCTACATAAGGATGTATAGAGGTTCCAAAGCCCCGTATATTCTACCAAGATACGCTACGGATTATATAGTCTAAAAGGAGATGGTAAGGTAGGTATTCATTGATGGAATGGGTAATACTCTGTATAAAGCCAAGAAAGCTACTTTTCTTCCCTTACCCTTCTATGTTGGGGCCCACAAGTTTTCAAGAATTGCAACCGTGAAAGAGTTTGTGGCAGAGTTGAGGAGCTTTCATTTTGGAGAAAGGTTTTTTCACAGGAATGATCGACAGGGAAAAATTGCACAACATTTCAAAGAACTCTCCACTCCCTGTGAGTATGCCAACTTTTATGATCCACGGGAGGAAGCATATAGGGGGATCAACAATATGAATGAGCTACAGATTTTCCAAATGGGAAAAGGAGGGTCCAACTCGAGCTCTAATGTTGTAGGGAAAATAGGTTCACAAAGAGAAAAGGATACTGTAGAGACTGCCAAGGCTTTCTCGAAAGAAGAACAAAGGCTCCTAGAACAAGCAAAGAAAATTGAAGGAGATAAACTCATAGAAGAAGAGAACTTGAAAATCCAAGCAGCTGAAGTTGAGGCAAGGAGGCAAGAAGAAGAAGAGATAATTAGATTGGAAAGAATCGCGAAGCAACAACAACATGATACATTAAGAAGGTAGCAGGAGGAAGAGGCATGAAACAAAGAGGAGGAAGAAAAGAAGTCCCAAGAGGATATTGATCCCAAAAGCCCAGACCTAAAATTTAGATATGGGTTCCCCCATAAGAGATTTATCCATTGTCCCTTTTACACCCTACAAAGGCAGTACAGTTTCTAATTGGGAAAATTTCGCTTATAACAAGAAAAGGAAAACCATTGTCAAAGAGACAGGTTCCAAATAGAAAAGACCTTTTCGGCCAGACATCATCACTACACATGAGACTACGGTCATGCGGAACACAAAAGAGGCTGCTAAAATCCTGGCATCCATCTCCGTAGCCACGGTTACAACAACTGCAGACAATATCAACCTGCTAGAATATAAATTGAGTGAAGAAAAGGATAAAGCACGTCAGTTGCAGGAAGCTTTAGTCAAAGAGAAGAACTATACAAATTTGATGATCGAGAGGAATGATGCTCTCACATCTCAGAAGGAAGAGTTAAAATAAATTCTCCAACAAATGGAAGCTGACAAGAGGGCCTTGGCAATACAAGTAAGGATGTTAGAGAAAGAAAAGGGAGAGCTTGAAGGAAAAAATCTGAGGCTTGAATCAGAGAAGTTTAACAACATTCAAGAGATCGTCGACCTAAAAGAACACATTGAAAAGTTACAAGAAGACAACGAATTGTTAGAACAACAATTAAAGATGGCAAACAACAAAATGGGAGACATTAGCCCCTTCCATGAGAAAGCCTGTGTAATACCGAGAGAGACCTATGGCATACAAGAACTTCTATCAGAGGAAATATACAAGCTAAAAGCAATAATGGCCCAGGTTAGGGAAATCAATGTTGAAGCCACTCGGGTCAAGAAGAAGCACACACGCATCAAGGGAGAGATTAAAAAACACATTGAATGGAGGGAAGGGAGGTCAGAGTTCCCAAAAAATCTTCCCCTTAAGTCTGTTGTTGAGCACAGGGAAGATATGCGCACCCTAGATTATTCTAAGGATTGCGGAGTAAAGTTGGCCACTCTTACCTTAGCTACTTATGAGCAGTGCAAGAATCTGTATTCCCAAATACGAGCCACAAAGAAAAGTTGTCAGATAGCCATGCCTCAAAATTTAGAAGAATTCCCAGATAAAGCACAACGTTTATCTAAGCTAAGTGAAGAACTCAAGGCGGAAAATGAATATGTGCAAAATCTAGATGTCTTGACTTTAGAAGACTTGCACCAGTTTATCAGTGAAGCAGCTATTCATAAGCACTTCCTAGAAGAAAGTCTCAGGGCCACAATGGTAGAAATAACTTGTTTAGCAGAAGAACTCGCCAAGCAGAGAGTGTCCCTCAGATTTATGATTCCCCTGGTTGGAATAAATATAGTAAAAGAAACAAATTAGTGGGGAAATTATATTGCAGAAATAGATAGGGCATTGGTAGCCAGTCAAGTGCCCACATCAGAAAGTGGTCCAGCTGTTGCAGCAGTGATGGAAGAAGCCCCAGCGGTCCCAGAAGCGCCTAAGTCTCCCAAAGCGCCAGTTCAGGGATAGCTTACATTCACCAACGTGTCTCTTGGGTTGATATTTTATGCATATACCTTTGTAATATTAAAATGACTTGTGCTCCCGTTTTTTGTAAAGTTATTTGAGATATTCCTATTTTTGTAATGTCAACACTACAAGACAAATTAGAGGAATAGAAACGGTTAGGGTATAGGTGGAAACTCTTGGCACATTTTGTAAAGCTATATAAAGCTGGTTAGAGGAAGAGAGAAAGGAATTTTGGCAGGTGAAAGGTTTTCTTTCTTGTAAATGAACTATTTCTGCTACATGAATAAGAAAATTCGTTTTGGCCTGTGGAAGCTGGCATAGCATTTTGCTTGGAGTCTTGTTGGATAATTGCTAAACTATTTTTGCGTTTTCATACATTTCTTGTGAGATCTTTCCTGGCTCTTATGAATTAATTCTTTGGTATGAATGGTTTCACTTTCTCTGCAAAATTTCTGTGTTAAATGGGTGATTGAATGGTTGTATTTATCTGGGCTATCTTGGACAATCTTTATTTCTACTGTAAACGCTCCTTCCAATTTAACAACTATCTGTAGAATTATTGGGTGTATTTTCAGTTTATTACCCATTCTTTAAATCTGCTCCTTATAAGGATAGGATAATTTAGATTTAAATTAGAGTAGCACATAATTTTTTACCACATGCATTTAATTTAGGGCACATGCATATCATGATAAATACAAAAAATACATAACCGATGGATCGGGCCGCAACCGGTAAAATAAACAAATCTTTAAAACTCACGGTAGCTGGAATCATTAATCAGACGTATTCCCCACACCAAACGGTGGGCGATCTAGTTGGGATCACTTATTGGGGAGAATCTCTTGCTGATTGATGCAGCGATATTCAAGGCATCAACAGTTTTTGGCACTAGAAGGAGGGCCACCAGTGCATGGCTAGCAGAAGAGATTCTTTTGTTGGTAAAAATTCCACTGAAAACCCATCTGAAACAGTCATCCTAGAATTTCCAGATCTGGAATCAAGAAATCAAGAAGATCCTAACCCTGAAACAGAACAATCAGAAATAGTGTATGCTGTCCCTTTTGAAGAAGTAAATCAATTCAGGAGACATACTCACTCATACGTGAGAAGTCTTGGAGGACTAACCACAGTTCCTCTATTACTCAGAACCAAAGCTCCTCGAAAAAATCCTCAGTGTACAAAGGATTCCATTCTTGTTCAAAGTTTAGAAGAATTATTAGATTTATCTCTAGAAGAGATCACCGAACCTTTTGACAAAGTTAGACCAGAGACCCCTACGAATCCAGAGCAGCACACTCCAAGGAATACCCCTCTTATCTCACCACCGCATACACCACCACACTCTTCCACTAGAGCCATGGCCGTACCCACATGGAGAGCGAGAGGAGCATTAAATGTAGTCAGACCATTCCATGATTTGCCCAAAAACCCAGAAAAGGTTTTACCTAAGTATGACCGTAGCAAAGGAATTTTTGCCGAAGACCACCTTAAAAGTTTTTATCTAGCTCTAAATCTTTTAAATGTGGAGCACGAGGACATGGTTTGTCATCTTTTTCCTTATACTTTCGAGCCCAAAGTATCTTCCTGGTACTTTAGTTTGCAAGCCGGTTCGATAACAAGTTGGGAATATTTTGAGAAATGTTTTCTTAAAAAATATGACAATCAGAAAACTGTAGCTACTCTCATGAAAGAATTATTGTCTATGAGAATGGAAAAGAATGAGAAAGTTCAAGAGTTTAACCAAAGATTCACAATGTTGTTAAATAATTTCAGTGATGCAATAAAGCCCGCCGAGGAATGCTTAGTAGAATATTATACAACAGCTCTTAAATCCCCGCTTGCAATGTTTGTTAAGAGAACAAAAAAACCTACCCTAACAAAATTTTTTGAAGAAGCCAAGAAGGTAGAAGAAGAACATGACAGCATCACAAAGCATGCTTTAGATATAGAAGGTAAACTGGCAGCTATTAAGAAACCTTTTTTGTTAACCAGGGATAAGGAAGAAGTTGCACCAGATTTAGAAAATGTCATAAAAATGATGCAGAAACTCTCCAATAAGATTGTGGATCTAGAAAAAGATAAAGCAACGAATTCTTCGAGACCTCCTTTCAAACCTTTTTATAAAAATAAAGAAGACAATGGACAGCCAACCCCACCGGCAAATAATTTTTCCGTACTAAATATGAATGAAATAGGGATGGACCACTTCTGCACTTTTCACCAAGAACAACACTCAAAAAAGAGCTGCCCACAGTGGATCAACTTGATGAGCTTAGTAATGAACCAAATGTTAGATGCACAAATGCCTGAGCAAACGAGCCCCCAACAAGAACAAATTCTTGACAGTGAAGAACCATCCCCCGACACTACGATGATCCTTTGGGATTGGACCCCTGCCCAAGAACTGTCTTGCGAAGAACTCGTAGATGAAGTGCAAACAACATCTATTAACATCACCACCAGGAGTAAAGGCCCAGTGATTGAACCAGCAATAGAATCACCTAAAGCAAGGTCTAACCAAGTACCAAGGCGGCACATAACTGTTATTCCTCCCCAACCCAAGACGAGCCCGGTGATTTCTCCTACGGTAACTAAAGAACGAAACTGAGAAATAATTAAGCAGCCACCAGCTCCTTTGAACAAAGCAAAAAATCAATCAAAGACTCTGAAGGGATGTGACATGAGCTATGATATAATCGAGGATATAAAAAAAGGAAAGCTAATATTTCCATTTTTGATATGTGTAGCTTACCGCAGCAGAGGAAGAAATTGATGGAAGCCTTAGATCCACGAACAACTGTCCCAGTAGAAAACACTGATGAAAACCCATAAATTAATGGAGCAAGTATTGCCAGAAAATCTCAATCTCAAACTCTTCCTTTTCTCTTAACCTTTGAGATTTTTAATCACAATGTGCACAACTGTTTGGTAAACTCGGGTGCTAGTTCAAATGTCATGTCGTTGTCAATTTGCAAAAAGATCAATGGACAGCCGATCCCGTTCCCATCTAAAATTATTCAATTAGATAGGACCACTGTCAAGGTTATTGGTGAACTGAAAGATGTACTTATTAGGTTGTCATCCGATCCCAGAGTGTGTCAATTCATTGATATAATGGTGGTCGATATCCCTGAGGCATATGGTCTAATTTTGAGTAGGGACTAGTCTGCGAAACTTAATTGCTATTTCGCAACAGATTGGTCTCATTTGTGGTTTCCTTGTCAAAATCGTCAGAATCAGATCAAGATATTAAGGGAGCCACATATGAAACAAAATGTTACTCAGCTAGATGGAAAAAATGAAGCAGTGGCTTTTTCGTCTTCAGTTTTAGGAAATTACTTCTTGGAAATTGAACCTAGTAACTACAAATCAGAAGAAGTTAGCCATATTTCAAACAGACTGCCCGATCTCCTTCATTTTTCACGGGCCGATGCTATTGATTGTAATATAGTAGACTTAGTCACTAATTTAGACAGAAATCAAACTAACTTAGTTAGAGAAGAAAATATCTTTTGGACTTTCTATTTTGACAACTCCAAAACTCAGGAAGGATCCGGAGCCGGTTGCATTTTAATTGATCATGATAGAAACAAATATTTTTTATCATGTAGGTTAGAATTTGAATGTACTAATAATACCGCAGAATACAAAGCTCTCATTCAAGTTTTGAAGAAAGCCATTGGTCTTAATGTTAAGCTTTTGAAAGTCTTTGGTGATTCTGAAATTGTTGTTAGGTAGATAAGAAATACAATCCATTGTCTTTCACCGCATCTAAAAGGTTATCAAGCAAAAATTTGGAATTTAATTTCATGTTTTGATGCTTTTAACATCAATTATGTCCCAAGATTGCAAAACGATGTAGTTGATCTGTTAGCTACTTCCGCTTCCAGATTAGTACCCACTAATAATAGATGTTCCGTTGAATTAATTTTTGGGCCTTCTGTTCCGGACAACATCACAAATTTCAGAGTATTTGATGACGATGATCAGATTATTAGTTTCTTAACCAATGAAGATGCCTTTCAGGAAGCCATCATAGAGGAAGAAGAGCATGACTCAAATCTACAAGATAAAGATGCAGTGAAAGGGAACTTCATGCCCAAGGGAGTAAGAAATCTAGAGGCACTTTTCGATTTACAAAGCAAATTCAGAAAACTTGTGAATGCCAAAACCCACAGCTCAGCCATGCAATACGAATCAATAAACTTGGGCACAGAAGCTGAACCAAAGTATGTCAATCTTGGAAAATGTTGTTCGCCAGAAGAAAGAAGTAGATTCATTAAACTTTTCCATCAATATAAAGACATGTTCGCTTGGATCTATGACAATCTGAAGACATATGACACCCGCATCATTCAACATGTGATACCTATGAAGGAAGGTGTCAAACCTTTTTAGCAACAGTTAAGGAGGATGCACCCGACACTAGAGCCTCTAATACAAAAGGAATTAAAAAAATTGTTGGAGGCCAAGATTATTTTTAAAGTACGACATTCTTAATGGGTAGCTAATCTTATCCCCGTGTGGAAGAAATCAGGAGAAATCAGGCTGTGTGTAGATTTTCGGAACTTGAACAGAGCTTCCGATAAACACAACTATCTGGTGCCCCCAATGGAACATATATTGCAGATGGTATCATGATCAGAACTCTTTTCCCTACTAGATGGTTTTTCTGGTTACAACCAAGTGCTAGTAGTAGAGAAAGACCGACTCAAAACCACTTTTCGCACAAAGTGGGGAACTTTTGCGTACCGGAGAATGCCTTTTGGTTTGATTAATGCAGGAGCTACTTTTCAGCGAGTCATGGACATTGCTTTCCGAGGACTGGGCGGTCAATGCATAGTAGTGTACTTAGATGATGTGAGAGTCTTTTCAAAGGAGAGAGAAGACCGTGTTTCTCACCTAAAGCAAATCTTTGATCGCTGTAGGAAGTACGAAATCTCTCTAAATCCTAAGAAAAGCATTTTTTTACTATTCTCGAGGGAAAGCGTCTCGGTCATATCATTTCCAAGGAAGGAATCTCAATATATCAAGAAAGGATTTAGGTTATCAATAAGATTCCCATGCCCCATAGCAAGAAGTCTATGCAATCATTCATGGGCACCATAAAATTTGTCCGAAGATTTGTACCAGACTTCGCCTAGATTGTTAAACCTTTGCAACAAATGGTTAAGCAGAATGTACAATTTAAGTGGACGGAATTGGAGAAGGTCGCATTCAAAGAAATCAAAGCTACTATAGCCAAGGCACCCTATTTAAGAAGTCCAGATTTTGATAAAGATTTATAATGTATACATTCGCTTTTGATGACTCTCTTGCAGCTGTGCTTACTCAGAAGACGGAATTATGAGATGAATACCCAATTTCTTTTATGATCACTGGTCTGTAAGGCGCTGAACTAAACTATCCCGTGATAGATAAACAAGCATATGCAGTTTTCAAAGCAGTAAAATAGTTCAGGCTGTATATTCTGAAAAATAGGACTAAAGTCATAGTCCCTCATCCCGCTGTCAGGTCTCTTTTCGTCCAAAAGGAATTGGGAGAAAGGAGAGGGAATTGGGTCACTACTCTCCAGGAGTATGACTTAGAATTCAAGCTAGCTAGCATCATTAAAGGTCAAGGCCTATTCAAGCTACTCACTCAAAGCCAAACTGACGAAGAGCTAGATTGGAGGAACGAAGCCGAGCTGAATGTGATAGATGTATGTCCAATTTTTACGGCCCTAGAGTCTTGGTACATAGACCTAGTACATTACTTGCAGTCGGGTTACTTACTAGAACATTGGAGCTCGAAGCAAAGGAGAGCCCTCCGTCTTAAATCAATGACTTATCAAATAATTGAAGGAGTACTCTTCAGGAAAAATTATGATGGCATCTATCTCAGGTGTTTAGAAAAGGAAGATGTTATTAACGTGGTCAAAGAACTACACGATGAACCTACTGGAGGACATTATTCTGGGGACACTACAACCCACAAAATCCTAAGAGTAGGTTATTATTGGCCTACTCTCTTCAGGGATTCCCATGCCTATGTCAGAAATTGTGATGTATGTCAAAGAAGCACTGGAAAGCTACCTAAATCAGCAGGTCCCTTGTAGCCAGTTATCATCACTGAACCTTTGGAGCAATGGGGTATAGATATAATTGGAGAAATAAATCCTAACTCTTCACTGCAACATGGGTACATTCTGACTGCTACAGATTATTTCACAAGATGGGCCGAAGCCATTCCCCTTCAGAAAGCTAATGAAGATACGGTCATCAACTTTTTGGAAGAGAACATCATAACCAGGTTTGGGGTTCCAATTTCTCTAGTTTTTGATAATGCACCTTATTTTTCGTCAATAAAGATTAATGAATTCACATATGAAAGAGGAATTAAGTTAAATTACTCATGTAATTACTACCCTCGGGGAAATGGTTTAGCTGAATCGACCAATAAAAGCCTCATCCGAATCCTGAAAAAGACGGTGATAAAAAACCAAAGAAGCTGGCACACAACCCTCCCTCACTCCCTATGGGCAGATAGGGTAACACCAAAAAATGCCTTAGGAGCTTCTCCTTTCAACCTAGTCTATGGAAAAGAAGCCATCCTCCCTCCGAATATATTACTCCCATCATTGAAGTTGGCCCAATCCTCCTGAGGTTCTAGCAGTCAAGCCCTACAGTCCAGAATTGATGCCCTGCTGAAACTAGAAGAGTCACGGGAAAAGGCCAAGGAACGGTTTCATCATCATCAAGACATAGTCAAACGATGGTTTGATAAAAAAAAATCCGAGAAGAGAACTTTCGATGTAGGAGACTTGGTCCTCAAATGGGACCACCAACACGACGGTAAGGGAATGCACACAAAGTTTCAACACCTATGGCTTGGACCTTATCAAATTTATGAAAAAATTGGTCCATCAACCTATAAAGTGAAGGATTTACAAGGAGAGGAACTGAACCTCCCTCTCAATGGCCTCGCCCTAAAACAATACTTTGCATGATTTCTGAGAGGTTCTTGTACATAAATAAAACTCTGCTTCTCTATTTTGATTTGTCTTTTCTTTTCTCTTGTTTTGATTACCTTTGGTTTGCTAATCAGTTTGATCCATTTTTCTTTTATTTTTGCTTCGTTTTCCTTTTTGATTAAGTTTTTAGGTTCATTACTTGAAATAAAGCCAAACTCCAATTATGGTGTAGCTGAATGAAGAAGACTCCAGAGAACTCAGAAGGATGGTCATAAGAAGCCCATCAATAAAGATATGCATATTTGTATCTTTGTCTTCAATGATCGGTATCCTAGAATGCAGTGACCGTCTTTCTTGTTGGTCAAAATAACCCCTATCAAATAGCTAAGATCCTGTATTTCCTTTTAACTATCTTAGGGCCCATTCACTTTAACATCAGTAGCTGTCTCAAGAAGTTAAGTATGGTAGGATCCATGGAAAGGAAACATGTCTCACAGATACATGGTATTTAAAATGATCCCATGCTGCAAGTAACGCCAAAAATCATATCTCAAAGAGTTTGGTTTCCAGAAATTCTCGCCTCAATTAAAGCATGGTCGAGAAAATAAAAGTAAGCTCGAGAAAGCTAAAGGGAGCTATCTAATAAACCAGCCTAGCAAAAGTTCTTCTCCGTCCGTGAATCATGAAATCAAATCTTCTGTTCACACAAAAGGACATTTTGGATTGAAGAACTTATATCGAAATGTTGAAAGCAAAAGAAACTTATTTCTGGAAGACTCAAAGCGGCTAAAATTCGGAAATTAAGGAAACATCTAAAATGACATAAAAGCATGGAAAGGAGGAACAAATAAATGTCCCTGTGAGATTTTGTCACGATCCTGTGGGGTCCTATACTATTTAACTTTTGAAAGATAGTTTTCTTTTAAAAATCCCACAATTCGGCCCTTAGAGAGTTTTAAAGAAATATGAGACAAAGCTACCTTCCCCTTTTATCGCCATCATGATAAGAGTGATCGATGCATTCTTCAAAACTGAACTGCGGAGACATCTGGTTGTGCATGTAATCATCACTTTGAAAGTTTCCTGACTTCCAGATGAGTCTGTTTCAGAGATCTGTGTTCGCCAACGAATCGCCATTTGTTGTTGGTACAGCATCCCCCCCTTAGATTTTTTGAAAAAATATTGGGGCCCCTCCTCTGTTTTTTTTAAAAAGGAAAATCTCCCCAAGGTGATCCGGACATCATAAACCTTTCCTTAGCTTTTCCCTAAAAGGAATCTCAACTTTCCTTAAACTTTCTTTTGAGTTATGTTTTTTCCTAAGTAAAACTCAGGATTTTTTGCCGCAACGGCAGAATCTTTGAGTTAATTTTGCCGCTACAGCGGAAGAGTTGGTTCAAGCCTTCCGCAACCGTGGGATAAAAGGGCTAAGTCAAACCCGTGGCAGAAAATTTATCTTAAAACCTCCGAAAAGGAAAAACTTTCGATCAAACGGTCCCGCGGTGGAACAGATTCATCAAGTCTCTCCGCAATGGCGGAAGTTTTCATCTAACTCTTCCGCAAGCATCAGAAACTCATCAACAAGTTTTTTGCGGAAAGACTCATCTATCTTTTCCGCTTCGACAACGTTGGCACATAATCAGAAGAATTTGGCTAACTTTCCTGTGAAAGCGGGCGAGCTCAAGTAAGTTTGTCGCGGCACACGGCTCCTCTGCGGAAGCATTCATACAATTCTCCCGCAACGGCAGGCAAAACTCAACTTCTCTTTCCATACGAGGTGGAAGCCTTAACCTAACCTTCCCTATTTGACGGTCATATTTATTGAAAAAAGGTTTGATTTGACCCGACTGTACGTAGCCTTAAGTCCCATTTTAATTACATTGCAACCACCATATTAATGGTTCTCACGTACCAAGTTGAATATATTGGGGTGAACCCTGTTAACATTTTGTTATTTTTCGTCACCCAGAGTGTTTTCCATTCCATTTGAACCGCGAAGCACGTCCATCATCATTTGAAGACGCAGATTCGCAGACCCTGCAACAACTGTCGTCACCACGCCATCACTTTCAGGTTAGTATTTTTGCAGGCCCTGCTATGATGTAACCACTTATACTATGAAACGAGAACTCGACACAGGTCTCGTTTTTCTCTCTCCTAATTTTAGTAGCTATTTTTACCTCCGTTTCAAAAAGGGTTGATGCCAGTATCACACATTTTCATTTTGAGGCATTTTTCTGGGCCTTTGACATATCTTTATTGTAAAGTATTTTTAATTTCTATTTTCAAGTGTTTTTTTTAGAAATTTAACAAAAAAAATACATTTAGAAGCTAGCTATAATGAAAAACACATACATTTTCAAAATTTATCTTTAAAATTTAATCATAAATAATATATTTTTATGGAAAAAATAGTAAACAAATTGAGAAAAAGAAGACATTTAAACCCATTTTTAACAGATTTTTAGTCATTTTGTATAAAAATGATACTATTTCACATTATTTTTCATAATATTTAACCACCTAACCAATTATTATTAAAATTTAAAAAAAAAATATTTAAAAAAATTACATTGCCCTCTTCTACCCTAACACTATCCCTACCCCCCCACAAACTATTACAAAAGTTAAAAAAATAATTATAATGCGTCCCATCTACCCTAACCCCCTAACAAACTATTAATAATTTTTTAAAAAATTTACATTTAAAAAAAAATTACATATCCTACCCTAACCCCCCAACCAACCATCAATAAACATTTAAAAAAACAAAGTACATTTCCTAATGCCCTAGCCCCCTACATTACCCCCTACCTTAACCGCCCAAAAATAACATTTCCTAATGCCCTACCCACTACGTTAACCCCCCAATGTTACCCCATTGCCCCTCACACATTGTTTTAACCAAAAAAATTAAACAATTAAAATAAAAACCTAAACTTAAAAAATAAAAAATAAAACCTAAACTTTACAAAAAAAAATAACAAAAGGGCAAACTAGACTTTACAAAATAACAAATTAAAAATTAAAAAAAAAAAAACTTTACAAAAAATAAAAAATAAACAAATAAAAAATTAAAAAAAAACTTTTAAAAAAAAAATTAAAAATTAAAAAAAAACCTAAACTTAAAAAAAAAATTAAATTAAAAATTAAAAAAAAAACTAAACTTAAAAAAAAAATAAACAAATTAAAAATTAAAAAAAAACCTTTACAAAAACAAAAATTAAAAATTAAAAAAATAACTAAAATTTTTTAAAAAAATAAACAAATTAAAAATTAAAAAGAAAAACTTTACAAAAAAAAATAAATTAAAAATTAAAAAAAAAAATAAACTTTAAAAAAAAAATAAACAAATTAAAAATTAAAAAAAAACCTTTACAAAAACAAAAATTAAAAATTAAAAAAATAACTAAACTTAAAAAAAAAATAAACAAATTAAAAAGAAAAAAGAAAAACTTAAAAAAAAAAAAAACTTTAAAATAAAAATAAAAAAAAAAAAAAAAAAAAGAAAACAAAGTCGCCCCTCCCTTCCGCCCGCCCCCTTCCCCTCCTCCTCCCCCTCCCCTTTCGCCCGCCCCCTCCACCCCCTCCACCTCCTCCTCCCCTTCCGCCCACCCCCTCCACCTCCCTTCCCCCTCCCCCTTCCACTTCCGCCCGCCCCCTCCACCTCCCTTCCCCTTCCCCCAGCCCACTCCCTCCTCCCCCGTCTCTCCCCTCTCCTCTCCTGTGGGGCTTCCGCCCACTTGGGCGCCCAAAGGGCCGCCCCACACGAGCAGCGCGGAAGGGGAGGAGGAGGTGGAGGGGGTGGAGGGAAAGGGAGGAGGGAGGGGAAGGGCAGCGAAGGAGAGGGGAGGGGAGTGGCGGGGCAGGGGAGGATGGAGCGGGCTGGGGGGAGGGGGGACTTTGTTTTTTATTTTATTTTAAAGTTTAGTTTTTTTTTAATTTTTAATTTGTTTTTTTTTTTTTTTTAAGTTTAGTTTTTTTTTAATTTTTAATTTGTTTATTTTTTTTTAAAGTTTAGTTTGTTTTTTAATTTTTATTTTTTTTTGGTAAAGTTTTTTTTTAAAGTTTTAATTTGTTTATTTTTTTTTTTTCAAGTTTAGTTTTCTTTTAATTTTTAATTTTTTTCTTAAAGTTTTTTTTTTAATTTTTAATTTGTTTATTTTTTATTTTTTGTAAAGTTTTTTTTTTTAATTTTTAATTTGTATCTTTTGTAAAGTCTAGTTTGCCCTTTTGTTATTTTTTTTTGTAAAGTTTAGGTTTTATTTTTTATTTTTTAAGTTTAGGTTTTTATTTTAATTGTTTAATTTTTTTAAGTTGGGTTTTAATTTTTTTTTGTTAAAACAATGTGTGAGGGGCAATGGGGGTAACATTGGGGGGTTAACGTAGTGGGTAGGGCATTAGGAAATATAATTTTTGGGCGGTTAAGGTAGGGGTTAAGGTAGGGGGTAATGTAGGGGGCTAGGGAATTAGAAAATGTACTTTGTTTTTTAAAATGTAATTTTTTCAAACATTTATTAATGGTTCGTTGGGGGGTTAGGGTCAGATATGTAATTATTTTTTTAAATGTAAATTTTTTAAAAAATTATTAATAGTTTGTTAGGGGGGTTAGGGTAGGAGGGGCGCATTATAATTTTTTTTTTAACTTTTGTAATAGTTTGTTGGGGGTTAGGGTTAGGAACTTATTTGTTGAAAACAGAAAATTTCAATTTAGGGGTTGATTTTAAGGCTTTCGTAAACAACAATATGATATTTTTAAGCCATGGCTATATTTTTAACCCAGAGAAAAAAAACGTTGATACTAGTATCAACACTTTTCGATTTGGGGGTTGTTTTTGGTGTTTTTCATGAAAACATGATACTGGTATCAACACTTTTTGATTTGGGGGTTGTTTTCGGTGTTTTTTATGCAAAAATATGAGTTTTTATGGCTAGAGTTCTCGTTCTTAGTATATAGTTCTTGTTTCATAGTATAAGTGGTTGTTTCCTACTTAAAAGGGTATGATCCGTCATTTCATTTCGTTCTTTTCTAGCCATGGCATTTTTTCGCAGAACATTTACGCCTATCATCGACCCGTTGTGCACCTAACTCAGAATATCATCCTGCCTAGTCAATTCTTCTTAGTTTCATAGTCACACGGAAGTCTAGAACCATTTTGATTATTCAAGGTCCGTTATTGCGGTGGGTCTCTTTCTATCATTAATAGCATTGGAGCTTGTTCTTCATAGTCTCGGATGACGTATTGCTCCCAACCTAACAAATGTTTTCTTAGCAACCCTAAGCATGGACGTAAAAGGCCTCAAGGATCTCACAATTTAAATAATTAGAAGAATGCTGCCTCTACCCATCACCTGTTAGACCTTTTCTGCCCTTTCTTGCACCTAATCATAGGCGTTTCCGCAGCTATAGAATTTACGCCTTTCGCGCTTGCACGCCGGTCGATGTTTTGTCTCTTAAGGACTAAGGTACTTGGACCAACCCTTGTCCATTTGTTGTCATGATTCCTAATCACAATAGTAACCATAAAGGTAACTAAATTAATGCTTTCACAAAATTATAAACTGGTATTTGAAGAAAACATTTTTTAGGAGTTTTGGTTGAAATGGAGATATTATCAAAAAGACACTAGTTTGGGTTGTCAACATCATGTCATACATGCTTATTCATGTTTAAATTAATGAACAGGATTTTCAAAATGGCTAAAGGTGGCAAGAGAAAATCAAAGGCAGTCGACAAAAGCACAAGAATAGAAAAATGTTCCAGGATACTAAGTGCACCACAGGCGTGCCTCCAGAAGTAAACTGGGGAGATATCTACCGCATGATAAGAGATCGGGACTTCCTTGAGGCTCTTCTTGAGGAGGAATGTTTATATCAGAACATCCGGAACTCCTGTATATCCAAGGTGGCCACACATCCAGAAATCTTCCCATGCTCAGAATTAATTGGATGGGTGTTGCAACATGCGAACACCGAGACAAGAGTCATAACAGATAGCACTGGAAAGGACTTTGCTTCGTTTCACCCATCTTATATCTCAATGGCCTACAAATTACCCAAAGCACAACAGCGGCTTGATGATGCATGGTTGGAAGGGATCCAGACGGATAATCCAGACATGGAAAGAAGTTTGTTAATTGCAGGAAAGCAAATCAGAAGAAAAGATAGTGAGGAGTATGAGGTTCAGAATTTGGGGCCTCCTTTCAGACTAATCGCTCTCATGTTAAGCATAATCTTTGGGAGACCCGATGGGACGATGTTTATGCTACGATGGGTCCCCATCATCCACTATGTAGCCTTCAAAGGGACAATCTTTAACTGGGATGATATCATCTCAGACAGTCTTTCATCAGCTATAACAATGGCACAAGAAGGGTTAGTGGAGAGGAAGGCAGAATTTTATCTGGCTTCCTACCTCATAGATTGTATCGTGGCAAAATGTTTCTTTCCCAAGCTGGGATGCATGTGGAACTCGGCAGAGGGCTTGGTGTTCATTGCCTACAAAATCTTCTGGGCTCAAAATTACAGGAGGGATTACAAGCTCATTTGCAAGGAGTTCATCATGCCTCTTTATCAATTAATATTCAATGAAGAACCCAACTGCTTGTCTGAGAACGCCATGGAAGCTTTGGAGAAATATGGTGATTTCTATTTTTCTCCAGAAGGTACCTACATAAGGATGTAAGGAGGTTCCAAAGCCCCGTATATTCTACCAAGATACGCTACGAATTTAACAGTCCACAAGGAGATGGTAATACTCTATAAGGCAGGTATTCATTGATGGAATGGGTAATACTCTGTATCAAGCCAAGAAAGATACTTTTCCGCCCTTACCCTTCTATGTCGGGGCCTACAAGTTTTAAGGAATTGCAACTGTGAAAGAGTTTGTGGCAGAGTTGAGGAGCTTTCATTTTGGAGAAAGGATTTTTCACAAGAATGATCGACAGGGAAAAATTGCACAACATTGCAAAGAACTCTCCACTCCCTGTGAGTATGCCAACTTTTATGATCCACAGAAGGAAGCATATAGGGGGATCAGTAATATGACTGAGCTTCAGATTTTCTAAATGGGAAAAGGAGGGTCCAGCTCGAGCTCTAATGTTGAAGGGAAAATAGGTTCACAAAGAGAAAACGATACCGTAGAGACTGCCAAGGCTTTCTCGAAAGAAGAAAAAAGGCTACTAGAACAAGCAAAGAAAATTGAAGAAGATAAACGCATAGAAGAAGAGAACTTGAAAATCCAAGCAGCTGAAGCTGAGGCAAGGAGGCAAGAAGAAGAAGAGAGAATTAGATTGGAAAGAATCACGAATGAAGAACAACATGATACATTAAGAAGGGAGCAGGAGGAAGAGGCACGAAACAAAGAGGAGGAAGAAAAGAAGTCCCAAGAGGATATTGATCCCAAAAGCCCAGACCTGCAAAATTTAGATATGGGTTCCCCCATAAGAGATTTCCCCATTGTCCCTTTTACACCCTACAAAGGCAGTACAGTTTCTAACTGGAAAAATTTCTCTTATAACAAGAAAAGGAAAACCATTGTCAAAGAGACAGGTTCCAAATTGAAAAGACCTTTTCTGCAAGACATCATCAGTACACACGAGACTACGATCATGTGGAACACAGAAGAGGTTGCCAAACTCCTGGCATCCATCTTTGTAGCCACGGTTACAACAACTGCAGACAATGTCAACATACTAGGGGATAAATTGAGTGAAGAAAAGGAGAAAGCACGTCAGCTGCAGGAAGCTTTAGTCAAAGAGCAGAACTATACAAATTTGATGATCGAGAGGAATGATGCTCTCACATCTCAGAAGGAAGAGTTAAATGAAAGTCTCCAACAACTGGAAGCTGACAGGAGGGCCCTGGCAATACAAGTAAGGATGTTAGAGAAAGAAAAGGGAGAGCTTGAAGGAAAAAATCTGAGGCTTGAACTAGAGAAGTTTGACAACATTCAAGAGATTGTCAACCTGAAAGAACACATTGAAAAGTTAGAAGAAGGCAATGAATTGTTAAAACAACAATTAAAGATTGCAAAGAACAAAATGGGAGACATTAGCCCTTTCCACGAGCAAGCCTATGTAATACTGAGAGAGACCTATAACATACAATAACTTCTATCAGAGGAAATATACAAGCTAAAAGCAATAATGGCCCAGGTTAAGGAAATCAATGTCGAAGTCACTTGGGTCAGGAAGAAGCACACACACATCAAAGGAGAGATTAAAAAACACATTGAATGGAGGGAAGGGAGGTCAGACTTCCCGACAAATCTCCCCCTTAAGTCTGTTGTTGAGTACAGGGCAGATATGCGCACCCTATATTATTCTAAGGATTGCGGTGTAAATTTGGCCACTGTGACCTTAGCTACTTATGAGCGGTGCAAGAATCTGTATTCCCAAATACGAGCCACACAGGAAAGTTTCCAGATAGCCATGCCTCAAAATTTAGAAGAATTCCCAGATAAAGCACAACGTTTATTTAAGCTAAGTGAAGAACTCAAGGCAGAAAATGAATATGTGCAGGAGCTAGATGTCTTGACTTCAGAAGACTTGCAACAGTTTTCAGCGAAGAAACTATTCATAAGCACTACCTAGAAGAAAGTCTCAAGGCCACAATGGTAGAAATAAATGTTTTAGTAGAAGAAGTTGCCAAGCAGAGAGTGTCCCTCAGATTTATGATTCCCCTGGTTGGAATAAATATAGTAAAAGAAACAAATCAGTGGGGAAATTATATTGCAGAAATAGATAGGGCATTGGCAGCCAGTCAAGTGCCCACATCAGAAAGTGGTCCAGGTGTTGCAGCAGTGATGGAAGAAGCCCCAATGGTCCCAGAAGCGCCTAAGTCTCCCAAAGCGCCAGTTCAAGGATATTTTACATTCTCCAACATGTCTCTTGGGTTGATATTTTATGCATATACCTTTGTAATATTAAAATGACTTGTGCTCTCATTTTTTGTAAAGTTATTTGAGATATTCCTATTTTTGTAATGTCAACACTACAAGACAAATTAGAGGAATAGAAACGGTTAGGGTATAGGTGGCAACTCTTGGCACATTTTGTAAAGCTATATAAAGCTGATGAGAGGAAGAGAGAAAGGAATTTTGGCAGGTGAAAGGTTTTTTGTCTTGTAAATGAACTATTTCTGCTACATGAATAAGAAAATTTGTTTTGGCCTATGGAAGCTGGCACAACATTTTGCTTGGAGTCTTGTTGGATAAATGCTGAACTATTCTTGTGAGATCTTTCCTGGCACTTATGAATTAATTCTTTGCTATGAATGGTTTCACTTTCTCTGCAAAATTTTTGTGTTAAATGGGTGATTGAATGGTTGTATTTATCTGGGCTATCTTGGATAATCTTTATTTCTACTGTAAACGCTCCTTCCAATTTAACAGCTATCTATGGAATTATTGGGCGTGTTTTCACTTTATTACCCATTCTTTAAATATGCTCCTTATAAGGATAAGATAATTTAGATTTAAATTAGAGTAGCACAGATTTGTTTACCACATGCATTTAATTTAGGGCACATGCATATCATAATAAATAAATAAAATACATAACCGTTGGATCGGGACGCAACCGGTAAAACAAACAAATCTTTAAAACTCACAGTAGTTGGAACCATTAACCGGACAGATTTCCCACACCAAACGGTGGGCGATGTAGTTGGGATCGCTTACTAGGGAGAATTCCTTGCTTATTGATGCAGCGATATTTGAGGCATCAACAAGACCTCAAGTCAATCTTGGAAAATACCCTAGCTTCCTTCATCTGATCAAACAAGTCATCAATCCTTGGCAAGGGATACTTGTTCTTAATTGTCACTTTATTGAGCTTCTTGTAATCAATACACAGCCTCAATGTTCCATCCTTCTTCTTAATGAATAACACAGGTGCACCCCAAGGTGATACACTCGGTTTGATATATTCTTTGTCCATTAGTTCTTATAGATGCATATTCAACTCTATCAGCTATGGTGTGCTCATTCTGTAAGGAGATTTGGAAATGGGTGTTTCCCCTGGAACAAGGTTAATGGAGAAATCAATATCTCTCTTGGGTTTAACTCATGGCACTTCATCAGGAAATACATCTTGGAACTCCTATAACAACTTAAAGTCTTCTAAATTTGGTCCCTTATCTTCTGATGAGTCTGATATGTGGACTGCATATAACTGGCAGCCCTTTCTATAAAACTTCCTCAACTGTAGAGCTGAAATATGCCTCACTGAAACTTGCTTTGGAATTCCTCTAACCATCCTTGGTTTTCCTTCCTCGTCAAGGAATTCAAGTACCTTCTCATAACAGTCAACCTTCAATCTATGTCTTTCCTACCATTCCATACCTATTAGGGCATCATAGGAGCCTAACAGTAGAACATTTAAATTTTCCTAGGTGGGGACTCCATTCAACTCAATGCAGCACTCCGACACTACTTCACTTACCTTTCTCTTGGTAGTTGTGGCTAATTGGACTAGCCAAGGCTTACCATGATTTATCTTACCAAGAGAACATCCTTTAACTATCTTAGGAGACACATAACTATGAGTAGATCTCTGTTCAATTAAAACAGAAATAGATTGCTTATCAATATTACCTTCAACTTCTACCACTGCTGATTGGTGTTCTGCTTGATGGTCATCCAGTGTTGCATAAATCATAGGTGTTACTATTGCCATATCTTCCACTCTAGTTTCCTCTTCTAGGTTCTGCAAGCTCTTGCGGTTGTCTCTCTTAGTAGGACAATATCTAAGCATGTGGTGTTGATGTATATGTAACTTCAAATGTATTTCATATATGTATATTGTATCCCTATAGAGAGGTTATTATTCCTTTGTACGGAAGTGTCGTCATTTGTATTTACAAGTGTCGCAAGTGTCGTAACTTATACTTGATGGGTTATTAGACCACCTTGATGGGGTTGGCCATATATGAGGCTTGTGGGTTAAAGGGTTATTAGACCACCCTAGTGGGGTCGGCTCGGTTAGTATTATGTTAAGTGGTTAAGTTGGGGCCGACCTAGTTAGAGTTAAAAGGCAAGTCAAGTTATGTATAAATAGAGTGAGGGTGTCACTCTATTTGATCATTCACTTACTCATCTATCTCTCTCATTGAGTGATGCGCACTAGTGGAGGAGGAGAAGCTACTAAGGAGACTATCTCTTGTACTTGGGTTTTGTATCATTGCTCTATCTATCTCTGAGGAAGTTATTGGGGTTTTTCACCTTCTTGGTTTTCCCCAAGGAAACTCTATGTCTATTGTCTCTTGTGATTGTCTCTTATGATTGATATGTTGTGCTTGTTATTCTCTCAGATGAGATCCTAGATCATTTTGAATTAATGCTCAAAATCTAACATGGTATTAGAGCTAACATGAGAAGAAGACACTATGCAGTTGCGGAAGCTAGGGCTTCTTTTTTTTGGGTTTCTCTCCACAGATATTGAAAGGCAGGAGGCTAGATTGACTCTCCTCAGCAAGGCGCATCTTTCTGTCGAAACATAATTCAATTTTGAGCACTTTTAGTTTATGACCTAAAAATTAGGGTTTCTGCAAAAATTGGAATTTTTGAATTCCGAGACCACGGCTGGAAGATCCTCAGAAAAATCGAAGTTTAGAGCTTTGGATCAAACTTTTTGGTTGCGTAAAACTCTGGGAAAATCAAACCCTAGTTTGGGGTCCTATCTAGTGAATCTGAAAATTAGGGTTTCTGCAAAAGTTGAAATTTCTGAAATATGAGACTACAGCTGGAAGCTCCTCAGCAAAATCGAAGTTTAGAGCTTTGGATCAAACTTTTTGGTTGGGTAAAACTCTGGGAAAATCAAACCCTAGTTTGGGGTCCTCTCTAGTCAATCCAGAAATTAGGGTTTCTGCAAAAGTTGGAATTTCTGAAATCTAAGACCACAGCTGGAAGCTCCTCAGAAAAATCAAAGTTTAGAGCTTTGGATCGAACTTTTTGGTTGGGTAAAACTCCGGGAAAATCAAACCCTAGTTTGGGGTCCTGTCTAGTCAATCCAGAAATTAGGGTTTCTGCAAAAGTTGGAATTTCTGAAATCTGAGACCACAGCTAGAAGCTCCTTGGAAAAATCAAATTTTAGAGCTTTGGATCGAACTTTTTGGCTGGGTGAAGCTCCCGGAAACTCAAGCCCTAATTTAGGGTCCTGCCCAGTGAATTCAGAAGTTTCAAAAGCAATTTTGAGGGGTGAAACTTTTCAGTTTTAAAATTCTGAGTATACCACCTTGATCAGCTCAGCAAGGCACATCTTTCTATCCTTTTAGAAGTTTGAAATTCAAATTTTGAATTTTTAGGGTTTCTCTAACAAACCCTAATCCAGCTCCAAATCTAGTTTTCAGCAAATCAAGTGGCAAGACCTAAATATTTTCTATTTCCATTTGAAGTACTCTTTAAAGGTGTCTCACCACACCCAGCTTGAGGATAAGCTTGAAGGGGCTGATAACTTCTGAGCATGGAAGTATAGGATTGGGTCAATCCTAAAAGAGAATGAGTTGGACACTTACATAAGTGAAGAGGTTCCAGTCCCAGAGGGAGAAGAGGCTAAGGCCTTACACAAGAAGAACTTGGTCAAGGCTAAGAGAATCATTGCTGATTCTATAAAGGACCATCTCATACACCATGTGTCTTATCTAAAGACACCTATGGAGATGTTTGACTCATTGACCTAGTTGTTTGAAGGAAAGAACATAAATCAAAAGGTGACTCTGCGGAACCAGTTGAAAGGGGTAAAGCTTCAGAATGGAGAGGCCATTCAATCCTACTTTTCTAAGGTCTCTCAAATCAAGGAACAACTTGAAGTTGTGGATGAAGTAGTGGAGAAATTGAAATGACCATATTGAATGGCCTACCTAGGTCATGAGACTCCTTCATCCAAGGAATCTGTGCAAGAAGGAAATTGATCTCCTTCGGTAGACTGTGGGAGGAATGTTCTCAAGAAGAATCTAGGCTTGTGGCCCGAGAAGAAAAGATGGGGATGAAGATCAGGCTCCCACAACACATACCAAGAAGAGTAAGAGAGAGCCATCTCATAACAAGAGATATTCACACCACCATCATCATAGAGATAAGAAATATCTGAGATGCTTCACATGTAATGAGAAGGGACACTTTTCCTCAGATTGTCCTACGAACAAAAGAACAACAACAACAACAATCTTCCAGGTATGACTTACAGGTATGTTTTGAAATCTGTTAAGTTCATTGAGGTTAGTACAATTATGATTGTTTGATAATGAATGCATGTGGACAATAGAATACATTCATTGATTAGTTTTACGACACTTATGATTGTACTAATTCACTTGTGGTGTTGTATGAGGATGATGTTGTCTGCTAACAAGATATAGGTACATCAAGAAAAGACAAATCAAGTTCTATGACCATGATGACATGAAGAAAAAGACTCATCCATATTCTTTTACCACATAGAAGATCTGCTTGCGAGGTATGTATATTTTTGGTTCTACAACAGTTAACTTATGACTTATGCAGGTCATTGAAGAGAACACGAAAACATTGCTAGACATAACTAGCAAATATGATAACCAGGTATGCTTTTCCTATATCTTAGAATCCTACCTTGTGTTAGGATCTTATACCTTTGTATGATTGATAATGATTACTCATGAAGTTAGAATCAAGGGTTTATGCATATTATGTCTCTTACCTTGATTGATGATATGACTAACCAGAAGAGTCATATGGTCAAATAAGAATATGCATGAGTAAAAGAAGTCTTCCCTAAAACCTTGAATAATAATAGATTACCTGTGTGTGTGAATTGATCATGACCATAGATGTTAAGAGTATTTAGGATCATAATGTTTTGATAGTATTGAGATTATACTAATATATGTATGGTTATGTATGAGATCTTGAGGATGACACAATGATGACACTAGTGCACACTTAAGCATGCATAGTGGTCCAGGATGGATATAAGTTCAAGGACAGATAATCAAGGAAGCAAAGATCAAGAGGGAGCACACTCTAGTAGTTCCCACAAGGAAGAAAAGATTGAGAGGGAGTCCACCCTACAACTAAACAAAGATAAGTATTTGAATTATCATTTCTTATCACTTAAATGATGTTGTTCATTCATGTACATACTTATGTTCCTAAATTTAGGTTGTGTATTATGCATATTAGAATAATTGCATTAATGAACAGTATACTACTAATATGCATGTAATGGGTAAGTGACCTATGGCAATGTACAACATTCCATTGCTACTTATCTAGAATGAAACCTCTTTGCTGACATGTTGGGAGTAGTGCAAACTCTTAACAATGTTCTGGTAGAGATGGAATGCATCTAGAAAGTTACAGGATATGGATGAATGTTGTATTGAAGCATTGGCTAAGATAATTGCATGACTGTATGAAATATATATTTTTATGCGTAAGATTTTGTTCTGAAAACTATGAGAAGGTTGTAATCATGCAATTGAATTTGACCTGTAGGAAAGATCGTGTACAATCACCTACAAAATAAGGACTACAACATTTGTTCTAGCAACAAAGATATCTATTGAAGATATTGAAGTTCCCAGGATACAAGATGAAGTAATGGAGGAATGCCATCATCAAGGCGTACCAGTTGATCATGAAGAATGATGTTTGGGATGTGGTCCCAAGAGCAGAGGGGAAGTCTGTTGTGACTTCCAAGTGGATCTATAAGATCAAGCATACTACAGATGGTAGCATAGAGAAATATAAATCAAGGTTTGTAGCTCGTGGCTTCTCCCAGAAAGAAGGGATTGATTATGAAGAGACCTTTGCACCTGTGGCCAAGTACACTTCCGTTAGATCAGTACGTGCTCTGGCTGCAGTGATGAAATGGAAGGTACACCAGATGGATGTCAAGACAGCTTTCCTGAATGGTGTAGTTGAAGAGGAAGTGTATGTGGAGCAACCACTTGGGTTTGAGACACATGAAAGAGGGACTCATGTGTCCAAATTGAAGAAAGCCCTGTATGGTTTGAAACAAGCACCCATGACCTGGTACAACAAGATAGATGGCTTCCTATCCAATTTGGGATTTACTAAGAGTAAAGCGAACTCCAACCTTTACTACAAGGTTGAGTAAGGAAATCCAGTGATACTACTTATGTATGTGGATGACCTATTTGTGACAGGTCAATATAGATTGATTGCCAACACGAAGAGGAAGCTTGCTGCTGAGTTCGAGATGAAGGACTTGGGGATGATGCACTACTTTCTAGGCATGGAGTTGTGGCAGATGGAATCTTCCTTGGACAAGGGAAGTATGCAGTAGAGATCCTGAAGAGGTTTGGGATGATGGACTGCAAGGCCATGGCCACACCTATGGCATCGAACCTGAAGCTTCTATGTGATGCTTCATCTGAGCCAGTTGATGTCATGGGGTATCATCAGATGATTGGGTCCTTGATGTACTTGATGAATACGAGACTAGACATCTGCTTTGCGGTGAACACCTTAAGTCAGTATCTGACATATCTGAGACATGTTCACCTGATAGATGCAAAGCATATTCTGAGGTACCTGAAGGGTATAGTTGACTATGGGCTCAAGTATGATGCGAATCAGAAGTTTAACCTGGAGGGTTATGTTGATTCAGATTGGGCAGGTAGTGCCATTGATCGGAAGAGCACTTTGGGGTGTTGCTTCAGTATGGGATCCGGTATGATCTCTTGGTTTAGCAGGAAGTAGTCCTATGTGGCACTGAGTATAGCCGAAGCAGAGTATGTTGCAGCTTGTTCAGCTAGTTGTGAGGTAGTATGGATTAGGAAGCTACTGTCTGATTTGTTTTATCTCCCTTTGGATGCTACCTGAATCTTCTGTGACAACCAGAGTTGTGTGAAGTTGTCACAGAACCCAATGTTCCATGAAAAGTTGAAGCACATTGAGATCAAGTTCCACTATATCAGGGATATGGTGCAGAGAGGAGCAGTGAAGCTTTTGTATTTTGTGACGGACGAGCAGATAGCCGATGTGTTGACCAAGCCACTCGCCAGAGTGAAGTTTGAGTACTTCAGAGAGAGGCTTGGTGTACTTCAGATCGAGATTCCTTCCAAGGGGAAGTGATGAGTCCGGAGACACAGATGCACATGAGCCATTCTCACATGGTGGTAGGTCTGTCCTCCCATGGTGCAGATATAAGGGCTGGGGCCATTCCAACATGGTTGAAGTGTGCCTTCCCATGGTCGTTGATGTAAGAGCTGTGCCATTCGAGCATGGTTGAATTGTGTCTTCCCATGGCTGTGATATAAGTGCTTTTCCATTCGAGAATGGTTGAAGTGTGTCTTCCCATGGCTGCGATATAAGTGTTGTGCCATTCCTAGCATGGTTGAAGTGTGTCTTCCTATGGGTATGTATATAAGTGTGATGCCATTCTCGCATGGTTGAAGTGTGTCTTCCCATGGCATAGATATAAGTGCTGAGCTTTCACGGATGGTTGAAGTGTGTCTTCCCATGCTGGTGAATGTAAGTGTTGTGTGATGTGCATCTGGGTTGTGCTCCGTGGACAATCATGGTGATTTGAAGATGATGAGGTGATAGTATGGTACACAGGTTTTGCAGAGGCATATAATTGGTCCTGATATGCTCTTGCAGGTTTTGCAGAGGCAGTGTAATCAGTCCTGAGGTGTACCTACTTGATGGCTTTCTCGCATAGATGATGAAAACCTTCATGGAGGCTAGCCCTACAACCAACATGAAAAAGGGCTAGCTCTGTAGAACTTCCTATGACAAGTAGATTGGAGATTGATTGAGATAGCAACAGTGACGATGATGATGATCTGATGATCCAGAGAAGAAGAATTGTGCTAGAAGACTTGTGTCAAGAAATACCTTCCTAGTTAAGAGGTATTGTTGATGTATATGTAACTTCAGAATGTATTTCATATATGTATATTGTATCCCTACAGAGAGGTTATTATTCCTTTGTACGGAAGTGTCATCATTTGTATTTACAAGTGTCGCAAGTGTCATAACTTATACTTGATGGGTTATAGACCACCTTGATGGGGTCGGCCCTGTATGAGTCTTGTGGGTTAAAGGGTTATTAGACCACCCTAGTGGGGTCGGCCCAGTTAGTATTATGTTAAGTGGTTAAGTTGGGGCTGGCCTACTTAGAGTTAAAAGGCAAGTCAAGTTGTGTATAAATAGAGTGAGGGTGTCACTCTATTTGATCATTCACTTACTCATATATCTCTCTCATTGAGTGATGTGCACTAGTGGAGGAGGACAAGATGCTAAGGAGACTATATCTTGTACTTGGATTTTGTATCATTGCTCTATCTATCTCTGAGGAATTTATTGGGGTTTTTCACCTTCTTGGTTTTCCCCAAGGAAACTCTGTGTCTATTGTCTCTTGTGATTGTCTCTTATGATTGATATGATGTGCTTGTTATTCTCTCAAATGAGATCCTAGATTATTTTGAATTAATGCTCAAAATCTAACATGTGGTTTACTCCACATCCCCAACACTGAAGTGGTCCTTTTGATGCTTTGGCTACTACTACTGCTGGCTCTTGCTTGTTGTCCTTATGGAAAGGTTCTAGGATGATTTCTGAATTGTGGTTCGAATCCACTTTTCCTTGGTTCAAAATTTCCCTTGGGCTTTCCTTTCCATGCTGGTTGCACCTATGGATTTACTTTACTCTACTCATAACAATTCTCTTCCATCCCAATGGATTCATCCAAGCTTGGTGGATTTACAAATTCTATTCTATCTCTGTAGTTCTGTGGTAGACTACCAAAGAAAGATTGGATCTTCACCCTTTCATCCTTGATGTAGTCTACATACCTCAGCGGCTCCAGAAACGTATGAACATGCTCTTCCATGGTATTCTTCCCCAATCCGAGTTTATTGAACTACTTTCTCTTACTATCATAATAGCTAGCTGATAGGTATTTCTCCTTGAAATATCTTTGGAATCTTTCCTAGTTGATCCTTCTTTCACTGGTTCACTTCACTTGCATGAGATGATCCCACTAAATGGAAGCTCTTCCATTCATATTGTAAATGGAAACTCTGGCCTTTTCATTCTTTGAATAACCATGCATTTTGAAATACTTCTTCATTCCAAGAAGCCATGCCTCTGCTTCTTGACCTGTTTTACTTCCTCCCTCAAAAGTGGGAGGTCCTTCCTTCCTAAAATCTCCTTGTGGAACTCCTCTATACTTTATTCTTCCTTCAAACCTTTTGGAAGTGTGCCTTGGGCTTCTTTGGAAATCCATAGAGTCATCTAACCTGCTGGAAAGTGATCTGGAGGAGAGTGTTTTGTGACTTATTCTCACATAACCCCTTCTAGGGATTGGATTCCTCTTCCTGGAACGCCCTCTAGAATGACCACTTGAATTTTTCTCTTCTCTACCCATATTGCTTGGGTTGGACCTAAGGTTTACCATTTGGTGCATGTCTATGAGGCTCTGCGATATGGTAGCATTGAGATGATGTTGCTCTTCTTGAGCCTTCATCAGCCTCTCATTGAAACTAACCATTGTTTCAACCAAGTTCTGGGGAGTTAGTTGCTCCCTTCTTCCATTAGATTCGGTTTTGACATGCTCTTCTTGCACGTTTCCTCCCAGTACATATTCTTTAGAATCATAAGGGTCCTGTGCGTTATTAATGCTTACCATTTCCTGCTTTTTCCTGTACACTGCCCTGCTGCACGATTCAACAGTCAATGTACATGATAGAACGGTTATTAGACAACATAAGAGTGCATAAAACTCAAAACATCTATGCAGTCTTGAATCAACCAGTTAGTAAGAAATTTTAGGTTAAAACAATGCCACAACACTTCTCTATTTGCGAATCCATTCACGTTTTGGCCCAAACAGCTCTCAATGTTGCAACTGAACCTCTGATACCACTTTGTCACGTCCCCACACCTATAAATGACCTTCTAAGGCATGAGAGACATTCTGATTCTTCTATTTTCTTCCAAACCTTCAAATTTCACACACAACCGCAATAGGATCGGATCCCTAATCTACCATTGCGACCCATAATCTACAATCTGCAATCCGCATTCTGCATTCTGCAATACGCAATCCACAATTGCGATATGCAATCCACGTTCCCCAATCCACAATCTGCAATCTGCGTTCCACATTCTGCAATCCACAATTGCCATCCGCAATCTGCATTGCGGATGTGAGAATGCGGAAACCTCTATTCCATCGTCCGAGTGAGCTTTCCCTTTCGCAATCCACAATCCGCATTTGCGGATGTGGGAATGCGGAATTTCCCCATTGGGAAACTTACTTTCTGCAATCTGCAATCCGCATTGCAGATGCGGTAATGCGGAACCACGCCCCTACAACAATGACTTTCAAAAGAAAATTTAGAGTGGCATAAATTCCTCCTCCAAGGTCCAAATGGAACAAGGTTGGTACCATTGTAAATCTCTTGGAGATATCTATCCAATGGCGCAACCTCCACTCCAAATAGATGTCTCTAACCTTGTAGTTTTTCCAACTGCAAATTTGTGCATAAATTCACTTTAAGTGAATTTAACCTTCTTCCTACCATGACTTTCCCCTTCACCTGACCCACATAGAGGTTTTGAGACCCATTAGGGTATCCCCTTCCTTACCCAAGATCAGGTGCATTCATACAACTCTTTCATAGTTTAATTAATACATCACAACATGTGAGGAGCATGAAGTTAGATCTAACCATTACATCTACCACATGCAAGACTTATAATGCATTAAACTCGTACAATGGAATGATGTATATAACATGAAATCATCCTTCTACTCAGAATTACACATAGTATACTTATCAATCAAATTCATATAAACATACATTCGATAACTTGAACATAAGAAACCATATCATATCAATGGAACTTCGTCATTTAGCATAACAAAGAAGTACTTATCTTTAATTTCTGAAGCTTCCAATCAACTGGCTAAGTGAGAGAAACGCTCCACCCAAACTTAGATCTCTGTCCATCCTATACTCTTTCAGCTGAGAGATCACTCCTGATATGGGCTGTGTATCCACTAAGGAGGGTTATGAGGTTCTCTCACAGTCAAGGTTCCATCCTAATGCTAATCCAATCTGTAGTTGGGTTTATCAAGCATTCCACGGTATCTAGCCATGCTAAGCCAACCTACTGTGGGTTTGTCAAGCATGTAAGGATATACTGGTCATGCTAAGCCAACCTCCAGTTGGGTTTATCAAGAATACCAGACAACACAATCATGCTAAGCCATCCCGCAGTTGGGTTTATCAAGCATTCCAGGCAAACTGGTCATGCTAATCCAACCTGTAGTGGGTTTATCAAGCATATAAGGACAACACAAAGGGTATTGCTAAGACAATGGGCTCAACCATAGAGATACAGGAATCTCAACACTCAGTATACATGGCACCCACATTACCTACATCACCCAACACAAGGAAGACCATCTTCTCTGCTGCACAGTCCCTCAAGGCCTCTTCCCTTCCAGTGCTATTCAGGGTGGGCATAGAAAGGTCCAGTTTCTAGTTCTATGAGATTACAACCTTCACTAGGTTTATCAAGCAACCCAAATCTAAATTGACCTTCTACCACAGTTAACCAAGTTGGTTCTTCTCAGAGTAGCGGACTGATCTTTGTCCCGCAGTCTAAATCTATGCAACCCAATCCCATGTTCTCACGGCTTCCCTAGGCTCTTTAAGATATGTAACTCATCTCAGGGTTCTTTCATGGGTATCTCTAGTAGAATACATTCACACACGTAGTTTCTATGGGAATGGATTGTACGATATTCCACTCACACAGGAAATCGCGACTATCATTCCTCTTCCTTCCAAGGCTGGGCTCTACAGATTTGTGAATTACCTCTCTTTTTTACCATGAATACATGAATTCATGAATGAATCCCTCCCCCCACCATGGGTATTCAAAATAGTTTCTGTGAGCCCCCAGGTGCTTGAGTGTCTTCAAGGACAAGTAATTAGAGCCATGCCCTGCCATACAAAATCGTAGGCATGCTCCATACTCCACGGCTTCAGTAACGAGGTTTCCAACCACCCTCTGCAACCGAATTAATTTCAGCAGGGGAGTCAAAATGGTTCACAGTTGGACATGTGGCAACATGGGTACCAATATCATAACCCCCTCACCTCTCCCTAGTGGATACGCATGGCCCCTTCTCATTGGTTTCCTCCGTATCTAGCTTCTTGGGTATTTTATTGCATTGATTAATAATTACATCATTTACATTTCTTCATGGCTTAACAAGCCATGAATAATCAAACTATCAAATACTTGCCTCTGCAATAAACTTAAACATCCACTGGTGGGGCATTGGCCTTGAGCTCCAAACTAGGGTAAGCACACATTGCATATACAAAATATTTACATTGAAGCCAATAAACACTAAGGAAAAATAGGGGTATTACAATAGCATGTGAGGGATTATGTTCTGGATGTATACAATGATACTTGAAGCCTCATACCATAGAGACAAAGGTAGATCCTGGTCACATAGCATGGATTTGGCAGCTTCACATATTGTCTTGCTTTTCCTTTCTGCAACCCCATTACATTGAGGTTTGTAAGGCACAGTTAGCCCCTCTTAATCCATGATTCTCAGTAAAGATCATCAAATTGATGAGATTCAAACTCTCCCCCATTATTTGAACTCAAGGTATGGATGTTCCTTCCCGTCTGATTTTTAATCTATGCCTTGATTTCTTGGAAGTTAACAAATGTTTCATTCTTAGTCTTTCAGAAATAGATCCAAGATTTGAAGGAACAATCATCTATGATAATTACATAATATAAATAACCACTCATAGAAGGTGTAGTCATAGATCCACATATATCTAAATGAATTAAATCAAATATCCTTTTATATATTCTACTACTATTAGGCAAAATTTTCTTGGCATTCTTGCCAAGAGCACAACCTCTACAAACACCTTCATGCTCATAAAAAAAACTTAGGCATACATGTCACCATATTTTGTAGACTAGGAAGAGCTTTGTAATGAAGTTGTCCAAACCTTCGATTCCATAAATCACAAGGATTGATATCATGGGCCAATGCATGAATGGAATGCCCTAATTCCTTATATAGGATTCCCTCTTGGACTCCAATCACCATAACTGAACTCATCTCTCCATCCTTTGTCCATAAGAGGGCCTTTCTATCCATGAATATTACTTTGTAATATTTGCTTCTAAAACTACAATAGAGAGGATATTCTTCAGTTTAGGCCATGAACATATAATGTCTCATCGATATGCAAGATAGTCCCTGAGTCAAGCTAAAAGGATGTTGAACTGATTCCTTTAATTTCATAGGTGGCATCATCTCCAAGTTCCACCTGAGCATAAAAATTACTTTTTCTAAAGTCCGTAAGATCTACTTGAAATCTTGTCATATGTTTGGAAGCTCCAGTGTCCACCAACTAAGACTCAACACTATTGGTGATAGAATATGAGAGAGATGAAACAAGATAGTACTCTTTCCTTAGTTCTTGATTATTGGAAGATCCGCTGATTTTATTTTTCTTAGGTTCTTCTTCTTCTATAGCAACAGATGCATGAAATTTCCCCTTGAAATTTCTCTTTTGCTTGTTACAATATCTGGCATAATGCCCCATCTTTTGACAATTGAAACATATCATCTTTGACAAATCAATATGCTTACCTTGGGATTTTTGTCCTTGTTCTTTTGATGAAATAACTTATTTCCTTTTCCTTGTCTTGGAAGAAAGAGCAAGATTCCCTTCATTAAAGCCCCCATTTCTACTTTGCTTTCTTCCTTCCTCTTGCAAGAAATCATACCATAGTCTTTCAAAATATGGATGGACTTCACAAACATTTACAAGAGATAGGAATGTTTCTCATGAACTTCGAATACCATCAACCGCAGTTTTGACAAGATCATCCTCATCTACTATAACACCAATAGCCAAGAGTTGATCCCTTACCTGAGATATCTTTGTGAATAATGAAGCCACACCTTCATCCTCTTCCAACTTCAAAGTACGAAGCTTATTCTTCAGGATCCTCTTATGCCTGGGAGATTTCATTTCATAAAAATTTGTCAAGGTATCAAAGCATTCTTTGGCAGCATTTAATGGAGTTATGACAAACATCAAATTGTCCTTAATTGAATCATAGATAATTCTTCTTGCCTTGGCTTGCTTCCTCTTGAATGCTTCTCTTCCTCCATTTGTTGTAGGTTCTTCTACAACATTGGTGAATAAGTCATATAGATAATTTTACTCTAGGGAATCCAAGACCTTATCCTTCCATGAGTTGAAGTTGGAGGTTCATTTAAGTTTGTATTCTGATCTGAAAGAAATTGAATCCATTTTCTACTCAAAAAAGTATGCTAAATCAAATCTGCAAGGTTCTTAACTTAGGTCTGCAAAATTCTTAGATTTGCACCAACATCCATGTAGGAAACAACAACCTACTCAAAATTGTGCTCTTCACATCCTCAGCTCTAATACCATGTTAAATTTATTGCGTGTCTGATATAATTACTTTTGTAGGCTTGATTTTATGTAACAGAATAATAGAAATTGACTTCTTTTAACCCTTTTAGAAGAATTAAATCAATATCATATGAATTTGAGATTTTAAACCAACAATAGATAACCAATAGTAAAGGAAACAACCATCAACAAGAAAACTAGAGATTTACCCTGGGGAAACCATTTCAGGAATACAACCCCAACACAGAGAAAATATTCCTTTATATGAGATGACTAAGATACATGAGCATATTATGATGAGCATAATTTTACATCATAAGTAGATTTTCCTCTAGGGCATACATACCAAGAAGAAGGATTGACCTGCTAAGGTAATCCCTTGGTTTGAATATCAAAATTTTTACTAGCCCACAAATATGCCATGTAAACTTTTAACAATCGACTACTATGTTGAAGGAGAGCATTCAAAATAATGACGCCATCCCTACTGATGATGATGCAGGACCTAGACTTGTTGTAAATGATGACATCAACCTATAATAAAGAGTCTGGACCTTAACACTGAAAGGGAAGAGACTGTTGAATACTGAACAGAGGTGTCGTGCCCTTAGGGGCCCAAATTATTCCCACCAAATCCTCTGATCTCTCTAGAGGAGTTGTGTTAGGGCCACAACCATACACGTGGGGCCTCTAGGGCCTGAATATAAGCTGTGACCACCTGCTAGAGAAGGCGCTAGCCCCATAAAGTAATATGGTATCCCTTATGATCATGATACTAGCCCTCTAGGTTCTAATCCACAGAGTTGAGAGTTTATTTGGATGAATTAAACCCTCAAAAATGGCAACACTAAGATGAAGAAGACAAGAAGCAACTCATATACCCCACATGAGTTTTAGGACAAAGACAATGATGATAGAATGATTATTTTCATTTGAGAGAGAGCCCCTTATTTGTATTTAATCAATGAGCAATACAATGGGAAAATACCATAAGTTAATGAAACCACTAACCCAAAATACCACTTTATTATTTTTTTAATTTAATAACTAAAAAATAACTTAAAACACTTTAGTTAGGGCCCTTGTAATTTCATGTTGGGATTTTAACACTTCATTACGGCTATTAACCAAATCTTCTTAGGAAAGTAATATTTTAGGCAATGTCTTAGCCCTTCTCTTGGTCTCCATGGTCTACACGTGCCAACTCAAAGTACATCATCATATACAAGGAAGATTTTATCTGGATGTCTTGTTCTCCCCACTAACACCAAAGTCATATGCTAGTTACTCCAACAAGGTTTGGCCAGTCCCTTGAGGAGGTCCCATATCCCAATGACCAAGGAGAGGAGTACAACACACATCATTTTCCTTGACCTAGTCTAGGGCTTCTTGTGGTTTCCTAGTAACTAACACCTAGTAACTGACCAGGTGCCTCAGGCCCAGGCTGAACCAAGTTGACCAAATTCAACATCCTTGTATAGACCAAGTGCCTCTATCCAAGATTGAATCATCTTCCTGGTAACTAACTAGGTGCCTCCATTCTCCCAGATAATGGCTCTCGATGCTGCTCAAAAATCAACATTTAGAACTGTCCTATTTCCTTATTATTACAATGAGTTATTGTCTTTCTAATGTTTTTTTCGCTTTGATCACAATATGAATAGATTAACTTAGCATCTAGTTGTTTTCCAATACTAATTATGATAAGAACTAACACCTATTGCATGTATCAATTTTGATTTATATGATTAGTTTCAATTTGGGTCATATTTGACTTAGACAAACCTCAATTTGACTTGGTCAGTGGATCAAACCTGCAGCGGGTCCCCACTACAGGTTATCAAGTATATATCATATTAGTGCCTTTAGAGGCTATTTGGAGCACTCCATGCATCATATTGTTAAAGAATGCCTCAATTCATTATTTTTATAAAGTCAACGGAAAATAATTAAGCCATTTTTTAATTAAAATTTGGAGATTTGTTCGTAGTGGTTGTGATAGATTGGTGGGAGGGGTATGAGTAGGAGATACTAGTGTTTTTAATATTTTTTAATCCATCCATGCAGTCTGATCATCATTTGGGAAAAGAAAGCGTCAGTTATGGGAAGATTGAGTATTTATAAATATTTCTAGCTTAAAAGTTAATTAATTGAAAGTGTCCAAGGTATGAGATGTGTGGCATGGGACTAATGAATGGAAATATGTGACTTGGGTTATGTTGGTATGCGCCATGGAGACTATTGGACATATTTCATGGAATATTTTCATGTTATTACCCTACATGATTCATTTTCTCCCACGGGAGCATCTTTCTCTTGTGGTGACTTGTGTATTAAAGAAAATGCTAATGTAAAGTTGTAAAATTATTCCCTAGGGGTGAATTGAGACCCCTAGGATTCCATTTGATGTATTATTGTTAAATATCATGATGTGTATATTGGGTGTATGAAGCAATTCTCCCCCCTCACTAGATTAGACTTATTCTAGCTTGGTCTATGTATTAATGAGACATTAAATCTCCACCATTGATATTTTTTTATCTTTTAATCTTATTCATCCATTGAAAAGTCGATTAGGGATTTGGATCCTCTCTTAGTTATAAAAGAGAGTGAGCCCCTCATTTGTATACGACATTTGGATTTGGAAGAATAATATTGAATTGTTTTTATTGCATATCTCTTGTGTCTTGGAGAATCATGGATCGGTATTTGTCTTTATAATATTATTTTTTTCACTAGATCTATATTTCTTCTCTAAAAAATTGAATATTTTTGTCATGATATTTAAAACTTGTAGGGAAAAGGGAGGGCGACTTCACTTTGGATGATTTTTTCTCTTACAAGGGGTTTCTCTTTAAATCACATTTTCTTTTCCCATCAATTTGTTAACTAGATTTCTCTTGTTTCTCTACTTTTCATTTTCACTTTGTAAATCACAAGTTAAATTTTTAGCTATTGTGAAAATTTTCTAATCATTTGCATGTGGAATTTGTAGTTGAAAATTCACTAGGGTTGTGAAGTATGATTTGGCTTGAGGAGAGATCAAACTCCATTTGGGACTATTGAAGAAGGGGACAAACTGATCCACCTGATCTAGATGTGGGTATGTTCATGAAAATGACTTGATAAACTCTCATCGAAATGTCAACTAAAATAAAATAAAAAATCAAACTTTTTAATTTTTTACAAATCAGATTTCATAGTGGAGGAGGCCAAGTCCTCTTGGAGAATTTTTTTTTCTAGTATGGGCATCATTTTCATCATGAAAAAGATGAAATGATTTTATCCTTTTGAATCAAATCACACTTAGGTTTTGAGAGGTCAGTTTGGCTCTAGTTTTCGTCTTTGGCTATGAGATAGTCACCATTTATCCCAACGATTTAGATTTGGGTCCATTTTTCACCATTAAAATCTAATTATATCCCAAAGTAAAACTTTATTTAGGGTTTTTGGAGCTTTTCATTTACATTTCAGGTCTCCACTACTTTTCTTAAACCCAAATGACTTAGTGTGGACATAATTTATTCATTGAAAGGCATCAATCTCTTGCAAAATGAATTTGCACTAGGGTGTTGGAGGTCTTTTTTGCTTTGGAGTTTTCATTAGCTGTCTTCAGGAGTCTTTATTCATCACCTCTAAAACCTTAAGGACTTGGTTTTGATCCCTTTTAACTATAAAACAAATTAATTTCTTAAAAAAAATCAAAGTCGTCCCAGGGTCTTGGAGTCCGATTTCATCTTGGATCACTTCGATTTATCTATGGGACATCTCCATCTACCTTAGAGAATCCAGACAATTCACCTTTGATTCCATTTTACCACTCAAAGCACTAGTCTCCTAACATAGCTAAATAACCCTTAGGGTTTGGATTTATTTTTAGCAAGGAATGATTGATGTCTTACCTCTATGCTTCAACTAAGTGATATGTTATGTACAGCAGGTTGATCTTGGTTAGGGTTTGCTTCATTTTACTATCCATATCACTCCCTTGGTAGTTTTCACACATCATTCTCCGATATGAAGGGAAATGATTTGGAATCTCTTTTCCCTAGCCTTGTTCGCCCTAGATCCTCCAAGCCAATTCAAATTTTGAGCCTATTTTACTTGTTGAATTGAATATTGATCATGTGCTAAATCCTAGCTAATCCATTAAATCCAAGATTGATACATTTCAGGGATCTAGGAAGCATTCTTGGGATATCTTTTTCATTTGATCGCATATCTTTCATTGGTATCTTGTATCATAAAAAGGGGGTTTGGTCCTTCAACCAAACTTGGGTCACCTCCCATAGCTAGTCTAGTTAACCTTAGGTGGTCTAGGAGGCTTAAACAAAGGAGAAATATGTCTGGACTGAAAACCAAAGCATATCTTCCAGGAATTCTAGAATTCTCGAGTGTCACAGCTTTAGCAACCATCATTCACTACCATCCTTAATAGGATCAATTGTTTAGTTTTCTACAAGAATTGTGATAACATTTTTGGCGTCGTTGCCATGGAGGCAAAGACTGCCTTGGGTAAATTAATCTCTATCTCCTTTCTATTTAATGACATATCCTTTGGTGAATATTAAATTTTTTTCACTTGGCGAATCCACAACATGACTCCATTGGTGAAACCATATAGAGACTCAAATGGAGAATTTTAAAGTTAAAAATCACAATGAATTCAGACGTATTATTCGCCTTTCACAATATTTGAAAGAATTAACCAAATAGGTAATCGAGCTCAAAAAGAAAAAAGAGGAAAAATATGAGTGGGATTCATAATACCATTATGAGGAACTTTGAGTATGATTATGGGTGTGAACATGAATGCCAATACTATTATGATATTCATCATTTATCCCATACATCTAGTGTCAAACCACTTGAAGTAGTTGTCCATGCCTTCTCAAGCAAGCCGGTAAGTAAGCATCAAACCTAGCATAGGATTTGTTTCCAAAATAGTGGATCGAATGATCCTCTTGATCTAATTGAATATCTAAATCAAGTCCCAAATAAAGCATATAGAATATCTATAAAACGAGCCAAACACCATTTGTATGATTTTTCTCAAATACACGAGGCATGCCATCCTATGCTTAATAAATATAACAAAATATTGCTCGTTTTAATAGAGGAAATTCCATTCCAATCAAGGAGAATTTGGTTGTGTTTTGGTATTGTAGCTAGTGTTTTCACACCAGCTCATGCTAAAGATCACCTACTAAGGATTATGGAACCATTAGTAGCAGTTCATATGCATGGATAAAAAATAGATAATATGATATGTGTGAGTGTAAATAACAATGGAAATAAATCTAATTATTTACTGCAGTAAAAAATAACAAATAGATCGGAACCCATAAAGTATATTTTGTATTATGTTGCAAACACAGGTTTACAATAAGGGTTACCTCGGAATATTAGGTGATGGGGGTCCTTGTAGTTGTATGAAGAGTAGTGCGTCGGGTCTCTAAATTTTCTTTCTCTTCTCCAAATGCTGAATGGGTGGCCAAGACTCAACTGAAATGGGGAAGAGAAGCTCAAGGTGATAGGCTAAAGTTCAACATGAATTTTGGCAGCATGAGGGTATGAAGAGTGATCATGGATGTGAAATGGGGGTCCTCCATCACCTTTTTGTAGCAATTTTGGGTGGTGGAGTATTGACCCATGGTTTTGGGCAACTAGTTGTATTGGCCAGTGGTATTTTGAGTTTTCCTCCATTTTGATTTTATTTTGACTTTTTCTCCTTTTTCTTTTCTTTTTGGGGGATTTTGACCCTTTTTGTGGGATTTTATCCTTTTTTGAAGGACTTTAGTTATTTTTTAGGGAAATAATGATTTTTTGCCCATTTTGTTACCAATTTAGGTTTTTTTTTGTTTATGGAGGCCAAAAATGTAGGAGAAGTGGACAAATGGATTATGTGACTAGGGAGATAAGCTAGTGAACAATTTTTGGGTGTTAACAGATTGCCCCTGATGTGTGAGGGAAGGAGCTCATCATATGGCTGATGGAAATCATAGGTTCTGTCTTTTTCCAGGGGTAAGAGAATTGTAATGGCAGAGAGCAGAAACTAGTTGGAGACTGAAACACATGCTCCATACAAATTGCAAGGGAAAAGACTGGAAATACATCACCTCAATAATGTTCGAGAAACATAATCTCAAATATATGGACGAGACATGCATACCCATGCTCGTATCAAGATATACAAATAATGGTGAGGCCCAAATGGGGCCTGAACAATACATAGAGAACTATTGTGTATATCACAATGGTCCGGAGGGGACACAAATATGGGACATACTCACGGTACAACCATGACTGATATGAAGAACTGATACATGGAAATAATGGAATCCATACTAAATGCGGTAGCACAAGAACTGATGCTCTGTTGGATCTGAAATTGTCCAACAACTCTAAGGACTCAACGAATGAGAGTCAGAATCTCAAAGGTACATTGAACTACATCTAAATTGGATACTCTAGGAAGCATATAGCTTAATGGATTCTGAATACTGTCGCCAACGCAACCCGAATATTTATGGGAACATACAACTAGGGGTTCCAAATAGACTCGCCAATGTGCTAGAGTCAGGGGACATATGGGGTCTTTGACCATTAACTGAAGGGACCAATACCCTGTACGAATCTCAACAGTGCGATGATGGAGTTGAAGTCGAGCATGTTAGAAACAACCAACCTAAGAGGCACTAATGAATCCTCTCAGATGGTGAATCCTCTCAGATGGTCCGTAGGAACTCATCACTGATGGATGTGAGTCCAAGGTACAGGGACCTTTGGGTCGATCCTATGGAATAGATGTGTTGGCATTGACACTACCAAGGCAATGATGTTTCCTTGGAAGGAGCGCGAGGTGTACAATCCAAAGGGGATAGTACTGGATGTGGGACTGACATACTGTGGGGGGATACGTTGGTCACAGAGTGGGGGGACTCAAACTTCCTTTGTTCAAAGTATGATGGAAGGGTTAGCCAGAAACCATATGAAACTTACTTCAGGTAAGGGGATCATAGCTTAAGGGTGTGTGCAAGAAGATGAGGGTCACTTTAGATGCAATGCTACTTTTTTCAAATCTCGTTCCTGATACCTAAAACATAACGCGTTTCTGATATTTACCACCTGCCATGGTAAGACCCGAGCCTAACATGTCATTGGACATGTAGGCTAGGTAACAATAACGCGTACGCGTTATGTAGTTAAAAAACGCGTACGCGTTATGTATTTAAAAATCGCGTACGCGATATGTAAAACTAAAAATGAATTTAAAAACACAGTCGGCCGATTGCCGACCACCCGCGACACTCACGCATCAGAAACGCGAATAGAGGCGAAATTGACCCTGGACGAGGACGGTTTGTGGCCCACTCAACTATCCGTGTTGCTCGATTTAGCTGGAGGGGAGACAAATTCACCGGTGCATTCTCATCTAGTCAGGTAATTCATTCACCCAAATCATTTTTTTGTGATTTTTTAATCCAAATTACTATTTTTTTATTGTTTAACCTAGTTTTGTAATATTGATCAAATTGGGAATAACCCAATTTGTAATTAAATTCACACCTCAAAATGAAACCCTTTTCAAAAAACTCAAAACTTCATAATCAAACCAAAAATTGAAAAAATTAAAACTCCCCCCTTTCTACAATGTATTCATCTAAGTCACCCGACACGAGGACACGGGACACGAGTGTCCCCACCAGGATTCAAATTTGAAGCCTTCAGGCCACTTCAAATTTTACCCACACGTCATAGAAGGCCACTTCAAATTTTACCATTCAAAAAAAATTTAATTTCATGGTAAGCCCTTCAATAATTAAATTAACCACTACTGTTTAAAATTGCAACAGAAGGGTAGCTTCAAATTTCACCCATCAACAATTTTTAGTGGGAAATTGGGAATGCGGCTACTAGCTAGGTGACTTGGGAGTGGGACTCGCTTACTCTCCAATATCCACGTGTTCGATCATCCATGGATCATGGACCATTGGGCCTCTAATAATATCATTGAGCAACTTACGTGGACGGGCTTACACTGAGTAGCCCATGGCTTGAACGCTTCGAAGTTCTCGTGTTTGTAGCGAGCGCTTACGTGTTTAACACATTTAATGGCATCAACAAAATTATTAAACCTGGAAGGTGGCTCATACGTGTTGTTGCTAGCGGGCTTACCAAGTTACAAGTTATCACATACCAATTCGTGAATGCTGACTCCGTGAGTTAATTGAGTATTCAATGTATAATATATTATGTTAATATGCCCCCGCGAATTTGGCATTTCAGACAAAATCCACAATCCATAAACTTCTTGTAATGTTGCAGGTTGTTGCTCCTGCCCGTGGCCCCTACCTATAGACCTGTGTTTTCTTTGTTGTATCAAGTTAATCCTACCATCTACGGCTCCCAGTCTCACACCCTGTGTTTTCTTTGTTGTATCAAGTCAATCCTGCAGCTCCCAAGTTCCACCTTTTGTTTTCTTTGTTGTATCAAGTCAATGCTGGAATTCCATGCTTCCATGGCTCCGACCATATTGCATGAATAGAAACAAGCTTTTTCTTATACCCCTATTCCACTGTGGTTGAGCTACTTCCAAGTTCCACCTACCCTATCTCCTCCAGTCCTCCAGGATAGTTTGCGGAGCGAAGCTGGCAATGCCAGCCTGCCATAAACATATTTAAAGAAATTCGTTTTCTTTGAGGAGCTCAACTTCAAGGCTGACTAGATTTTTGACATCCTATGAATTTACAGGTCTGCTATATCCACTGAAAAATAAAGCCTCTCAACTTTACTACGTTAGTAAACATTGAAATTTTGATGTACTATTACATTTTCAAATGAAAAGAATAACTTATTATTAATAAAAAAAACAAATCATATTAATATATTAATGAATTTGAATTTAGCTTCCCAATTATATTAAAATAAATTATACATTTTAAATGATCCACAACCAAATATTATACTGAGAAGGAAATGGAAAAAAAGGAATTTCCTCAACACAACATGCTATTTCCTTATGATGATGCTTTTACGTTTATGATTACCAACCTTGGAATCAGGTTTGGTTATCCGAAGGTGTAATATCTTCTAAGCTAAGTCAATAGGTAGGGATGTTGGTATTGATATAATTATGACAAAGTTTTATAAAGGATTAGGAACAATTCCGTTCGCTTGTAGATGACATATTTATGGATAAAAAGCTTGTTGTTATGAGATAATGACATCATGCCTCAAAAACATGTCCCATACAATCTAATGTTAATGGGCGCTCTACATAGAAATTGGAATGTCAACATTTGTGAGTACAATAAATATGTGGATGATTTTGGCCTACTACAACTTTAATATATTGAGTGGATTGATAACCTTCACAATTATATAAGAGATTGTAGCTATGACTAGGAGGAGAGTTAACAATGCAACAAAATCAAGTAATCGAATTTTGTGCATAAAATGAACATAAGACTCCCACCAAATTTCACTGAATCTACGTCTTAACAAAAGAACTCATTGTTTCACGGGATTCCACCCCATCAATCCTTTTAACAGTAATGGCCATAACAGTTGCTACAACCCTAGCGCGAGAAAAATCAATCGAGCTACGCATGACAATACTTGAAACCAGACTTTTTGAACTCCCTATTACGTCATAGGAATCAATACTACTTTCTCCACAACATGTGGCACCCTCAATATCTTCCATCACCGCAATTTACATTTGATAAAAAACTTGTTCCCAAATAGTAATTACCCCATTCTTTGCTCTAAAAAGGCCTCGGTTAACCTAGAATCCAATCCATACAACATGAACACATCCATATATACACATAGAATAAATATTAATAAATTTCTCATAGCCCTTCAATAGTGTTCAATATCTCATAGCCCTTCATAGTGAAATGGGACCCCACCCTTCAAATTTGATCCCTGGTCCCCACTAGACACGGTGACCCCCGGAATTATGACACGTAGGACACGGTGACCCCCGGAATTAATATATTTTTAAAATATATTAAAATTTAAAAATATAGACATATAGATCATCCAATAAAATTTAACATTTACAATTACAAATATTCAATAGAAATTACATTTACAATTACAAATATGAAATATTCAATAGAAATTAGATCATTCACAAATCACAACACATTTGTCATTCACAATCACAAAACACAATGAGACATTGAGACACATAGATGCAAACTCATCACTGCCTTGATCCTCCTCCTCCATGCCTGAATCAACAAACTCATCACTGCCTTGATCCTCCTCCTCCTCCTCTCTGCCAATCTGACTAACTTACTTTTTAATTGTCAAATGTTTAATTTTAAGTTTTAAATGTATGTAAGTAAATGCCATTAAATTGCTTATGTGAGTTTGATTTAATACATGTTCAATTTTGAAGAGACGTCATTATATACCATGTATATGTTTCTAATGATTTTCGTATTAATGTCTTTATTGCAGTTGCGGCTATGGATGCCAATGCCGAAATATTGATTGAGCTTGCCCAATTGAGGGGCATAAGTGAAGCTTTTAGTGGTGGCGATAGGATTCGCCGTTCACTTGCATCAACCTTGGATGCAATTGTGGACACAATTTCACAATCTACGAATGTCCTATATGATATTGCATCTTACAGAGAAAGAAAAAGACAACAATATGCTGATGGACTAGATTACAATGCAGTAAAAAAGTTGAAAATATCCAAAGAGGTTATATTTGCATTGTTTAGGGACCCTCGGACGGGGGAAATCCCTAATGCAAGCAAGCCGCATATCTCCATTGAGTGGTGCACGTTTCAACCATTTGTTGATAACTGGATGGACAGATGGTACATGGTTTTTGATATGCCACCACACAACAACAGGGAAATTCCCTTATATTTCCTTCGAAAGATGTACGCAGAGTTCGTGTTGCATAAACACGTTAACTATTTTGACATCTTACAGTTCCAGGGGATCGGTGGGGGGATGCCCCAAAACCGACCCAATGCCAGGCTTCGAGACCAGGATCGCCCTATCCCTGCACCTCGCAGGCAGTTGCCTGGGCCAGATGTCCCACCAGCACATCGCATTATTCCGCAGACACGGGATGCATTTTTGAGTTTGGCACGGACGGTTGTTCGCCATGGCAGGATGGTTCAACATATGGGTGAGGAAGGGACATCTGTCCCTGGTGTGGTACATACACCAGCTCGTCACCATGCAGGACCATCAGCTAGTGCAGGACCATCAGGACCATCCACTAGTGCAGGACCATCAGGACCATCCACTAGTGCAGGACCATCAGCTATTCCCCATCCTAGTACTGATCCTCACGAGTGCACGTCATGTGGTCGTCCCTGCTATGGTATTGCCTCAGATGTTGCCTTCAGTGGCTTTTTGAGAGAGGTATCTTGATGGTTAATTGTAATAAATTCTTCATTTATTTTCGTCTTTGTACACATATATATAGTTTGAGCTAATATATTAATTTTGTGAACTTGCAGTTGATGATGATTACCGGCAGTGACGCCCCAGAGCCGGATGTTCCAGACTCGACAGGGGGGCATGATGCTACCCATTCGGCAGGCCCATCTTATATACCACCTATTGCCGTATCTCACACCGAGGTAAACATTTTAAAATTTCAGTTTTTTAATACTTGTTAATTTGTTAATTTCCACATACTTTACATTTTAGTTCATTAATGCTATATACGGTCTAATATTTACAATTATTAAACTTGCAGATGGCAGATCCTTCACAGGGGCAAGGTAATGTGGAGGTAGTGCCCATGGTCATACCGTCCCCTGAAACGTCTGGGCTCCAGGTAAACAATTAAAAATGACATTTTTTAAATACATGTTTGTTTGTTGAATCATGCATGTCTAACTACATGAACACTTGCTGACTGTAGGCACCATCCGACACATCTGGCCCATTGCCTGGATTTGCATCTCCCTCCAGGCCATTCGTGAACAAGGGTCGTGTGTATGTGAGGCGTTCTACTCCGAGAAAGACTCCAGCTGCCCACGACCATGGGCTTACTCACACCACGATAATGTATATCCTTCGATGATATTTGTTGTTTAACTTGAAATCCAGTGCATAAATCGTTTTTGTTAATGTTTGAATTGCATGTTTACTGCAACAGGAACCCGAGTTGTCTGCTGAGAACCTTGCAGCGATGGTTGATGCAGCATTTAGTGCCGCATCTGCAGTGGCGACTGATCACACACAGGTATGTAACTATTTCAACATTATCTTTACATAGTTTATTATTGTTGGACCTATTGTTTATTCATGCATTTCTAACTATTTCAACATTTTTTCATTGTAGCCACCACCAGCAGGAGCAGTGCCTGGCCCCCCTGGTTCAACCATCCTGGATGTTCAACCGACGGCTCCATCTGCTACACAAGCAACACAATCTCCTTTGTCAGTTGAGGTGAGATGTCCTTCAGTGACCAAGTGTTTCATGCACTTTCCATGCACCAGTTGATAATTGTTGAGATAATGTATTAGTGTACATAGTTAGTTGAATTTAACAATTGATATTTAACTTGCAGGATCCAGGGATGCACATTGATCCTAGGGATGTGCCTAGAGGATCAACGTCGGGAAAGAACAAGAGAAAGCTTGAGTTTTGATAGTTTTGGATAGTTTTGGACACATGTGCTTTTGGATACTTTTGTATATATATGTACTTTTCGATACATTCAGTTTTGGAGACATGTACATTGACTTTATTGTGCATGTACTTTTGGAGACATGTACATTGACTTCATTGGATACATGTACTTTTCGATACTTTTGGATATACATGTACTTTTGGAGACATGCACTTTTGGAGACTTTTGGATATACATGTACTTTTGGAGACATGCACTTTTGGATATATATGTACTTTTGGATACATGTACTTGTGTCATTCTAATGTGTTGATTTGTGTGGATTATCTATTACTCATGAATGCACTATGTCAAAAGAACAAACTATTATATTCAAAGGTTTCAACGAATTCACTACATGCATGCACTAATTGGTATCTAATTAAAATTTGTGATTTTGGATGATCATTACAAGTTATGTCAAAGTTCTTGCTCGTGTAATTTAATCAAACTAAATGCAATACAATGTTTTCAAGGTTTCAACGAACTCACTCATGCACACCCATTGCCATCAACTACCAATGAAAGTCTAACATTATGAGGTTCTTCTTAAAAAATGGGTAATATTTCCTTGATGATCGTAAATTGAGAACCATTTGTAGCCACTCATATAATACCATCTTCACTTATCTTTGTACATGATAATCCATATAATGTGCTATGTTTTTTAACCTAAACAATCATCAAAAACCTAGAATTATAGGGATATGACAAAGAACCTTATGGGGCACCTTATATATTAACCTTGTGTATACATTAGGATCTTTGTCATACCATTGTTTGAAATTTCATTCAATACCTTCAATTTTATCAACATCAAATTAGTAGACAAAGTGACCCATCTTTGATCTCTTGTATAGGCCTTTGTGTGCCTTATCAATAAGATGTACATCATGAATATTATCATAGGTCTCATACATAGGTGCATCCTCATCCATGCAAACAAAGGTGTCATGGATCAACCTATTATCCCTTTATTCTCAATAATATTAGTATCATTATCTTCCATAGGATCAAATTCAACTCCATCACCCCCATTATTACTACTCTAAATTACAGCCTTAGGAGTTTTGATCATGTGTTTTTGTCTCTTTAGGAGTTTTGAAATATTATACTCTTTCAAAAATAATATGGAAGTTCAAATATTTAAAAGTGGCTTAAATTATAAAATGGGCGGAAATTCACCAAGTGTCCCTGAACGGCATTTTCATGCGACTTGCAACTCGACATAACTCGGAAACCAGACGTCGGACCGACGAACCGTCGACTCCGTTGGTCTCCTGGCGTGCGATTACCTCTAGGGGGCCCTCTCCCTCGTCTCCCCATGGCCTAGTGGCTTCATTGTGCATTCATTTCGTAAACTAGGGTTTTGCTCAGTTTAATTGCATGCAATCTCACATTGGTGGGTCAACTCTGCAAAAACCTCCCCCGAGCCAGTGTTGGCAGCGTTCCCACGTCGGCATTGCCCACACACACTTGCGGGAGCCAACGGCACGCAATCTTCCTGCTCCGTTTGCTTTTTGGCTCCCGGATGGAAATTCACCAAGTGTCCCTGAACGGCATTTTCATGCGACTTGCAACTCGACATAACTCGGAAATCGGACGTCGGACCGACAAATCGTCGACTCCGTTGGTCTCTTGGCGTGCGATTACCTCTAGGGGGCCCTCTCCCTCGTCTCCCCATGGCCCAGTGGCTTCATTGTGCATTCATTTCGTAAACTAGGGTTTTGCTCAGTGTAATTGCATGCAATCTCGCATTGGTAGGTCAACTCTGCAAAAACCTCCCCCGAGCCAGTGTTGGCAGTGTTCCCACGTCGGCATTGCCCACACACACTTGAGAGAGCCAACGGCACGCAATCTTCCTGCTCAGTTTTCTTTTTGGCTCCCGGACGGAAATTCACCGAGTGTCCCTGAACGACATTTTCATGCGACTTGCAACTCGACATAACTCGGAAACCGGACGTCGGACCGACGAACCGTCGACTCCGTTGGTCTCCTGGCGTGCGATTACCTCTAGGGGGGCCCTCTCCCTCATCTCCCCATGTCCCAGCGGCTTCATTGTGCATTCATTTCGTAAACTAGGGTTTTGCTCAGTTTAATTGCATGCAATCTCGCATTGGTGGGTAAACTCTGCAAAAACCTCCCCCGAGCCAGTGTTGGCAGTGTTCCCACGTCGGCATTTCCCACACACACTTGCGGGAGCCAACGACACGCAATCTTCCTGCTCCGTTTGCTTTTTGGCTCCCGGACGGAAATTCACCAAGTGTCCCTGAACGGCATTTTCATGCGACTTGCAACTCGACATAACTCGAAAACCGGACGTTGGACCGATGAACCGTCGACTCCGTTGGTCTCCTAGCGTGCGATTACCTCTAAGGGGCCCTCTCCCTCGTCTCCCCATGGCCCAGTGGCTTCATTGTGCATTCATTTCGTAAACTAGGGTTTTGCTCAGTGTAATTGCATGCAATCTCGCATTGGTAGGTCAACTCTGCAAAAACCTCCCCCGAGCCAGTGTTGGCAGTGTTCCCACGTCGGCATTGCCCACACACACTTGCGGGAGCCAACGGCACGCAATCTTCCTGCTCCGTTTTCTTTTTGGCTCCCGGACGGAAATTCACCAAGTGTCCCTGAACGGCATTTTCATGCGACTTGCAACTCGACATAACTCGGAAACCGGACGTCGGACCGACGAACCGTCGACTCCGTTGGTCTCCTGGCGTGCGATTACCTCTAGGGGGCCCTCTCCCTCGTCTCCCCATGGCCCAGTGGCTTCATTGTGCATTCATTTCGTAAACTAGGGTTTTGCTCAGTGTAATTGCATGCAATCTCGCATTGGTAGGTCAACTCTGCAAAAACCTCCCCCGAGCCAGTGTTGGCAGTGTTCCCACGTCGGCATTGCCCACACACACTTGCGGGAGCCAACGGCACGCAATCTTCCTGCTCCGTTTGCTTTTTGGCTCCCGGACGGAAATTCACCAAGTGTCCCTGAACGGCATTTTCATGCGACTTGCAACTCGACATAACTCGGAAACCGGACGTCGGACCGACGAACCGTCGACTCCGTTGGTCTCCTGGCATGCGATTACCTCTAGGGGGCCCTCTCCCTCGTCTCCCCATGGCCCAGTGGCTTCATTGTGCATTCATTTCGTAAACTAGGGTTTTGCTCAGTGTAATTGCATGCAATCTCGCATTGGTGGGTTAAACTTGCTCACCTTGCAAACATCATCCATCAAACAGAAATTTGATGGAGTTGAAATCAATGGATTGCTTGTCACAATAGGCATTCATAAGTTTGCGTAATTGAATACTCCTCTTAATCCCTAAAAAATACTTCATTCCCATCCTGCAGATCCCAAACAATGTCAAAGGTAAGAAGGATTTCCATATAATCCAAATATATGTTTTTTTTCAAATATATTTTACATGGAAACATAGTAAAATGGAATCTAATATTTCGTTTGCATTCGGAAGAAAAGATTGGCAAGGCCAACATTGGCTTCCTTTTGGATTAATATCTCCATTTATAATTCCATAGATTTATACAGTTGTCTTAATCCTAACTGTATACATTGCATGAGAATAAACACCATCAATCTCATTTTTGAGACTTGGTTGTCATGTTAATGCAAATGTAAATGTAAAGGTTGCCTTTACAGGACTTTTGAAACTGAGTGTGGGAAAGGGGATCATGATCGAGATGTTGTGTAGGTAAACATTATATTCTGCAGGTAAAAATGGAAGTTTACGAGAAATTCTCTCATTAGTTACACAAAATCTATTGTTGAATGGTGTTCTTCAATAATTGTAGATGGTACAAGAAGACGAGATATTTTTGGGAGGTGGTTGATGTAGATCAATCACATAGAATAATGCATGGAATTTGTGGATTTCATTTAGTTTGAAACTCAAACAATGTTATAGTAGAAATATGAACAAGAAAATTCTATCACTCGCCATTATTCTAGGTATAAATATTGAATTATCCTAGTTGGATGAGGACTAATCAACCATTTCACCACATTATGATCATGTCTCAAATCTTGTACAACCAAGTTTTGTGAATATGAGATTAAATCTTATCAACTAGCATGAATACATTACATTTTGTCTATTTAGTGGACTCACACGTTGGAACTGATGTTTTTTAAAATGAACATATATGCAATGGTTTCCCTGAAAGATAATTAATGGAGCACTCACTATTTGTTGGCATGTTCCTTAAAGGAGAACCAAACCCTCATGTCTCACTAATAGATGACAATGGTGATCAACTTGTAATCAGTTTGATGGTTATTAAAGGATAATATCTAACACTGGATGACCAAACATGGAAGAAGGTTGGTTATGTATTTCAAGATTAGACTAGGTGAATCTATATACCACTTTACAAACTTAGTTTTCGATACAAACCTGAAACTACAAACAATGCCAAGGAAGCACCCATCAAAGGTATGATACTTCAAGCCTCATTGTGAACATGAAAAGTTAATGGAGATCATTAGTAATAGACATGATCCAAATGGTCTACTTAGATGACCATAGGTAAGTAGATAAGTAAGATTGCCTAACATGGTCACTCTTGTGTTATATTCCAAGGTATATGGGTTGTTTGTTATTTTTGTTAATTTTTCAATTCATTTATGTAGATTACTCATATTAAATTGTTTATAATGAATTAGTCTAATAATGGTGTCCTTGTATGTGTCCAGATTATCCAAAGAATCATAAGCACATGAAATCCCATCAATAAGAACAATGGTCTTTTTCAACACCACCAAAGAAAAAATCAGAAAAATGAAATGACCTACTTCAAAAATTATTTTATTACTTATTGTGCATGGTCCATCAAACAAAAGGTAAACAAACACAATTATATGGCCTACAATGTAGGTCTTTTGATGCTCTATTTCACAAGGTTTTAACAAACACACTTGTTGTGATCATCATTAAAGTCTACAATTTCTTTCAATGAATGTGCCAAATTGACCTAACAACATAGGAAATTGAAAACCACATCCATTGAAAGGAATAATTCAGTTTTTTTTGTCATGAATTAATTTACTATCATGGATTTATGGCTCGCGGCAGTGTTCCCACGTCGGCATTGCCCACACACACTTGCGGGAGCCAACAGCACGCAATTTTCCTGCTCCGTTTGCTTTTTGGCTCCCGGACGGAAATTCACCAAGTGTCCCTGAACGGCATTTTCATGCGACTTGCAACTCGACATAACTCGGAAACCGGACGTCGGACCGACGAACCGTCGACTCCATTGGTCTCCTGGCGTGCGATTACCTCTAGGGGGCCCTCTCCCTCGTCTCCCCATGGCCCAGTGGCTTCATTGTGCATTCATTTCGTAAACTAGGGTTTTGCTCAGTGTGGGAGTGTGCAATTTTTGCACACAGGGGTCAACTTTGGAAAATCATCCACCGGGCAAGTATGGCTAGTGTTCCTAGCCCGAACCTATCTAGACACACGTGCAGGACTCCCCGGAACCCGGTTTTGTTGCATGGTTGGAGTTCCATGCCCCCGGTAGGTATCCAGCAGGTGTCCCTGAAGGCCTTCTGGTAGTGAGACGGGACGAGCCATAGAATGAAGACCGTGGCTCGGATCGACGAACCGTCGACTCTGTTGGATTCAGCACACCGGGATAGTGCCAGGGGTGCCCCTCCCCTCCTACCCGGTGGCCCATGTGTCACCTTGCAGGTCCATCTTGGAAACTAGGGTTTTGCTCAGTGTGGGAGTGTGCAATTTTTGCACACGGGGGTCAACTTTGGAAAATCATCCACCAGGCAAGTATGGCTAGTGTTCCTAGCCCGAACCTGTCTAGACACACCTGCAGGTCTCCCCGGAACCCGGTTTTGTTGCATGGTTGGAGTTCTATGCCCCCGGTAGGTATCCAGCAGGTGTCCCTGAAGGCCTTCTGGTAGTGAGACGGGACGAGCCATAGAATGAAGACCGTGGCTCGGATCGATGAACCGTCGACTCCGTTGGATTCAGCACACCGGGATAGTGCCAGGGGTGCCCCTCCCCTCCTACCCGGTGGCCCATGTGTCACCTTGTAGGTCCATCTTTGAAACTAGGGTTTTGCTCAGTGTGGGAGTGTGCAATTTTTGCACACGGGGGTCAACTTTGGAAAATCATCCACCGGGCGGGTATGGCTAGTGTTCCTAGCCCGAACCTGCCTAGACACTTTGGAAACTAGGGTTTTGCAGGTCCATGATGATGATGATGGTGATGATGATGAAGATGTTGATGATGATGGCTTGGTCTAAGGTGGTGCTCTCAACTAGCTAATTCATTATGAAATATTTAACAAGACATTAATTAAATTTAATATAAGTGTATTGTTTAATATAGTGAGCATGAATTGAATTAATTTTGTTGGGTGAAGCCAATAACCAACATGATGAACATAATATAATTTTAGGGTTTACTGATCATATGTAAAAAATGGATTAAAAAACACAATTATTATAATTTTAGTTTAATGTTTATCCACTTTAATCCATATATTTTTTAGTTTTGACTATGAATACACAATAATTATTATATATATATGTGTGTGTTTTTGTGTGGATAACTTAGAGATGTATAATAAAAATGGGTAAAAGGTGGTTGTCACTAGAGACTTTCATAGTTGTATAGTGAAAATGTAATAGCTATTAAAATTTGGATTAGAAAATTATTAAAGAAAATAAATTCTATAGAAATGGGTAAAAGGTGGTTGTCGCTAGATTAAGAGAGACTTTCATAGTTGTATAGTGTACAATTGTCTAGTGGTTATGGCAGTGATGTGTAAAATCTTATGATCACATGAAAGTGATCACAAATAGGTTCATAAAACTAAGAACAACAATACTTTGAGCAATTTTTCAAAGGAAACTAGAATAGAGCCAGTAAAGAGAAAAAAAATACTAAAAACTTGATTTCATACTAAAATGAATGAAAAATGGTTTTACATAAAGAAATTTGAATTACTCAAGGAACCAATTCGATTGTCTAGTGATTCATAAGGATTTAGTTGGGCTTAACATAGAGCTTAAATGCCCTTAAAGTTAGCTAAGCAACCCCTCAAACATGATTAATATATGGTTTACTGATCATATGAACATAATATAATTTTAATCCATCTCTTGTAAATTTGGCATATCAAGAACGCAAAATTGACATATTCATATGAAACATACATGTGAAAATTGAGCATATATCAATATTCAATTACAAATAGTGAAAATAGTATAGTATTAAAAGTATGTAACGTACCTCATCATGCTAGATGCCACCTATTATCATACAACCAAGCCCTCTGGATCATCTCTTATACTGATGGTCTCCATTAGTCTCTCGTGCTCTGTATCCGGTAAGAAGTAGCGTACCTTCGATGTATTTCGACTAGGCATTGTTCGTACCTGAAGGTTTGTGCCAATGATTAAGTTGGTAAAGTGATATACACTTGCACCTGGTTTGTAATCCCTGTAAACATATCCACCCTTCTTTCTTCCATTGTTGTCCCGTGTCAAGTATTCACCTTTAACAACCATAGACCCAGTTGGAAAGTGGTTGTTTTCATCGTCAGTCATGGACACAATGAGAGTTTGCTTTCCATCTATACAGCGTGCCAACCAGTATTCATCACCCCATTCAGTATCTTTTGAGGCAACCACTGCGTATATGTGCCCTGCATTATATGATTGTAGGTATATGATCAAAATATTTTTCGTGCGATACAAGGCCATTAATGTGCATTTGAAGACTACGTAAACAAACAAAAAATGTTAAGGAAATGCATCATACCGGGTTGTACAAGGTCTGAGACATGATCAAAATCTGCAGAAATAGATGATTGGTCTTCTTCCAACGGAGTTAACTCAACAATTGCACGCTGATCAAGTGGAAGTGATATGCGATCCCATCCATCAACCCAATCCAATGATTCACACCCATCCCAGTCACCATCACAACAAGGCGGGCAAAAATAAGCGAGTTTTCTGGTCCAAATTTCAAATACTGGGTTATCAGAGCTTCGAACCGAATGAAAGCCACGAGTCCCAGGCACAGTATTGCATTCCCATGCATGTGAACGATCTATGTCTACCACCTCCCAAAAAAATCTCTCCACATGTCTCTTTCTTGTGGATTCTACTCGCATAGTTGATTCCTCTCCCATTACTGACGTGCACCACCTGACTATAGATTGAGCATTTAGAATAGTAGATTCTGTAGATACTTTCAATTCCTCTCTTCGTAGGGCTATTTTGACACATGCTCCGGCTCCATCATGCTCTCCTTTACCATGCCCAGTCTCAAAATAGTTCCACATATGTGGCACTTTGTAGTTTTTATGCAGTGAACACAACCACTGAAATATGCGTCCATTTTTGAACTGACCAGCACACCCATCAGACCAAATCCAGTGTCGGTCCATCTGTATGTTCCTTCCCTTCAAGTGATCATAGAACATGATGAAGCAATGACGTACATAGTGGAAGTCGTGGCACCTATCATCACTTATGTAGAAGTGATATTCCTTCATAATTTCTCTTTGCTCTTCAGTGCTATTTGGGCCATGCCTATATGTGATATGGACCATCAAGGAAACCTGCTCAGAGTGATAATACTGACTTTGGATCTCATTTTGAGGTTGCAGAGTGTAGTTCTCGGCAAAATCAACAACAGAAAGTATAGTACCAAGGGGAAATGTATCTCTACATATTCTAAACTTCTCATCCTGCCATCGTGCCACGTGGACATGCTGAACATATTGATGTGTCTTTTCAATAAATTCCTTGATGAAGTCACTAACTTGTACCTGGTGACACAAAATGATCTCAATGTCAGTTTTTTGTTGTAAGTAAGGATTGAAATGTAACCGTTACAACATAATTTTATAGATATAAATGCATACCTGAGATGTCACCAATTGTATTTTTTTGCTTTCTTTCCCTGGGACTATTTCATAGTTGATATATTTGAAACTTTTCATGTCTGTAACCATTTTCCCAAATTCACTGTCTCCATTCTCGTGCATACATTGGCTCAATAATGCCATTCCAGCACAGTTGGAGCATGTTCCATCCAAACAAGATTTTGCATAGTATGTTTGCCCCTCGGGCCTATTGCACATGATGCTATGAATGAATTCTCTTGATGAAGTCGGTGGTATTGTCATGGAGCAATCCTGCACAATGTTAGTATGCAACACACGACGAATGTACAAAAATGTTTCATAGTAATATTCATATTCTACATGGTATCTACAACAACAAGTGTTACGAAGAGTATTTATTCTAACATACCATGGCTTACATTTCTCAAAAGATCTTTGCCCCAAGTTCAATTGTCTATGCTCAATCTTAAATTTCTCGTAAAGCTCTGTCTGTGTTATATCAAGAAGATGCTTAGTATGTGGTTCACGATCCTTTGAACCCCTTCTTAGTTTTAGTACATCCTTTCGGTTTGAAGAAGGCCTTGTGTGATCATGCCAAAAACTGTGCACTAGTCCCTTTACTGCATCAACTAGCTTCATGTCACGACGTGGCAACCGACCAACAAAGGCCCAAAAATCTGTCTGATCGGTTGTATCAAGATGTTCTCTTCTAATAGAATACCTACGGAGGGTTTTTACATTCAAATTAACTAGTTCGGATGTAGGCCTGAGAATACGAAGGGCCCTGGTGTTCTTATCTGCAATTGATTGTGACAACACACGACGAGCAGCATTGCGGTCCTTTGAACGTGTGTTCTTACCAATTTTACCAAATGCATCTACTAGGCTTTTAACTATATGAGAACTTGGTTCAGAATTCTTTATCATCTTTATCCCTAACTTTTTCCTAACAACATTCATGCTCCTAGATTTTAACAATGATAAAAATAATCTACATTTATCTCCATCACATTTAGAAACAAAATATTTATCAAGTATCTGTTGAGTTTGATAAGCAATACTACGTTTAGATAGCGTACCTTCAATGGAATTCATAAGTCTTTCATCAACTTGTATACGCTTCGGAGTTCTTCGACGTGTGCTTGCTAATGGAGGTAAGGGGGTTGGAATTGTACCATGTAGCGCATCACCAAGACGCTCTGGCGTTTCAGTAGTAGCTCGGTGTCCTTCATTCTCTTCCTGGTAGTTGGATGGTGGAAGTCCAACATCCTCATCCATGGTCTGTGGAAGTCCAACATCCCCTTGTGGAAGTCCAACATCCTCATCGATGGTGTGGATAACATTCTCTTCTTCAACAGTAGGCAAAATGTCCAACGCCTCTCTGAATTCATCGCTTGTATAACCACATCCGGATAGCAAATTGGGTGTTTCTTCGTGAGCTTCATCTTGAGATGGTAACTTATCACTTTGACTTGAAGTGGGAATTGAAACATCCCCTAATGAGCACCTACGTTTTGCTTCTTGATTACGTCCATGGGGTGCTTGTTCAACAACTATTGTGGAAATTGAAGGTCCCTCTTGTCGTGGATTAATAGGATGAACCATGGTATCCTCTACAATTGGATTTGGATGAGTTTCCAAAGAAAGCCTCCGATTCATCATGTATATTCTTTTCTTTTCTTTCTCTTCTTCAATGACTTCTTGAGATCTCTTCTTCCTTGTTGATTTGTTTACTCGGTTACGTGCATTCCCCATCACCAAAATGATCAATTCAATATAGTTTGTTTTTGTTGCTCCTCAATTACAAGCTCTTCAATAATAAGCAAATGGAAGTTCTTCCTTGTTGGTCTTGAAGCTTGATATCTTACCTTGTGTGCTCCTCAAATATAGGCAAAATGAATCTTTCAAAGGCCTTATCTTTGGTGTTCTTCAATTGGAGATTCTTCAAGCTTGCTAATTATTTTCTTCAAATATGGCCATATAACCCAACACCACAGTGAGCAACCATGAAAGATGTCCTCAATGCTGCACCTGCATAAAAAAAAATGATGGAGTTGGTGTAGAATGTGAAAATTTTCAGACGCGGGCTCGTGCTGTTCGAAAAATCGCGGGATTGTTGCTTTCGTTCGGACAGAGTGAAGTTGCTCTCGGACAGCAACAGTCCATTATTTCTGGAGTTCAAAAACGCGTACGCGTTATATAAATATAAAACGCGTGCGCGATATGTAGTGAAAAAACGTGAACGCGATATAGTCAAGCACAATAAATAGGTTAGGTGCACGGCTAGGGCAACGAACAAAATCAAAGAAAACTAATAATTTATATGATTGCATACAAAACAAATGTTTTGTATGGTTTAATACCCCCTAGCTCTCTCCCAATAATCCCTAGATACCCCCTATCTCTTTCTAAATATCTGTCCCTCATTCTCCCTACATGTTTCTTTCATGTTTCTTTCTCTCCCTTCAGCCATGTCTCTACCACCCCACTCTCCATCTCTCCACCTTCTCTTTATCTTCGTCATTATCCCTCCCTATAGCACTCTCTCCCTTCTTCTCCCTTAATCACTAACCCTCTACGCCTTTATCCCCCCCCCCTGCCCTCTCTGTCTTACCTTGTTCCTAGAGCCCCTCCCCCATAAAGGCCTTTAGACCCTCTTCTAAATATTAATCCCTAAGTGCATAAGTGCACAAGATGATGAGGAGGAGGAGGGTGATGACAATGAAGATGATCATGATGTAGATGAAGATGATAAAGATGATGAGGAGGAGGAGGGTGATGACAATGAAGATGATCATGATGCAGATGAAGATGATAAAGATGATAATGTTGATGAAGATGATGGTGATGATGATGAAGATGTTGATGATGATGGTGATGAAGATGTTGATGATGATGGTGATGATGATGGTGATGAAGATGATGGTGACATGATGGAGATGTTGATCTGATGAGGAAGATGATGATGATGATGGTGATGATGGTGATGATGATGAAGATGTTGATGAGGACGATGATGGAGATGAAGATGATGATGATGAAGAAGATGATGATGATGGAGATGTTGTGTTGATGGGGAACCTAGAGATGACAATGATGATGAAGATGGTGATGGTGATGGTGATGGTGATGACGATGAAGATTTTGATGATGTTGCTGATGGCGATGATGATGAAGATGTTGACGATGATGGTGATGGTGATGTTGAGATGATGATCATGATGATGTTCAGAAGATCATGATGGTGATGATGGTGATGATGATGGAGAAAATGACGATGATGGATATATGTTGATGAGGAACCTGCAGATGCCAATGATGACGATGATGGAGATGTTGATGAGGAACCTACAGATGCCAATGATGATGGTGATGACGATGAAGATGTTGATGATGATGGTGTTGCTAATGATGATGATGATGATGATGATGAAGATGAAGATGATGGTGACATGATGGAGATGTTGATCTGATGAGGAAGATGATGATGATGATGATGGTGATGATGATGAAGATGTTGATGACGATGATGATGGTGATGAAGATGATGATGATGAAGAAGATGACGATGATGATGGTGATGAAGATGATGATGATGATGAAGATGACGATGATGGAGATGTGTTGATGGGGAACCTAGAGATGACAATGATGATGAAGATGGTGATGGTGATGACGATGAAGATTTTGATGATGATGCTGATGCTGATGATGATGATGATGATGATGATGATGATGATGATGAAGATGTTGACGATGATGGTGATGGTGATGTTCAGATGGTGATGATGATGATGATGATGATGATGATGATGATGGAGATGTTGATGAGGAAGGGGGAGATGACAATGATGATGAAGATGTTTATGGTCATGAAGATGATGATGATGGTGATGGTGATGATGATGGAGATGATGGATATGATGGAGATGGCGATGAAGATGATGATGATGATGATGATGGTGAAGATGATGAAGAAGATGATGATGATGGAGATGTTGACCTGATGACGATGAAGATGATGATTATGGTGATGATGATGAAGATGTTGATGCTGATGATGATGGTGATGAAGATGATGATGATGAAGAAGATGATAATGATGGAGATGTTGATGAGGAACCTACAAATGCCAATGATGATGATGATGATGATGGTGATGACAATGAAGATGTTGATGATGATGGTGATGGTAATGATGATGAAGATGATGATGATGATGGTGATGGTGATGGTGATGTTTAGATGATGATGTTCAGAAGATGATGGTGACATGATGGATATGTTGATCTGATTCAAGGAAGATAATGATGATGATGATGATGGTGATGATGATGAAGATGTTGATGATGATGATGATGGTGATGAAGATGATGATGATGAAGAAGATGATGATGATGGAGATGTTGATGTTGATGGGGAACCTAGAGATGACAATGATGATGAATATGGTGATGGTGATGGTGATGGTGATGACGATGAAGATTTTGATGATGATGGTGATGGTGATGATGATGAAGATGTTGATGATGATGGTGATGGTGATGTTTAGATGATGATCATGATGATGATAATGATGATGGAGATGTTGATTTGATGAGGAATATGATGATGATGATGATGATGGTGATGATGATGAAGATGTTGATGATGACGATGATGGTCATGAAGATGATGATGATGAAGAATATGATGCTGATGGAGAATATGATGCTCACAACTCCCTCTAGTCTCTCTCTCCCCAACCATCAATCTCTCTCTCTCTCTCTCTCTGTCTCTCTCTCTCTCTCAAACACACACACATACACACACATTATGTCACTTTCCATTCTCAAACCCATACCCCCTCCATCCATATCTATCTCCAAATTTCTCCCTCCATCCCTCACCCTACCTTCTCTCCCTCCCTCTCTCATCGCCTGTCTCTCACCTTCTATCCATCCCTCATCTTTCCCTCAACCTATCCCAATCTCTCCATCACTCCCTCTCTCTCCATCGCCACCACTCTCTGCATGTCTCCCACCAACACTTTCTGTCCCTCCCTTCCTATCTCTTATTTCGTTCTATCCCCATCTATCTCTCACTCCCTCCAAATCCATTCCTCCCCATTGTCCCTCTCCCTCCCTCGCTCTATGTCTCTCCCCCCCTTGTATTCTTTATTTCTCTCTCACATCCCCCTTGCCTCCATCCATTCCCCCTTGTCACTCAAGTCTCACTTTCAACTTCTAACCCTATACCTCTTCAGAACCTATTCTACTCCTAATAGTGCTCTCAAGCTCCACTTCCCTTCACCCCCTGTAGCCCATCATGTTCTCATTCCCTTCATCTCTCCCCACTCAAGCTTCCAACATCCTTCTAAGCCCTTGACCCTTTCCCACCCCTATTAAATATTAACCATAGATTCCCTTGACCCTTCCTCACCCCTTCTCAAATATTAAACAAAATTTCCCTTGACTTCTACACCCCCTCTTTCTCAAGTATTAAACATGTATTTTATGATTTGAATAACGCTAGCGCGTTTTGTAACTATATAACGCGTATGTGTTATGTAGTTATATAACGCGTACGCGTTAATTATTGATATAACGCGCACGCATTATTTAGTTATATAATGCGTACGCGTTATTTAAATCTAAAAGCGCGGAAATATTTTTGAATTTAAACAGGCCGAGTCACATGCTCACATGTCAACAATAATCCTATGTGTATGCTTTGGAGTTTGCTTCGGTAATTCCAAACCTGTGCTATGTTAATGAAAAACCAAAGCTAATTGGGTATGTCTTCCAGTTTCTGGAGAAGCCTGTGCTTAGCCACTCGTTACAATATGCTACACAGAGTCATTTTTGACGAAATCTTAGACACAAATAGCATTTTTTCTGCAGATTCCAAATATGTAACTTTTATTTTGAAATATTAATTTTTCCTATTTTCTTTCAATTTCTTTTCTGTCCTACCTCCTTAACTCGTGAAACACATTGTTAGTGTTTCTTCCATAACTTTTTCAATTCTCAATCATTTCAAAAAAAAATTGTATGGTGCACAAGAGGACACTAACCTTCACGTTCTATGAAAAACCCATTTCAAGAATTTTGCATTAAGACCTTCAAAGGCTCTACCCACAAAAGATGTACTATTTTTGAGGTTTGATCACTTAGACAATTATAAAAAAATTATAAAATTACTAATTTAATTTTCAAAAAATAATGGCGCACAAGTGCTATGTGTTCTCTACATGCATGTCGATTTTTGTAGCTTGATTCCATCATTTAGGCCCTCAAAGGCTCTACCCACAAAAACATATACCTTATCATTTGCCTGAAAAATAAAAAGTGTCTGTTAGGAAAACTGAAACTTGACATAGCTATGCAAATTTTCAATACATAAAAGTTATATATTCAGAAACGTGATTCAATTTCCTACATTTCATCTTTTTTACTCAATGCAAGATATTTTCCGTAAGTAAATCAAAAAATCCAAGTAAGTTGAGGGATGCCTGCTTTTTCAGTTTTCTATTGCATCTAACGTGCCAAAAGTGACCCTCATCTTCTTGCACACACCCTTAAGGGATCAAGGTATGTGGCTGCAATGGGGGAGACTCAGGGGGGAATTGATGAGTGATATTGGGAGACTCCAGGGGTGACACATTGCATAATACTCTGAACAAAGGCGACCATGTTGGGGATGTTGCCATAATGGTGGGACTAAATGTGATCTTTCGTGGTGCCAAGAGACACCGTTGGGGCCTTCTTCATGGTTTAAGGAGCTCGAAGAAGGGATAGAAGTATGCTCAAGATGGTGTTTTCGTGTGGATTTGGAAGAGCCTAGGACAGTGCATGCTCATGGGTGCTTTCAATTTTAAGGAATCTGAAAGCGATAAGAAGACTCTGAATATGGTGAGAAGGTATCGTCGTGTGGATTTATATGATCCCAAGACAGTGAATGCTCATGGTCTCTTTCAACTTTAGAGAGTCTGAAAGCAATAAGAAGACTCCAATGGGGTTCTTTTTCATGTGTTTGTCCCCAAGGCCTGAAAAAGCATAAAAGTATGCAATGGAAAAATCTTCTAGCCAGTGTGACTAGAGTATTCCTTTTTTTGTAATTATTCTACCAGGTACGGAAAAGGGTTAAACTTATACCAAATAGACTCCCATTCGGATACTTTAATGAGCATGAAAGGAAGCAAGATTGCTCGGCGATCTTTTCATTCTTTAAGGAGTCAAAAAGAGCTTAAAAAAACTCCATGAGCGCCTTTTTTGTAAAGGAGTTTCTCAGCCCGAAAAAGGGATAAAAGTATACCGAACAAATGTAACAGCCAAGCAATGAGGAAGTGTTCAATCAAGGGACAAATATGAGTGAACCAAAAAAGAAGATGAGGGGCGACACTGATGGGACCTCCTTGTGGGTAGATGAATGGTGGAAAAATAATGCAATAAATGCAATATAGAGGGAGTAGAGGGCTCGTGAATAGGCTTCGATAGACAAAATGGTCAAAGTGGGGAGAAAAATGTCGACATCCCTGGTGGCACGCAAATCGAGGTGGCGGGGTGTGGAAAAAATGCCCAAAAATAAACTGAGTGAGAGAGATAAATGATCTCAAGAATCATCACAAGCACAAAATTTTGAATTCGACGGGGAAAATAGTGCGGAAAATGAGGTCGTATGACTCCAGAATGGTCGAAGGAAAATCTAGGTTAAAAATTGCTATAAATAGAAAGGGAGCCCACCTCTACATGTCATTTTCATTGTGCAAATTGGGAGGAGTGTGAAGGGGGGCAGAAGAGGAAATTCATATTTCTCTCAATCTATCAGGTGCAATCGAGTTTTGTGACTTGCATGTAAGTCTTTAAGTGATTTTTGGTGTTTTTCATGCTTTTTGGTTTGGATTTGGTCCTCTAGGGAGCACGGGAAAGCATGGATCCCAAGAAATGGCATGCTTAGGGCGCGACTATAAGCCACATAGGAGTGCTTTTGGAGCACGACTGTGGGCTACACATCCGCGCTTTGGAGCATGCATTTCACTGAGGAAAGTGCGCATCAAGCGCGATCGTGGGCCCAACAGGCATGCTTGAGGAGCATGCGATTTAGGGGGAAAAGTGCGCTCCAAAGCGCACCTTTGGGGCATAAATATGCACTTTGGAGAGTGCTTTTTGCCTAATATTTTGTGCTACGGCCCTGAGGAGACCGAATTTTTGCTTATATGGAGTTGATGAGGGTTTTGTTCTTCGTGTGCAACATGTCGAGAGTGAGTTAGCAAGAGCACGAGCTTGGGAGATTTATTGAGGACATCATGGAGGATGATGATGTTCAGGAGACCTTCTCCCGGTGTGGGATGCTAAATTTTTCCAAGGTTCCCCCAATGCGTTCAGTGAAGTTACTACTGAACAAGTTGGTGGAGTTATGGGATGCGATGTGGGGGCATTCGTGATATAGGGGGAGCAGATAGAGGTATCGCTCATTGATGTGTACTTTCTGACGGGGATCCCGTGACTAGGTATGATTTCAGACACCTAGTCGAGGAAGCCTAGTGATGTGTCTATGGAGGAATTACTGGAGCGCCATTGTTATGCCACAACTTATGTGCATGGCAATGCGATTTTGATATGTGACATAGAGAGTCTGGAGACTCGAGCTATAACAACACTAGCTGTGCATATACTGGGGTTGAAGGCACCCCACGGGATCTCTAGAGGGCAGATGATATTGGTTGAACGGGACTTAGCGGGTACCTACTTTGGTTGGGGACAAATCTACTTGAAAGTTGTTCGGCAAAGCTGAACAAGGTTAGCCGCACGGGAGGGGATTGATGTTTCCCTTCGTTCTTATGCTTGTTCTTCTTTGAGCGAGTTCTAACGCTACGACCGCACAGAGTAGTGCGTGATGCTAGGCCCACTGAGCCACGAATGCGACAATGGGGTGAGATGATGACTCGTGGTGATGGTGGAATAGTGTGTCATTTCTTTACACGTGAGTTGTTTACTCAGCGGAAGAAAATTCCAATGGTAATCGAGGACTTTCCCTATGTACGTATGGACTATAGGGGAGATGCAAAGTTACCACGACCTCCTGGTCAGGCATGGGGACCAGATGGTATGTATTTACGTGGTTTACAGTGTCATGTTTTGTATATTTCATAGCATATATGGTAGCTAGAGTATTTTTATGACACTGAGACTGATGATGTGCATATGTGTGCATATGTGAGACTGCGTCCTTCGGCAGGGTGCCAGGCTCGTAGGGGTCGAGTAGAGGGGGTGTTCTCCCACGCGTGGGAAGCGATGTCATCAGAGTGCATCGACGAATTTGGAGTCACTGCAGGTGGGGATTGACCACCTATTGGATGGAGTGGTTGATGATGGCTGGCAGCACTTGGATCAGGTGCTGATCGACATATGATACAACGCTCCATGGGAGTGGAGGCCAGTGATGTGGTGGATTGCGATGGAAGTTGAGGCAGTGAGGGCCATGGCACAGGGTGATGCCCCTTATGATGAAGAGGAGGAGGAGATTGAGTTGAATGAGGGGGAGGAGGAAGAGGAAGAGGAGGAGGATGAAGACGATGAGGAGGAGGAGGAGGAGGAGGACAACGACGATGATGACGGAAACGATGGGGATGACTCAGATGACTAGAAAGTTAGATGGAACTTCCCCTGGTGCAATGAGCATGGGGAATTTTTGTACTCGGTGATTATGTTTATGATGAGGAAGTTGTTGGGGCTCCTAAATGCATTGATGCTTATGTTGTAATATGAAAATTAATATGGCACTTTGATGATATATATATATATATATGCACACGGATGCATTTTATTATGATGATGGTCCTCTTTTTTTTATGATGTTATATGCTTATATAATGTATATATGCATGTGGATGATATGATGATGCATGTAGATAGTTTACTTCCTACATGTTGTGATTTATATGCCATTCTAGAACATTATTAGCCATTTGTTCTGCAACACTATTCTGACTTCACGGGACATGGATGAATGGAATGAACTCAAACTATCTAATCTGTTTTTTTGTGCGCAAAAACTTTCAAGAAACACACGAAGGTGACTTATGCCCAATTGGATGAGAGAACGATCTGCTCACAAGTAGGATGCTTCCATCAGGTTTGTACAACATTGTTCGAACCTGGACGCTCCTTGGGGAAGTGAAATTATCCCCCACAAGTGGCTCCCACTCTCAGCCCTCCCCATGAGATTTGAACCCAAGTCCTGATTGGGACTGAACCCCAAACAAACCAATTCAGCTAAACATCATGGATCACATTACACTACTATGTAGCTCTAAAAATTTGTATCACTTAAAGCATGGCTTCAATACTCAAGACCTATAAACTTTTATAATTTGGATGAACTATTTTATAATAGACTATCCTAAAATATTATTACTCAAAACATGATACTTTAGGCCTACAAACCTTATTGTTTAATTAACATAACTTTGAAAACTCACCTTTATATGTAAAAATCTTCATTACTAAAATGTTCTTAATCATATTGACCTTAAAACTTCATAATCGACGTAAATATTCAAATAGATGCATGCCCACTTCAATTATTATATCAAATTCAAGTATTATAAAATGCATGCCCACTTCAATTATATTCAACTATATGCATGCACTTCAATTATTATATGAAATTCAAATATTATAAAATGTATAGTGTTATTATTCATTTAATATGGATTTTATACACATGGAATAGTATGGAGCTTTCGATTTCCTAATTCATATTTTGAATTTTGAATTGTTAGAGTGCAGAAACGATTCTCATCTTAATCCAAAAAAATGAATTATAATCAACCGCCATTAACAATATTGAGTTTTAATCCGAAACTAAATAGTGGTTTAAACCCTACATTCTGCATCCTTTACTTGACTTACCGAGTACCCCGCTCAAAAGCTCCTTCCAACGGTTTCAAAACCAGTCCCAAGCTTAGTAATCATTTAGTCTCGTGTCTTTAAGAGATTAACTACACATATTGCATTTTACCGCATTTTACCGATATCCTTAAATAAGGATAAAAGAATCAGGTAACTCAAAAAAATTCTATTAATACTTTCATAAACTTATAAAAAATATTCTTTTTAGAGAAATAATTATATACAGACGTTGAAGCAAAACCTCCCTGGAGAGCCGAGCCATGCCATGCTTCCAACAAGACCACCTCATAGCGGATGCTGGAAAAACCCTAATGGAAAGCCCTATGGCCACTGAGAAAGTTTGTGTATCCATGCAGATTCAAATCGTGCTGGGGACAGTAGAAAAATTTCCCAGAACGCATTGAGAAGTCAGGCAGCTTGTTGACAGTCATACATATAATTATGTTTCTTCAGGTTAAAGTCTTGTTAAAAGTACGGAGAAAAAAAGGCTTTAACGTACTAACTCATGCATGGAAAATAGGTAGTGAACCATTCATTTAAGTAAAAAAGGGAACAGGTAGTTGAGGAATAAAAAACATGTGATTATAACTAAGCATGAAGAACAAGTAACAGATAACTTATTGTTCATGACACTTAAATCTGTGTTCACCAGCCACATATGCTAATTATAACTGTGGAGAAAAAGTTATCTACCAAAGTTTTAATCCTGTTTGTGTCTCAAGTGTGTTTTAACTTACAACAATTTCCCTACATTTTTTTAACATCAAAGAACATAAGTTAGCAATGAGGAAAAATGATAACACAAATATAAAATAAAAAACATTATGAAATTTGAAAATACATAAAATATGAAATTATAATGGAAATTGAAAATTGAAATCTGAAATATGCAACCATAATAGAAGTACATGAAAATTGAAAATATCCTAATCCAACTATCATGCTCAAAATACTCAACATCCAACCATCATGCTCAAAATACTCAACAAAGGTAGTTTCTTCTTAGAATACTCTTTATACATACTGATTACTCATTACACAAAGAGATTAGGATTTATGAAATTTGAACTACTAAATCTTGAAATTGTGAAGAACATAGTTCTTCTTTTTCAAACATTTTTGAATTCACCGTAACTTTCAAACTTCATAGACAACTTATAACTGCAAAGGATACATGAGTCAGACACTCATATCAGGCCTAGGTTCAAATGCCATGCTCATGGTGTGAGACCAAAACCTAAATACGGGACACGTGGGAAGCCAAAACCAGGAGTTTTCAACTACATTGTAAGCAAGCACATCTGCTTCCACACATGGTTTGATACACACATGGTTCCCTACTCCTACGCAGTCAAATGCGGGCGAGTCCGTAGTCCTGTTATTATACTCCTCGCTCAGGGAAGAGGGCATCATTGTAATCTCCTTCCACTTCCATGACGGCGAAGGGTTTGAGTTTGAGTTTGAGTTTGAAGAAGAGTGTTCATTCTGAAACTCCCAGATAACAACCTGCCTCTCCCCTTCCACTTCCACTTCCTCTATGCTTCCTGCATTTTCCGTTTCCACAACAAATAGGCTGGCGGCGACCAGTAGCCGCGACCCGCAGGTGAGTAGCCTTCTCTGCGACACCCGTAAATGAGGCTGTAACTCAGGCAAGGGCGCAAAAAGAGCGCGGATGGGCCCTACATGTCCGTTAATTGATGGGATGGTGAAACACAGAATGCCCAAATGTATACCAACTTGGCTTCCCAAACAATAAAACCAACCGTCGCAGAAAACCATCCGATAATCGACAGTATTCACAACCCCTATATCTTCCGGAAGGAATCCTGCGATCTTCCATATCTTTTGCGAGGAATCGTAGATTTCCACTAACTGTTCATCTCCCAGCCAATGATCCAACATCCCGTGGCATAGCGCCACTATATGGTAGGTATTATTACTGTCCCCTGCCACAATGCATGTGAAAAAGAGTGCCCTTAAGGATACCATGCGGGGTAGTTGGATGAACGTTTTTGAATAAGGATTACAGACTATGGGATTCAAGTCTGCTCTGCGGAAGTTTGCCAAGATTAGGCCTGCTGCCGATCCTATGTATTTGACATGAAAATCCCATGGATCCCTCCAATAATCGCGTGTATATCTCCATAGCTCAGGAAGGGAGAAGGGGGCCTTCCAGGTCCGTGAGTAGAAACAGAAAGACATACAATCACCGGACTGTGATTGAGAATTGTACAGAAGCAGCCACTCGTTCTTGATAGGCGCCGCGTCCCATTTACGACTTATGAAGTAGCTGGATGAAAAGAGAGTATTCCATTCCTCACTGACATTGCGATATCTCTCCGTGAAATCCAGAGGAAGGCAGGCCAATGCCTCCGTTTGAAAATCCTCTGGTAGATTGTTCCACCATCCAGTGGCTACAACAGCTGAGCACTCGGCCTCATCGGGCACTTCCGTTTCTTGTTCCCGTTTCATTCTTGCAGCAGATGAGCACTTGGCCTCATCGGGCACTTCCATTTCCCGTTCCCGTTTCATTCTTGCAGCAGCTGAGCACTCGGCCTCATCCGGCACTTCCATTTCCCGTCCCCGTTTCATTTTTGCAACAGCTGCGGCCTCATCGGGCACTTCCATTTCCTGTTCCCGTTTCATTTTTAGGTGTAATCAACTTTATATCCTCGACTCAATGTTTTAAGAAGATAAAAGTTCCTCAAAATTGGGGAGGTCGCCGACACAGCCTCGACTCCATTGCTCTTAAATTCTTTATTTTTTATTACAAAATAATAATAGTAATAAACAAATGTTATATTACCATTAGGAATATCTCATATTTTTCTTATATTATATAAGGTTTGATATTCAATATATCATATATCACGCATATGTCTTGAATATTTTTTTTTATTTTTTGAAAATCTTTAATTCTTTATTTTTTATTAAAAAATAAAAATAATAAACAAATATTATATTATCATTATGAATATCTCATATTTTTCTTATATCATTTAAGATTTGATATTCAATATTTTACCCATATTTTGAGTATTTTTTTTATCTTTCCAAATCAAATCTTATAAAAGAATCCAAGAAACGGCTTTCTTACATTCATGGATGACATATTAATAAACTCATAGATGTAAGTGCGCAAAATTAGCAAAAGACATGACTACATTCACAATAATTGGTTGAGCTACCCGATTGGGCTACTTAGAGCTTGAATTTATGGTTTGATATTCAATGTTTAATCCTTCATCTATATCTAAAATATTAACTACAAAATTTACCTACCCAAGGCCACATACATGCTTTCTTGTAGATTTACAGTAGATTATTCCATGTTTAATCCTTCCACTACTAATTGCTTTAGTTAAGGCAAGGTACAATACACATATAAGTACTCTTAGATAGTGATGAGGAGGAGGAAGAGGTGGTAGAACAAGTTCAGGATCGTGATTGGAGCAGTGGGAATGATGAGCATCCATGGATATAGACTCGGAGTGGAACCATCACTACCCTATCAGGTGTTCCTGCATTCAACATTTTCAGGGTCCGAGGAGTCATATAAAGACAACATGTCACAATCTTAATAGATGGTGCTCCTAGAAACCCACAACTTTATAGGCTTGACCATGGTGAGCAAGAGAGGAATTCTTATAATGGACTTTGAGGAGTTTAGTGTGGAGGTAGATGGTGGGCGCACTTTGCCATGCATATGAAAGGTTCCACGGTTGACTATAATGTTGGGTAACTACAACTTGATAGATAATTTTTGTGTGTACAGTTGGAAAATACTAATGCAGTCTTGGGTGTACAGTGTATTAGTACCCTAGGGACAACTTCAATGAACTACCAAACAATGGAGATGGGTTTCAATGTGACAAATCGGGTTTAATGCAGGAGATGGGTTCAATGCAGCAAGGGTTCAATATTGATATTGACAGAATAAGTGAATCTAATGGACTACTACTAACCTTATATCTTTACATACACTTAACTAGATCATATTATATGACGAATGGATTTTTTGGTAGATGTCATTGTCAATGGATAGATGGTAGAATATTGTATTAAGGATCATCAATATTTCTCTCAAGTAGAAGTAAATTTTAAGAAAGGAGCCCAAGGGAAACTTGTAATATGAGAAATCCCACATTGGATTCATGATCTTGTTGGTAGAAGAGTGATTCTTGTTATTTAGTCTCATTCCCATGGGCGAGTAGATACCTTATGCCACGGGGGAGTGGATGGGGATAAAATTGATGAGTTGTGTAATGAAAAAGACCTAGAATATCAGTAAATTTGAAGAGCGGTGCAAGGGCTAAATGATTTCTTAAGAGGTTATTGCATCGAGAGTAGAGAGGTGCTTACAACCCAGCATGAGGGAGATGTGTAATGTAATGTGACGTAGCGCGGTCACGTTATATACCAAAAATAAAAAGTAATTAAATTTTTTTATGTCGGCTCAAAAAATAAAAATTGAAATCCAAATAAAAAATAATTAAAAAAAATAGTATTTGCTCATAAAATAAAAATTTAAAACAAAATAAAAAGTCATTAAAAAAATAACACCTCAAGAAATTATATGCCTCTCAATCCTTAATAGATCCGTGTTTGGGATGGATCTATGTTGGTACATTAGTGATAAGTGGTGGATAAATTATACCAAAGAAACAAAAAGGAGGAGAAAGCGATTACACATGGCTATTAGTGAACTATGGAGTGATTGAGCAAGATTGAACAAGTTGTAGAAGTTTCAAATGTGTGGAAATCTAACCAAATCCTAGTTGAAGGAAAAAGGAATAGTGGTGGAGGGAAGCCTCGCGAGGGAAATCTTAGGAGAAGGAATATCTATGGACTCGTGGTGACAAAGAAGGATGCTACTACCTAGACTGATAATTGATCACAATGTTGAAGTAAGATAGGGAACCAAGGTGCCATGTACAAGTGTTAATCATGCTAAAGTACTTGAAGAAACTCCACGATAAATATGGGTCACATATAAAAGTGCTAATGGCAATGCTAAAGAAGCCAACGTCCCTCATGAAAGGAATACCTACAATGCTTAAATAACCCAAGGAAATCATCCATAAAATTGGATCCCATGTCTTGGTGCACAAGATGGTAACCAACTGATGACAACAAAGCTTCATGAACCATTTAGTATTAAGCTTTAAATGCCCATCATGGTCGCATAGATCTAAATAAAAATAACTATCTGAAGAAAACAAATCTTCCATGTAGTAGCAAATAGATGGCTCTAACTCTACCACTTTAGAAGAAACATATTAGAAACTGGTAGGCACCACCTGCTATTATTTTTTTCCAAGAGGTTCTCTTTGAATGATGGAGAAGTATCATCGAAAAGAAAATGGAAATATTTATTTTCCCAAAAATTACAACTATTTATATAGCGAATTCATTAAGCATATCTTCTAATTCATACCATGCATAAATTTCTTGGTTATACTCTTCAATAGGAAATAATATGTGATATTAATCATATATTCCTCCTTAAATGATATTGCACCTCTTTGTTGTATGCTTTTGTAGATGAATATTTAATCTCCCTAATTTTGTAAAACTTACAGTGATGTGTAATTTAGCGTAATGGAAGTGGGAATTTACAATCCTAGATAGTTTGAAGTCCTGCATTGAAACTTTCTATACATTCCCTTATATAGGACTAACACATGATAACCATAGCATCATATGTCTAGGAGTGTTAGTATGATACTGTAGAAGGAAATCAATGGAATTGCAGTATTGTATGATATACAAAACATACTTAAAAGATAATGAAATGAACAAGCATGCGTACATATACAGACAATGGCATATCTCTTAATGGTTCATAATAAGAATTATGGTAGATCTTCAATAACATAAATTATATTTTTAGAAGATGCATGACATTCAAGATGATGTATGAAATTTACTAATCAAAGCTATAATTAGTTATCTAAATTATCTAGACTCAATAGAAGAGGACCAAAAATTAATTTTGACTACCATCTATGGATTTTGTAGATGGAAGGGGGATGAGACAAGTGTACTATCCATATTGATTTTATGGTCTCATTCAAAATTAAAAAAAAAACAATTATAAAAAATGAAATACAAAAATAACTGGTGGTTGATGCATCGATAACTAGTAGCTCATGCATGGAAAACAAGTAGTGAACAACCCATTTAACTAAATAAGGTAACAGGTGGTAGATGAGGCATATAAAATGTGTGATTACAACTAAGCATGGAGAACAAGTGGATGTGATAGGTGTTCACGACCCACAAGTTAAGTGGTTGTGCTAGTTATAGCTGTGGAGAACAATTTATACACCAAGGTTTTAATCCTGCGGGTGTCCATGGAAATAAAAACCCTATGTGATATGTTAACAAATATTAAGGTGATCAAATGGACTATAATCTAACAGTTTTCATGGGGTTCTATGGTATATTGGTTAGCACTCTGGACTTTGAATCCAGCGACCTGGGTTCAACTCCTAGTAGGACCTTTCCTGTCTTTGTATATACAATATTTCAGCATTGACTCCAAGATATTATTTCATTCTATTTTAGGTAATAAATTATACTTTCAGTTATTTCCCGTATCAATCCCAACCATGAAAGGGGATGTATCTCATATGGTAGAGCGATTGCTTTGCATGCGAGAGGCACTACGTTCGATTCCCCACATCTCCACTGCATATGGAATTTGTAGAACTCATATTTAGGCTACCTTTCTACAACGGCTTTGGAATGTGGACATAACTTTGTAGAAATCATATTTAGGCTACCTTTATACAACGAATTTGGAATGTGGGCATAAATGTGTGGTTCTCTACAGTGAAATTCGAATCTCTCTTTTGGTTTTCTGACCTATAATCAGAATGTTTCATAAACGTCGAAGAAGAAATCAATCTCAGAGTATGTTTGATATCTTCTGCACTGAAATGAGAACTAGTTTTCATTGCTTCGGATGCTTTCAATAATCGAGCACACCATGATTTTAGTTAGATTTCTATAACTTCTACAATTGTTCCATATTTTCCTTCGATGGGAGCATCCTTCAATCTGAAATACAAATCAATGATTTCTCTCAGTGTTAGTAGGTGCGTTCGGTTTTATTTCGGATATTAAAAACATTAAATATGAGATATACTCTTTTGGGAATGGGAAATGAGAATAAGGAAAAAAAATGTTGTTTTTTTATTTTATTTTTTCTATTACCATTACCATTACCATTTTTTATTGGGAAATTAGTGAAAATTGGAAAAAAATTGTTGCATGCCATGTGGTGAATTGAGGGTTTTAGAAAAGCCGTTGCGGAAATATTGTTGCAGAAGGGCGATTGCGGATCGAGAAAATTTTTGCAGAGGAAATTGCAGTTGCGGGAAATGGATATTTTCATAGAGGAGTGGTGCGTCTGAGAGAAACAAAGGGGCTTGTTTCTGTTACCTATCTTGGTCAAACCTAAACGGTCGGATCAGATGGACCAGCAGGTGGCTTCCATGGCCCAATGGTGCACTGCCAGCACAAGCGATTATTCCCCTCCGTGCATGACAGAATCAAAGGCTCTTGATTCGGGCAGCTTAGCTTGAATGGCCTCATCATTACCATTCTGAGTTGTTTTGAATCAATTAAGATATTTTGTTATTTTGTAAGCCTATAAAGGTAGGTTTCAAAGTAGACCAAAAGGTTGGACATTTTTGTTTCAGAGATATTACTGCTCTGCACTGTATTAAACTCAGCCTCTTAATTCAATGAGCAGACCCAATTTTGGATCTTGAGATTCCTGCGCCGTGTGTTTTGATGTATGTTATTTCCTATGTATGTGTTCTTTCTTTGTATTTCCATTAATCATTTTACTTCTGCAGTAACTAAATATCAAGATTACATGGTCTGGAATTCATGCCCAAATGCTCTAGATGCATATGACTAGGTTTTCCACCCTTTTCCTCTTGAAGTTGTAGGTTAGAATTCATTCTTAAATGCTCTAGCCTTGTGGTCGAACTTGTCTCCTTCCTCTACCTCCATATACTGATTACTTCGACGTGAAAGAATCATGTCTACCTTGCCTCTTACCCTTGCAATCTCAGTCCCAATATTCCATTGATGACAGTAACCCACCGAAGTTGACTCCATGTCCAACTGTCCTCCTATTCTTAACTCCAACCAACCAAAAATCCCTTTTAATTCATTGTTTGAAGGTCTAGCCACCACTTCGACCGATATCCCATCCCATTTTAAGCTGCATCCTTTTGCTGGAAGCCCCAAACGGAGATCCCTCCCTGTGGTTGGAAAGGCTAGTTTCCTTCCACTAAAGATTGGTTTGCAATAGTTACCCCATGGTCTTTCCTGCCACAACCCAGGAAAATCTTGGGTGATAACACACTGCATAGCATATATCTGGTCTAGTATGTACTAAGTACATCAATGATCTGCGGTGAACGAATCCGTTCACTAAGTTAATAGTCGAATCCGACTCTCATATTGAATAATAGATAAGAATAATATATTGATGATATAAGATGATGTCTTTCACAAGATAGACTTTCCCGTATTTATAATTGTTTAAAGGGTGTCTAATGCAACTCTTCATAAAGAGTTACACCATTTCACTAATTAATTATATTATTATATTATTCTTGTTTGTTGTTATTATTATTATTATTTATATATATATATATATATATATATATGTTGATGTTTATTTTATTATTATTTTATTCATAGCATTGCCTCTCTCTTAGAAAGGCTTTGTCCTCAAATCCTTATAACGTTGTCGCACCGTTCCTTATGACGTCGTAGCTGACGAAACATGTCGGTACGAACTTCTAAGTGTAGAGCATAAATTCCGATATGTGGATGGGTCAATCCATCCCAAATTGATTTGTTGCTGACTATTGGGATTCCCCATTGATCTGTCGTTAAGAGCTTTGATCACATTAGTACCATCGTCTTTCGACATTTCCCACTTTTCAGAATATCGGTTTTTATGGTTGGGGTGTCTATAGGGAATTTTCACAATGTCATTTTCTTTTACGAGTGTCGTCTTTTGAGCATTGATCTGAGATGGGACTTTTATTTTCGTCTCTTGAAGTTTTAAGGTTTCATTCTGTATCTTTTCCAACTTGTTTCCTAACTGCCTGTTATCATTTTGAAACTTCTTAATCAATTCGACTTGCAATTTTCTGTCATCTTCAGATGTCTTAAGTTGTTCCTTAAGATCTTCATTATGACTTCTGATACAACTATTTTCTTCCTGCTTGTCTAGAAGTTTCCCTTCAATGTCGTCCATAGATTGTTCTATCTTCCGGCTATTTTTCAACTTCTTAATTTTTGTGACTAGTATCTTTTTATGACTTCTTAGTCTAAAAATTTCTTCAGCATTGTTGGATAATGCTTTATTATTCTCTGTAATCTTTGACTTATGTGTCTTTTTTGAGTCGTCATTTTGTTGTTGAAGAACTTTTATCTGTTGTCGACACTGGATGACCTCTGATTCTTGACTTTCTAATTTATGTCGTAACTGCATTAGTTCTTCATCTTTGTCGCTAACGATTTTGTTCAAGCGTATTATTTCTGCTTCGTAATTATTTATTTCCTTCTTTATATCTTGATTTCCTAACCTCTGATTGAATTTATTTTCGGCTTTTAATTCATCAATTTGCGCATTCAATTTTTCTATACTCCTTTCCTGGTCAGAGATTTTTATTTCATTGTCCCTTTCTTGTAATTCAATTCTTATTTTTGAACTGTTATTTATGTCGCGCAATTCTTCATTGTCTTTTAGATAACGTTTTAACGCGGCTTCTAATTTTTCTCGCAAATCGGCTTCCATGGTTTCTGACTTCTTCGACGGTGGGATGATTTCCTTTGATTTCTTTGGTGATAACCGATCTTCAAATTTTATTTTATTTTTTTAACAATAATTGCTTTTCCCTTATAATAATAATTATTATTTAAATGTAATAATATTATTATTTTAATATTATATATTTCCCAAACAATTGTAATATTTTACAATTATGGACCAATATTAATTAATCTCCACGTTGTTTAACCTTTTGCTTTAGATTAATTTCTTTGTGGATTGTGTGTAGATTAGGTGGTTGGAAAGAATGATTGTTACCTTCCCCACCCAAGTTCAAATCTCACTTTTGGTTTGTTCTTAGGGAATAAAACCAAACCCACTTCTCACAAACCCACGTGCACCTTAAAACCATGTGCGGTTTCACTTTTTACTTTTACTTTTTACTTTTACTCACTTCTAAACTTTACTTTTACTTCTTTGGGCCACGGGCCTAGTTTTGGACAAGATCCTAGATTGGTGGCTACAAGCCTCGCTCTGATACCAAATGCGGTGAACGAATCCGTTCACGAATCCGTTCACTAAGTTAATAGTCGAATCCGACTCTCATATTGAATAATAGATAAGAATAATATATTGATGATATAAGATGATGTCTTTTACAAGATAGACTTTCCCGTATTTATAATTTTTTAAAGGGTGTCTAATGCAACTCTTCATAAAGAGTTACACCATTTCACTAATTAATTATATTATTCTTGTTTGTTGTTATTATTATTATTATTTATATATATATATATATGTTGATGTTTATTTTATTATTATTTTATTCATAGCATGATCCAATAATATGACAATACAAGGTAGGATCCGGTGGATTTGAAAAATAATCTGACTCATGTAGCTTCTTTAGGTTTGATACCATAGGTGTGTTCATGGGCTTGCAGTCTTGCATCCAAAATATTCGCAATACATCAACTGCATACTTCCCTTGTGAAAGGAATATTTCATTTGGATTTTGCCAGACCTATAGACCAAGAAAATAGTGCATCGGACCCAGATATTTCATTTCAACTTCCGAATTGAGGTCCATCTTACATTGAGCTATTAGTTGTTACTACAGATTTCCCTTTTGGTATTGGGACCACTACCCATACATTGTTTTTCATAATAGAGTTGTATTCTTCTATTATTGCATCTTTCCATACTTGTTGTCTGGATGCTTCATCATAAGTGGAAGGATCTGCATCAATGATGTGGCCCAGCTGAGTTATAATACCAGCATAGCTCTTAGGATTCTTTCTTTCTATGAAGGTTCCTGAAGGAGCAATATGCTTTTCTGCTTCCTGCAGAGTTTAACGAAACCAAGCAGGTCTTATTTTGTTAGGAGGAACCTCAAACAAAATTTCTGTAGGATCTTCTGATTCTATGGAATCAATTGGTACTGAAGGATCATTATCTTCGTCCCTCTAGTCATTGGAATGAGGAGAATCTAGGATTTCTGAAGAAGGAGATTCATAATCATTTGGAAGCTCTCTCGAACGACGAAAAGTAGCTTCGACATGGAATATCGCATCTCTATTGACCTCAATGTATCTTTGACTAGGAACATAGATATAATAATATTTTGAGGTTTCAATATATCCAACAAATGTACCTTTCTTCCCAGAAGGCTCCAAATTTGTTCTCTTTTCTTTTGGTATGCAAATATAGACTGGACTACCAAAAATCCTCATGTGATCAACCACTGGTTTCTTACTTGTAAACACTTCCCCTGGAGTATTTTCCCCTAGAATAGCATGTGAGGGCTTCTATTATGGATGTATATAGCAGTACTGGAAGCCTTATCCCATAGAGACAAAGGAATATCCTAGTCACATACCATGGATTTGGCAGCTTCGCATATTGTGTTGTTTTTCCTTTCTTCAACCCCATTCTATTGGGGTTTGTAAGGAACAATTAGCTCCTTAATCCATTCTTCTTAGCAAAGATCATCAAGTTGATGAGATTCAAACTCTCCCCCATTATCTGACCTTAAGGTATGGATGTACCTTCCTATCTGATTTTTAATTAGTGTCTTGAATTCTTGGAACTTACCAAATGTTTCATTCTTAGTCTTTAGGAAAGAGATAGATTTGAAGGAGCAATCATCTATGAAAAATACATAATATAAATAACCACTCATAGAAGGTGTAGTCATAGGTCCACATATATCTGAATGAATTAAATCCAATATCCTTTTAGATATTCTACTACTATTAGGAAAAGTTTTCTTGGCATTCTTTCCAAAATAACAACCTCTACAAACACCATCATGCTCAGAGAAAAAACTCAGGCATACCTGTCACCATATTTTGTAGACCAGGAAGAGCTCTGTAATGAAGGTGTCCAAACCTTCTATGAAATAACTCATAGGGATTGATATCGTGGACCAATGCATGAATGGAATGCCCAAATTCCTTGTATATTCCTCCCTCTTGGACTCCAATCACCATAACTTAACTCATCTCTCCATCCTTTGGCCATAAGAGGGAATTTCTATCCATGAATATTACTCTGTAATCTTTGCTTCCAAAACTGCAATAGAGATCTTGATATTCTTCTTTAGGAAAGGAACATATAATATATCATCGATATGCAAGATAATCCTTGAGTCTAGTTGAAAGGATGTTGAACCGATTCCTTTAATTTCATAGGTGCATCATCTCCAAGTTCCACCTGAGCATAAAACGTCCTTTTTCTAAAGTCTATAAGAGCTCCTTGAAATCTTGTCATATTTCTGGAATCTCTAGTGTCCACCAACCAAGACTCAACACTATTGGTGATAGAATTAGAGAGAGAAGAAACAAGATAGTACTCTTTCCTCGGTTTTTGATTATTGGAAGATCCACTGATTTTATTTTTCTTAGGCTCTTCTTCTTTTGTAGCAGCAGATGCATGAAATTTTCCCTTGAACTTTCTCTTTTGCTTGCTACAATATCTGGCATAATGCCCCATCTTTTGACAATTGAAACATATTATCTGTGGCAAATCAATGTGCTTACCTGTTACAACGTAATTTTCCACCTTGTGAGCATCAGCACTCTTTGACCTGCAGGATCCATTTTACGGACTTAGATCCACTTTATATCCTTCAGACACACTATTTCCCTATTTTTTCTTCCTGTATGCTTGTTGTTCCACTTTAGCCAGCGTACCCGCGAGCTGTATCACTATAGCCCGCGGGTGACAAGTAAGATGGTAAAAATCACTAGTAAATTACTTTTTACTCCCAAAAAGCTGTCTTAGGGTGACCTTTGGTCCTCCATTTTCCCTGAAACGCCTCAATGTGTCCTTTCACTTACCTTTGGGAGGACTATATATTGAACACATATGGCATATGGATGGGAGGAGAAGGAGAGAGCAAGATAACTCTATTGGATTTTTGCCGCATCTTGAGTCTACACTCATCGATCCTTGTTGTTGTGAACCCTTTATGTTCACCTTCCAAACTCCTATCATAGTTTGAGTTTGCCATTCCATGGAGGATTGAAGTGGTGGAGGCAAAAGTGGAGAGACCCAGTTCTTGGTTCAGATTGGTTGCCGACAAGAGGTCGTATCACATTGTACTTCTTGTTACTTATTAATAGAAATACTCATATTCTCGTCCATTAATGTTGTGAATGTGGTTTATATTACATTGGGTTGCATTTACTTATAATATCATGGACCATTGCTATTGATGATGTTAATGTCTTTCATATACTATATGTGCTTGTTGTATATTGGCTGTCAAGACTAATTTGCAGGTTCAAGTGCACGAATTGAAAGCTTCAACGGGGATCTACATCGAACGTCCGGATCGAGGTTGGTTATATTCTCCATTTTCTTAGCATTTTCATTTATATAGCATAGCATTGAGAATTGAGTTAATTTCCGATAGTCAACTGTCTGTTGTGGTCTACCCCAAGCCACAGGAAGTTTTCTCCATAACATAAATGGTGACTCCGCTAGGGAGAACATCCATTTTTGGGGAATTTTAGGCATTATTCCTTATTTAGAGTTGTTGTGTGTTGAGTCTCTATGTCATGGATTGGCCATTAGGATACACTATAGAAAACAACCTTTTTCTGAGCCATAAGACTCTTTTCTGCTCATTTGTTTTTCCCTGTACGCGGGTGAGCCTAGTTCTGTCTGCGTCTACCCGCCTCTGTCTGCACTATAGCTCGTGGGTACCCACAGGTATTCCTTCGACAATAGCGTACAACTCCGGGGGTGATTGGTTTATGGCCTTTGGTTGTTGCTGGGTTGGTTTTGAGTGTTCCTGAGTCTTCTTTGGCCTTGTTCTTGACTGTTCCAAGCCTTGTTTGTGACCATAACTCCTCTTTTCTCTTGGTTTTGAGCCTCATTGGTTTTAACCCATTTTTGAATTTTTAAGCTCATTCCATTGGCTGAGTCTTACTATTTGGGATCTGCTAGGTTGTTTGAGTGATCTCCTTTGCATTTTTGTAACTGAATAGTGGCATTTTGCTTGCATTTTTCATTTCATTATATTCAAAAATACAAAAACATAGTTTTTCATTTTCCTTTTTCTTATAAGTGAAAATACAAAAAAAAAATTACTTTTATGTACTACATTTTGCATTGAGTGCTTGTGCTTTCATTTAGGTTCTGCTTGTGCATTGAAAATATAAAAGAGTTGCATTTTTATTTCGAAACTGTTGGATTGATTTTCATTCTAGTGGCATTGTTTTTATTGGATACATGAGTCTAGAGTTTGACGATTTTGCATACTATTAAGTCATATACATCACTAGTTTCATGACCATATCCTCTGAGTAACCACAGCCATTAAAATTAACGCTTGATCTAAAATTGATTAGAACGATTTTATTTATAGGGTACACCAACTAGAATAGGTTTAGAGTCTTGGAATAGATCATTGTGACTAAACAATCCAAAACTACTAGATGAAACATTATGTGTCTGACTAGGGAGTGGTGAAATCCATGGTATACATCGGTGTTCTTAGGAATATCTACTTAGACCATAGTTAAGCACGAGGTCACGGGAGGCTGGTTGCGGAGATAGCCCTCCAATACTGGCCAAACATGGGAGATATATCCAGGATTTGTTTGTATCTGGGGACTCTTGGGGGATTTGACCCTCTTGAGTTTCGGGCTTAGTTACCCTACCCATATGATGGATCCCACCTGCAACTGTCCCCCTGAGCATTGGTTATACTGTGGTGACCATAGTTTCCTTACCTAGGTATCGCAAAGGGTGCTTGCAGTGGTTATACTATTTGTGTCCTGAGTCAGATAGGGGTTGGACATCACAGTTTTTTGTTGCCAAGGGTTCCGGCCCTTTGCACGTAGTGATGCTTGGGAACCTCTATAACTAATTCTGTTACCTTCAGCTACAGTTTGGGAGTCTCAAGCCTCTCCTAGGCGAGACATACTGGCTCTAGTGTCGAGAGCTCATTTAGCCACTATGTTTGTCTGCTCTTGGCTGTAGTTTCTCTAGGTGTGGGCTCTTGATTTTCTGTTTTTGATTGATATTTTGGCCATTAGGGGATGCTGTGATTTTATAGTATCTCTAGAGATATCATGGCATGGAATCCTTCTCTCCGTCGATCTAGTCGGTTGGCTGGTTTACCGACTGTCGAGCTTTCATGCCATGTTGATAGGGGATGCTGGCGGGCTCCCTCCGAGTCTTCGGATTCTTACGAAACATATGTCATCTAAGTCATGATTGCACACTCTAACATGGGAGAAATCCCTATGACTCCATTGGGTAGAGTCGAGCACACTTCAGACACCCCTACTCCTCGAGAGGCATGGGAGGGTGATCCACCCGAGACCCAACCTAGTTTGCTTGGTCTCATCCACCCGAGACCCAACCTAGTTTGTTTGGTCCGGATCCACCCGAGGACGACCTGTTCGATCCTTTGAATCCACATGATTTCCATTAAGGGATGTCAGAGTTACATGATGACGCAGGTCCTATGACCAACCCTACCCCGTTCTCTTTTGGTATGCCTAATTACAACACAATTGATCCTTCCACTGCATTTGCTAGTCATGCTGGCACTAGTCATGGTGTTAGCAACACTACACCCACTGGGGGAAATACCCTCACCAGGGGCACCACGTTTTCCACTCACACACATAGTATGGGGACCGATCACATTCGTCCTAACAATGCTAATGGTGGAAGAAGGCCGCCTCCTAGGACTACCCATCCTAATAGGAACACTGTTCACAACAGGACTCGCCATCCACAACATAATACACATGCCGCTACCTGTAAACCTAGGACCACTTTCACGAATGTTAACATTCCTCCCAATCATGGGGGTGGGCATATACCACATACTTTTATGTCTGCTACCGCTACTAGTAATGCTAATGTAGGAGGTGGGAATATACCTTATCCTCATGGTCACAATGCCACCATTCCTTCTACTAGTAACACCAATGTTGGGGTTGGGAATACATCTCATACTTATGGTCACCACACGTCTGCTCACACTACTAATAACGCTTATGTTGGGGGTGGGAACTGTTGAGATATTGTAACTTCAAAGAATATTATATTTGTACTTTATTATTCTGGAGATGTTTCATTCCTCCTTGAAGATCTTATTGTATATCTGGAGATGTTTATTCCTCCGTCAGATTGTGGTAACTTGGGTTATTAGACTTCCCTAGTGGGGGTCGGCCCTATATGTGTTATGTGGGTCAAAGGGTTATTAGACCACCCTAGAGGGGTCAGCCCAGTCAGTTGTAGTGGGGTATTTAACCCAATGGTTAAATACGAGCCTACATGATTTGTGTAAAAGACAAGCCGAAGTAGTGTATAAATAGAGGAGGTGTATTCCTCATTTTACACACACTCACTCATTTGAGAGTGGCGCACTTATGGGAGAGAGATCTGCTATGGAGAAGGAGGAGCTTATGCTTAGGGTTACATCTTTGTATATTGCTGGTCATCTATATTGAGGAAGCTTTGTTGGGTTTTCTACCCCATGAGGGTTTCCCAGGATAAATCTGTGTCTCTTGTGTTTATGTTGTGCTTGTTGTTTCTTCAGTGATCCTGTATATTCTATTATTGTGAAATGGAATGCAATGCTGCTATTTTCTATCTTAGCATTTTAAATATTAACATGGGATCAGAGCTAACCTGAAGGAAGGCAATGTATGGCACTTACGACACTTGCTTCACTTGCGATAATTTGAAGGTTTGGGTTTTACATAGCAAAAACCAGTCATCGTTGAACCTTCGCTATAAATCCATTTATGCGAAGGTTCAGGATCTGAAAAGTTGACAGGCCATAGATATCATCCCTAGGTACCTTGTGTCCAAAGGGAACCCTCAGATTCGTTGTACTTTGTGAGTTATGATCAGTACAAGTTAGGGTTTCTGCCTCTTCCAGATCTCAGTAAAAATCAGGTGACCTAGGAAAAAAGGTCATAACTTGGGCTAAGAAGCTCCAAATAAACTTTCAAAAAATGTGACAGGTAGTACACAGACTGTACTTTCTCAAGAAACTTTTTCAGAGGCCGAAGCTGAACCAGTGACATGTGGCACGCCGTACAAGTTCGCTCTCTTGTTTTATCCCATAAACAAGTCACGTTGCGACACTTGGCATAACGCTCTCTCAAAAAATCCAATTGAGGTCAGACCTATCGGGATGGAAAGATGATAGGTCAGGCTACCACAAAAACATTTTTCAGACCCTGTGGAGCTAAAAGTTCGTAGTTACAGCAGAAACAATCAGGTACATATTTCTGTCAAAACATAATTATTTTTGGAGCACCTTCATTCATGGCTTCCGGAATTTAGGGTTTCGGAGAAAGTTAGAATTTTTGGAATCGGAATCCACAGCTGAATGCTACTCAGGAAAATCGCAATTTAGAGTCCAAGATCGAATTTTTTGGTTGGGTAGAAGACCGGGCTTGATCAAACCCCAGTTCAGGATTTTGATCAGAAAGATGGAAAATTAGGGCTTCAGCAAAAGTTGGAATTTTTGAAGTCTGTAACCATGGCTGGAAGCTCCTTAGAAAAATAAGAGTTTAGAGCCTTGGATCAAACCTTTTGATTGGGTAGAAGGGTGGCCTTCATCAAACCCTAGTTCGGGATTCTGTCCAGAAGATCCAGAAGTTTCGAAGGCAATTTTGAGGGGTCAAATTTTGGAGATTTCAAAATTGAAGTATGCTAGTTTGATCAGCTCAGCAAGACACATCCTTCCATCCATTCAGAAGTGTGAAAGTCAAAGATTGAATTTTTAGGGTTTTTCTAGCAAACCCTAATCAAGCTCCAGATCAAGTTTCAGGGGGAGTTGAGGCTAAGGCCTTACATAAGAAGACTACAAGAAGTCTCGACAGGTATGAATTAAGGAGATATAGGTATGTCTTGAAATCTGATTCCTGATTAAGTTCATAATGTGTTTGTCTTAATATTATTTATTAGTACAATCTTGATTAATGTTAGAATTGTCTTATCACCCTAGTAATAGTATGAATGCATGTGAATGGTCGAAGACATTCATTGATTAGGGCTATATGATTGTACTAATGCATTATGGTGTTGTATGAGTTTGATGTTGTCTGCTAACAAGATACAGGTACATCACGAAAGACAAATCAAGTTCCATGACCATGACAACATAATATTTGATCACATAGAAGTTCTACTTATGAGGTATGTATGACTTTGTTCTATTATGCTTAACTTACGAGATATGTAGGTTCTAGCATAGGATCTCTAAATCATTGAAGAGAACAAAGAAGATATTGATTAGATATGTTAGACATAACTAAGCAGGTATACTAATCCAGGTATGTTTTCCTATGTCATGTTAGAATCTTACCTTGTGATAGGATCCCTTATATAAGTATACTTGGTATGATTGGTTATACTTATTCATAAAGGGTTTATGCACATTATGTCTCTTATCTTGATTGATGATTTAACTAACCAGAAGAGTCCCATGATCAAACAAGAATGTGCATGAGTAAAAGAAGACTTCTCTGAAACCCTGGATACTAATGATCATGACTATACATATTCAAGATTATTTAGAATTACAATGTTTTTGATAATATTGAGAATATACTAATGAATGTATGTTTGTGTATGAGATCATGAGGATGACACTAGTGCACACTTGAGCATGCACAGTCGTACAGAATGAATAAAAGAAAGACAGATAGAAGATCAAGCGGGAGGAAACCACACAAACATAAAAGATAAGTATTTGAGTTGTTATTTGAAATAGTAAATGATATTGCCTGTAATAGGTTGTATGCATATTTGTATTCCTAGAATATATCATGTTGAGTATAAACATTCATAGAGCATTGAACAATATACTACTAATATGCATATGATTGGCAAGTTGGAAAAACATTCCATTGTTGCTTGTCTAGAATGAAACCTCTTTACTGACATGCTGAGAGTTGTGCACACTCTCGATAGTATGTTCTGGCAGAGATGGAAGGCATCTAGATAGCCACTATATGCATACAGGATATGGAAAAGTGTTGTTCCAAAGTATTGGTCAAGATAGTTGCATAACTATGTAAATGATATCTCTATGCATAATAGGTTATCATGTCAACATGATTTCATGATTATGAAGTATTACTAATCATGTACTTAATTTTGATATGTAGGAAAGATCATGAAGAATGATGAACACCGAACAAGTGATGGATGTTCAACAAGAAGATTTACAAATCAAACAAAATATAGAAGGCTCATGGCTAGAAGATTCTCTTAGAAAAAAAGGAAGAGAATCATGACGAGATGTTTGCTCCAAGTGACTAGATAACACCATTCTCTTAATGATGTAATTAAAGAAGAAGTGTGAATTAGGTTTTGTATGGGTACCCAGGATCGATAATCAATTGATGAGCTTAATGATCACCATGGGTGATGTGGATCTCAACCTTTGCTACAAGGTTGAATATGGTTTCTAGACATAGATGACATGGATGCAAGAAGGAACTCACCACAAAGTTCGAATGATATTGAGGCCCATATCAGTAGACCCATCTAATGAGAGATGGCACAGATAGATATGCAGAAGATCATTCAATGAAGAGTGTAAATGATGTTCAGTCACAAAGGGACAATTGATAGCTTCTTGACAAATCTTGGGCTTTACCAGAAGTAAAGCTGATCCTAACCTTTACCTTAAAGTTGTGGATGATGAACCTATCATACCATTATTGTATGACGATGATCTCTTTCTGACAAGGAATGAGAAACAGATCATGAAAATAAAGAAGAAGATGGCTGCAGAAATGAAAATGAAAGATCTCAGATTGATGCATTACTTCCTAGGTTTGGAAGTATGGCAAGGCTCAGAAGGAATCTTTCTCAACCAGGGAAAGTATGCTGAGAAATATTAAAAGGACTTGATGTGTTGGAATGGCCACTCTCATGGATTCCAACTTGAAGTTGTTAGCAGATGACTCATCAGAGTTAGTGGATATAACTCTGTACAGACAAGTTATTGAGTCATTGATGTGTCTAACGAATACTAGGTCAGATATATGATTTGCTGTGAACACCTTGAGTCAGTATCTAGTGGAAACTAGATGTGTTCACCTGTTAGTTCCAAAGCATGTGATGAGGTACCTAAAGGATACGATAGAATTTGATTTATGTTATCTTAGAGATCATGACTTCAGATGGCTACACAGATGATGATTGGGAAGAAATTGTATCAGACAGGAAGAGCACATCAAGAGGATGTTATTGTCTTGGATCAACCATGATCTCGTGGTTTAGCAGGAAACAATCTAATGTGGCTCTTAGCACAAGAAGAATAAATGGCTGCTTACTCTGCTAAGTTATGAAGTATGGCTTCAGGAATATTTGACTTAGAGATAGACTCAACTGTGATCCTATGTGACAAACAGAGTTGTACCAAAATGGCAGAGAATCCAGTGTTCCATGATAAGTCAAAGCACATAGAGATCTGACATTTCTATATACAAGATATGGTGCAGAAAGGAATTAATGTTCGAATTTGTAACAAGTTACCAATGTACTAACCAAACCTATACCGATCTGATGTACTAACCAAACCTCTACCTCAAGTAAATTTTTCCAAGACAAACTTAATATAGTTTAGAAGGACCCTCCTTGAAAGGGGGAGTGATGTGATCACTTATGATGAGATTACCTGCATCGACAGTGAGGTCGATGATGTGGATACCTATATTGGTGATGTCGATAGAGAGATTGGTGGATGCTCCTTAGACAGGGTCTAAGGTGACAAGGGGATTGCATCATCCTTGAACACATATTCTAAAAGGAGCTGTAGACAGGTGTCTCCGAGAAAGAAGAGGGATTGCATCATCCTTGAACACATGTTCTAAAAGGATCCGTAGACAGATGTCTTCGAGAATGAAGTCCTTCGTGGACATGTGAGGATTGAATCATCCTTGGATTTCAGTCCTAAAGTGAGCCGTAGACAGATGTCTCCGAGAAAGAAGAGGGATTGCATCATCCTTGAACACATGTTCTAAAAGGAGCCGTAGACAGATGTCTTCGAGAATGAAGTCCTTGGTGGACATGTGAGGATTGGATCATCCCTGGACTTCAGTCCTAAAGAGAGCCGTAGACATATGTCTTCGAGAATGAAGTCCTTGGTGGGCATGAGGGGATTGGATCATCCCTGGACTTTAGTCCTAAAGAGAGTCGTAGACATATGTCTTCAAGAATGAAGTCCTTGGTGGGACATGTGAGGATTGGATCATCCCTGGACTTCAGTCCTAAAGAGAGTCCTAGACATGATGTCTCCGAGAATAAAGTCCTGAATGAATAGGTGGGGGATTGTATCGTCCCCGGACTTCGGTCCCAGAACCGAGCCATAGACTGGGTCTCCGAGAATGTAGTCCTGAATGAATAGGTAGGGGATTGTATCTTCCCCAGACTTTGGTCCCAGAATTGAGCCGTAGACTGGGTCTCTGAGAATGTAGTCCTGAATGAATAGGTAGGGGATTGTATCTTCCCCGGACTTCGGTCCCAGAATTGAGCCGTAGACATGATGTCTCCGAGAATAAAGTCCTGAATGAACAGGTGGGGGATTGTATCATCCCCGGACTTCGGTCCAAGAATTGAGCTGTAGACATGATGTCTCCGAGAATAAAGTCCTGAATGAACAGGTGGGGGATTGTATCTTCCCCGGACTTTCATCCCAGAATTGAGCCGTAGACTGGGTCTCCGAGAATGTAGTCCTGAATGAACAGGTAGGGGATTGTATCTTCCCTGGACTTTGGTCCCAGAATTGATCTGTAGACTGATGTCTCCGAGAATTGAAGATAGGACTGCATCGTCCCTGGATCTCGGTTCAAAATGTACGTGAGGACTGCATCGTCCATGAACTGGGTTCAAAATGTACGTGAGCACTGCATCGTCCATGAACTGGGTTCAAAATGTACGTGAGGACTGCATCGTCCATGAACTGGGTTCAAAATGTACGTGAGGACTGCATCATCCATGAACTGGGTTCAAAATGTACGTGATGGGATTGCATCATCCCTAGACATGAGACTTGTCTTAAAGGTACGTGTGAGGACTGCATCGTCCATGAACTGGGTTCAAAATGTACGTGAGGACTGCATCGTCCATGAACTGGGTTCAAAATGTACGTGAGGAATGCATCGTCCATGAACTGGGTTCAAAATGTACGTGATGGGATTGCATCATCCCTAGACATGAGACTTGTCTTAAAGGTACGTGTGAGGACTGCATCGTCCATGAACTGGGTTCAAAATGTATGTGATGGGATTACATCGTCCCTAGACATGAGACTTGTCTTAAAGTGATAAGGATTGATCATCCTGGAACTTGATCTGGATTGTATCATCCATGGACCTATGCCCTAAAGAGAGCGGGATTGATCATCCTGTAATATGATCGTGTGTGTTGCAGGGTATGCTGCTATGCATACTTGATTGATGAGGATACTTGTATGTATACTTGTATTGATGATGATGCTTGTATTGATGATATGTATTGATGAGGATACTTGTATTGATGATGTGTATACTTGTATTGGTGTGGATACTAATACTGATGATCTAGATGACGATGCTGCTAATCGTGTTGATCTAGATGACGATGATGCTGATCGTGTTGATCTAGATGACGATGTTGATCGAGATGATCTAGATATTGTAGATCGAGATGATCTAGATACTGTAGATCATGATGATCCAGATGTTGTAGATCGTGATGATCCAGATGCTATAGATCGTGATGCTCCAGATGTTGTAGATCGAGATGATCTAGATGTTGTAGATCGTGATGATCCAGATGCTATAGATCGTGATGATCCAGATGCTGTAGATCATGATGATCCAGATGTTGTAGATCGAGATGATCTAGATGTTGTAGATCATGATGATCTAGATACTGTAGATCGTGATGATCCAGATGCTGTAGATTGAGATGATCCAGATGTTGTACAACGTGATGATCCAGATGATGCAGATCGAGATGATCCAGATGCTATAGATTGAGATGATCTAGATGCTGTAGATCGTGATAATCCAGATGCTGTAGATCGAGATGATCCCGATGCTGATGATCGTATGATGACGATGCTAATGATCGTGAGGATCCATATGTTGATGTTGTTGTAGCTGTTCAAGTGCTACAGAAGATAAAGACTCAGTATTGAATATGTTGATTTTCCAATATTGAAGATGTTCCAGTAACTGCTTGAGTTACTGATGATGTTGAGAAAGGTTCCAATGATTTTAGATGTATCATGTATGATGTTGATGACTCCTTGCTCGTACAGATACTGTTATAATATCCTTCTCGTTAAGGGGGAGTGTTGAGATATTGTAACTTCAAAGAATATTATATTTGTACTTTATTATTCTGGAGATGTTTCATTCCTCCTTGAAGATCTTATTGTATATTTGGAGATGTTTATTCCTCCGTCAAATTGTGGTAACTTGGGTTATTAGACTTCCCTAGTGGGGGTTGGCCCTGTATGTGTTATGTGGGTGTAAGGGTTATTAGACCACCCTAGAGGGGTCGGCCCAGTCAGTTTTAGTGGGGTATTTAACCCAATGGTTAAATACGAGCCTACATGATTTGTGTAAAAGACAAGCCGGAGTAGTGTATAAATAGAGGAGGTGTATTCCTCATTTTACACACACTCACTCATTTGAGAGTGGCACACTTATGAGAGAGAGATCTGCTATGGAGAAGGAGGAGTTTATGCTCAGGGTTACATCTTTGTATATTGCTGGTCATCTATATTGAGGAAGCTTTGCTGGGTTTTCTACCCCATGAGGGTTTCCCAGGATAAATCTGTGTCTCTTGTGTTTATGTTGTGCTTGTTGTTTCTTCAGTGATCCTGTATATTCTATTATTGTGAACTGGAATGCAATGCTGCTACTTTTTTTCTTAGCATATTAAATCTTAACAGGAACATACCTTATAATCATGGTCATTACAACACGGTTCCCGCTATGAATAGTATGTATATGCCCCATAATTATGGTGACAACCCTTACTACAACATAGTCGGTACTGGCCACCATTACAACCCACCTCAATATGGTGCTCCAAATAATATATACCTTCTTACTCTCACATGGGTTAGGTCGGAGGAGGTTATCAACCTTATGGCCATGGTCAAGCGTATGGTCAGTTCGCTCCGTATAATCATCATTTTACTAGTCATGGTCAAGCTTATGGTCCTTCTTATCCTCCAGGTTCTTACAGTCAACCTTTTATGGGAGCTTATAATCAAGCTTTCCAGCCACAACTCTCATTCCTTGCACATCTGAATCTTTCGAATCTTTCGAAGCTCACAAATGATCTGGTGTGTCATGACCCTAATTGCCCTCCGGTCCCTACCAAGCTCCCTTCATACATTCCTAAGTTTGAGGGGAAAGGTGGTGAGGATTTGGGTGACCATGTCACAACGTTTCACCTTTGGTGCTCTTCCAACTCGTTGAATCACGATTCCGTTCGATTATGACTATTTCAACGCACCCTCACGGGGGTAGCTGCAAAGTGGTATGTTGAGTTTCCTGGGGGCACTTATAGGGGTTTCAATGAGATCACTTTGGTTTTCTTGGATCATTTCCAGTTGTCGGTTCGTTATGATACTGGTACTGAAATTTTGTCTACTTCCGTCAGAAAAAGGCCACACATATTTCTGACCACATTCAAGAGTGGCGTCGACAGAAGAGGTTAGTGAAAGCCAACATTCCTCTGGACTTTCTGTTGGAATCGTTTCTCAATTCTTTACTTCCATATATTGCTAAGGATGTTTCGATGTCCAGTATTATGACTAAGGAACAAGCCATCTTAAAATTCTAGCAGTTAGATTTACTATACTCTTAGTCTAGCATTTTATATGACATTATTCTTGACGCACCGCGAACACGACATGAGCCCAAGTAAGTTCCTGGACCACATGCCGATGTCATTGTGGGATCCGCAAGTACTCACCCTATATATTTGGTGGCTAATCAAATGCAAAATTTGTCACTTAACCAATCTACTCTCGGATAGGTGCACACCTTGTCCACTTCCACCCCATCGTTCGATGTACACATTGTGCAAATGACGAACCCATCTTGTAACCAATAGCCTGGTGGTAAGAAGAAGGGAAGAAACAACCGTAAGGGTGGAAACAATGGGAACAATAATAGTAATCACAATACCCCTCGTATGGAGAATGCCAACCCTCCTCAGGAAGGTGGAAATGCTAGTGAGGATCGTAAACCTAGGCGTAAGGTGAAGTTCCCTTGCAAGCTTTGTGGGGAAGATCATCTTACTCACTTATGTCCTCGAAATGAAGAAGCATCGAAGCATATTGCACATAGCCCAGCTGTGTTGAAGGATCCCATTCCTCATCCTAAAAACATGGCTTGGAATGCTCCTGCCACTGGTTATGGTAATGAGACTCCAACGTCTTCTTCCAATACTAGTGGTTATGGAATACGTGAATAGGGTCAAATCGAAGGTTACTATTGCTACTCGTCAGCGCGATTGTGGTGCACCACAACCCAATATGGGGAATGAGCCTCCCCCTCCTCCTGATAATTCCTTACATATCGAGAAGCCCTCTACTATGCCGTGGATACCGAAAGGTGTTCTCAAGCACTCTACACATAATCCCAATGCTTGAGCCGCCTAGAACTACTCCATTGTAGAAGATTTGGGCCAAACTCCGTGTGCCATGTTGGCTATTGAAGTTTTACAGGCATGTCCTTCCCAAAGGTATGCCCTTTTGAATGCTTTAGGAGTTCAAGATGGGGGGAGTCCCAACGTTATCAAGTTTGAAACTACTGATGTTCAACCTCGCTTACCTTACCACGTGGATTTTCAAATCCATGTGGAGTGCCTTCAAAATTTCGTCAAGAGAACGGTGGTTGATGAAGGTGCTTCTATGTCAGTGATGTCTTTAGCTTGTTGGAAAGCTCTTGGCTCTCCTCCTCTACTCACGTCTAGGACCATGCTCACTGCATTTGACGGTCGGTCATTTAAATTGCATGGGATTATCCCTTCCCTTGTTGTCCTCTTGGGAGGTAAACCTGTGCCTATTGAAGTTGAGGTGGTTGATGTGCCCATCAACTACAACCTTCTACTGGGTCAGAAATGGATGTACGCTATGAAAGCTGTCGCGTCTACTATATTCAAATTTATTTGCTTTCCACACAAAGGCAATATTGTGACAATCAATCAGCTGGATTTCGTTAATCCTTCTCCCACAGCATCCACAAGATTAGTAGTCCTGCAGGTTACAGATTCTCAGCCGGAAACTGGGAACATGGTTTTCGGATCATATCCTTCGTTAATGGGATCTTATGATTTCCCTTCACCCATTAATTTTATTGGAACTATTTTTGACAATGCATCTCCTCCATTGCATAATGTACCATTACAGACTTCATATTTTGATGATCCATGGACTTTACCATCCACAAGTTCTACGTCTGGAGACAATGCGCACATCGGGATGTCTATGCCATTGTCTGCCGCTGAGCTTGCTTATCAGTATATTCAACAAGCCACGGTAGCATTGGATCTCTCTTCTTCATGCACAGAGGAGGAAGATCTCATTATGCTGCCGGTTTGGGCAGACAACTCGTCATTTTGTTCCCAACCTCGACTTCGCCGAGCAAGAAGAGTTAAGGACGACTCTTGTTGAGATGGTTGGTCACCTTGTGGCTCTTTTGGGCTCACATGAGATTTACACGGAGGGGAACATGGTTAATATTTCCTTGATTATACCGATCAACATCACTCGCACTCCCGAAAAGATTGAGAACATTTACATCGGTGATGATTGCTCTTCTGAGGAAGTTTCCATTTACACCGAATTGCTTACTAAACTTCGGGAAGCTTTCGCCTGGTCATATGAGGAGATGCCAAGAATAGACCTTGGTATTGTCGAACACGAGATTAGAACGTATCCTCATGCTAAACTGGTTCGACAACGTCTTCGTGCTGTTAACCCTAGGAAGGCAGCTGCTATCAAGGCAGAGGTGGAGAAACTTCTCAAAGCTATTTTTATCTACCCCATTCCCCTTACCGAATGGGTATCCAACCCCGTTCCTATGGATAAGAAGTAGGGAACGATCCGTGTATGCACTGATTTTAGAGACCTGAACCATGCATGTCCGAAGGACAACTTCCCCACTCCATTCATTGATCAGATCTTGGATGCTTGTGCGGGAAGTGAGATTTTTTCGTTCATGGATGGATTTTCGGGGTATAACCAGATTGAAATCAAACTCGAGGACCAACACAAGACTGCTTTGATTTGTCCTTGGGGTACGTTTGCATATTGGAAAATTCCCTTCGGCCTTAAAAACACCGGAGCTACGTTTCAGCGTGCCATGACCTATGCCTTTCACGACCTTAAAAGTATAATGGAGTTTTTCTTGGATGATCTTGCCAGCCATTCTCGTAAGAGAGTGGACCACCCTAAGCACCTCCATTGGATTCTCGAACGATGTATACAGTACAAAATTTGGTTGAATCCTAATAAATGCATCTTTGCGGTGAGGTCAGGTCTCCTTCTAGGATTTATAGTTTCGAAAGAGGGTATTAGAGTTGATCCTCTTAAAGTTGAGGCAATACTTCGGTTGCCTCCTCCGTGCAACTTGTTTAATCTTTAGAGCCTCCAAGGGAGAGCTAATTTTCTACGTCGCTTTGTAGTCAATTATGCTAATCTTACCAAAGGTTTCACGTGCTTGTTGAAGAAAAACACACCATTTATTTGGGATGAGTGAGCCAAGTAGTCTTTTCATTCCCTTAAGAAAGCTTTGGTATCAGCCCCTGTGCTTAGTCCACCCGACTTTGCACGAGAGTTTATACTTTATGTGGCTGTGTCTCAAGAGACAATTGGCATGGTCTTAGTTCAGGTTTATGATGTGCTTGTCAAGCATGTGATCTACTAGCTTATTCAAAATCTAGTAGACATTGAATTGAGATATACTCACGTGGAAAAGTTGGCACTTGCGATTGTTCATGCAGTCCAACGGTTACGACACTATATTCTGCTTAGAACAACCATAGTTGTAGCGCATATCAATCCATTTCAGTTCATGCTATCACGATGCCTTATAGGGGGAAGTACAATAAATGGATTGTGATCCTTCAGAAGTTTGACCTTGATTTTGCTTCGGCGAAGTCGGTGAAATCATTGGTTTTTGCTGGTCTTATGTTGGACCTTCCGAGACTTGATGAGGATGTCGTCCATGAATATTCCTTTGTGGATGAACACTTGTTTCTTATCTCGCCAGAGGACCCTCGGTATGGGGATATCATTGTATATCTCCAAACTTTGAAGTTTCCTTCGCATTATTCATGGGACGAGCGATGGCATGTGAAACATCAAGCTAAAGTTTATACTATCATCAGCGATACTTTGTATCGTCGAGGAAAGGATTCTATTCTCCGTCGTTGCTTGACTCATGAAGAAGCGGAGCGTGTGCTTAATGATTGCCATGCTGAGGTGTGTGGCGGTCACTGATCTTGATCCGGATTTTATGAGCAGAACGAAATGAATACAGATTATTATCAGATGCTTAACACAAAATAACAGAGATACAGTAAAACTGGTTTTCTATTCAATAAAGAAATAAGCTAGAACTGTAAAATGCAGCGGAAAACAAGCTTGCTGGAATGGTGGCGGCTTATCTCTGAGAAGAGATGTGACGGCTGTGCTCATTTCGCAAGAAGATGGTTACAATGAGGCTCTCAAGGCCTTTTACAATAAATAGGAATGTCAAAAACCCTAGACATCCAAAAACCTAACCCTAGGAGATGAAGCGCCAAAAGTCATGTGGGCCCCGTTTGGGTAAGTTAGTACATCAACTTCCCGGGGTCGTAACTTTTGCATACGATCTCCGTTTGGGGCGCTCGGTAGCCCGTTGGAAAGGTCTATCCGAGATTTACAACTTTCGACTGGGGCCAAATGCATGCCTAAGGCAACCATTTGGCCCCCCAAATTGCCAAAAAAGGTCGTTTAGGGCCTCAAAACGGCCCCGGAAGTTCAGGACCCGAAAAACTGCTAAAAGTAGTACAATACCAAAATTGCCATAAAACTGTTTTGAGCCAGTTGGAAAGGTGGGTGGCCACCAATATCCACCTGGATCAATCCTCCCTCCTTAGGAAGCAATGGTCTCCATTGCGTTGAGTTCCCCCATCAGATGAGGAAATTTCTGCTGAATTTGGCCTCGGGTGAGCCACTTTCCTTGGTGCAGGAGCTGCCCTGCTTTGACAACTCGATAAAGCTGGATCCTTTGATGTCGAGTGCCCTTGATCTGTGTGTCTGCAATATGATCACTGGATGCTTGTTGTAGGCAGTCAGGGTTGAGCTCTGTTGGTGTCAACTTCTCTGCTATCTCTGAGGTGTCTAATAGTGGTGGGAAATATGGCCGAAGGAGAGCCACGTTGAAGACTAGATGCAGACCAAGGAAGGGGGGAATGTTGAGCTCAAAAGCATTGTCACCCACCGCCTTGGTGATGGTGTACGGCCCATAACAGAGTGGGCGAAGCTTTCGATGGGGCCCTATAAGGCGTTCTTTCTGCAAATGCAACCAAACTTTGTCACCCACCTGAAACTTATGTGGCACCCGATGTTGATCATGGCGCTGCTTGTACTTGGCATTAGACTTCTGTAGAATATCCTGAACCTGTTGGCGGATATGCTGGATCCGTTCAATGAACCGGGGGGCTTTGTCAGCTTCTGGGGACGCGTTGGCCGAGGTGGTCGCAAGGGGAAGTGCAACATCCATGGGGCCCAATGGTTGGAATCCCAACCCCACCTGAAAGGGGCTGTGGCCAGTTTAGCTATGCAGGGCTCGGTTGTAGCTATGTTGGACATAGGGGAGACTCTCATCCCATGTGCGGGGGTGTGTTGAATTGTACATGTGCAAGATATGTACGACCATCCGGTTGACGACCTCCATTTGTCCATCGGTCTGGGGGTGGAAGGCAGTGGATTTGGTGAGCTTGGTATCCAGCAGTGACCAGAGGCTTGACCAGAATGAGCTGAGGAACAGACTGTCACGGTCCGAGATAATGGTCTGTGGGATCCCAAAATGTACCCATACTCGTTCAAAGAAGAGCTTGGTAGTGGCTTCTGCTGTGATGTTCTTCTTGCAAGCGGCTAGAATCGCCATCTTGGAAAAGCGATCAACAACCACGAAAACACAGTCATTTCCCCTCTTCGTGGATGGGAGGCCCGACATGTAGTCCATTGAGATGGATTCCCACGGCCTGTCAGGAGTAGGCAGAGGGGTGTATAGGCCCTGTTTCTTAGTGGTCGGTTTGGCAATAGCGCAAGCAGTGCAGGACCTAATATACTTGCCGACATCCTGTCGAAGTTTCGGCCAGTAGAAATGTTTCTGCAACACTGCCACTGTCTTTTCGACGCTAAAGTGTCCTGCCACCCGACTGTAGTGAGCTTCCCAAATCAGCTTCGCGCGCTCACTTGATGGAACGCAGAGATGGCCCAGATGACGCAACAACCCGTCCTGAAGATGGAAATTAGCAACCACTGAGTTGGTGCCCAACATTTGATAGGTGGCGGAGAAGTCAGTGTCTGTCTCGTAGAGGTGGGGCCATCCGGAGGTCTCGTGGCCACAAGAGTCTAGCACTGTGGTAAGTGTCGCGACTGGAGGTCGACTGAGGCAGTCAGCAACTCGGTTGGTACTCCCTGTTTTATATTTGATGTTGAGGTGGAACTACTGTAAATATGTTGACCACTTCTGATGGCGGTCATTCTGCAACTTTCCTGGGGTCTGCATGAACTGTAGGGGCTTGTGATCAGTGTGGATGACTGTCTCCTTCCCAAGAATGTAATGTCTCCACTGGCAGCAGGCTTGTACAATGGAGTACATTTCTTTGTCGTAGGTAGGGTACTTGTGGATGACATTTGAGAGTGTCTCACTATGATATGCCACGGGGTGGCCATGTTGAGTGAGAACGGTGCCCACAGCATAATCTGAAGAATCTGTCTCGATCTCAAAGGGATGTTGCAGGTTCGGTAATGAGAGTACCGGCGATGAGCACAAACGCTTCTTCAAGTCATCGAAGGATTGTTGTTGGGACAAGCCCCACACAAATTTTTCCTTACCACCACCCCTGGTCACTTGGCTGAGGGCCCATGCGATATGAGAGAATCCCAGCACGAATCGACGATAGAAATTGGCGAGGCCCAAGAAGCTCCGAAGTTCGGTGAGTGTGGTTGGGGCTGGCCAGTCACGGATGACCTGGATCTTGGCTGGATCCACATGCACACCATGTCGATCAACGATGTAGCCTAAGTAATGGACCCTGTCCATGCCGAAGGAGCATTTTTCCAAGTTTGCATATAGTTTGTGCTTCCGCAGGGTGTGCAGAACCTGCTGAATATGATGCAAGTGTTCCTCCCAATTCTTGTTGTAGATGAGGATGTCATCCAGATACACCACTACAAAATTGTTGGTGAAAGGTCGTAGGATATCGTCCATCATCCTCATAAAAGTTGCTGGAGCATTTGTCAAACCAAAAGGCATGACCAGCCATTCAAAAAGACCTTCTTTTGACTTGAAGGCAGTCTTCCATACATCTGTCTGTTCTATTGGGACCTGGTGGTAGCCAGACTTCAGATCAATCTTACTGAAGTATTTGGCCCCCGTGAGCTGATCAAGGAGGTCGTCGATTCGGGGAATCGGGTACCGGTTGCGGACTGTGATTTTATTCAGGACCCGGTAATCAATGCAGAGTCGCCAGGTCCCATCTTTCTTCTGCACCAGCACGATTGAGCTCCCACAAGGTGATGAACTGGGACGTATGTGCCCTTTGTGGAGCAATTCTTGGATCTGCCTCTTGATCTCCTGGTTTTCCAACAGAGAGCGGCGATAGACTGCCCCATTGGGTAGCAGTGCGCCTGGGGTCAGATCGATGGGATGCTTGACCTGGAAGTGCAGAGGTACCCCAGTCGGAGAGGAGAAGATATCTGAGTATCCTTCCACCACCTTATCCACTTGCTTCTGTTGTGTGGATAGATCGGTCATGGAGGCCCGGGATGTGGCTGCGATCTTTCTTTCACTCTGAGAGCGAATCACGAAGAAGACAAATTTCCCGGTCTGAGAGATGACCTTCCTACATTGCTTGGCAGAGATCAAGGAAATAGCACTAGGAGGGACTGCCTCGGGTATCCTGTACAGTTTCCTATTCAAAGAAATAATAACACTACGAGGCCTAGACTCATATACAGCATGACGTTTCCATAAATAAGGTTGGCCCAAAAGAACATCTGAAACTTCGAGAGGAGCAACATCACACAATACCTCATCCTTGAAGGGCTTGATGCCGTATGGCAGTCGGCACTATTGGTTGACGCGGAGATCGCTTCCCTTGCGGAGCCATCCAATGGTGTAGGGTTGTGGGTGCGGCGTTGTCGGCAGGGCCAGGCGCTTGACGACCTCTGCTGAGATGAGATTCTTCTGGCTACCGCTATCAACGATGAAGTGCAGCGGGGTGCCTTTTACCCACATCTGTGAATGGAAGAGGCGTTCTCCTTCTTCTGGCTCGTCTGGTTCATCAGGCTAGAGCTTGGTGGTAGCAATGGTGGCACTGGGTTCCGCGTCAATGATCCGTCTTCCCCTTTCTGGTTCAGACTCAGAGTCAGAACCCACATCTGATTCAGATGCTTTCACTTCAGCCACCAGCGACTGCTTTGAGCGGCAATCAACAGTGTTATGCCAAGGGCTCTTATGGAAGTCGCACCACTTCCCAGTATCTTTCTTTGTTTTTCCGGTGTCCTTCTTTGCTTGCGGCTTGGACTGGTTGTCCTGATACTGTCCATCTTTGCTCTGTCCTTTATTCTGTGGCTTGGGGCCGCCCTTTCCTGTCTTTTGCTGTGAAGGGTTCCCAGGCCCAAATTTTCGCGTCTTTTGTTTGAGCTTCTGCTCGATTTTGACGGCATATCGGTAGGCCGCGCCCAAGGAAGAGATGTCTAGAAATTCCATTTCGGTCTGGATGTATCTATGCAAACCACCGCGATACTTGAGTACCAGATGTCACTCTGAATCTTTGATACCTAGCTTGGTGCGCAAGGTATGGAAGATATTTGTGAATTCTGGCACTGCTTGGTCTCTTTCTTGTCGCAGTGTGGTCCATTTGGTATACAAGTCATCATAACTTCCAACAGGGTAGTATTGTTCCTTAATAGCATCCCTGAAGGATTCCCAGGTGGCCGTGACTGAAAATAATGAGGCTTCTTCTGTGTCCTTTTGCTCGCAGAATGTTTCCCACCAATCTTTGACATGGGGAACGGCTTTGAGGAGCGCAAAAGTAATCTTTTCTTTATTCGAAAAGTTATGGACAGAAAAATACCCTTCCAGTAGATTCAACCACTTATCTACAACATCTGCGTCTATCTGTCCTTCAATATAGGGATATCGAAGTTGATTTGTACCTTGAAGGGGGCGGCGCCTCCGCTCGAGGAAGATGCATCGCTTGTTGGTAGTCGCCGAAGGATTTGTGCGAAATTATCCATCATCTCATTCCTCTGCTGCGTGAGGGCTTCCTCAAGCAACATTTTGATAGGATCTCCTATCCCATCATCTTTCTTTTCTCCTGCCATGAGAGGTCGCTTGGGCGTGCGAGAGCTTTTGTCCTCAAGAGAAACAAGCTCGAGAACCAATTCTTTGTACCCTGACCTCGTTGGGGACATGCATTAAGACGACAAGGAGAAGACCGCTCTGATACCACTGATCCAGATTTTATGAGCATAACGAAATGAATACAGATTATTATCAGATGCTTAACACAAAATAACAGAGATACAGTAAAACTGGTTTTCTATTCAATAAAGAAATAAGCTAGAACTGTAAAATGCAGCGGAAAACAAGCTTGCTGGAATGGTGGCGGCTTATCTCTGAGAAGAGATGTGACGGCTGCGCTCATTTCGCAAGAAGATGGTTACAATGAGGCTCTCAAGGCCTTTTACAATAAACAGGAATGTCAAAAACCCTAGACATCCAAAAACCTAACCCTAGGAGATGAAGCGCCAAAAGTCATGTGGGCCCCGTTTGGGTAAGTTAGTACATCAACTTCCCGGGGTCGTAACTTTTGCATACGATCTCCGTTTGGGGCGCTCGGTAGCCCGTTGGAAAGGTTTATCCGAGATTTACAACTTTCGACTAGGGCCAAATGTATTCCTAAGGAAACCATTTGGCCCCCCAAATTGCCAAAAAAGGTCGTTTAGGGCCTCAAAACGGCCCCGGAAGTTCAGGACCCGAAAAACTGCTAAAAATAGTACAATACCAAAATTGCCATAAAACTGTTTTGAGCTAGTTGGAAAGGTGGGTGGCCACCAATATCCACCTGGATCAGATTTGGGCTTGCTATAGCCCAATGTATTATGCAAGCTGGTTACTTTTGGCCTTCCATCTTTAAGGATTGTCTGAACGCTATGAAGAGATGTCACCCTTGCCAGGTGTTCTCTCAGAATATACACTCGCATCCATCACCCCTTCATCTGGTCGTCACCGTCGGTCCCTTCACCAAGTGGGGGGTGGATTTCATGGATTGCAAACCATCTTCAGATGGGGGGCATTACCATATCATAGTGGTCGTGGACTACTTTTCCAAATGGGATGAGGCCATGCCTACCGTAAAAGCCAATGGTGCTACAGCAGCCCATTTCGTGTTCAATCAGATTATTACTCGGTTCGGTATTCTGAAAGAGATTGTCACTGACCATGGTAGCCACTTTCAGAACAAAATGATGGAGGATTTGTCACTCAAGCTTGGGTTTCATCAAGAACACTCATCTTTTAGTATCCCCAAGCGAATGGTCAAGTTGAAGTAGTCAATAAGTCTTTAAATACCATTATCCAATGTACCATCCAACAAAGCAAGAACAATTGGCATATTATGTTATATCCTGCTTTGTGGGCATATCGAACCGCAGTCAAGACTGCCACCGGGTTCTCACCGTTTCAGCTGGTACACGTTGTGGATTTGATTTTACCGATTGAATGCGAAATCCCTTCGCTAAAACTGGCCATAGAGCTCCTCCCTGATATGTCGAGTATTGAGCAACGTTTAATCCACCTTGAGTAGCTTGATGAGCAGCGTCGAGATGCCGTCATGGCTATAGATGCCAATAAACGTCGTATCAAGGTTCAGTACGATAGGTCTGTTTGTCCCCGGCAATATGCTGAAGGTGACTTGGTCCTTTTATATGACCAAGCTAAAGAACCCTTGGGGGAAGGCAAGTTTAACCCCATGTGGCACGGTCCTTACATCGCGAGGTGTGTCCTAGAGAAAGGAGCCTATGAATTAGAGGACTATGAGGGGAACGTCTTGAAGGATCCTAGAAATGGGCTCTACGTCAAGCGGTATTACACTTGAACTTCTGGTTCGAGCTAATACTTTTGTACACTATTGTATAGTTGTTTCTGTACATAGTTTAGCTTTCTTTTGGTTTTTGGGTTTGCTGATTCGCTTCCGTTTGATTGACAGATGTCAGTGGAATCTCCTACATTCTTAGGATTTGCGGATGTGCTAGCCGTCATACGCAGCAGCTCTCTTCTATTTCCTGGGTTATTTATTCACATGACCACCTAGTTGTGTCTTCAGGAGGTGCTTGTCTTGGTCCTACATCTAACAATGTGGCTAAGCATAATGCCGTGATTGAGCTACTTCAGGATGCTATTTCGCATGGTATCCACTTTCTAGAAGTTTGCCTGGATTCACAACTAGTTGTGTTTCAGTTGAACGGCCAGTACCGTGTGAGGGATCCTACGTTACTATGGAAATTCTTAAGGGTAAGACTCTTGGAATGACATTTTGTTTCAATTACATACATTCATGTTCCAAGAAGTTTTAATCATATATCTGATGCATACGCTAACTATGTCCTAGATTGGCATTTGTCACATTCATAAGAAGCACACAAATAAAAGATACATTCATACATTGGTACATATACACATATAGTAGAACCAGTGAACCATAGTTTCTTATAAATAATATGTCCAAAATGGTAGTGGCATTCAGTATGCTACTTATGATCATGACTTTACATCTGAGATATCACCTCTCAGATATTAGCAGTTTGTACCTCCTGTTTGCACCACTTGTTTCCTTTTCAGGAGGAGACCATATCTTACTGTAGAGGGATCATAGCTATGATCACTTATGACATGTATTCACTATGTACTTCCTATTCATGGCCATTGTATCAGATTGTTGTACTATACCGACATGTACTCAGGCATACTATTGTATTATGACGAGTGAGCTGCTCCTTCCACTTGTGTCTCCATCACTCCACTTCTGAGATTTATAATGTATTTTGGCCATCATAGCATCAATCTTTGACCTCACACATTAGGGGGCATCTGTTACAACGTAATTTTCCACCTTGTGAGCATCAACACTCTTTGACCTGCAGGATCCATTTTACTGACTCAGATCCACTTTATATCCTTCAGACACACTATTTCCCTATTTTTTCTTCCTGTACGCTTATTGTTCCACTTTAGCCAGCGTACCCGTGAGCTGCATCACTATAGCCAGCGGGTGACAAGTAAAATGGTAAAAATCACTAGTAAATTACTTTTTACTCCCAAAAAGCTGTCTTAGGGTGACCTTTAGTCCTCCATTTTCCCCGAAACATCTTGATGTGTCCTTTCACTTACCTTTGGGAGGACTATATATTGAGCACATATGGCATATGGACGGGAGGAGAAAGAGAGAGCAAGATAACTCTAGTGGATTTTTGCCGCATCTTAACTCTACACTCATTGATCCTTGTTGTGAACCATTTATGTTCACATTCCAAAATCATATCATTGTTTGAGTTTTCCATTCCATGGAGGATTGAAGTGGTGGAGGCACAAGTGGAGAGACCCAGTTCTTGGTTCAGATTGGTTGCCGACAAGAGGTCGTATCACATTGTACTTCTTGTTACTTATTAATAGAAATACTCATATTCTCGTCCATTAATGTTGTGAATGTTGTTTATATTACATTGGGTTGCATTTACTTATAATATCATGGACCATTGCTATTGATGATGTTAATGTCTTTCATATACTTTATGCGCTTGTTGTATATTGGTTGTCAAGACTAATTTGCAGGTTCAAGTGCACGAATTGAAAGCTTCAACGGGGATCTACATCGAACGTCTAGATCGAGGTTGGTTATATTCTCCATTTTCTTAGCATTGTCATTTATATAGCATAGCATTGAGAATTGAGTTAATTTCTGGTAGTCAGCTGTCTGTTGTGGTCTACCCCAAGCCATAGGAAGTTTTCTATATAACATTACCTTGGGGATTTTGGTCCTTGTTGTTTTTATGAAAGAACTTCTTTCCTTTTCTTGTATTGGAAACAAGAGCAAGATTCCCTTCCTTAGAGTCCCCATTTCTTCTTTGCATTCTTCCTTCCTCTTGCAAGCAATCATGCCATCGACTTTCAAAGTATGGTTGGACTTCACGACCATTTACAATAGATATGAATGTTTCTCATGAACTTGGAAGACCATAAACTGCAGTTTGGAAAAGATCATCATCATCTACTATAACACCAATAGCCAAGAGTTGATCCCTTACCTGAGATATATTTGTGAAGAATGAAGCCACACCTTCATCCTTTTCTAACTTCAAAGTACAAAGCTTATTCTTCAGGACCCTCTTCTGACTGGGAGCTTTCCTTTCATATATATTTTTCAAGGTATCAAATCATTCTTTGGTATTATTTAATGGAGTTATGACAGACATCAAATTATCCTTAATTGAACCATATATGATTCTTCTTTCCTTGGCTTGCTTCCTCTTGAATGATGCTCTTCCTCCATTTGTTGTAGGTTCTTCTACAACATTGGTGAATAAGTCATCGAGATAATTTTACTCTAGGGTATCCAAGACCCTAGCCTTCCATGATTTGAAGTTGGAGGTCCATTTAAGTCTGTCTTCTGCTCTGAAAGAAGCTGAAGCCATTTTCTACTCAGAAAATTCTCCTAAATCAAATCTGCAAGGTTCTTAACTTAGGTCTGCAAAATTCTCAAATTTGCACTAAGATCCACATAGGAAACAGTAACCTACTAAAAATTATTCTCTTCACGTCCTCATCTCTAATACCGTGTTAAATTTATTGCAGATTTGATAGAAATTAATTTTTTAGGCTTGATTTTATGTAGCAGTCGAATAAAATAAATTGACTTCTTTTAACCCTTTTAGCAAACTTAGATCAATAGAATATGAATTTGAGATTTTAAACCAACAATAGATAACCTATAGTAAAGGAAACAAACATCAACAAGAACATAAGAGATTTACCCTAGGGAAATAAAACCCCAGCACAGAGAAAATATTACTTTATATGAGATGACTGAGATACATGAGCAGATTATGATGAGCATAATTTTACATCATAAGTATATTTTCCTCTAGGGCATACATACCAAGAAGAAGGACAGACCTAGTAAGGTAAACCCTTGGTTTGAAAATCAAAATTTTTACTAGCCCACAAATATGCCCTGTAAACTTTTAAAAAATGACTAATATGCTGAAGGAGAGCATTCAAAATAATGACGTCATCCCTACTGATGATGACAGAAACCCTAGACTTGTTGTAAATGATGACATCAACCATCATTATTCCCTTAAAGTGTCGTTCCCTTAGGGTCCTGAATTATTCCTGCCAAAGCCTCTAATCTCTCTAGAGGAGTTATGTTAGGGTCACAACCAGACATGTGGGGCCTCGAGGGCTTGAATATAAACTGCAACCACCTACTAGAGAAGACGTTCGCCCCAGAAAAGAATATGGTAGCGCTTATGATGATGATACTAGCACTCTACGTCCTAATCCACAAGAGCTGAGAGTTTATTTGGATGAATTAAACCCTAAAAAATGGTAACGCTGAGATGAAGAAGACAAGCAACATCTCATATACCCCACACGAGTTTTAGGACAAAGATAATGATGATAGAATGGTTATTTTCATTTGAGAGAGAGACCCTTATTTATATTTCATCATTGAGCAATACAAGGGGAAAATACCATAAGTCAAGGAAACCACTAACCCACAAGACCACTTTAGTATTTTTTTAATTTAATAACTAAAAAATAACTTAAAACACTTTAGTTAGGGCCCTTGTAATTTCATGTTAAGATTTTAACACTTCATTAGGACTATTAACCAAATCTTCTTAGGTAAGTCACCTTTTAGGCAATGTCTTAGCCCTTCTCTTAGTCTCTATGGTCCACACGTGCCAAATCAAAGTACATCATCATATACAAGGAATATTTTCTCTGGATGACTTGTTCTCCCCACTAACACCGAAGTCATATGCTAGTTACTCCAACAAGGGTTGGCGAGTCCCTTAAGGAGGTCCCATATCCCAATGACCAAGGAGAGGAGTACATCACACATCATTTTGCTAGACCCAGCCTAGGGATTCTTGTGTTGGCTTGGTAATTGACCAGGTGCCTCTGTCCCAGACTGAATCATCTTCCTGATAACTAACTAGGTGCCTCCATTCTCCAAGATTATGTCTGTCGATGTTGCTAAAAAATCAACAATTAGAACTGTCCTATTTCCTTATTATTACAATGAGTTATTGTCTTGATAATGTTTTTTTCGATTTTATCACAATATGAATAGATTAACTCAGCATCTAGTCAGTTTCCAATACTAATTGTGATAAGAGCTAACACCTCTTGCATGTATCCATTTTGATTTATATGCTTAGTTTAAGTTTGGGTCATATTTGACTTAGTCAAACCTCAGTTTGACTTGGTCAACATATCAAACCTGCAGTGGGACCCCATTATAGTTTATCAAGTATCATATTAGTGCCAGCATTGGACCACTCTATGCATCATATTATGAAAGAATGGCTCAATTCATTATTTTTATAAAGTCAACAAAAAATAATTAAGCCATTTTTTAATTAATATTTGGAGATTTGTTCATAGTGGATGTGATAGATTGGTGGGAGGGGTATGAGTAGGAGATCCTATTGTTTTTTATATTTTTTGATCCATCCATGCAGTATGATCATCATTTTGGAAAAGGAAGTGTCAATTATGGGAAGATTAAATATTTATAAATATTGCTAGCTTAAAAGTTAATTAATTGAAAGTGTCCAAGGTATGAGATGTGTGGCATGGGACAAATGAATGGCAATATGTGACTTGGGTTATTTTGGTATTCCCCCTAGAGATCATTGGACACATTTAATGGCATATTTTCATGTTATTCCCATGTAGGATACATTTTCTCCCAAATGAGCGTCTTTCTCTTGTGGTGACTTGTGTATCAAAGAAAATGCTAATGTAAAGTTGTAAAATTATTCCCTAGGGGTGAACTGATCCCCCTAGGATTCCATTTGATGTATTATTGTTATATATTATGATTTGTTTCTTTGGTGTATGAATCAATTCCCCCCCCCTCACTATATTAGACTTATTCTAGCTTGGTCTATGTATCAATGAGAGATTATATCTCCACCATTGATCTTTTATTTTTATCTTTTAATCTCATTCATCCATTGAAAAGTCGATTAGGGATTTGGATCCTCTCTTAGTTATACAAGAAAGTGAACCCCTCATTTGTATAGGACTTTTGGATCTGGAAGAATAATATCAAATTATTTTTCTTGCATATCTCTTGTGTCTTGGAGAATCATGGATCGATATTTGTCTTTATAATATTCCTTTTTTCACTATATCTCTATTTCTTCTCTAAAAAATAGAATATTTTTGTCGTGATCTTTAAAACTTGTAGGGAAAAGGGGAGGGCGACTTCACTCTGATTGATTTTCTTTCTTACAAGGGGTTTCTCTTTAAATCACATTTTCTTTTCCCATCAATTTGTTAACTAGATTTCTCTTGTTTCTTTGCTTGTCATTTTCACATTGTAAATCACAAGTTAAATTTTTAGCTGCTGTGAAAATTTTCTAATCATTTTCATGTGGAATTTGTAGCTGAAAATTCACTAGGGTTTTGAAGTACAATTTGACTTGAGGAGAGATCGAACTCCATTTGGGATTGTTGAAGAAGGGGACAAAATCATCCCTCTGATCTGGATGTGGGTATGTGCATGAAGATGACTTTATAAACTCTCTCATCAATTTGTCAACTAAAATAAAATAAAATATCAAACTTTTTAATTTTTTACAAATCGCATTTCATAGTGGAGGAGGCGAAGTCCTCTTGGGGATTTTTTTTTTTCTAGTTTGGGCTTCATTTTCATCATGAAAAAGATAAAATGATTTTATCCTTATGAATCAAATCACACTCAGGTTTTGAGAGGTCGGTTTGGCTCTAGTTTTCGTCTTTGGCTATGAGAAAGTCATCATCTATCCCAACAATTTAGATTTGGGTCCCTTTTTCACCACTAAAATCTAATTATATCACAATTTAAAACCGTATTCAAGGTTTTTGGTCTTGTTCATTTACATTTCAGGTCTCCACTAATTTTCTTAAACCCAAACAACTTAGTGTGCACATCATTTATTCATTGAAAGGCATCGATCTCTCACAAAATGAATTTGTAGTAGGGTGTTGGAGGCCTTTTTTCTCTAGGGTTTTCATTAGTTGTATTTAGGAGTCTCCATTCATCAACTCTAAAACCTCAAGGACTTGGTTTTGATCCCTTTTCACTATAAAACAAATTAATTTCTTAAAAAAAATCGAAGTTGTCCTAGGGTATTGGAGTCCGATTTCATCTTGGATCACTTTGATTTATCTATGGGGCATCTCCATCTACCTTAGAGAATCGAAACAATTCAACTTTGATTCCATTTTCCCACTCAAAGCACTGGTATCCTAACATAGCTAAATAACCCTTAGGGTTTGAGGTCATTTTTACCAAGGAATAATTGACGTCTTACTTCTATGCTTCAAATGAGTGATATGTTATGTACAACAAGTTGATCTTGGTTAGGGTTTGCTTCATTTTACTATCCATCTCACTCCCTTGGTAGTTTTCACACATCATACTATGATATGGATGGAAATGATTTGGAATCTCTTTTCCCTAGCCTCGTCTTCCCTAGATCCTCCAAGCTAATTCAAATTTTGATCTTAGTTTACTTGTTGAATTGAATATTGATCATGTTCTAAATCCTAGCTAATCCATTAAATTCTAGATTAATACATTTCAGGGATCTAGGAAGCATTGTTGGGATATATTGTTCATTTGATCGTATATATTTCGCTGGTATCTCGTATCATAAAAAAGGGGTTTGGTCCTTCATCCAAACTTGGGTCACCTCCCATAGCTAGTCTAGTTCACCTTAGGTGGTCTAGGAGGCTTAAACAAAGGATAAATATACCTGGAGTGAAAACCAACGCATATCTTGCGGGAATTCTAGAATTCTCGAGTGTCGCGGCTTTAGCAACCATCATTCTCTACCATCCTTAATAGGATCAATTGTTTCGGTTTCTACAACAATTGTGATATCATTTTTGGCGCCATTGCCAGGGAGGTAGATCTTTCCTTGGGTACATTAATATCTATTTTCTTTCTATTTAACGACATATCCTTTGGTGAATATTAAATTTTGTTCACCTAGTGACTCCACAACGTGACTCCACTGGAGAACCCATATAGAGACTAAAATGGGGAATTTTAAAGCTAAAAATCACAATGAATTCATATGTATTGTTTGTCTTTCACAATATTTGAAAGAATTAACCAAATAGGTAATCGATCTCAAAAAGAAAAAAGAGGAAAAATATGAGCGGGATTCGTAATATCATTATGAGGATGAATTTGAGTATGATTATGGGTGTGAACATGAATGCCAATATTATTATGATACTCATAATTTCTCCCATACATCTAGTGTCAAACCACTTAAAGTAGTTGTCCATGCCTCCTCAAGCAAGCCAGTTGTTGATGTATATGTAACTCCGGAATGTATTTCACCTATGTAGATTGTACTCCTACGGAGATGTATTATTCCTCTATACGGAAGTGTCGTCATTTGTAATGACAAGTATCGCAAGTGTTGTAACTTGCCGATGGGTTATTAGACCACCATGTGTGGGGTCGGCCCTGATTAAGTTAACCAAGGGTTATTAGGCTCAGCTAGACAAGTCGGCCCCACTGGTTTATTGGGAAAGTCAGGACAAGTATAAATAGAGATCAGGAGATATCTATTTGATCACTCATTACTCACTTCTATCTCTCTCAAAAAGTGGGGCACTTGTGAGGAGGAGGATCATCTGCTAGGAGAAGACTATCTCTTGTACTTTGGTTGTATCATTGCTCTTTCTATCTCTGAGGAAGTTGTGGGGTTTTTCACCTTTATGGTTTTCCCCAGTGAAATTCTTTGTGTCTATTGTCCCATGTGATTGCTTGGTGTGATTGATATGCATTGTTATACTTGATATGTTGTACATGTTATTCTCTTAGTAAAGATCCTAGAGTATATTGAATTAATGCTCAAAAACTAACATGGTATCAGAGCTTCCCTGAGAAGAAGACATTGTGTAGTGGCAGAAACTAGGGTTTCTTGTTTATTGGGATTCTCTCCACCGATTTTGGAAAATCAGTAAGGTAGATTGACTCTACTTATCAAGGAGAATCTTTCTATCCAATCAGAATTCAATTCTGGGCACTTTCATTTTTGGCCCTAAAATTTACGGTTTCCACAAAAATAGGATTTTTTTAATTCTGAGGACATAGCTGGAAGCTCCTTGGAAAAATCAAATTTTTGAGCTTTGGATCGAGATTTTTGGTTGGGTGAAGCTCCGAGAAACTCAAACCCTAATTCTGGGTCCTCCCAAGTGAATCCGAGAAGACTAAAAGGCATTTCTGAAGGGTGAAGCGTTGCAGATTTCAAATTCTGAATATACTAGGATGATCAGTGTTAAGATTTAATATGTTAAGATAGAAAATATTAGCATTGCATTTCATTTCACAACAATAGAATATATAGGATCACTGAAAGAACAACAAGCACAACATAAACACAAGAGACACAGATTTATCCTGGGAAACCCTCATGGGGTAGAAAACCCAGCAAATTTTCCTCAATATAGATGACTAGCAAATACAAATATGTAAACCCTAGACATGAGCTCCTTCTCCTCCATAGCATATCTCTCCCTCACCTATGCGCTAGTCACAAGTGAGTGTAATGTGTGTTAAATGAGGAACACACCTCCTCTATTTATACACAACTCCAACTTGTATTTTACATTGACTAGGTCGACCCCAACTTAATTACTTAACATAATGTGGCAAGGTCGACCCCACTAGGGTGGTCTAATAACCCCTTTAACCCACATGACTCATACAAGGCCGACCCCCACTAGAGAAGTCTAATAACCCAAGTTACCACATTCTCCACGGAGGAATAAAACATCTCCGGATATATAGTAAGGTCTTCATGGAGGAATGAAACATCTCCGGAATAATAAAGTACAAATATAATATTCTTAGAAGTTACAATATCTCAACACTCCCCCTTAACGAGAAGGATATTATAACAACATCTGCAGGAGCAAGGAGTCATCAACATCATACAAGATACATCTATAAATCATTGGAAGCTTTCTCAACATCATCAGTAACTCAACCAGTTACTAGAATATCTTCAGGTCTTCAATACTAGAGTATCAGCATCGTCAGTATTGAGTCTTCACCTTCTACAGCATTCGATCTGCTACAACATCGTCATCAACTAGATCCTCTCGATCAATAGCATCATCTGGATCATTTTGATCAACAGTAACATATGGATCATCATGATCAACATAATCATCTCGATCTATAGCATCTGGATCATCTCGATCTACAGCATCTAGATCATCTCGATCTATAGCATATGGATCATCTCGACTCGAGCTACAACATCTGGATCATCTTGATCTACAGCATTTGGATCATCTTGACTCGATCTACAACATCTGGATCATCTCGATCTACAACATCTCTATCGGCAGCATCTAGATCATCTCGATCTACATGATCCAATTCCAGGATGATCAATCCTGCTCACTTTAAGACATCTCTCATGTCTATGGACAATACAATCCAGATCTACTTACATGATGATCAATCCTGATTTTTTTTTAAGACAAATCTCATGTCTAGGGATGATGCAGTCCATGATCCTTTTAAGAGAAATCTCATGTCTAGGGACAATGCAGTCCATGATCCTTTTAAGAAAAATCTCATGTCTAGGGATGATGCAGTCTCGACCATAGTGCCAGTCCTTTTTCATACTGGATGTGACCTAGATCAGATCTAGGATTTACCACCAGAGAGCCAATCCTTTTTCATACTGGATGTGACCTAGATCCAATCTAGGATTTACCACCACAGAGCCAGTCCTTTTTCATACTGGATGTAGGCCTGCCACCTGCAGGTCTTCATCATCTACAGAGCCAACCCTTTTTCATGCTGGATGTATCACATATATAGAGCCAACCCTTTTTCATGCTTGATGTATCACATCTACAGAGCCAACCCTTTTTCATGCTGGATGTATCACATCTACAGAGCCAACCCTTTTTCATGCTAGATGTAACCTAGATCAAATCTAGGATTTATCACCACAGAGCCAGTCCTTTTTCATACTGGATGTGACCTAGATAAAATCTAGGATTTATCACCATGAAGCCAGTCCTTTTTCATACTGGATGTGACCTAGATCAAATCTAGGATTTATCACGTACATTTTGAACTAAAAGCTCAGGGACGATGCAGTCCTATCATCAATTTTCGGAGACAGATGCCTATGGATCAATTCTGGAACCGAAGTCTGGGGATGATACAATCCCTCTTCTTTCTCGGATATGTCTACGGATCTCTTTTAGAACATGTGTTCAAGGATGATACAATCCACTCATCAATTTAGACCCTGTCTAAGGACCATTTACCAACCTCACTGTCGGTATCACCAATATAGGTATCCACATCATCGACCTCACTGTCGATGCAGGAAATCTCATCAATAGTGACCACATCACTCCCCCTTTGGAGGAGGGTCCTTCTGAACTACACCAAGCTTGTTTTGTAAATACTCAAACTTTGCTCGGGACAGAGGTTTTGGTCAATACATCAGCAACTTGTTCGTCATTGCTCACATACTCGAGCTTGATAGCTCCTTTCTGCACCATATCCCGTATATAAAAATATCGGATCTCTATGTGCTTTGACTTATCATGGAACATTGGATTCTCAGTCATCTTGATACAAATCTGGTTGTCACACAAGATCACAGTGGGGTCCATCTCTAAGTCAAACAATCTTGATAACAGCTTCCGAAGCCATATTGCTTCACAACTAGCAGAGCAAGAAACTATATATTCTGCTTCGGTTGTGCTGAGAGCCACACTAGACTGCTTCCTGCTAAACCATGAGATCATGTCAAATCCCAGACAATAACATCCGCTCGATGTTCTATTCCTGTCTGATACACTTCCTGCCCAATCAGCATCTGTGTAGCCATACCATCAGAAGTCATGATCTCCAAGATAACATAGACCAAAATCTATCGTACCCTTTAGGTACCTCATCACATGCTTTGCAGCTATCAGGTGAACTCGTCTAGGTTCAACTAGATACTGACTCAAGGTGTTCACCGCAAAGCATATATCTGGCCTGGTATTCGTCAAATACATCAATGACCCAATAATCTGTATGTATAGAGTCACATCCACTAACTCTGATGAGTCATCAGCTAACAGCTTCAAGTTGGAATCCATGGGAGTGGCCATCATTTTTGCATTCCAACATATCACATACTTTCCCTAGTTGATAAAGATTCCTTCTGGGCCTTGCTATACTTCCAAACCTAGGAAGTAATGCATCAATCCGAGATATTTCATCTCAAATTCTATAGCTAGCTTCTTCTTGCTTTCCATGATCTATTTCTCATTCCCTGTCAGAAATAGATCATCCACATACAGTAATAGTATGAAAGGTTCATTAGCCATAACCTTAAGATAAAGGTTAGGATCAACTTTACTTTTGGTAAATCCCAAGCTTGTCAAGAAGCTATTAATTCTCCCTCTGTGACTAAACATCATTCACACTCTGCATTGAGTGATCTTCTGCATATCTATCTGTGCCATCTCCGGTCATATGGTTCTACTGATATGAGCCTCAAGATCATTCAAACTTCTTGCATCCATCTAAGAGAAGAATGTCATCTATATATAGACACCATCTTCAACCTTGTAGCAAAGGTTGAAATCTGCATCATCCATGGTGATCATTAATCTCATCAAATGACTATCGATCTTGGGTGCCCGTATAGAGCTTTCTTCAATTACACCATTAAGAGAATGGTCTTATCGAGCCACTTGGAGAAAACATCTCGTCATGATCCTCTTCCTTTTTCTAAGAGAATCTTCTAGCCACAAACCTTCTATAGTATGTTTGATTTGTAAGTCTTCTTGTTGAACATCCATCACTCGTTCTTTGGAACAGGTGTTCATCATCATAGCACATGATCTTTTCTACAAATCAGAGTTAATCACATGATTAGTAATACTTCATAATCATCAAATTATGATAACCTACTATGCATACTGATATGATTCACATAGTCATGCAACTATCTTGACCAATATTTTGGCACAACACTTTTCCATATCCTGTATGCATATAGTGGCTATCTAGATGCCTTCCATCTCTACCAGAACATACTGTCAAGAGCATGCACAGCTCTCAGCATGTTAGCAAAGAGGTTTCATTCTAGATAAACAACAATGGAATGTTTGTCCAATCTTATCCATCATATGCATATTAGTAGTATACTGTTCAATGCTATATGAATGCATACACTATGCATGATATATTCTAGGAATACAAACATGCATACAAGCAATATCATTTATTATTTCAGAGATTCAAATAACAACTCAAATACTTATCTTTTATGTTGAGCGGTTTCCTCCCGCTTGATCTCTATATGTCTTTGAACTTCTATTCATTCTGTACCACTATGCATGCTTAAGTGTGCACTAGTGTCATCCTCATGATCTCATACATAAACATACATTCATTACTATAATCTCAATACTATCAAAATATTTTGTATGGTCACGATCATTTCATACATAGGTATACTTACCTAAGATCCTATCAGAAGGTAGGATTCTAACTTGATATAGGAAAACATACCTGGATTATCATGCTTGGTTATGTCTTAACATACCCAAACAATATCTTCTTTTGTTCTCTTCAATGATTTAGAGACCTTGTGCTAGAACTTGCATATCTCATAGGTTAAGCATAGTAGAACAAAGTCATACATACCTCGTAAGTAGAGCTTCTATGTGATCAAGGATTATGGATGAGTCTTTTTCTTCATGTCATCATGGTCATTGAACTTGATTTGTCATTCTTGATGTACCTGTATCTTGTTAGCAGACAACATCATCCTCATACAACACCACAATTGCATTAGTACAATCATGAGTGTCATAACCTTAATCAATGAATGCCTTCTATCATTCACATGCATTCATTATCAAACAATCATAACTGTACTAGTCTCAATAACATGAAGACAAACATATCATAAACTTAACCATGAATAGATTTCAACACATCCCTGTATCTCCTCAAGTCATACCTGTCAGGATTGCTTTTAACCCAATCCACTTTGATTTGCTGAAACTGGATCTGAAGTTGGATTAGGGTTTGTCAGAGAAACCCTAAAAATTCAAACTTTGAATTTCAAACTTCTGAAAGGATGGAAAGATGCGCCTTGTTGAGATGATCACGCTAGCATACTTCAATTTTGAAATCTCCAAAATTTGACGCCTCAAAATTGCCTTTGAAACTTCTGTATCTTCTAGAAAGGATCCCGAACTAGGGTTTGATGAAGCTCGCCCTTTTTCCCAATCAAAAGGTTCGATCCAAAGCTCTAAAATTTGATTTTTATGAGGAGCTTCCAGCCGTGGTCACAGATTTAAAAAATTCCAACTTTTGCAGAAGCCCTAATTTTCCACCTTTCCAATCAAAATCCCGAACTAGGGTTTGATCAAGCCCGGCCTTCTGCCTAACCAAAAAATTTGATCTTGGTCTCTAAATTTTGATTTTGATGATTAGCATTCAGCCTTGGTCTCCGATTCCAAGAATTTCAACTTTCTCTGAAACTCTAATTTCCCATAGTAGTGACGATTCAAGGAGCTCAAAATCCAAATCTATTTTGACAGAAATATGCACCTGATTGTTTCTAGTGTAACTCTGAAATTACAAATCCATAGGGTCTAAAACTCCTTCTGTGGTATCCCGACCTGTCCTCTTTCCAACCCCATAGGTATGACCTCAATTGGATTCTTTGAGAGAGATTTATGCTAAGTGTCGCAACGTGACCTGTTTATGGGATAAAACAGGAGAGCGAACTTGTATGGCATGCCACGTGTCACTGGTTCAACTTCGGCCTCTGAAAACGTTACCTGAGAAACTACATTCCGTGCTCTACCTGTCACTTGTTACAAAATTTCATTTGGAGCTTCCTAGCCCAAGTTGTGACCTGGAAGAGGCAGAAAGCCTAACTTGTATTAATCATAAATCACAAAGTACAACGAATTTGAGGTTTTTCTTTGGACACAAGGTACATGGGGATGTTATCTACGACCTATAAAGTTTTCAGATCTTGAACCTTCTCCAAAATGAATTTATAGCGAAAGTTCCACGATGACTGGTTTTTTCTATATAAAACCCTAACCTTCAAATTGTCGCAAGTGAAGCAAGTGTCGTAAGTGCCATACATTGCCTTCCTTCAGGATAGCTCTGATACCATGTTAATATTTAACATGCTAATACATAAAATATCAGCATTACATTTCATTTCACAACAAGCACAACATAAACACAAGAGACACAGATTTATCCTGGGAAACCCTCATGGGGTAGAAAACCCAGCAAAGCTTCCTCAATACAGATGACCAGAAAATACAAAGATGTAAACCCTAGACATGAGCTCCTTCTCCTCCATAGAAGATCTCTCCCTCACCTATGCGCTATTCACAAGTTAGTGTAATGTGTGTTAAATGAGGAACACACCTCCCCTATTTACACAAAACTCCGACTTGTATTTTACATTGACTAGGTCGGCCCCAACTTAATTACTCAACATAATGTGGTAGGAATGACCCCACTAGGGTGTTCTAATAACCCTTTTAACCCACGTGACTCATACAGGGCCGACCCCCACTAGAGAAGTCTAATAACCCAAGTTACCACATTCTCCACGAAGGAATAAAACATCTCCGGATATACAATAAGGTCTTCATGGAGGAATGAAACATCTCCGGAATAATAAAGTACTAATATAATATTCTTAGAAGTTACAATATCTCAACAATCAGCTCATCAAGGCACATCTTTCTATCGTTTCAGAAAGTTGAAATTCACATTTTCAATTTTTAGGGTTTCTCTGACAAACCCTAATCCGAGACCAGATCCAGTTTTCAGCAAATCAAGTGGTAAGACCTAAATCTTTTATTTCCATTTGAGTTTCTCATTAAAATGTCTCACCACATGAAGCTTGAGGATAAGCTTGAAGGGGTTGATAACTTCCGAGCATGGAAGTATAGGATTGGGTTAATCCTGGAAGAAAATGAGTTGGACACTTATATAAGTGAAGAGGTCCTTGTCCTAGAGGGAGAAGAGGCTAAGGCTCTTCACAAGAAGAACTTAGTTAAGGAAAAGAGGATCATTGCTGATCCTATCAAGTACCATCTCATTCCACATGTGTCATCTCTAAAGACACCTAAGGCAATGTTTGACTCTTTGACCAAGCTATTTGAAGGGAAGAACATAAATCGAAAGATGACTCTGTGGAACCAATTGAAAGGGGTAAAGCTTCAGAATGGAGAGACCATTCAATCCTATTTCTCCAAGGTATCTCAAATCAAGGAACAACTTGAAGCTGTGGATGAAATGGTGGAGAATGGTGAAATTGTCATGACCACTCTGAATGGCCTACCTAGGTCATGGGATTCCTTTATTCAAGGAATTTGTGCAAGAAAGAAGTTGATCTCCTTCAGTAGACTATGGGAGGAATTATCTCAAGAAGAAGCAAGGATTGTAGCACGAGAAGAAAATATGGGGAATGAAGATCAAGCTCTCACAACTCACACCAAGAAAGGGAAGATCAAAAGGGATTCATCTCACAAAAGAAGACCTTCACACCACCATCATAAGAAAGATTTTAGATGCTTCAATTGCAATGAGAAGGGACACTTTGCTGCAGATTGTCCCAAGAACAAAGGGGACAACAACAACAACAAATTCAACAAGAAGAATAAAAATAACAAAAGAAGATATCATGCTCATGCTACTGAGGATGATGAACCACCAAAGAAGAAGGCTAGGGCATAAAGTGATGACTCATCAAGTGAAGATGAATATGTTCTAATCTCTGCTCTCACAGGTACTATTTCTCATGGTTGTAATGATTGGCTTATTAATAGTGGGGCTTCCAAACACATGACTAGTTTTAAAGAATCCTTTGCTAATCTATCTGAACTTGAGTCACCCCATAAGGTGAAACTTGGGGATGACTACCAATATCCCATCAAAGGAAGTGGTGAAGCCTCCTACAACCTAGACTCTGGGAAGTCCTTGAAAATGAAAGATGTGCTATATGTACCTGGGCTCAAGAAGAACTTACTCTCCATATTTGCGTTGGATGCAAAAGGCATGAGGGTTGCATTTGTAGATGGCCAAGTTCTAATGTGGCCAAAAGGTAGAACTATTGACGATGCAGTAGTGATTGGAGAGCAAGAGGGAGGTTTGTATAAATTAGAGGGTCTTCCTGAAATCAAGACCGAGCATGAAGGTGTTTGCAAAGGCTGTGCAAAAGGAAAGAACATATAGAAGGAATTTCCAAGCAGTGAAAGCAAATCAAAAGGAATCTTGGAAATTATCCACTCCGATGTATGCGGTCCAATGTCATCCAGTTCTTTGAGTGGATATGTTTACTATGTCTCTTTCATTGATGACTTCTCCAGGAAGACTTGGGTTTATTTCTTGAAGAACAAAGATGAAGTGTTTGATAAGCTCAAGGAATTGAAAGCCTTGATGGAAAATCAAACTGATAAGAAAATAAAGACATTCAGATCTAACAATGGTGAAGAATTCACTTCAGGTGATTTCAAGAAGCTATGCAGTGATCAGGGATTAAGAGGGAGTTGACTGCTCCCTACAATCCACAACAGAATGGAGTTGCAGAAAGGAATAATAGAACAATCATGGAAGCATCACCAGCAATGCTACATGACCAGGATCTTCCTATGCATCTATGGGCAGAAGCAGCTAGGAAACTTGTATATGTGCAGAACAGAATACCTCACAAGATATTGGACAACAAGACACTAGAAGAGGTCTTCTCTGGTAAGAATCCTGAAGTCAGCCATCTCATAATATTTGGTTGTCCTGTATACACTCATGTTCCAAAGGAAAAGAGGACAAAGCTAGATCCTTCAGGAAAGAAGGGCATCTTTGTGGGGTACAATGAAAGCTCGAAGGCTTACAGAATATACTTTCTAGGGTTCAAGAAGATTGACGTCAGCAGGGATGTAACATTTGATGAAAACTCATCCTTCATCAAATCAAGAAAGACACCTGTTGAAGATCATGAAGAACCAAAGGAAAACAGATTTCAAGACATCACCATGACTAAATCAATTCCAGAAGCAAATTGTGAAGTTGAAGATCCACAAATACCTGTAGATCCACCCCTTGAGAATAACTCTCACAAGAGGAAACCTGCATGGGATAGAGAGCTCATCCAAGATGCAGAAAGATATGGCATTCCAGAAGAAGAACACAGAGCAAAGAAGAGAACTAGATCACATACCAGCTATGTTGGTTTACTTTGTGATATTATGAACAAAGAACCTTCCAGTTATGAAGAAGCAATGGAAAAGAAAGAATGGAAGGATGCCATGATTGAAGAATACCAGTCGATCATGAAGAATGATGTTTGGGATGTAGTCCCAAGGCTTGAAGGGAAATATATGGTGACTTCCAAGTGGATCTACAAGATCAACCATGCTGCAGATGGCAACATAGAGAAATACAAAGCAAGATTTGTAGCTCGTGGCTTCTCCTAGAAATAAGGGATTGATTATGAAGAGACTTTTGCTCCTGTAGCCAGGTACACTTCCATCAGATCAATACTTGCCCTGGCTATAGTGATGAAATGGAAGATACACCAGATGGATGTCAAGAAAAATTTCTTGAATGGTGTAGTCGAGGAGGAAGTGTATGTGGAGAAGCCACTTGTTTTTGAGACACATGACAGAGATTCATATGTGTGCAGGTTGAAGAAATCCTTGTATGGCTTGAAGCAAGCTCCTAGGACTTGGTATGGTAGGATAGATAGATTTCTATCCAGTTTGGGCTTTACTAAGAGTAAAGCAGATTCCAACCTTTACTACAAGGTTGAGGAGGGAAATCCTGTGATACTACTATTGTATGTGGATGACCTGTTTATAATAGGTGAGGATGGTTTGATTGCCGATACCAAGAGGAATCTTGCTTCCGAGTTCGAGATGAAGGACTTGGGGATGATGCACTGCTTTCTAGGCATGGAGGTGTGGAAGAGTGTAGAGGGGATCTTCCTTGGAAAAGGGAAGTATGCAGTAGAGATCCTGAAAAGGTTTGGGATGATGGACAGCAAGGCCATAGCCACACCTATGGCATTGAACCTAAAGCTTTTGTGTGATGCTTCATCTGATCCAGTTGATGTCACTGCGTATCGTCAGATGATTGGGTCCTTGATGTACCTGACGAACACTAGACCAGATATTTTCTTTGCGGTGAACACATTGAGCCAGTTCCTAACAGATCCTAGAGGTGTTCACCTGGTTGCTGTAAATCATATTCTGAGGTACCTGAAGGGTACAATTGATTTTGGGCTGAAGTATGATGCGAATCAAAAGTTTAACCTGTAGGGTTATGTTGATTCGGACTGGGCAGGCAGTGCTGCAGATAGGAAGAGCACATCTGGGTGCTGCTTCAGTATGGGATCAAGTGTGATCTCTTGGTTTAGAAGGAAGCAGTCTTGCGTAGCTCTGAGTACATCCGATGCTGAGTATGTTGTAGCATGTTTGGCTAGTTGTGACGCAGTATGGCTCCGGAAGCTAATGTCTGAGTTATTTGATCTCCCGCTGGAGGCTACCGATATCTTTTCTGACAACCAGAGTTGTGTGAAGCTGTCTGAGAACCCGGTGTTCCACGACAGGTCAAAGCACATAGAGATCAAATATCACTATATCAGGGATATGGTGTAGAGAGGAGCAGTGAATCTCTTGTATGTTACGACAGATGAGCAGGTTGCAGATGTGCTGACAAAGCCATTACCCAGAGTGAAGTTCGAGTACTTCAGAGAGAGGCTTGGTGTTCTTTAGATTGATGACACTTCAAGGAAGAAGTGATGGACACATTTGTAGGAGCCATTCCCAGCATGGTGAGAGGAGGATCCTTCCATGGTTGCGGATGTAAGCGATAGATGATGAGCATCACGATGATGCTTCGGTTACTGCTCTGTATATGCATCATGTTATATGCTTTTTATGATTAGTTGAATCATGTATATGTATATGCATCATGTTGGATGCTTGCGATGATCAGTTGGATCATGTATATGTATATGCATCATGTTGGATGCTTGGACCATGTATATGTATATGTATCAGGAGGATACGTTGTATGATCAGGTAGATCATGTATGTTGATATATATCAGGTGGATACATTGTATGATCAGATGGATCATGTATCTGTGTATGTATCAGGTGGATCGTGTATGATGATATGTATCCGGTAGATACTTGGTATGCATCAGGTGGATGCATTATATGATGAGGTTGATCATGGATGATGAGATTCAGGATGTTGCTCTAGATGACATGCATCAGGACGATGCTGTGATGATGATCAGGTTGATCATGTGATGATGTACATCAGGATGATGTATGGTGAGTATCAGGTTGATACTCTATGGCTATGGACAAGTTGTGCAGATGAGCATATAAGTAGACTTGGGAGATCTGACAGGTAGAGTTGTGTACTCGTAACATCCTGGGATGCTCTTTCGAGGCATTGCTCTAGGAGGACATATAAGTAGACCTGGGAGATCCGACAGGTAGAGCTGTGTGCTCATAATATCCTGGGATGCTCTTTCGAGGAATTGTCCACTGGCATGTAAGTAGACCTAGGAGATCTAATAGGTTGGGCTGTGTGCCTGTAATAAGTCTTGGGATTCTCTTTCGAGGCATTGCCATGACCACATGTAAGTAGACCTGGGAGATCTGATAGGTTGGGCTGTGTTCCCGTAATAAGTCCTAGGATTCTCTTTCAAGGCATTGTGGTAGGGGTCACATGTAATAAGTCCTGGAGATTTGGACAGGATGAAAAAGGAATCAGATGCTCTTTACAGATCTTGCTTGGCAAGACACTCTTTTAAGGTTTTGTGATAGTCACATGTAAGTGGACCTGGGAGATCTTGCCGGTCATGCTTTGGCACATAAATGGTCATGAGATACTCTTTCGAGGCATTCTGACACACGTAATAAGTCCTGAGGATTCCACAGTATGGCTAGTGATGATGAAGACCTGCAGGTGGTGGGCCTACATCCAGTATGAAAAAGGATTGGCTCTGTAGAACTTCCTATGACGAGTAGATCAGATATTGATTGAGATAGTAGCAACAGCGACGATGACGTTGATTCGAGGAAGATGATTCGATGATGATGATCCAAAGAAGAAGACTTGTACTAGTAGATCTGTGTCAAGAAATACCTTCCTAGTTAAGACGGAGTGTTGATGTATATGTAACTTCGGAATGTATTTCACCTATGTATATTGTACTCCTATAGAGATGTATTATTCTTCTATATGGAAGTTTCGTCATTTGTATTAACAAGTGTCGCAAGTGTCGTAACTTTCCGATGGGTTATTAGACCACCATGTGTGGGGTCGGCCCTAATTAAGTTAACCAAGGGTTATTAGGCTCAGCTAGACAAGTCGGCCCCACTGGTTTATTGGGAAGGACAGGACAATTATAAATAGAGATCAGGAGATCTCTATTTGATCACTCATTACTCACTTCTATCTCTCTCAAAAAGTGGCGCACTTGTGAGGAGGAGGATCATCTGCTAGGAGAAGACTATCTCTTGTACTTTGGTTGTATCATTGCTCTTTCTATCTCTGAGGAAGTTGTGGGGTTTTTCACCTTTATGGTTTTCCCCAGTGAAACTATGTGTGTCTATTGTCTCATGTGATTGCTTGGTGTGATTGATATGCATTGTTATACTTGATATGCTGTACATGTTATTCTCTCAGTAAAGATCCTAGAGTAAATTGAATTAATGCTCAAAAATTAACATCGATAAGTAAGCATCAAACCCAGCCTAGGATTTTTGGCCAAAATAGTCGGTCGAATGATCCTCTTGATCTAATTGAATATCTAAATCAAGTCCCAAATAAAGCATTTAGAATGTCTATAAAATGAGCCAAACACCATCTGTATGATTTTTCTCAAATACACGAGGCACGTCATCCTTTTCTGAATAAATATAACAAAAAATTGCTCGTTTTATCGGTGGAAATGTCATGCCAATCAAGGAGAATTTGGTTGTTTTCTGGTATTATATGGAGTATCTATGAATGACTGATGAATATGTCTATATAATATCCCTCACTGCATCTTTGGATGGGGATCCCTGGTTTTGGTTTGAGCATTTAACACTGGGATCCATCATTAGATACGACATGTTTACAGAGTTGTTAATAGATGAATGAGGAGAGACCACTGATGAATCTTTAGAAAGTCAATTAGGTAATGATTATATTGTTGAGGATCAATGTGATGAGGATGATCAAGATAAAAATGATAGAACAACTAATTATTGTCCCTCTCAATTGGATTTTTCCTCTCTTGAAATAATCTATCTTATGAATGAGCCTTCAATCCATAGGAATATCACAGAGTATTTTTGGAATAGTGTTTCAAAACCTCATGCCAAAGTTAAAATCAATAGTTATCAAATCATACGAGATACTCTATCATAATTACCCGAAGAAGGTATGGATGGAAATTTTGATCTAACTCACATAGGGAGACCCATTGATCACCATCAATAAACATATATAATTGAGCATTCCATTTGTGATCCAATTAATGTGCCTCTAGAAGAGAAACTCCATAATCATTGCATTGGTGATGATAATTTGAATCAATGTTTAAATGATCCTAGTTATGATTTAGGTCTTAATTAGGTCATTGTGGAAGAGGAAGATTGTAAGGATAATAAAAAATCGTTAGTGGGGAAATCATGTGACCATAATGCGATTGAAAATCAAATATGTGAGGGTGATCGAGGGATTAATGATGAACTTATTAATATTTTCTCTTGGTAAAATAGGCGAAAGTAATCATCCATCCTTAGTTGAACATAGAAAAAAATCCAATGAAGATCAATCACATAATGATGATATCGTTGTGAATCAATCTAACCTAGAGAATTCTTTGTTAAAAATTTCAGGATGGAATCAATGTCAAATTGGTTATGAGGAATCCTCAAGGAATTTTGAGCTTAATTCATTTACTGGTAATAATATTCCTGATCCAATACTTCTTCAAAATGATTTTGTTGGATGTATGAATGTGGGTAGTTAGTCTTTTCCATGTGAGGTTAGTGTTGAACATGTTATTAAATTATGGGTGAAGGGCAGTACTAACAATTCCAATAACCTCTTGAACCAAATCTCCTTGGATCGTGAAAAATTAGGATCAACTATTTTGGTTATAGAACAAGATATCCATAAGTAATTTTCCTTGTTGTAGTCATCGAATCAATCTTATAATTATCATTCATCATCAAACCCTCTCCATTCGACAAAATATTTCAATGTTGAAGCCTCCATATGCTTGAATCCATCTGATCATTTTGTAGCGTTAAATCAAGATGGTGTGAATTTTGAGAAGTTTATTTTAAGGAAACATTTCTTAGGGTTTGAACAATTTTTGAATAATAGTAATTATATTTAATCTAATCAGGACTGTTGGGAGGTTAAAATCATTCAAGTAGATAATCTAAATCCCATTTTTTAGAATTGAACATTGATTATTTTCCTAATCTTGAAATTGTTGATGCATTCAATAACATTATTTTGAAACCCTTTTCTTTTCATCAAATCTTAAGGGAAATTATTTTAAACCATATGGGGGAAGAAACAAATTTTCAATCCACCCTCCTAGCCCCTTTCTTGGAATCTTCCATCCAGGGATAATTTTAAGGAACCATACTTATTTAAAAGTGTATAAACATTGGCGAATCTTACCAATTATCAAAATGTCAACTATAAAATATTTGGCGATATTTTTCTAAAATTATTTCAATTTCTAAGGATTTTATATAGTTTATATAATATTTTGGCGATTTTTAGAGTGAAAAAAGTTTACCCCATCAAAATTGGGCAAAATGGGGCTTCAAAAAATGCAAATTAGCGAATCGTTTTTTGGAAAAAAACATGGAAAAATAGCCCATGGGCTAAATTTCGCTATTAAAATTATCCTTGCTTCCATCACACTAAATCATAATGGTTTGATAAAATTTTCAAGGGTAGAAATTGATATGCACCGACAAATCTCAATGTCACATCCTTGTCTCTCATCATCTTCAAAAAATAATGCAAATTATGTTAATCCCATTGATATTTGGATGGAATAATTTTGTAAAGACCAGCTTCAACCCTGGCATGATCTCATCTTACATTGTTCTGATATTTCCTTAGTACTCAAGTGGCAAGTTAGAGTGGTATCAATTTTCATTTACATTAATCTAAACCTCATGTGACTTGTCATATACTCAACTATAAAGAAAGGCAGATTGATGCTTTCAGCGATTCATTGCATTAGATTTATGATTTTACATAGAACTCGTCTGATTGGCTAGAGTAGGGTAGCTAGGATGAATAAGTTCGATCCTGAACAATAGTTAGTTTTATTGTTTGTCCTTAGTTTAATTTATTTTTCTAGCCTGATTTTTTGCATTGGTGTGTGTGTTTTATTTTTCATTCCAATCTCTAGTTAGCATTTCATTCCAGTTGATGAGTTAGATTTTCATTTCAACATTTTCATTTCAGTCTTGTTATTTCATTTCAATTTCATTTTATATATTGGCATGTTGACATCTGGTCTATGAGATTAGTATAGTGTTTTCATGTTGTAGGTGCAGGTACTTTGGATGAGTAGAGGGTTTTTGTAGACTAGAGATGTTGAGGTTCTCATGTGCTCTCTCCCTTAAAAAACTTGTACAAGTTGGAGCTATATGTTATCACATGCTTAGTCGCTGAGCTACTACTTATTTTTGTAGACCAGATTGTCAGTCATGGTCCTAGTCCTTACACTTGAGCCGGATATTTATCACAGTATACCAGTGGTGGATTTTATATATATGTTCAGCTGGATCATTCAGGGGCAGCAGTTGTGGGGTCACCTTTAATGGCCTCTGTAGCTGGGGTTTTCACACTAGCTCGTGCTAAAGAGAACCTACTAAGGATTCAGGAACCCTTAGTAGCAGTTCAAAATAATGAGTAAAAACTAGATATTAAAAGAGTGACATGTGCAAGTGATAACATAAAAATAAATCTAGCAACTGCAGAAAAATAAAGAATCAAGAGGAACCCATGAATGGAATTGATATTTTTTGTATTAATGGGAAAACAAGGGTTTGCAATGATATTTACCTCAAATGGTGAGGTGGTTGGGGTCATTGCAGTTGTACGAAGAGTAGCGCACCGGATCTCTAGAGTTCCTAGCTCTTCTCCAAATGCCCAAGAGGTGGCCAAGACTCAACTGAATGGGGAACATAAGCTCAAGGTGATAGGATCAAGTTCAATAGGAATTTCGGCAGCATAAGGTTATGAAGAGTGATTATGGATGTGAAATGGGGGGCCTCCATCAACTTTTATAGTGATTTTTGGGTGGTGGAGTATTGACCCATGGTTTTGGGCAACCAATAGTATTGGCTAATGGTATTAGGGTTTTTCCCTCTTTTTTGAATTTTTTCCCCTTTTTCTTTTATTTTGGGGATTTTGGACCCTTTTTTGAAGGAATTTTATTAATTGAGGGAAATAATGTTTTTTTTTTCCTTTTGGTTACCATTTGAGGCTTTTTTTGATTTTTGGAGGCCACAAATGTAGGAAAAGTGGAAAATGGGTTATGTGACTAGGGAGATGAGCTAGTGAACAATTTTTGGGTGTTAACAACTTCGATGCCGTAGGAACCTTACTGCACCCCGCACATCTAAGAAGCATAGCTTGGGAGCCTCTCAGATCCAAAAGATGGCAGGACACTTAGCCAACATTTTCTAAGTGTTTGTACACCATGCAGAAGCCCGCCATCAAGTTAAAACGAAAAGGGGCATGCAACCAAGAAAGGGGAGTATGAGCCCGCAAGCGAAGTCACCCAGTGCATGGAAATCCTAGGAGCATCACCCACCAGGATCTCATCGACATGTTGCAGAAGCTCACTTGGAAACATGGCAGGAGTTCAGGTTGAGATCCCGCAAGATGCACATTGGAAGCACTTTGAGTGGAAGCATGTGGAGCACGTTGGGCAAGGATCCCACCATTGGGATGTTGCGACTGAGATCTCACGGTAGTGGCATAGGATGGAAGCTTGGAAGGAAACACGACAGAATCTCATTGGCACAACTTGGGTGCATTAGAAAGAGTGGCATTGTCAGCTAGAGGAGCACAATGGCACATCGGTTGGCATGCAATATTGGGAAGGTTGGAGCAGAGAAGGAAGAGTAATTGGGAGAAGTGTGTAGCAGTAGAATACTTGGGCAAGAAGCGTGCTGGCAGGGACACCTAAGTGACATGCCTAGAATTTGGAAAGACTTCGACAAGTGATTGTGGCAAGTTTCAACCAGTCTTGTGGCACTTCTATGCACAAGTGCATTCAGGAAGAGCTGCGGTAGGAAGTGCATGATGAAGTTGCACTATAATAGACCAAGGTTGAAGTTGTGCCAAGAGATGTGGAATGATGGAGCTGTGAGATAACGCAGACATTTCAAGAGCAAGAGGCAAAAATAGAGCAAGTGTTGGCACACAACAGAGAAGAGAAGCAGAAGCTGGAGGCATTGGAAAACCAAGTTAGGGCTTGGGATGTGCACAGGTTTGGGTCACTACATTTAGTGGATGATGCCCAAGGAAGCATGAATATGCATCTAGAGGAATCTAGGAATCCACGCATGAAAGTAAGTTGCTATATTTGCGAAGGAGACCACTTTGTGTGGAATTGTCCTATGAAAGGGGAGTTGGTGAGTTGGTTTGGAGTAGTCCAACATAGACCAACTATAGTGACATTTTCATGGAGTGAGGAATAAGAGAAGCATCCTTTGGACAAAGTCATTGAAGCATTGAATTCCTTAATAGTAGGTTTGTTAAAGTTGAATGCAAATCCGTTGGATGAAAATCAACTAGGTCTCAGTTTTGTGAATGCAACGATGAGTGGGTTGAAGGTCGCTGCATTAGTTGATACGGGAACCACCCAAAAATTTGTGAGTAGAAAAGCCATAGGCTCACTTAACAACAAGGTTGAAGGAAACCAAGCTACGTTCAAGGTAGTGAACAACACCGTGAAACCAATGGATGGGATGGTTCGTGCAACACCCATTCGAGTTGGTGATTGTCATGGTAGGATGAATTTTGCTATAGCACTGATAGATGACCATGCTGTGCTTCTTGGGAAGGAATTTTTGAAGTTAGCCAAGGTAGTGCTAGTGCCATTCAAAGGTTGTTTGATGTTCTTGGAGAAGAATGAGACTTGGAGATTTCTGATGATGCCCAAGGGGAAGTTGAGATGGATTCTACAGATTTCCTCCATACAGTTGCATAGGGCATATGACACGTCCATGAATAGGCCTAGTGGCATCACACAAAAACAAGAAGAGTCAAGATACCAGAACACAACAAAGAACGATGAGCACTTGACATAGAAGTCGACAGAGTTCGAGTTGCAGGCAGCTACAATCTTGGGGATGGTTGAGTCACTAGACATTCAGGAAGACCATCTACATCTTGTTGGTAGTAAGACAGAGCTTTCACCAATGGTAGTAGCAGTAGAGGTTGCATAAGTGTGTAATCCCAATGGCCCAACGTGCGAAACAAGTGACAATAGTTTGGTGGAAGTGGCCCGAGAGGTGGTTTCATTTCAATAGGTTGAGCAGAGTCTTGATGAAGGAAATTCTGAGTAAGCACTTGAACAACAACATGTACATTGGGTATAGGTCTTATTTTCGTATGCAGAAGGAACCAACAAAATGGATATTTCTATGGTGGATGTGGTTGTGGAGAAAAGTCATTGCAGAAGTGAGGACTTCCCAGCACATGATGCAGCATACATAGTTCCTTTTGTGTGCATGTTATCGGAGTCCTAGAGTCCCAAATGATCGTTGATAAACTTGTAGAGGTGGGATACAATTCGATTGAAACAGAGGCAGTCCTAGCCTACTTAAAGAAGTATCACTTGCTTGAAGGGTCCGATGCAAAGAAGTCCAAGGGAACGAATCTTAGCTTGGGCACACTTCGACAAGTTGATGACCAACAAGATGAGGATTCTAGAGCTCACAGCACCATGGAGAGTACTTTGGAAAGACTCGGTCACATTTTAAAGGGACGATCAAGGGTGCAAGAAAACGAGCTAAGAGAAGGTAGCAACGTGCCAAGGAAAAAGAACTTCATTGGCGGTTGCAGATGATCGTTGTGTGGAAGCAACATACATGTATGAGTTAGTTTTCAGCATGAGGAAGTTGGAAGTAACAACAATGAAACTTGAGGAGTTATTATTAGCAGTAGCAAAGTAGTCAGTTGGATGTACACTTTCCTTGCCATGAATAGATAGTAGTGTTTGGACAAGTGGATTGTAGTTGCAGTTGTATATTTTGGGTTGGTATATGGTAGATGTATTCTTTTACGGAGTTCATAGTTTTTATTGCTTTCATAACTATGCTCGACCTTGTTATCTCATTAATGATCACTTAATATTATTTGGTTTCTAGTAGGACATGTTCTTTGAGTGATGTAGGTGCATTAGTTGATAGTTTCATATACTTCCTCTGTTTGGTTGAATAGGGGATGCAATGTTTATATTAGTTCCATCGATCTTGGTTCCATGCTTAGCCTTTTTCCACATTATCCGTCTAATCCCCCTTGCTTTGAATACCTTGAATTGGACATAACTTATCAACCTGCGGACCTTCCCCTCCATGACCTCTATGTTTTAATGACCTCCATGTTTTCCTGTGTCTTGGCTCTGAAGTGTGTAGCTTTGTCTTCAAACCTATTGATATTTCTTATCTTACACCTAGGATGATTGAGTGTAGTTAGATTGGCCTAGTCACCAGAAGTGCATCCCCTAGAATCAAAGCAATTTTCCCATCCTTGAAGTTAGTTAGTGGCCAAGGGAGTAGGTACTCATCCTTTCTTTGATGTACCTCTTTCTTGTAAAAATGAATTATTGTGGAAACTCCATCAAGGCTAGGGATGGTCATTGTCAACAGAGCTAAGGCCGTGTCATTATCTTGGGCTCGCAAGGCTATGGAGTGCTAATACCTTTAGAGGCTATCTCACTAAATGAAAGCAAATGCAAAGTGCATTTATATAATATATCCAAAGAAATGCAATGTGAAAGTAAAAATGAAATGTCTAAAATCAAAAGAAAGTCGAAGCAAATGCAAATTTGTGAAATGAAAATTATAAAGTTCTAAAATAAAGAGGGCTTGTTAGAGTGAAAAGGGTTCCTTCTAAGCACTTCATCTATTTGTGAGACACCGCCCTTCTCTCCAAAGGAAAATTGTGTCTACCCAGAAGTCAACTCCATTTTTATCTTCAAAACATAAAATCTCTAATAAAAATTCTATATTTATTTTTAAATGTAAAATATAAGATGTGTACATACAAACAAATTACTAAATTTATGAATATTTATAAACAAATTAACAAATGTAAAATTTAAGGTTTGTTCCTCATATGGAACAAACCCTATAGACAAGGAGAAAGCATGTAAATGTAGCATCATGCAAGCAATAACCATAGGCTCCCTGTTCCTGAACAAACCCTATGGAAAAGGCGAAAGCCTGGAGACTTAGCATCATGCAAGGGATAACCATAGTGTCCCTATTCCTCTCCTTCGGAGTCCCTACCCATGGGTTAGGGTTGCATGCGCCAATTCAAATTGCAAGTGTTCATTTGGTCACTGGATTCGAAATCCAGAGTGCTAATCCACTACATCATAGAGACCCATCTAAAGCATACTCCATTTAATATATTGGCATTTAATATATTTTCAGTAATAAATCTTCAAACATAGTTTTTCTTTTTCAAACATTTTTGAATTCACCATAACTTTCAAACTTCATAGACAACTTATAACTGAAATTTAATTTTTTTTTTTTTGCAAAAACTGAAATTTTCAAAATCATTTAATAAAAATTATACTGTTCCAGGATATATTAGTCAGACACTCATATCAGGCCTAAGTTCAAATGCCATGCTCATGGTGCGGCCCCGGAGATTCTATGGTAAATTGAAAACGTCGGAGTAAACTGTGGCTTGTGAATAGGTAGGTACTAACTGGGGGCGCTGATAAATTCTACTGAATGAAGCTTATCAATTCTAGGAAACCACATGCTTTCCTTACTTAAGTATCCCCTCGCGCAAACTCCTCTTTCGGAAGCTTGTTTGTTATCGAAGATAGGCAATTTATTTTTTCCTTCACCACATAGAGAAAGGCGGAGACCAAACCCTAAATACGGGACACGTGGGAAGCCAAAACCAGGAGTTTTCAATTACATTGTAAGCAAGCACATCTGCTTCCATACATGGTTTGATACACACATGGTTCCCTACTCCGACGCAGTCAAATCTAGGCGAGTCCATAGTCCTTTTATTATATTCCTTGCGCAGGGAAGAGGGCATCATTGCAATATCCTTCCACTTCCATGACGGCGAAGGGTTTGAGTTTGAAGAAGAGTGTCCATTCTAGAGCTCCCAAATAACAACCTGCCTCTCCACTTCCACTTCCTCTATGCTTCCTGCATTTTCTGTTTCCACGACATATCGGTTGGCGACGACCAGTAGCCGCGACCTGCAGGTGAGTAGCCTAGTCAGAGACACCTGGAAATCAGGTTGTAACATAGGCAAGGGAGCAAAAAGAGTGGGGATGGGTCGTACATCTCCGTTAATTGATGGGATGGTGAAACACAGAATGCCCAAACCATCCGAGAACCGACAGCCCTTATATCTTCCAGAAGGAATCCTGCAATCTTCCATATCTTTTGCGAGGAATCGTAGATTTCCACTAACTGTTCATCTCCTGGCCAATGATCCCACAACTCGCGGCATAACGCCACTAAATTGTAGGTGTTATTATTAGTAGTAGTATTAATGTCCCCGGCCACAATGGATGTGAAAAAGAGTGACATTACGGATACCATGTGGGGTAATTGGATGAACGTTTTTGTATAAGCATTACAGACTATGGGATTCAAGTCTTCTCTGCGGAAGTTTGCCAAGATTATGCCTGCTGCCGATCCGATGTAATTGACACGAAAATCCCGTGGGTTCCTCCAATAATTGCCTGCATATCTCCATAGCTCAGGAAGGGAGAAGGGGGCCTTCCAGGTCCGTGAGTAGAAACAGAAAGACATACAATCACTGGACCGTGATTGAGAATTGCACAGAAGCAGCCACTCGTTGTTGATAGGCGCCATGTCCCATTTACGACTTATGAAGTAGTTGGAAGAAAAGAGAGTATTCCATTCCTCACGGACCTTGTGATATCTCTCCATGCAATCCAGAGGAAGACAGGCCAATGCGACCTGCTACTATATTGTTTGGGTAATAAATCAAACTCTATTAATGAGGGGTTGGTGGAGCGTTAAATCCTCCCTATGAAAACATCGAATTGTGTGTCCCACTGGCAGCGAGGGTTTCTAGGTGTGGGGTTTTGCACTTCGTTGGTATTGCTTTGCATTTTTCATTTGGTTTGGTCCTGGTTTTTCGTTGGACCTGGAGGGTATTGTGCACTGACCGGAGCTCTGCTCCTGGTCAGTGTACTCCATGGAAACTTAAACGCAATCGTGAAGGCTATGAATAGGTAACGTATATTTCGCCGCTTGCTACATTTTTCTACTGTATTGTAACCAATATTTTGATGTGCATCTCCAAGGTTTAACTTGTGTGGTTTCAATGCTTGATAGGAGAATGACGACCTTCCTCATCAGCGCAGCTTACATTGTGGTTGTTGGTACCCTCAATCCGTGGGCGTTGAAATGGTAAATTCAGGGTCTACCAACCCTTACCCTTTCTTCTTGCCTCTATGGAGTGGTACTGGTTTTAGGAAGGATTGCGTGAACCCCCTTTTTGGGTTCACTATAATAGTTTGTAGTTCCTGGAAGGTCACCGCTTGGCTGGACCATGTAATGGATGTATTTGGGGTCTTGGGGAAAATCAAGACCTAAGTTTGCTAATGATCTTGGAACATGTATTGATGTACTGTATAATACAATGTGGAAACTCTGCGCTTCTTTTAAGAAGTCTATGGTTAATAAGATCTCTTCCTTCAGTGTTTTCGGCTATCGTTTTAAGAGATGTGTTGACAGGGTTTAAATGGGCCTCTGTGTATTTCGCTATAATATTCTCAGTCCTATTTAGTTTTGTGTTTTGATTTCTATGGAAAAAATATATGGTGATGCCCAGGTCTGTATCTTGCGTGCATTGTCATTATTCTCATTTCCTATGTAGTTGATGAAAGGCTCGAAACCCTTAGGCTAGATTTCCTATGTACCTAAGCAGTTTCAATTCTGATTCTACTTGCTACATTTTCTGGGGGTTGTAAATTAAAAAGGGTTTGAGGTAGATAGCAGTGGGTTTGGACCCCTTGTCCAGCGTTGATATTAAATGAATGACCGTCTGCTTGTTGTCAATGATAACGTAGTATTATGTTGGATGTGGATTAATGTAATGATTATATCTGACGTCGTTGGGATGCCATCTCCTCAGCAATGCACTTAAATTTATATTGTTCTTGTCTATCCCCAATCATGGAATTTTGATAATGTGAATAGCTATGTTTTGGGGAAAACGATATTGTAGTTTGATGATAAGTAACGCCTACTTATTGTGGGATTCGATCCCGGAACTGTCTGATGCGATTTGGTTGTGAAGAGTTAACTAATGGCTTTGAATCGTGATTGAGGATTTTTGGGAATTCGTTGATAAATGAAGATCTTGTATTACTGCATAACGTATTCTTCCTAAAGTGACTTGGGGTTGATACAATTTGGGAAGAAAGATAATGTAAATGAAATTTCCTTTTTTCTTTTCTTTTAAAGAACGGATCTCTATTATGACTACTTTTTCAACTTCCTAGGTTATATAATAGCAGGACTGAAATCATGAATAGAAGACTGAAAACGATTTACATAAATAATGCTACCAGAATAAAAGAACTCTGTCTTTTAAATTCGATAGAGATAAGACTCCAGGTTTAAGATTTGCAGGGATGGCTAGCACATGCTAGTTGACTAGACCTGCTAGACATTCTGCGGCTTCTAAGTTATAATTTCTGAGTTTAGTTAAATGCTGGGCATACAGTCCTATATTTATAATGGAGACAACCCGAGAGCCTATGCCCTAAAGGCCCTTGCTCCATAAGAGAAATAAATGCTGTGAATATTTAGGGAAACAATACTTTTAATAACAAGCCTAATTAAATGCTTAGCTACTAACATAACCTGAAGTAGTTGGTTTAATAATTCATACCTGGTTATCTGGTGACTCACTCCTCTCCTATAGTAGCCTGCACACTTAAACAATAATTAGTGTCAAAACTGTTGTGCTTATCCGACCTGTTAGAATGATTCCTTAACCTGATAACTTTGGGGTTACCATGTTCCTCCCAACCATGATCCCACAACCGCTCCTGGTTCTGTGTGGATCCCCTCGAGCTAGATTCCAACATGCAAAAGAGATAGAGGTCCTAGGTTTACTGTTCGTTCAGATCTGGAAACTTATGTGGACTGCTTTTGTTCTTGGAGCAGAAAATTCTCTTAATTACCATAAGAGAATGATAATGAAAAAGAATGATCCCCCCAAACCTGGGGTTTTCCCTCTTTATGTAGGGGATTCTTGAATTATGACGGTTGGAATAATTAGTTTCTTTAAATTAAATAATATAATATTTAAAAGATATTATTTACTAAAAATATTTTGTCCTCTTGAAGTAGGACTTATCACTTGTTTTTAACTATAAGTGATTTTAATCTTTAATATTTTCATAATAATAATAATAATAATAATTTAACTTAACTATTAATACATCATTAATAATATTAACTGATGCATACACTATACAATATAAAATAAATAGTAACAACATTATTTATTAAAACTCTTAATAATAATAATAATAATAATCTTGAGGCCTTTATGCATGCTATTCGTAGAAGATTACTTATTAGTCAATACATTCTTTAAGTGGTGGTAATTATCTTTTGTTTAAATATGTATCCTTACATGATACTTCTTTTAACTTTTAAGGACAAGGTCCAATTCTTTTTTATGGTCTTTCGGTAAGCCTGGATAGGCACCTATAGTCTCTCTCTTGCATGTCGGATTCCCTCGTTTAACATGGTAGTTCCCGCAGCATGTGATGATAGATAAAAGATGAATCATTTAATCAAATTAAATAAATGTGATGAAAGTAGAAGTGCTATTCAGAGTCTTTCAGACTCAACACTTTGATATTTAGTAACCCCGAGTGCTCCTCAGAGCCTTTTAACTCAACACTTTCACATGGGCGTTACGCTAGTGCAATTCCAGTGCTTCCTGCTCAACACCAGTGCTAGAATGTGGTTGTGAGGCACATCTAGAATATTCAAGTGGCCTCAGATTTGGTATTCATTTATCAATCTTGGAGTTCTCCAGGGCTTAGGCCCAACACTCAATGTACCTCAGGGCTTACTCCCAGTACATAAACATTCTTCGAGGTACATTTGGGCTTATGCCTAGTACGTAGGTTATATGTGTGTTTCTGAGTCCACGCTCAACACACTCATACGTCAAATCATGTAAAATCATAGCTTTGCACAATAAGTAACAAAATATCATCTCAGTATATTAGGGTTTATACCCATATCAAAGCTAAAGAACATCATTAAAACATTGGGGCCTTCCCACCCAGTATACACTCAAATAAAGAAGTCAGTCAGGGTCCATGCCCAATATGTCAATATATAAAAGAATAAATCGTAGGTGCTAGGGCTCATGCCCAATACTCAAAATAAAACATATGTGCTGGGGCCATAGCCCAATATAACAACAAAATAGTTAGTCCAAAATTTAGGATATTACATCCCTCCCCGCTTAGAAACAACATCGTCCCGGTGTTTCTAGGGACTAGGAATGAGGTCATGAAATAAGGCGAGGTATGCCTCTTTCATGGTGGTCTCATTCTCCCAAGTAGCCTCATCTGGTCGAAAGTGCCTCCATTGCACTTTCAGCTGAGTAATGGTCCTACTCCTAAGCTGCACCTCTCTCTCGTCCAGAATGTGGAGTGGTTCTGGTGTGAAATCCCCTTTGGGCTCCACCTATAATAAGGACCAATCAATAACATGTTTAGTATCGTATACATATTTCTTCAATAATGAAGCATGAAAAATATTATGAACATTTATATGAGCTGGTAAGGCTAGCTCATAAGCCACTAGTCCCTTCTTGGCCAGTATTTCAAAAGGTCCACAAAATCTTGGTGCTAGTTTCCCGCAACACCCTAAGCTCAACGAGCTTCATTTTTCCTTTATTTTTAGAAACACATGTTCACCGACTTGATAGTCTTTGTCTTTTATTTTCTTGTACACATAACTCTTTTGGTGGTCTTGTGCTTCTTTCAACGTCAGTTGTACCTTGGAGACTAGTTGTTCCAAGTCTTTTAGTAGGTCGGGTCCTAACATAAGTCTATCTACTGGACTGTCCCAAGTCACGGGTGTCTGACATTTCCTACCATAGAGTTCCTCGAAAGGACTCATTTTGGCTGAGGTTTGATAACCGTTGTTGTATGCAAACTCTACGAGGTGCAAATAATCTTCCCACTTAGTGGGGTTGTTCATGACATACATCCTCAACATGTCCTCGAGGATTTGGTTTACTCGTTTTGTTTGTCCGTTGGTATGGAGATGGTACACAGTACTGAATTGTAACTGGGTCTCCAAACCAGAGAACAATGCTCTCCAGAAGCGGCTAGTGAACTTCGTGTCTCGATCAGAAATGATTGCCTTGGGTATCTCGTGCAATCGAAAGATCTGCTTTAAGAATATTTCCGCGATGTGAACTACCTTTTAGGTAGATTTTACCGGTATGAAGTGTGCTGCTTTAGACAGCTTGTCTACCACTACAAAGATGGAGTCGTTCAGTTTCTTACTCTTGGGTAAGCCCTTAATGAAGTCCATACTTATCACCTCCCATTTCCATTCTGGAATGGGTAAAGGTTGAAGTAATTTGGAGGGGTGTTGGTGTTCTTCTTTGACTAGTTGGCACTCCTGACATTTCGCGATGAACATGGTGATGTCAGCTTTCAACTTAGGCCAAAAGTAATGTTTCTTTACTGTCGATATCATCTTTTGATATCCGGGATTCCCTGAATAGGGTTTCTGGTGAAACTTGGTGAGAATGTTTGATCTAATGTCTCCACTCTCCGGGACATAGAGTCTTTCTTTCGACCACAGTAGTCCTGACTCGTCTATCTTATATTCCTTTTGTTACTGGAATAATCTGTCTTCCTGGATATTTGCAAGGATTTCTGTGTAGTAACGATCACTCTTACATGTCGTTCGAATCTTGTGTTGTAAGTCTGAGTTGGTTTGACTAATCATGACTTCGTAAAGCATATGTGCTCGACGGCTCAAGGCATCCGCAATCTTGTTTTCCTTTCCTTTTATATGCTTTAGTTCGAAATGGTATTCACTAAAGAAGGCTAGCCACCTGGCCTGCCTGGAATTTAGGTCAGGTTGGTTGAAAAGGCATTTCAAACTCATGTTATTAGTCATCAATAGGAATTTCTTTCCCATGAGATAATGTCGCCACATCTTCAAAGCATGGATGATAGAGGCTAGTTCGAGATCATGCGTAGGGTAGTTCTGCTCATGTTCTTTTAATTTCCTCAATTCGTAGCATATGGCAAAATTGTCTTGCATCAGGACTCCCCCAAGTCCTTCCTTGCTTGCATCCGTGCAAACAATAAAGTCCCCATTGGGGTCTGCAATTCGTAAGATTGGTGCGCTAATCAATAGTTGTTTTAGCTTTTGAAATATTTCTTCACACTTATTCCTCCAGATAAACTTTTTTTCCTTCTTCTGCAAGGAAGTCATGGGACATGCAATCCACGAGAAGTTTTCAATGAACTTTCAGTAGTATCCAGCTAATCCAAAAAAAGATCTTATATTGAATACGCACATAGGTGTGGACCATTCTTCTATAGCTTTGACCTTTTTAGGGTCGATGGCTATTCCCTTCTTGGAAATGATATGTCCTAAGTATTGAATATGGGGTTTGTAGAAATCGCAATTACTAAACTTGGCCTAAAGTTGGTATTCCCTTATTATTTGCAAAACAATTTGGAGGTGCTCCTTATGTTCTACTTCGTTCTTGGAGTAGATCAAAATGTCGTCAATAAAGACTAGAATGAACTATCGAGGTATTTGATAAATATGTTGTTCATCATACACATAAAGTTGGCCAGTGCATTTGTCAACCCAAAGGGCATCACTACGAACTCGTAGTGGCCGTAACGGGTCCGAAACGCGGTCTTGTTGATATCCTCATCACGGATCCTCACCTGATGGTATCTGGATAGTAAGTCGATCTTTGAGAAGATCTTTGCCCCTCCGACTTGGCCAAACAAGTCGTCGATCCTAGGGAGTGGGTAGTAGTTCTTAATGTTCATCTTGTTGAGTTGGTGGTAATTGATGCACATCCGCATCGTTCCGTCTTTCTTCTTAACAAAGAGTATCGGTGCACCCCAAGGGGACACACTTGGTCGAATGTACCCTTTGTATATTAACTCTTCTGAAGCTTGAACTCCACCAATTCTGGTGTGCTCATGTGGTACAGGGCTTTAGAAGCTGGTACCGACCCGGGTGCTAGTTCGATGGAAAAGTCCAAGTCTCGTTTGGGTGGTAATCCTGGTATTTCTTTGGGAAATACATATTTGAACTCTACGAGGACTGGGAAGTCTTTGATCTTCTGTTCCCTATCAGTTTTTGTGTTTTGGATATTGACGGAAAAGAGTTTGCAACCTTTTCTGATACATTTCTTTGCTTGTAAGGCAAAGATCTATCATACTGACACTTTCTTAGGGATACCCTGAATCGTCTTCTAATTCCCTTGTTCATCCCTGTAGAGTAAGGATTTGTTTAAGCAATCGAGTAGGACATGGTGTTCTTATAACCAATCCATGTCGATGAGTACATCGTATGACCCTAGGCGTAGAATTTTTAATTCTAACCTAGTTGGGAACCCGTTTAAGTCTATCTCACAAGTTTTAACTAACTCGGAGACCTTTCGTTTGGTACTGGTGGCTAGTTGTACCAGCCACAATCTCTCGTGATGCTCTCAGTTCAACTTACAAGTGTCTACTATCTTAGGGGAGATGTAACTTCGGCATGCACCGGAGTCTATTAAAATTGAAATGGTTGTGTTTGATATCTTACCCTCAATTTCAACCATAGTGGTTTGGTGATCCGCCTGTCGGCCATCAAGAGCGGCATAAATCCTGGGGGTATTTTCCATGTCTCCTACGGTAGGTTCTACTTGGACGTTGTGTAAAACTCCATCCATTTTGCTGGGGAAGTTTCTATAGTAGTGGAGCCCTTGGCATTTCCAACAAGAAACAATTGTTGGGACAACTTTTGTCCCTTTATTGAAAGCTGGCCTGTTGATAGGTGGTGGGAGTGCACTTGGTCGTGCTTGAGGTCGGTTGAAGCCTCTATTGGGAGGAAAACTGTTGTTATGTTTCCGATAAGGTGGAGGTCTAAAACCCGGTCTGCGGTTTTCCGAGAAGGTTTTGAACCTATCTCTGTTTCTGATGATGTTGTCATTCCTTGGTTGTTCGTGTTCATAACACAGTCTTGCTTTATGTAAGGTCACATCATGGGTTTTGGGCATGTCAAACTCTATCTTTTCTCTAAAGTTTGGTGGCAGCCCTCCCAAGAACTGTTGTATTTTGACCTTTTCGTCCTTGATGTATGAAACATAGTGAAGCAAGTCTAAAAATCTGTTTATGAATGCCTCCATGGTGAGGGATCCCATTTTCAACTCATGAAATTCCTTAATTTTCTTGTCAAAGAATCTTTCAGACATATATTTGTCCTGAAATATTCTGTTGAAAGTATCCCATGTTATGTCTCTCAATTCTTGTCCTTTGGTGTGTTTCAAGTCCCGCCACCATCTAGATGCTTTACCATTCAGGTTGTATATGGCTAGTCGGGCTTGGATTTCACTGGAGTAATTATGAACTTTGAAGTACTTATTCATTCCTAGCAGCCACTCCTGAGCCTTCTCCCCGGAGTTAATCTCTTCATCATACGTTGGGGCTTTTATCTTTCTGAATTCTCCGTGTAAGCTGTCGTCACTTTTCCTCCTTTTCTTGCAGGAGGTGGTGAACCTTTATCATTGGAAGAGCTCTTACAGTCCTCTTCCATTGATTCAGGTATGTGTTCTCCTTCCTCTTCTCCCTTAGGGCTTGCATTCCTTTTTGTGTGACTGTTTCCCTTTTTAATGGTGTTGACTGAGAGTGTGGGCTGTTCGTGGGGTTTTGCCCTTGTTAAAGTATGAAGCAGAGCTTCATTTATAGCTTGTTGTTCTCATCTTTCTTGCATGTTGTCATCTCTGAAACTTTGGAATTCTTCCTATAGGTTTTGTAAGGATTTCATTAAATCCAAGTTGAGTTCCACCACAATTTATTGCTCTCGTGGTGGGGAGTTCAGATTCCCATGTATGTTGCTTCCCCCTTCTGCATTCATTTTCAGAAAATGACTATACCTGCAATGTTATATAAGTGTTAATAATATAAAATCTGTTAGTTCATTTTCACATAAACAAAATAAAATTTCTGAAGGTACGTTACTATTAACTATGTATCTACAACAGATGTTCTGTTTGTAATGAGCCCAATAGGTCACTTAGTTTTGTAGCTGGGCTCTGATACCACTTGTAATGTCCCTAAAAATAGTAAAAATTTAAATTTTTTTGCTAATGTAATAAAAGCTATTTCAAGGATGATGATTCATAAATTAACTTCAGCACTGATATGATATGCATCGGTACGTGTTTGCGATATCTTAAAAAGTCTAAGTTTTCCTAAATAACATAATCTCACTTGGTTGTAAGTCTCTTTGGCTTTGCGGAAGCGATATGCAGTATAGGTAAGGTAATTCTATTGTCGGTATGCCAATACTAGAGTGTTAATAAAAGAAACTTCCTGCTTACTGTTTTCAAGATCCATGTGCATACTATAAAAGTCTCATTGTTACCTCAGGTGATATGGACTCTTGTTGATGAAAGTTAAGTCCCATTATGGGGCACTGATGGTTTGTAACAAGGGGACGGAATACCCTCGGTAGAGTTGTCGAGAGGTAAGGGTAGTCTTGGGAGTTCTGAACTTACTTAGCATTCGCTAATGTATCACCTCATGTTTGCAATGCAGGTACTATCATGAGGAATATTTCTACTTTATCATCCTGCCCTCAGATTAGCATACTATATGATCAAGGGTGAAAGTCTAATTGTAAAGGCTAAGTGTTGGAGATTCATGGTGTAAATATTATGTTGTAAAACTTTGGACAAACATAATGGTACCCAATTAAATCGTGGAATTTTACACGACTTGCTACTATATTGTTTGGGTAATAAATCAAGCTCTATTAATGAGGGGTTGGTGGAGCGTTAACTCCTCCCTATGAAAACATCGAATTGTGTATCCCACTGGCAGCGAGGGTTTCTAGGTGTGGGGTTTTGCACTTCGTCGGTATTGCTCTGCATTTTTCATTTGGTTTGGTCCTGGTTTTTCGTTGCACCTGGAGGGTATTGTGCACTAACCGGAGCTCTTCTCCTGGTCAGTGTACTCCATGGAAACTTAAACATAGTGGTGAAGGCTATGAACAGGTAATGTATATTTCGCTGCTTGCTACGTTTTTATACTGTATTGTAACCAATATTTTGATGTGCATCTCCAGGGTTTAACTTGTGTGGTTTAACTACTTGACAGGAGAATGACAACCTTCCTCATCAATGCAGCTTACATTCTGGTTGTTGGTACCCTCGACTCTGTGGGTGTTTAAATGGTAAGTTCAGGGTCTACCAACCCTTACCCTTTCTTCTCACCTCTGTGGAGTGGTACTGTATTTAGGAAGGACTGCGTGAACCCCCTTTTTGGGTTCACTATAACTGTTTGCAGTTCCTGGAAGGTCGCCGCTTGGCTGGACCATTTAATGGATGTATTTGGGGTCTTGGGGAAAATAATGACCTACGTTTGCTAATGATCTTGGAACATGTATTGATGTACTCTATAAGACAATGTGGAAACTCTATGTTTCTTTTAAGAAGTATATGGTTAATAAGATCTCTGCCTTCAGTGTTTTTGGCTATCATTTTAAGAGATGTGTTGACAGGGTTTAAATGGGCCTCTATGTCTTTCGCTACAATATTCTCAGTCCTATTTAGTTTTGTGTTTTGATTTATATGGAAAAAATATATGGTGATGCCTCGGTCTGTATCTTGTGTGCATTGTTTTTATTCTCATTTCTTATGTAGTTGATGAGAGGCTCAAAACCCTTAGGCTAGATTTCCTATGTACCTGAGCAGTTTCAATTCTGATTCTACTTGCTGCGTTTTCTAGGGGTTGTAAAGTAAATAGGGTTTGAGGTAGATAGCAGTGGGTTTCGACCCTTTGTCCAGCGTTGATATTAAATGAATGACCGTTTGCTTGTTTTCAATGATAACGTAGTATTATGTTGGATGTGGATTAATGCAATGATTATGTCTGACACTGTTTGGATGCCATGTCCTAAGCAATGCACTTAAATTTATATCATTCTTGTCTATGCTCAATTGTGGAATTTTGATCATGTGAGTAGCTATGTTTTGGGGAAAATGATACTGTATTTTGATGATAAGTAACGCCTACTTGTTGTGGGATTCGATCCCGGAACTGTCTGATGCGATTTGGTTATGAAGAGTTAACTAATGGCTTTGAATCGCGACTGGCGATTTTTGGGAATTCGTTGATAAATGAAGATCTTGTATTACTGCATAACGTATTCTTCCTGAAGTGACTTGGGGTTGATACGATTTGGGAAGAAAGATAATGTAAATGAAATTTCCTTTCTTTTCTTTTAAAGAACGGATCTCTATTATGACTACGTTTTCAACTTCCTAGGTTATATAAAATAATAGAAGGAATGAAATCATGTATATAAGACTAAAAATTATTTACATAAATAATGCTGCTAGAATAAAAGAGATCTGTCTTTTAAATTCGATAGAGATAAGACTCCAGGTTTAAGATTTGCAGGCATGTCTAGCACAGGCTAGTTGACTAGACCTGCTAGACATTATGTGGCTTCTAAGTTATAATTTCTGAGTTTTGTTAAATGTTTGACATACAGTCCTATATTTATAATGGAGAAAACCCAAGATCCTATGCCCTAAAGGCCCTTGCTCCACAAGAGAAATAAATGTTGTGAATATTTAGCGAAACAATACTTTTAATAACAAGCCTAATTAAATGCTTAGCTGCTAACATAACCTGAAGTAGTTGGTTTAATAATTCATATATGGTTATCTGGTGACTTGCTCCTCTCCTGTAGTAGCCTACACACTTAAAAAATAATTAGTGTCAAAATTGTTGTGCTTATCTGACCTGTTAGAATGATTCCTTAACTGGATAACTTTGGGGATACCATGTTCCTCCCAACCATGATCTTACAACCATTCCTGGTTTTGTGTGGATCCCCGCGAGCTGGATTCCAACATGCAAAAGAGATAGAGGTCCTAGGTTTACTGCTGGTTCAGATCTGGAAACTTATGTGAATTGCTTCAGTTCTTGGAGCAGAAGAATTCTCTTGATTACCATAAGAGAATGATAATGAAAAAGAATGATCCCCCCAAACCTTGGGTTTGCCCTATTTATGTAGGGCAGTCTTGAATTATGACTATTGGAATAATTAGTTTCTTTAAATTAAATAATATAATATTTAAAAGATATTATTTACTAAAAATATTTTGTCCTCTTTAACTAGGACTTATCACTTGTTTTTAACTATAAGTGATTTTAATCTTTAATCTTTTCATAATAATAATAATAATAAATTAACTTAACTATTAATACATCAGTAATAATATTAACTGATGCATACACTATACAATATAAAATAAATAGTAACAACATTATTTATTAAAACTCTTAATAATAATAATACTAATCTTGAGGCCTTTATGCATGTTATTCATAGAAGACTACTTATTAGAAAATCCATGCTTTAAGTGGTGGTAATTTTCTTTTGTTTAAATATGTATCCTTACATGATACTTCTTTTAACTTTTAAGGACAAGGTCCAATTCGTTTGGACAGTCTTTCAATAAGCTTGGATAGGCACCTCTAGTCTCTCTCTTGCATGTTGGATTCCCTCATTTAACATGGTAGTTCCCGCAGTATGTGATGATAGATAAAAGATGAATCATTTAATCAAATTAAAATAATGTGATGAAAGTAGAAGTGCTATTCAGAGTCTTTCAGAATCAACACTTTGATATTTAGTAACCTCGAGTGCTCTTCAAAGCCTTTTAACTCAACACTTTCACATGGGCGTTATGCTAGTGCAATTCCAGAGCTTCCTGCTCAACACCAGTGCTAAAATGTGGTTGTGAGGCACATCTAGAATAGTTAAGTGGACTCGAATCCGGTATTCGTTTATCAAGCTTGGAGTGCTCCAGGGCTTAGGCCCAACACTCAATGTACCTCAGGGCTTACTCACAGTACATAAACATTCTTCTAGGTACATCGAGGCTTGTGCCCAGTACGTAGGTTATATGTGTGTTTCTGAGCCCACGCTCAACACACTCATAAGTCAAATCATGTAAAATCATAGCTCTGCACAATAAGTAACAAAATATCATCTCAGTATATTAGGGTTTGTACCCATATCAAAGTTGAAGAACATCATTAAAACATTGGGGCCTTCTCGCCTAGTATACACTCAAATAAAGAAGTCAGTTAGGGTCCATGCCCGATATGTCAATATATAAAAGAATAAATCATAGGTGCTAGGGCTCATGCCCAATACTCAAAATAAAACATATGTGCTGGGGTCATGATCCAATATAACAACAAAATAGTTAGTCCGAAATTCGGGATATTACATTTCATTTTCAAGAAAGAATTTGAGAACTATTTCTCTTTCTTCTTGTGAATAAGAGTACATGGAAACTAAGGAAGAAACTAAAGAAGAAGTGTTGGTCCAACATGTTCTTACAGAGCCTGGACTGGTTCAGAAGTCTCCTAGCAAATTAAGATGCGACAATTAGATTGCAATTTCAACTTGTGTACAATTCAGTGTATCACTCTGATACTAAAAACATTTTAATTCGATACCTTATTGTGGATGGTGTTATTTTTTTGGAGTATTGTCCCACAAAACAACAAGTAGTCGATATCTTCACCAAATCTATAACATAAGCAAAATTTGTCTTCAAAGTTTGTTGGGAATGCATGTATGTTTCACCAAGGGAAGAACTTAATGTAATGCAATCTTCCTCCATATATGTGTTCTTCTCCCTAGTCATCATTTAAGGGAAGTGCCGGAATGTGTAATTATATCTAGTGTGATGTCATAAGATGTCTTATCTAGCAAAGGAAGGCATAAATAACTCTAATATTATGTAAAAAGAGTTATCCCACATGCATCATGGGGTAATATTCTCCTATTACCATTCATTATATAAGGACGTGGAAAATCATTTATCCAACTTGTAGTATAGGAAGTAATTCTTCCATACTTCTATAAGCTATATAATAGAAGTGAAGGAGATCCTTCAGTCATATTTTGTGTATTGCACTGTAATTCTATTGTAAATTTGTGAGAACATATGTGGGGTGGAGCTCAATTGTAATATTGGATATTGATGAAGAACAAGAAGACAATACCTTCCCATGGATGTTTCCCCATTTGGGGTTTTATCACGCATATTTGGGGTATTATTTATTTCTTTTTGTTTCTATTTTCTTACTTTGATTATTGTTGCTTGTACATATAAAAGGATAGGCTAGTAGATTCTTGCTTTGCATGTTATCAAATATATTTTTGTATGCTTATGCATATTCTCAATATTGTAATAAGGTTTATATTGGATACCATTGTGACATCTACATCCATCATTTTGACCACAAAATGGATAGTTACAAACTTCATACTTTGAAATTTCACCCCATGGAGACCATTATTCGAATTCAAAACTAATTTAAGCTTCCAACAAATAACATAAATTTAAAAACGAATGTGTAGCTGAAAAAAATTAAAATGCAACAAAATCAAGAAGCAAAACGCTCACACAACATGCATAATAATATTTACATAACAAAATATAGATATTATATCCATATTCAGAGACACGAATCAAAATTTATCTTTTAATATAAGAAGATTCGATAAAATATCTATGTAAGATCAATTTTTCACCCAACCATATGTATCATATGGATATACCACACCCGAGCATGGCTATGAGGCAACAAAGTCATAGTAAACAACTATCGGCTTCCCTCTCTTTCAACCTAACCAATTTGTTCTCATGCTTAGACAAATTGCTTACCATAAAGCACTAAATGAATCACATTCATCAATGATCAGATCCATGGAACTCTCTTCCATTGCCACACAAAAAAAAAACCTACTCTTTCTTTGCTCAATAGTCCCTCAATGTACCTACCTATTACAATTCTCTTCAATGTGTGCAAAGAGGTCCAAATTGATCTATGCTTTCATAAAATTTCATATAGAATCAATTTGTGGATTAACAAGCATCTAGGGAGAAATACATAAATAGTGGACCTAAGGTTTTCCTAACTTTCTTAACCTCTATGTTCAACTACAACTAACATCTTCACTTTATGTCTACAATTTCCTCCTCACAGTGCCAATTTGGGTTATTTCTTAGTATAGTAATGACAATGTAGAGATAAACATGAAAACTATGTAGTGCATGAACTCATTCACAAAGAGTGAGTGATAACGTCAAATGGATATGAGAGGATTATTGAAAATATGTGTAACATTAGTGCTTACAACATAATGAAGGGCTTTTACATTTTTCATAATAAGTTTATTCGTCCCATGCTTCCATAAGTATAAGAGAAGATTTTCCTACTAGCTTCACAAATGCATTCAATTATTGGATTTGATAATCCAAAAGAATTAAATAACTTAGTTAAGGCACACGACATAAAATGGATGAGTTCCAAGGATGACACTTGGAAAAAGAGGATTTATTTTCCCATATGACCCACCTTTCCTCTTCCCCTCTAGTGGAATCATAGCTCCTCTAGTTCTCTTTCCACAACCACCTTGGACAATTTTATTATTTTCAAACATAATATTTCCATATCCTTTGAGTCATCATACCAAGCCTAATACATGGCCCTTAAATGTATAGTTACATCATACATAACTAGGCATTAACTGATTGATCCTTGGCCTTGAGATCCACACTAGGAATCTTCACCAGCATATTCACATTATTTCACATAACCCGATTTAATACATTCCAATGGATAAAATTGGGGTATTGAATTCCCTCATCCCTTGGAATACTGCAATACATGGTTTTTTATAAATTCTAGAACAAAAATGGGTATGCCTCCTTCATGGCATCCTTCAGCTCCCATTTAGCTTCATTCGGACCAAAGTGCTTCCATTGCACCTTCGTCTTTTTTAGGGCCCAATTCCCGACCAATGTTACTTTCCTATTAGGAATGCATAGATTATTTGTAACCCTTTGGTTCACCTTGGATCACATCCCAATCAATCACAGGGTTATGATCGTGTACATATTTCTTAAGTAAAGAAACATGGAAAACATTATGAGATTCGGTGTTAGAAGGAAATGCAATTCTTTATGCATCTTTCTCTATCGTATAAAACACTTTAAGTGGTCCACAATATATCGGTGACATCCCAACTCACTGGTGTCTTTCATCTTCTACCATATAAATATTCAAGTGGGCTCATTTTCAATGATGCTTGATGATCTTTGTTATATGCAAACTCTATCAAGTTTAGATAATCCCCTCACTTGGATAATTTATCCATGACATACATGTAGAGCATGTCTTCAATCACTTGATTTACTCTTTCAAGTTTCTCATAAGTTTGTCGATGTCAGGAAGTGCTACAATTCAATTATGTGCCCAAATCCACAAAAATACTTTGCCAAAAGTTATATGTAAACTTTATATCTCTATAAAATACAACTTATTTGGGTAGTGAATGCAATCTAAATATTTCCTTCATAAATATTATTTCTATCTCGTTGGTCTTGTGAGTGGAATTAATATAAATAAGATGTGTTATCTTAAATAATTTATCCATTGCAACCATAATAGAATCATGCTTTCATGATGTAGCCGATAACCCACTTGTAACATCCATAGTTACCACTTCTAATCTCCATTCCAATATTGACAAAGGTTACAATAAATGTGTTGGATGTTGACGTTTATCCTTAACTTTCTCACATTTCATACATGTAGAAATGTTTTTGGCAACACATTTTTTCATCGTTGGCCAAATTATTGTTTTCTTTCCATAGTAATTATTTTTTGGTAGTATGGATTTCCATAATATGGCATTTTATAGATCTCATCCATCATAATTCTTCTCAAATTGGAACAATTAAGAATATACATTCTAGTTTTTTTAGCTAATAAGTTCACCATCCTCCAACTAACGACCTTCATACTTTTAAAAATTCTCTTGATGGAATATATCCTTCAATTAAATATATTGTTCATCCTTAGCAAGGGAATCAATAATCATATGTCTCAAATCTATTAAGAAAATGCTAATAGATGCAACATGCATCACATGCATTTTTTGTTGAGTGCATCAACCACTTTATTTTCTTTTCCTTTTATATGTTGGAATCTCAAAATTAAATTCAAACAAAAATTTTAGTCATTTAGCTTGTTTAGCATTTAAGGATGTCTACTCAAACAAGTACTTAACACCATAATGGTATGTTCTTAGGTCAAATTTCTTATCCATCAAATAGTGCCTTCATTTTTAAAGCACACATTATTGCGACAAACTCTAAATCATGAGTGACATAAATATTTTCATGTTCTTTCATCTTTCATGACTCATAACATAACACATCATTTTCATTCCTAAGAGCTCCACCTATTCCTTTTTTCATACATCTTTACACACCAAAAAAATATGTTTTTGGATTATAATTTTCAAAATTAGTGCACTAGTAAGTAGCTTATTCAATAACTGAAACGTTTATTTACATTATCATTCCCATTAAAATTTGATCCCCTTTTTTTGTAAAGAAGTAATTGAATGTGAAGCCTTGGAAAATATTTTGATGAACCTTCTATAACTAACCATCAAGACCCATAAAATATCTTACTTATGCTACTTTCCTTAGAATTGGCCAATTCATAATGGCTTGAGTATTTTTTGGATCTATAGATATCCCTTCCTTTGATATAATTTTATCCAAATAAGGAATTTTCCTTTATTATAAATCAGATTTCCTCATATTTGCATAAAATGTATGCTCCATTACCACTTGCAAAACCATTCTCAAATGTTCTTCATTTTCCTCTTAATTCTTAGAATAAATGAGAATATCATCCACAAAAACACACATAAACTTATCCTTACTTGCTAAAAATTACACTATTCACAAGACACATGAATGTAGTGGGTCAATTAACTAGACCAAATCAAAGACAACCTCTATGTAACATGCCCATCCATTATCTTGACCATAGAATAGGTAATTAGGAATTCCAAACTTTCAAACTTTGTCTCATATTTGAGACTATTATTTGAATTAGGACCTAATTTTAGCCTCCAATGAGTAACACAAATTAAGAAAGTCATCTATGGTGCATAAATATAAAATGTAGTGGAATCAACAACCAATTCACACAAACACAACATGAATAATAATATGATTTAAATGATGAAAGGAAAACATGATTTGTATATTCATAGAGAATAACCAGTTACTTTTAACTAAAGAGTATCCAATAATTTGGTTGCAAGAAAAATTCAAGGAGAAAAATTTAGCCCATGGGATAATTTTTGACCTTTTTTCTAGAAAAAGATTAGCCAATTTTTATTTTTCTCTACATTGATTGGCCCAAATTCCATGGGATAATTTTTTTTACTCTAAAAATCATCAAAATTGCGTAAAAACTATATAAAACCCTTAAAATTTTGAATCTTTTTAGAAAAATATTTCCCAACATTTCATGGTTGGAAATTTAAGAATTACTAAGATTCACCAAGAATTCTACACTTTAATAAAATTATAGATCCTTAAAATTTTCCGATTGGTTGTGTAAGATATTTTTTCCACACAACTATAGGTATCAACTACACACACCACCGTGATGATGGGATATAAGGCTACCGAGGTTAAGGAAACAACTATATGCTTCGCTCTCTCTCATCCCAATACATTTACTCTCATGGTTAGACAACCTATTAAGTGAAGAGCACTACATGCATCTCATTTAACCATCACACCAATGGAATCACTTCCATTTCCCCTCACAACACAATGACAACATATTCTCTCTTGTCAAAATTCCATTAGAGTATCCATTATTTACATTGCTCTTTAGTGTGCCTATAAAGAGTTCAACATATTGTATTCTTTAGAGAATTGTCTGTAAAAATATTCCATGGATTCTCGAGCATCAAGGGAGAAATAAATAAATATTGGGTAAAAGTTTCCTAACTTGCGCACCATCTATGCTCATCCACAACCATCATCTTCAGTTTGTATATGCACTTTCCTCTAATTAATTTCTCAAATTGGATTGGCAATGGAGAAAACAACATGAAATGTAGTGTATGAAATCTTACATGGAGAGTGAGTAATACAGTAAAATGTAGATGAGAGGATTGGTCAAAAGATAATTCACACTACTTCAAAGCATAGAATAAAACACAATTGCAAATATCATAAGAAATATATTCATCCCATGTTTCCATAACTAGATCAAAATACTTTGCCACCAACTTCACACATGTATTCAATGATTGGATTTGATAATTTATAGGAAATAAATGGCTCATTTAAGGCACATGGAAAAAATGGATGATTTCTAAGGCCTACACTTCACAAAAGATTATTTACTCCCCCACAACACCATCCCCCACCCTTTCCTCTTCCCCTCTAGTGGAATCATAGCCCCTCTAGTTCTCTTTACAGAACCACCTTGGACCATTTTATTAATTTCTGAAATGATATTTGCATAGCCTCTAAGCCATCATGACAAGACAAATACATGGCCCTTATAGATATTTACATTATACATGACTAGCCATTCACACACTAGGAACCTTTAGTAACATATCTACATCATTTTACATGATATAAATTCCAACAATCATTGCAACCATCAACTCTAAAAGAATTTTCCACTATTTCATATATATATATACAATATTTCATATATATATATATATATATATATATATATAAAGAATTTGGATTTTGACACATGACACATCTTGGTACTCGAACTAGATGACAATAAATAATATAAATTAGGTAACGATAAGACATTGTCAAACTTGATATCTGTACGGTTGCAGAAAGAACCATCCGTCCTTTACAAAAAGTTATAATGTGGATAATCAAATAATAACTTTATTATGATGTTTCATTCTATTTGATTTTAAAATTATGATTCTATTTGATTTTAAAACTCACCTAGTATTGATGTATCACATCTGTTAAGTCGACGACTCTTTACCGAATACAAATAATCCACGAAATACACATAAACTAGCATAAACCAAGATCTCATAATTTTGATACTAACCTTTATCATCCACCTAGCAGGACGGATCGCATCTATTGAATCTATGGCCTTTTCATCTAATACTAATAATCCACCAAATACTTAGAAACTGACATAAACATATATGTGATATCGCATCTATTGAATCTATGGCCTCTTCATCTAATACTAGTAATCCACCAAATACTTAAAAACTGACATAAATATATATGTGATATTTTTAGAGAAAATAAATTTATATATATAAAGATTGGTTTTAAAAATTGTTTTCAAATTTCTTTTCCATCTTTCTCCATAAATGATCTGATTTGAAGTTCGAATGTATCTCTGTTTGATCTTCTAACATGACATGTCTATGCACAAGCTTGCCTTGCACATAGTTGTAATCCCCTTGTATTCGAAGTATCCAAGGAGATCCATCTCCTGCAACAGAAACAGCCGTTGCTGGCAGTAGGATTTGAAAGCTCTCCCTCCTGCAACAAGAGAAATAGAGAACTAGGTAACCAGAAAGAGAAGACGATAACATGATATGAAGAAAAGGTTATTAATAACCACGTGAGAGATTTTGAATTGTGTTACAGACTTTGAATTGTTGTAAACACAGTATTGGCATTTCCTGTATGTATCTAAATTAGGAGCAATTTGAATTGGTCGAATATAAATTCTTACTAATGAAAAAGTAAATTTTAAAAACCAAATTTTAATTATTTGAAACTATAAAATATAAATAACATTCAATTTATTATTTTCTTATAAAAAAGAATGGTTTTTAATGTACATTTATGCTAATTTAATTTATATATTTGATTAAAAGTATTATATATAAGAAGTCTATTTCCTTGTTCGTATTGGATTTTTTTATTATCAAATCGTATCCATATCCATATCCATATTCGTAATATGGGGGAGATCTTGTGATTCGAGTGTTTGTCGAGTAACAAAATAATACAATGTAAGCAAAAAATGAATAATACAAAGTAAAAAGTAATAAATATTATGTCGGCCATAAACAAAAAAGAATAATACAAAGTAAAAAGTAAATATGAGACTTAAACTAGAGACTTTAGAGGTTAAGATTAGGTAGTAAATATTATGTTGGCCACAAACAAAAAAGAATAATACAAAGTAAATAGTAAATATGAGACTTCAACTAGACACTTACTTCTTACTTTTAATACAAAGTAAAAAGTAAATATGAGACTTTGGAGTGTTTGTCCACTAACAAAATAAACAAAAAATAATAATACAAAGTAAAAAGTAATAAATATTATGTCGGCCATAAATAAAAAGAATATTACAAAGTAAAAAGTAACTATGAGACTTAAACTAGAGATTTTAGGTGGCTCAGGTATTGCACTCAAGGAGCTATTGAAGGAGAGATTTTCACCTCCAGAAATTTGATCCCTTAATAAAACCTAGGATTTGGATCTAAGCTGGTGCTACTATAATTTTTACATTAGTGAAAATATAAAAGCAAATCACCGCAATATTAAGTATTCCAACCAATGATTTGTTTATAACGATATTCCTGCCGATTGTATTCAAAATAAAGATCTTCGATGGAATCAACCTGATCGGGCACGAGTGCAAATATATGGCACATCATATCTTCGCATGAGATATGACCTGCGATCTATTTACTCTCTCGTCATGCTTGAATCCAGAGACGTCGCCATTCTCCTCATCCAACCGTGTTAGAACAATAAAATTCTAGACTTGTTGCGTAATAGCATAATGAGACAGTATAACGACTACGGAAACTGTAAGCTTTATGAGATATAGAATAAGCGAATAACATTCTGATCTTCCAAGGTAAGCACTACAGAAACATGAAGAAATGATGGGACCAAGCTAAAATTTATATTTTGCAGAGAAGTTGTAGGCCAACTAGACACACAGAACTCCATGAATCGCTCGCCTTATGATTCCATCATAATCGCTCTGATCTAGATCTGAGTACTGGAGTTTCCTCCATGGCGAGCCCTCTCGCTTTCATATATATATAGTAATTACTTCTTTTTCTAAGGCCAACCAGATCCCATCCTGCTCGAAACTTCTGATCCACTCCTCGTAGATCCAGGGCTAGGTATATTTTTTTAATACAGATCGAACATAGACATAACCGGTACAAGTATTCTCTGTGTAACATAACATTGATCATGGTTAATTATCTCCTTAGGTATGTCATTAATTCAATAACAATAATAATCAAAGGTGAAGAAAATGATATGAACACTAATTTTCAATCTAACAACTTATCTGGTTATAACGATATTCCTGTGGATTGTATCAAGATTAAAGATCTTTCTGATCGTAAAAAGTTGATTGAATCGACCTGGCCGTCAAATGGAAGACCTTCATTGCGTGCAAATATATCGCAGATCATATCTCATGAGATTGCATGAGAGATGTACTGTTCTATTTATACATTCCTCTCATGCAGTTTCCTGAGATATGACCTGCAATCTATTTATTCTCTGCTTCTGCTGGATTCCAGAGTAACCGCCATTCTCCTCATGCAACCGCTCATGGAATCTAGATGAACAATTTCAATATAAATCAAAACCATATAATTCCAGAGTTGTTATAAAATAGCATAATGAGACAATATAAGGTCAAAGGATTCTGTAAAGGTTTATAAGAGATAGAATAAGAGAATAACATGAAGAAAATATAAGATCAAGTTATGAATTATATTTTGCAGAGAAATCGTACCTGGTAGATTAACTGGAAGCCAACTAGACACAGAGATCTCCATGAATCGCTTGCCTAATGGCTCCATCATAAGTCCTCCGATCTAGACTTGAGCGGAGCTTCATAAGCCGTCCCGCTGTCCTATATATTAAGATATTTGCTCGTTTGTTGAAGGCATGACAGATTCTCTCACTGGAAACATCTCCGCTTTTACTGGATCTATCGTGCAACACAAGTATCCTCTCTCAACGTGGAACATGGAAAATTAATATGGTCTAGCACGTCCAGGGACATTGTGTGCACGTAATCCCTATAAATACGAATGGTGACACAATTCCCTATATGATAACAATTTTCAATACAGCTCATATGCATTTCAGAGAGTAAAACCCAACCATGATTGAGTTTCCTAAGATCATTTATTGAACTCTTGAGTTAAGATGTATTTACGGGTTTTGTTATTATTTAAAATTAATTAGAATATATATATATTAAATAACATTATTTATTTAATTGTATATATTTTAGAAAGTTTAATATTTTTTTTTTTTAGAGGATGGAGGAGGAGAAGGTGGTTGTACTGCAAACCTTAACTAGGTTTTTTTGGCAAATACTTGGAGTCAAGCCAACTATTCTGATTGGCCTAATACCAACTCAGAGAAAAAAGTAAGATTTTTGTTTTATTCTTTTGAGTTGCGGATTTTTTCATTTCTTCCTAGTGATTTTCCTTTGGCCTGTGGGTTAGGGTTTACAATTCTACATAGTCCTATTGATTTGGTGGTTTTCTCCTTATTAAAATCAACTTTTTTAGATTGGATTTAGTATTGTTGGGTGCGCAGATTATTTTGCATTTTTTTTAGCTATCGGGGGTATTCGTTGTGGTTATCTTTTTCACTATACTTTATAGTTCTCCCCTAGACGACATATATTTTCTTGTCTTTGGTTATGGGCCTAGTTGTAGTCTAGTTGGCACACTACCATTGCTTGGTGTTGGTGTTTTCACGTGATCAAGGGTTTTTAGCAATGGTACTGCCTAGTGTCGTGAAATTAGGTTCTGTTATGAACCACCTGACACCTAATGAGATAAATGTTGTTACTCCATTCTTAGGAAAATTTCTTCTACTATGCAGAATATTCAGAGTAGGGTTTCCAGCGCACATTCTCCGAATGACGGTTCTTTGCAGATAATCTTGGTTTGGTGGCATACATTAACATGGGAGGAGAAGTGTTCTTTGTAGGATAATCTTGGTTTGGTGGCATACATTAACATGGGAGGAGGGTTTCCTTCTGGTTTGAAGTAGGGTTTTAGGGCAAACAAAATCACTAGAGATAGTGCTCGCATGACGCTGAGAAATAAGGCATGCAAAATTCACGAAGGTTTTGACCAATAGGTTCTGGGAAAGGATCTAAATATGGATAGAGTGGGAGTATTTGTTCAACATGCAGTTGTGGTCTATATCGAATATATGCTAAGGTAAATCGGATTGAACTGGTGGAATGGGTGACTAAAGTTTGGGAACCGAAGATGAGATACGTTCCTAGGGTTTATCTATTGACAAATGGATGGCACTGCTTCCTCTGCTAAGGTAAATCGGATTGAACTAGTGGAATGTGTGACCAATGTTTGGGAACCGAATCTCATTTACGTTCCTAGGGTTTATCTATTGACAAATGGATGGCACTACTTTGTCTTGCTGAAAGATGATAATGTCCTAAAAATTTTGGACCAAATATTGTTGATTAAGAATGGATCCTTGGTCCTCAAGCGATGGCATACGTAATTTGATCTAGAAAAAGAACACATGAGTAAGCAATCTAGGCGTTATTTGTAAGCTTCCATATCGAACTTTGGACAAAGAATATTTTTGAAGGTTTAGCAAATTTCATTGGAAAATTCATCAAAATGGAGAATAGTATGTTGTTTGGGGTGGACAAATGCATTGCCTCCGTGACGGTGGAAATTGATACTTCAAAGGGTTTGTTAGCAGAAGTTGATATAATTTGGGGCGACATGTTTATTAAGAAGAAACTTGGCTATATGAACATCCCTTTTCGATGCCATAACTGTAGAGAAGCAAGACATCTGAAAGCTAAATGCCCAAGACTACTATATGGTGGGGATAGATGGAATTCTGAAGAAGATATGATGGAGTTGGTAGATGCTCCCACTTCACCTCAACTGGAAATCGATTCTGCTCATCGACATCGTTCTTCTCCTTTGCTCAATGGAAGCTCGAAAAATTATCAAGGTAAGCAATATGAGGAATCCCCTACTGATTACAAAGGAGTTACTAAGAAGGAATTAGATTTTTACTTTTTTGCTGAAAAGGAATATGATCAAAGATCTTTTAATGAGGGTTCTTTAAACTTTAATTCTGGTTTAGATAGTACTCTTCTACAAGATGATTTGGATGATAGAAAACCGTCTGATCTTGTACTAGGTTGTGGAAATCCTTCTTTGGCCCATTAAGTTTTAGAAAAACCTACCTACCCTTTAAATCAAAATTCAAGCTTTCTTATGGATATTATTCTGGAGATATCTCTCATAATCCTCATAGTGTTGATTTCCCAAATGACACCCTTCTGAGGGATCTTGACCACTCAATTAGCCCTACTAGGGTTTGGGCTTCTAAATCCATGGACCCTTTTCCTTCGGGCTTGACTAAAAAACCCTCATCATCATATAAAGATATTCTTAATAAAACTCCTCTTACAGTATCTTATTTGAGAGCCTTAGTTAACTCTTCGGCTTCCCCTATGGAGTCAACCAGACATCTTAATGTCACATTAAGGAATAATAAACATAAGGGTAAAAATGGTAAAATACAAAAGAAACAATTTGATCATGATCTCCCTCCTTCGAAGATTAGATTAGATTAATCCACAAACCTGAATTTGTCAAATCATTGGGCGCTTAGAGCTAGTCATCCTAGGACTATGGGATCTTAATGTTGATAGTGTCCTTCAACATTTGAGGGGTGGGGGGGGTATTAATACTAGGAATCTTCGTTGCCTTTTTTATACTACTAGTCCAATTTTTATAATGTTACAAGAAACTATGTGTGGGGGAGATGTTGTAGTGAAGTGTTTATCCAAAATTCTCCCTGGCTAGGAAATGTCAGCTGTGGAATCTATTGGGCTTTCTAGTGAGCTGATAACTACATGGAACCCATTGTATGTTGATTTTAAGTCATATGGTACATGTGCAGGTATCCTTCTAGAGAGAAAATTTAAGGGTTATTATCAAGTGTTCTCTATGGTGAATTGTTATGGCCCATACAACAATAGAGAATTATTTTGGAATACTTTAGTGAATAGTGGTATTTTGGGTGTGCCCAATCATATAATTGTTGGGTATTTGAATTTTATTGTATCTCCATCTAAAATATGGGGGAGTAAGGCTAGATGTGATCCCCTTTATACTATTTCCAGCACTTAATCCACAACACACATCTTTTGGATGTGTTTCCTATTAGATTGGGGCCTACATGGAGGAATGGAAGATCTAGTTCTAATGGTATTAGTAAAAGGTTAGATCATTTCCTAATGGAAGAATCTCTCTCTTATATGTTGAATAGGTACAGATATTGGATAATTAATTCTACTAAATCTAATCACTTTCCCATTTGTCTACAATTGGATGGTATGAAGACCAAATGTAGTTATGGTTATAGATTCAATCATATGTGGTTAGATGATGTGGATTATTTTTCATTGATTAGAGATAGTTGGGTACCTCTCTTAGTTCCTGATGATATTTCTTTTATTGAGAGGATGCTTTTTAAGTTACAAAGATTGAAGAGAAATGTACTAGAGTGGCTGAAAAGAAAACATAAGAACACAATCCAAGAACTTGTTGATATTGAAGGTTACATTGATAACATGTTTGAAAATAATATTTCTAGTATTCTTAATGATGAAGAAAAGCAGGATATGGCTGAGATTTAAGCAAAGATAGCCACTCTATTTAAAAAAGAGGAAATGACTTGGAGTCTCAAGAGTAGAGCTATTTGGATAGCTGAAGGGGATTACAATACAATTTTTTTTCATAGATATGCAATTTATAGAAGAAACTTGAATTCTATATGGGATCTAGAAGATGGTTAGGGGGGTACCATCTATACTCATAAGGGTCTAGAAAAAGATTCCCATAATCATTTCTATAACCACTTTCAAGGTATTGGGTTAAATAATATTGAAGCCCAATTCAATGTTATCGGTCATTATCCCTCTTTATTTTATGTAGAAGAGGGTCTTAAGATTAGGGATTGTGTCTCTCTTGAGGAGATCGAGGATGCTTTAAAACTCTTTGCCAAGGATAAGAGCTCTGGGATGGATGGTTGGCCAGTTGATCTCTTCACTTTTTTGTTTGATATCATGGGTCCATATTTGTTGGATATGGTGGAACAATGTATATTGGAATGTTATGTATCTAGGGAATTAAACTCTGCCTTCTTAGCATTGATTCCTAAATGCGGCAAACAAAAAAAATTATTGGATTTCAGACCCATTTCACTATGTAATTTCATTTACAAAGTGATCACAAAGATTATTTCAAATAGATTAAAGCCTAAATTAGTTGAAGTTATGACAAAGGAACAAAAGTTGGCTTTTTGGCCAATAGACAAATTCTAGATGCTATGGGGGTTTCTCAAGAAGGTCTACATTCTATAAAGATGAAAAATTTGGATTCATTGATACTGAAAATGGATTTCATTAAGGATTATGACAAAGTTGATTGGGTTTTCCTAAGCCTAATCCTTCTTCAGATTGGCCTTCCACTCTCGGTGGTCAATTGGATAATGGATTGTGTAACATCGGCATGCTTTGTTGTTCTAATCAATGGATACCCAACTAGTTTTTTTAATAGTTCTAGTGGATTAGGATTGGGGTGTCCTCTTTCCCCCCTTCTCTTCATACTAGAGTTTGAAGGTTTGAGTAGATTAATTAAGTGTACTAAATCTAAAGGAAAACTGTCTAGTATCAAAATCACATCTACTCTTTTCTTACTCATTTACTCTTTGTAGATGATGTTATTTTTCTTGGGAAAGGTATTGTTGAGGAATGTTAAGTCTATGTTGAGATCATATCCTTATTTTGTTCTTCATAAGTGATGGAAATTAGTCATTCTAAATATGCATTTACCAAGAATAAGGTTGGGGAATACATTATGGATCAAATTATAGATTTCCTTCATTTTTAGATGCCTGAGCTAATGATGGTATGAAGTATTTATGATACTTCTTGAAGCCAAACAATTACAAAGTCCAGAAATGGCTTTGGCTAGTTTAAAAGGATGAGAAAAGAATTAATAATTGGACTTACATCTATCTTTCTCTTGGGGGAAGGCTTACACTTGTTAAATAACTGTTAGTAGCTGGACATACTAGTTTATTGGTTCTCCCTTGTAATGTTGCCTCATTCTATTATTCAAATGATTAGAAAATATATGTTTAATTCCCTATGGTATGGTACAAATGTTGGGGACAAAATACATTTGGTTAGGTGGGAGAAACTTGCAAAGTCTAAAATCTTTGGGTAATGGGATATCAAGAACATTCATTGGTTTAGTATGGCCTTCAGCATGAAAATCCTCTAGAGGGGTATTTTTGGATTTGGTCTTTGGTGTGATGTTTTAAAGACTAAATATATTAAAGGGAATCTTGTGGGATGGATTAAAAGCTCTTCCAAGTGGATCCACAATGTATCAAACTTCTAGACTGGATTTTTCAGAACCTTTCCTTGGATTAGTAGAGGTTTGTCTTAAAATTTTGGGAATGGCTCAAATGTTCTGGTTGGCATTGATATAATCATTGGGATTGGGGAAAATATATCCTTTCTTACTATATTTTTTATTATCTGGCAGGATTGGGTTTTCTTACTTTGGCACACACAAAGAGACCTTTGTGTTTGATTCACTCTGACTCTTATTGGTTGACTGCAGTAGATATGGTTCATAGGTAGTGGATGGGATACTGAGTGGACATAGTATATTTCATGTTTGAATAGTGCTAGGATAAGGCTAAAAAATGAAGCTGATGTTATGACCTAGTCACTCAATGAACCCTCTTGTATAGTGACTGCAAATGTTGCTTATAATGATCTTACAAATTACTTCTCAAACAATACTACAAAATGGTGGTATACAAAAATTTGGAAGTGGCATATGCCACTCAAAATTAAGTGTTTTATATGGTTGGTTTGTGAAAACAACATATTAACCTAGGTCAACCTACTAAGGAGAGGATGGGTTGTCCCTAGCTGGTGTTCCTTATGCAAATGCCATTCTAAATCCATTGAGAATATCTTTGTGCACTATCCTTTTAGCATAAATGTTTGACAACTTGTTACTTATGATTTGGGATTGAATTAGGACTGGGGAATCCTAACGGTATAAGAAAATTCAGAATAATAGGTAAAGAATTACTTTGTTCATAAAGCTCTCCCAGTATTTATATGCTAGTAATTATGGAAAACCAGGAACTGTCATATTTTTTAATATGGGATAATGAATGTATCTGTTTGCAGTTTGAAAATTATCAGTATGTATAGTGACTATGTAGCTATATAAGTTAAGAAAAAGGAAATAATTGTTCCTCATCTTCCCTCTCTTAAATTTACTATTGGTTTTTTTAATCGAGCCTCAAAGAACAACATATGTGGTGTTGGAATGATCCTATTACTCAATGCCGCTCATATGTTCAAATTGAAGATGAATTGTGGTTTCAATTCCAACACCAAAGCTAAGTTACTTGTGTTATGGTCCCTATTAAAATTTGCAGGAATGTTGGGAATATACCAACTTCAGATCTTGGGTGATTCCTCAATCATTGTTAATTCAATCAAGAAGAAATAGCACCTACAAGCCCTTTCTTTATCTCATTGGTGTTCCATAATTGCAGAAATTTTTGAACTCTTTTTGTGGATACACTAATGAGCACATTTACAGAGAACATAATGTAGAAGTTGACAAACTATAAAAGGATTCCTAGGGTGGTAAAGAAGGATTCATTCACATTGAAGAAATACTAGAAGGTGCTTCTACTTTTAAAGATTTAGTATATTTTCTCAATTAGTTGTTGTTGGGTCTCTCTTGTTTGTTGTTAGGTTGGATAATTTTGCACACTTTGTTGTGTAGTTTTTGTTTTTTGGCTCTGTGATCTCTATTTTTCTATGGTTTTCTGTGGGTTTTGTTGGCCATTCAGGTGGTTTATCAGTTTTTTTCTTTATGTATATCAACCTTTATTTTGGTGGATGGTCCTTTTGGTTTTTTTCTAATGCTAATGTTATGGGTTCTATTCCTCCAAATAGTCTATATGTACTATTTAATTCTATGAATAGAAAGAGGCATGGTTTTTTTCCAAGGTGAAAAAAAGAAAGTTTAAATTTCTAAGAAATATGCTTGATATGATATTATGATAATGATTTAGAAGCATTACAAAATGTAACAACGTTCTTTTTTTTAATAGAGTTTGTTTCTTGGGGAAAAAATGGAAACGAAAAAAAAAATATTGATAATAAATATTTGTTAGCATAATATAAATATAAATCTTTTATTAAAAATACAATGTTGATTTTAGAAAACAAATATATGTTGAATTCACAATTAAAATGAAAAGATATATATTAAAATTTGGAAAAAAAAAGTGGGCCTAAGAGTAAGGAACATGTGTTCCCTTTTAGAAGGTCATATGTTCAAATCTAGAGGTTAAGAACATGTGTTTTTTCATGACACCAAAAGAATTTCCCCAAATTTTTCATTTCTTTCTCCAAGGAGTGTGCGGCACCGACATGTCTCATCCGCAAGGGATTAGCCAACTTGCAACTAATACACCCAAACTATGCCTCTTCATTCAAGGTCTTGCGATAACATCAACTTGAGATACAAGTTGTTAAGTTGTAGCAAGCGCTCTCAAGTTACCCACCAATAGTATTATGCAACAGTTCAACACTTAGTCAATTATTTAAGTATACACATTATATGAACTTCACATTTTAAATAATGAGGATACTCATCAAGATAACACAGTAAAAAAGTATACTAGTAGTACCCAATCAACACCTTAAGATTTATTAATTTTCATGTCATGGATCAAGTGATCCCATGCCCAAGCCCACTCATAGGTATGTCCACCAAGAACATGCTTATGTCTTGTGCATCGGGTCCACAAGCTTCGAAAAGTGTGGGAACGCGTCTTTTAACTATGCATGTTTCTGTAAGTAAACCCCATATTTCAGGTGCTTTCAGCTCACATCCAGCTCACCCTAGAACCAATTCTACCATGCACTTGTGCCTATAAGACACTTCCCTCACTTTTTCATTATCATTTCTTACACACTTTCCTTTCCGATGCAAGGCTGCCTAGCCCACATCGAATCTGTCTTATGGCTCATGTGACACACCTAGCTCCATGCCCAAGTCCTACCATGATGTCTTGTTGTATATCGATAAGTCCAGAAGAGGATTTCCCATCGAACACTACCACCAAGGTCAAGACATCCTTACCCACATAAATTCATTATTGTCCCCAACAACATCCATCTAGTTTTAATCCTTCTACCTACATATGCTTCTATAATAACACTCCCATCCAAATTCATGTTGTTAGTCAAAAATATTTCGCATCACTTTCCCATATCAAAGCTTCAATGTTTCTACCTACATTCATGTGCCTCCATCCATCCAAAAGCATATGTCCAACGTTGTTTCCTTTTGTTGTAGCACCAAGAAATCTTCTTTCCAAGGAAGCCCGAGTGCTCAAGATCTTGTTGTTCTCAAGTCTATTTGTTGAGACATATTAATCTATTCGTCATTCCTTCCAAGATTCATCATGCTCTTTCCCTTAGCTCCATATTCTCATGCTCAAATGAACTACGCTATCATATTAGACAAGTCTAGTAGCTAATACAAATTTGCACCCAACGCATGAAATGCCTCTATCATGAATCTCTTGAACTAATGTACTCTTTTCTAGCTCTTTCTTACATGTCTCTTGGATTTTAGTTTTCACCAATAAGTCATTTCTGCAACTTAGAAGCTTCAAGATACCATGAAACCTTCCATGCACAAGTCTACCTAACTTGTGGCCATCTTCAATTTCACTTCCCTCTGTCTCTCATGGGTTTAAAAACCTACTGTTTACCACGTGCCTCGTCGCACTTTTGTCTTCTCCTTTTTTTAGCTTGGGGGCTATCACCATGGTTCCTTTCTTTTGATTTTTTTTCCTTCTCGTAGACAATGAGCCACCTTTAATTTTCTCTAATGTAATGAAGTGGTAAAGTGGCCACCATGCCCACTTCATCCAAATGAATAAACTCGCCTTCCCATCTCTATTTCCTGTAGTTATGTCTCAAGGTTGCACTACTTCCCACTCAAATACAAAAATAGATGCATATTTGTTCCAATGCCACCACCATGTTCAATCCATAATATCATGACTTCTAGATCACCTAAATCATCCTCCTTTCCAACCCCACCCAAGAAAATATCTCCCTCTTTCTTGGACTTACACCAAGGTTTTCAAGTTACTTCCGTGTTGTCTTGGTTAATTGGAAAGTATGCCTTCACCAATTCCATTGTGTTCATGGTTTTTATGGCTGTCCCTTTTGTTTCCTACACATATTCCATTTATGTGGGTCACTGATCCCTTGGTTATGCATCCCATGCTATCTATACCGAGGTTTCCATTTTGCTTACCATGTTTCCATCATGACAAACCTTTCTTCCAATAACTTGCTTAGGCCACTATTCGTAAATAGTCTACACAGATATTTCCACCAAATCTCTCCTATTTGATCTTTCATCCACAACCATGCACCCACATCTCCACCATCCAAAGGCTAGACTTGATTGCTTGTTGAAACCATGCTCATTGCATTCATTCGTGTTGTTTCACCCAAACACCTATGCACAAAAAGAATCATGTGAGTTTGGTGTTTCTTAAGAATGAACAAACAATTCAAGTGAGGGATCAATGCCACATTCACCATCTTCATGAAATTGTGCCCCATAAGCACATCAAAGTCATCCATGCACAACACTGTAAGGTTTTCCAATTCCTTGCCATGATTGAAGCCTAAAAAACACTCCATTGTCCAAGCCAACAATCTTTTCCACTTCTAAGTTCACTACCTTAAAGGAGTGTTGCACAGTCTCAAACTCCAACCTAAGCTCGTCAGCCACTTCTTCCTTCATAAAATTGTGAGTTGCCACACTATTAATCATTACCATGATTGTTTTGGTGTTTATCACCACTTCTACATAGCTAATTCTTGTGAAGTCCTACTCTTGACTTGCAGTATACTATTATGTATGCAAATATTAAAAATATTAGTTAAATCACAAGTAGGATTAATTATTTAAAATGGTTAAATTATATGGGGTACATTGTTCCATTGAAACGATACCCAATTGACCTATAAATAGTCAATGTTTGTAAATGTAAAAATCATCTATCAAATATAATTATTATTATCGAAATGTGGGATTTCGAATATTTGTGGGTCTTTTAGAAATATTGTGGGTGTTCATAAAATTTTACAGAAGTTTTTACACTCCAAGTGGTATCAGAGCCCCTTCTTGGGCATTTGTTGATTTGTCTTTTGGCCAAATAATTTCGAGAGTTTCTCAAAATTAAGTCTTTACCTAAAGAAAATAAAAATAAAAATAAAAGAAAAGAAAGATAGTGGGAAAAGGAAGTAAAAAGAAGAAAGAAAGATTAAAAAAAGGGGAAAGTAAAAAAATAAAAAAGGAAAGTAAGAAAAGAAAAGTTAAGAAAGAAAACAAGGACATGGTCTTATAAAACTAGCACATTTTTATAAAACCAATACATGGTTTGTTTCTTGGTTGGAACATTTATAATAGAAGTGATATAGTAATAAAAGGGAAGATATATTATTAATAAAACCTTAATAATAATATTAATATTATTATTAAAAATAAAATTGAATTATTAAATATAATAACTAGTTATTATATTTAACGAGTTTTATCCTTAAGTGAGAAAAAATATCCATGCATGGAAATGTCTTCAAAAAATGACAACTTATATGAATAAATGAGGAAACTTAAAGAAGAAATAATATCAAATATTTTTCAAAATCTAGATAAAAGATACCAAGCTCGAAATGAGCAGGAACATCTATTTAAAAGTGGAAATAAAAATGAGAAGGTTGAAAACTTAAAAGAAGAAAGTTAAAAATAAAAGACCATAGAATAAAGATCTTGGAGGAAAAACATGAAGTTATGCAAAATATGGAAGAAGAATCACAACCTTCTATGCAAGAAGCAGTTGAATCAAAAGTGTTATTTGAATAAACTCTGGTAGAGTCGTCCATTGATCTCAATAACCAAAAACCACAAATGAATGACGTTGCAGGTGCTTCTAATTATACACATAGGTTTCCGCTTGAAATGTGCTTGCCAAGCAACTCATCATGCAAACTAGTCAAAAACTCTGAAAAACCCATGAGCAGACATGCAGCAAAGAAGCAACCTCATGAATTAACACAAGCATAAAAGAGTACAAGAGATGGTTGTGTTAATTTTTCGATAAATGCATTCAAACATTATCTAGGATCTACTAAGAGAATAACAAGCACATCATAACAATCATAAACACAAGAGACGTAGAGTTTCCTCGGGGAAAACCAAGAAGGTGAAAAACACTACAACTTCCTCAGAGATAGAATAAGCCACAATACAAGATCACAATGATCAAACCCAAGATAGATAACTCCAACAGCTACTCCTCCTCCACTTGTGCACACTCCTCTCTCAACTAATGCCAATTGGATGAGTGAGTGAATGAATAGAATGAGACACACTCACTCTCTATTTATACACTGACTTGACCTGCCAATAAACTAACAGGGACGACCTCCCAAGGAGGTCTAATAACCCAATGACATAACTCAACTAGGGCCGACCCCACACTGGTGGTCTAATAACCCATCAAATATAAGTTGCGACACTTGCGACACTTACAAATACAAATGACGACACTTCTGATTGGAGGAGTAATACATCTCCATCATACATATAACAAAGCACAAGTGTAATGCATAGAAGAATATCTTCCAAAGTTACAAATACATCAACACTCCCTCTTAACTAGGAAGGTATTCTCTAAACACAGGTCATCAATACATATCGACACAAGTATTCAATTCTGGAGCTGGATCATCGTCACTGGATCACGAAGCATCATCGTCACTGTTGTTGTACACATCATCTCGATCTCTGGGCTATCTCTCAACTCTTCTTGTCATAGGAAGTTCTACAAAGCTATCCCTTTTTCATGTTGGATGTAGGCCTAGACTCCTTTAGGTCTTCATCATCTTTGGCAATCCTGTGGATCCCAGGACTAATTACGTGCGTCAACAAAACCTCAAAAGAGTATCCTCGAATCCTTTATGTGCCTAAGCACGATCGACAAGATCTCCCAGGGAGCTATTACATGTGACCACCACAAAACTTCGAAAGAGCATCCCAGGACTGATTACGAGCACACAGATCAACCTATCGGATCTCCTAGGGCGCTATTACATGTGGTCATGGAAAAACCTCGAAAGAGCATCCCAGGACTGATTACGAGCACACAGATCAACCTCTCGGATCTCTGAGGGTGCTATTACATGCCATAGAACAAAACCTAGCAAGAGCATTTGCTAGATCTCCCAGGGCGCTATTATATGCCATAGGAAAAACCTAGCAAGAGTATCTGCAAATATCCCAGGCACTATTATATTTCCTCCCACGTAAAACCTCGAAATACCATTTACCAGATCTCCCATGGAGCTATTATATGCCATAGGAAAACCTAGCAAGAGTATTTGCAAATCTCCCAGGGCGCTATTATGCGCTTATTTGCACAACCTGTCCATGGCCAACCTATAGCAAAACCTAGCAAGAGCATCCTAGCACAGACTATAGGATCTCCTAGGGAGCTATTACATGTTACCTGCACAATCTGTCCACAGCCAACCTATAGCAAAACCTTGCAATAGCATCTGAGCTCAGACTATCGGATCTCCCAGGGAGTTATTACATGCTACCTGCACAATCTGTCCATGGCCACGAAGTATCATCCTGATACTCATGATCATACTTATCATCATCACACAGTACATCATCATAATGTACATCATCATCGCATGATCAACCTGATCATCGTCACAGCATTGTCCTGATGCACATCATCATCGCATGATCAACTTGATCATCGTCACAGGATCATCTTGATGCATATCATCTGGAGCATCTTCCTGATGCTCATCAAACAACGCTTACATCCACAACCACTGGAGGATCCTCCTACCACCATGCTTGGAATGGCTCCTGCAAATGTGTCCCATCACTTCTTCATTGAAGTATCTTCTACCTGAAGAACACTAAGCCTCTCTCTAAAGTACTCGAACTTCACTCTGGCTAGTGGTTTGGTCAACACATCTGCAATCTGTTCATCTGTCGCAACATACAGGAGCCTCACTGCTCCTCTCTGCACCATATCCCTGATATAGTGATATTTGATCTCAATGTGCTTCGACCTGTCATGGAACACCGAGTTCTCAGACAACTTCACATAACTCTGGTTGTCACAGAAGATATAGGTAGCATCCAACAAGAGATCAAATAACTCAGACAACAGCTTCCTAAGCCATACTGCCTCACAACTATCCGAATAAGCTGCGACATACTCTACTTTGACTGTACTCAATGCTGCGCAGGATTGCTTCTTGCTAAACTAAGAGATCACACCTGATCCCATACTGAAGCAGCACCTTGAGGTTCTCTTCCTATCTGCAGCACTTCGTGCCCAATCTAAATCAACATAACCCTCCAGGTTAAACTTTTGATTCACATCATACTTGAGCCCATAATCAATTGTACCCTTCATGTACCTTAGAATATGCTTTACAGCAATCAGGTGAACATGTCTAGGATCCGTCAGAAACTGGCTCAAAGTGTTCACCGCAAAGTAAATATTTGGTCTTGTGTTCATCAGGTACATCAAAGACCCAATCATCTGACGATACACCGTGACATCAATTCTCTCAGACGAAGCATCACTCAGTAGCTTCAGGTTTGATGCCATCGGTGTGGCCATGGCCTTGCAGTCCATCATCCCGAACCTCTTCAGGATCTCTAATGCATACTTCCCTTGTCCAAGGAAGATTCCATCTGCACTCTGCCACACCTCCATCCCACGCCCTAGGCCATTTTTGGCATGCCTAAGCCTAACCAACTTCTACAAACCACCTTCTCCACATGTGTGAACCCCATTTTGGTCTCCCATGCTCATCCAGTGTTCACATACACATTTTGAACCTATTTGGGATATTTTGGATCCATTTGGTCAAACCTAGGGGGGATTGAGTCTAAATCTAAGCTATCTAAGTGTGGGCACTACAAATGGATATTTTTCCTTACTATTTCTATATAAGGATGATCCAAACTCATTGTAATATTGGATAGTTAATAATATCTCATATTTGATCATTTGTGCATTTCTGGAATTTTGAACATTTGTGCTGAGTTTTGATCATTTGTTCATTCTGAAATAGTTTTGCACTTGTCTCTTGCTTAATGAATTTAATCTTTCAGCTATGAGTAATCCATGGTAGCTAGATCCTACTGTGACATAGATTTTACACTATTGTTGTGAAATTGAATTGAACACTGATGTTATCTATATTAGCATATTGAATCTTAACATTATTTCTCATTATAAAGAATCATTCTGTGGTTTTCTCCCGTTTGGGTTTCCATGTAAAATCCTGTGTATTATGTGTTGTTTATTTTGTGCATATATGTGTGGATGTTTATTGATGCATAACAGAACATAAACATTAAGTAAAGGCGAATCTGTTAAAGAAGGTAAAACTGATGATAATTGCGTTAATATTGATTCACCCCCCTCTCAGTATTAAATCGATTCCAACACTTATGGTAAATAAACCCTAGCAAACCTTGACATAATTTTTTAAAACTTTGGACAAACTTACTTGTGATACTATTGTTAAGGGGGAAATGACAATCTTCATTAACCCTTATATTTGAATTAATTTCTTCTTTCTAACCCTAACTATTCTTGAAAATAACAATTACTTGATCACACATCCTTATAATAGTAGCTCTTGAGCCACAAGGAACTTTTATATATTCTAGTGTCTTCCTTAGGTTATTGATAGTCATCGATATGAAATTATTTCCAAATCTAAATAAAGCAACAAATGAATTTGGTTTTATTATTTTGATATTCCTATACAATAATCTAAAGTAATTAAATGGTCCATGTTTGAATGATAAATTCTACAGCTAGCTCTAACCAAAATATAATATTCATTTCAAGAATCATTAATATAACATGGCCAAAATATGAGTAATCATAATTTTTCTGGAATGCCTAGGGTTATTTTAGTTAGCATTTTTAGAAAAGGAACAATGGTGATTTGATTCTTAGGTTTAAGGAAACCCTCTCGAATTTATATGTTTGAAATGTTTATGAGGTTGAAGGATAAGAAGAAATCCTCCACTTTGTTATGATTTCATCCTAATAAAATTCATTGTCCACAACTTTGTCGTTTTCTAGGCACTCAACCTCAAACTCAATGTCATCCAATCCAAAACCGATTGTTATGTAAAATGGCCCACATGGTGCTTTCTAAATATTATTTTTTAGATATGCTAGATACTCAATTAGCAATTCCATTATAAATTTATTATAAAATTTTCCATCTTTATGGTAGTAACATTGGGCATTAATTTTTAAGTTTATAAAAAGTTTTGAAATAATATTGGTTCATTCAGATTGAGATTTTTGTGTAAAGACATGATAAATATACTACAACACTATAGTTCAAAACATTCAAGTAGATTTTTTCCACTTTTAACCCATTGCATATTATAAGGCTTAACAACTAATTTGTCACCGAACCAATCCATGGACAACTTGTATCTCGATTGTTTTCTTATAATCGCTAGAATGTATAAATGCACAATAACATATTAATAATAGAATTTTTAAGTATTAATATGTGAAATTTCCATTTAGATGTAAATCTTTTTATATAAAGCTTATGGAACCAGTGATGGTAAAGTGTTGTAGATTAAGGTTTATTCACTTAATAAACAAGAAATGAATTAGAAATTTAGGAAATTGTAGAGGGGTTGTAGGTTTATGTCTAATTAAACAATTTCTAATTAAGAAAACAATTTCATTAAGCAAATTGCAAAGGGGTTGTAGGTTAATTAATTTAATTAATTAAGTCAAACAATATATTAATTATTTCTTTGAACATTAATTTAGATGCTAGTGAATAGATGAATGGGAATTATTATGATATTAAACTTATATTTTCCTATCTCGATTCAATCAATAATGATATCAAATTGTTTCAAGTGAATCGATTCAATTACAGAGTGTGTAGATTATGAACATGGGTTGTACATTTTCCTTCTATTACATGTAATGCCTCCGTGTGTATGCTGAAATATAATTTTATTACATATCTATAAAAAATAAAAAATAAATTTGTTTATAGTAGAGAAAATACTATTGTGTTTGGATAAATCTATGAAAATGAGTAACATTTTTTTGGCTAAAAGTGATGATGAAAACTTGATTTTTTACTCATTTATTAAATTGAAGCCCTCAAAACTCATATATGCCTTGTGATTTTGGACATGCAACAAAAAAAAAAATGTAGTGAATTATGTTTTCTTTCGACCTATATTTTTTAAAAATAGTAATATTATTATTTAATATGCCAAAATTGCATTTAATTCAGTAGGTTTGTTGTTATAATATCAAGAAAAGTTAACAGGTGGCTTGTGTGCACGTAAAATAATTTGATGATATAGACATAATTTTTGAAAATATATATATGAACATAATCTACACAAAATGCATTGAGACATACATGTTTTTTTTTATATAATTATGTTGGAAAATCATATTTTTTATTAATTTTTGAAACTAACCATTGAAAATTTTAATCTCATTTCATAAACATGTATGTGCACGTAAAGTTTTTTTACTGGTTACGGAAATTGAAAAACAAAAAATATCCTTTTGACAAGGATGCGTTGATTTGGGGCGTATCTATTTTTGAAATTTTTTGGTTGCATAATTTTTGTGTTGGTGATCATTTTTCTTTGCGATGATTCGAAGTAGTGGACATGGTTTTGTAAGTGTAAGTTTGAAAAGAAAATAAGAAAAATTATCATATAAGCTTAGAAACCTATAAATTATATGCCAATTGATAGACGATTCATTGACAAATCCATCAGTATGAAGCCTGGCACCTAAGGTGCATTCCTAGACAGGGTTTAGGCCTACCCGATAAAATTAAATTTACAGAAAACATGGCTTTAAGCCTACTTTTGAAGCCCTCGATTAAGCTCTTAGCTCGATCGAGGTATTAAAACTAAGGTGCATCCCTGGACATGGTTTAATCCTGCCAAAGAGACTAGTAAAATTAAATTTACAGAAAACAAGGCTATAAGCCTGTTTTTCAAGCACTCAATCGAGCTATTAGCTCAATTGAAGTCTTAAAACTCTCAATCTAGGTTTTGAGCGCATTTTTAAATAGATCGATTGAGGGTTTGTTTGTACTTAAACTACAAGCTCAATGGAACTACGTTTTACTTTCTATAGTCTTCCTGCATACTTAAACTATGTATCTTTTACTAATGGCAATAGCTCGATCAAGCTATTTAAAAAAGCTCGATCAAGGGTTTTCTTAACCCTCAATCGAACTTTTTTAAATAACTTGATCAAGATTTGAAAAGATTGATTGAGGGCCTAACAAAAGCTTGACCGAAATCATTTTTTTTCCATTCTCATACCCTCCGCTTGCCAAAAAGTGTTACCCATCTTCATGGGAACACCCGTTTCCAAGTTTTATTATTTTCCTTAAAAATTTCCAAAAATATTATATACCTATTTCTTAATATTTCATTAATATTTATCCCTAATAATTTTATTTTTTTAAAAATTCCCAATTAGGAATTAAAACTTTTAAACTTTCTTTGTTCATCTTGGTCATTGCATTCATTTTCTATTTCAATTAGTTTACTAATTTCCTCTTTAAGAGTATTATAATTAAACAACTATGTATTACTATTACTACTTTATTAACCTGAAACGGAGGATCCTCAGCACATATATTGTATAGAAGACGACTATAAAACCATCTTCCTTTGTGGTTGCAATAAGTCTTACATAATAGTATTCAATAATAATGCTTAAACGACATATAGTTTAAACCTCGATAATCTCATTTAATATACAAGGTATTAGATATGATACATTTGTATTCGTCTTTGTTATCACATTATTATTTGAATCAAACTTTGAAGATAGCTATACAAACATTTAAAAAAAAAATTATAACTTTGTATTAATGCTTAGTTATTTTCTTCAAAATCTAATACATTAAGAAATACACATTTTCAACATCTTTCCTCCGAAACTGTTCAATGCTTAATCTATAAACATTACATCAGCGAGGATTTAAGAATCCCTCGAAACATAGATCTTATGCAATAGCCTAATCCTGTATATTAGCTCTTTAAAAAGGAGCATGAGTATAATCTATATATCCCTCATTATTTTCTTTTGTTATATTTCATTGTCTGTGGATTGATACCTTCTTTCGATAAAATATCTACTTTAATGTTCTTTTCTTTGAAGATATAACAAAAGGAGACCGATTCCAATTGATTATTTAGATGGTTGATTTCTTCAATTAAAGGTTGTAAATAGATGTTATGGCAAGTTTTTTCATCTTTAAACCAGTCTGTCATGTCCCATATTTTTTCATGGTATATGGGGTAATTTTGGCCTAAGTCACTAGGCAATAATTATTTAATTAATGAGCAAGTATGGAAACTATCTTATGGAAGATGCTTAAGGTTGTATTTGGGAATTAAATGGACAAGGAGGGTCCCCCATGCAATTATTAACTCCATGACTAAGTCCAAGTGATTGACTAATTGAGAAATTAATTAATGGGGGGAATTTTGAGGCATTACACCATAACAATTAATTAATTACAGGATAATTAATTAATTGCTAAGTTAAATTATTTCTGAGTTGTATTATTTTCATTTAAATGTTTATTGCTAATAAATGTGCCAAGTGGTTGATGTCTTGGCTAGGAAATTTGAATTGGTAAGTGAGTCAAACTTGCCTAAGTGGTAAAGTCTAAGAAAAGCTAAGGAATCTAGTGGAGACAAGTTGGCAAGATGAACCCATAAAGGAAACTGACAAAAGCTGGCAAAATCATACAAAAGCAGGAAAGAGGAAAGTAAAGAAAGTGGAAAGATTCAGAAAACCTTTCTGAAAGAAAATAGCAATAACCGGAAAAATTACCTAAAGCGCACTTGCCCAAATTCAGTGAAGGAGGTGAAGGAAAGAAAGTTTTGAAAGCTCAGAAGTTGCTATTCTCCTCAAGAAAGGCACTCTCATGGCTTTGGAGTAGAATGGACAAGTGGGTAACCTACTCTCACAGGTCACCAAGCCAAGAACTTGCTCAGCAAGTCATCATGAAGTTTATAAAAGAATCCAACCAGCTCCATTTGAGAACTTTTGATCATTTATGTTTTCTCATGAGAGCTTTGATGCTTCTCTAGTTGAGTGATGTGCCTCAGCTGTGCTTCTTTGGTGATGTGCCCCAAAAACCATAGTTTCGAATGAGTATTTTGTAGGTTCATATCAAGATATTGCAGCCATTAACATATGCTTCTAGCCTCCATTGAAGATCCTCAGTTATTTGGAGAATAGAATTCCTCCAGTAGTGATTCTACAGCTAGTTTTGGTGAAGATTCATCAGTTGAAGAAGACAGATATTGGGAGTGCACCCAAGTGATGAATGGGAGTTGATTCAGCCATTGTTGCAATCATAAGAGGTTTTCAAGATCAGTAACCAACTTCAGATCAGATCCATACTTCTCTTCTCACTCATTCTCACATTCACAGCTAAATCTAGAGGAGTTTTCCCTGAAGGAGAGGGATGACTTAGTGAATGCGCCCCAGTCAAGTTCAGAAGCTCAGTAAGTAGCAAATTTCAGTCATATGACTTGTAGATGAACTGCGACTAACTCCATAGCATAGCAACAGTAATATTCTAATTCTTCTATTCATTCTCCATCAAATGTAATGAATATTTAGCTTGTGAGGCACTGTTGTTTTGGAAGGAAGTTAAATCAATAGAAGAAGAGTTCTGATATATTATTTTCGACCTGTATCTATTCATTATATTATATCATATCCTTATTTAATATAATAATAGATTTTATCATTTATTGGAGTAGTTTGATGGATTAAAATGCAAGACTAGCTAGTTAGGTGCTTAATCTAACTAGTTTCACCATATTTACTGCTAAATCTTTTTTGAGAATCCTTTTTGCATTCTGTCAGTTGGAGGAGGTTGATAACATAGTATAATATCCATATAAGTCCATGTAATAAGAATTTGGATGCTTTTAGACTCATTTTGGGAATCCTCTAATTTGACTAGCTCAGCAGTCCACCGTGTGCAATTAAGCCCCAAATTACTCCAAATCTTTCCAAGTTCACCTAGTCTTCATTCCAGCATAATTTATGAGTTAAATGACTAATAATGTATCTACCCTCTACCCCAGTATCACCCTACCTATCTATTTTTCATATGCCAGCTGCCCAGGGAGCCTCGAAGTAGGCAACAGTGCACCACTGTTGTTGAAAAGTGAATGGTTATGGTACTTAGTGGAAAGGACACATCTGTTCTGACCTTCAGACCTACTACTGCACCTAATCCCATATATTTTTCAGAATTAAAATTTCATCCTACCAAACTCACCTTGAGCCTCATTCCCCATCACTAACTACCCATCCTGCTCAGAACATTGTCAAGGAAATTCACTAGTAATTTTGGTAAAAAATTTAAATTGGAGTTCATATCTTGCTAAAATATTACCAAGTTTATTACAGTGGTATCAGAGCACATTCCTTGGCTCAGCCTGTGGAAAGTTAATCTCAGTGGAAAAGTAGCTGAACACTATTTTGAAATTGTAGTTGTGAAATTAGTTCCATGTCGTGGAAGATTCAGACTTTGAGTTGTATGAGGAGGAAGGTTATTTTTATGAAGAGTATGATAATTATGATGAGCAATATGAAGAATACTGCAGACACTATGAGGAAGAGAATCCCCAAGAAGTACCTTCCACAAGCATCTCCTATGAGATCATGGTGGGAAGAAGAGACTATGGTTATTTTGATAGCCCTATTCAGGAAAATTTTGCATGTTCCACAGTCAAAGGTCAACATCCTATGGAAGAGTTAATGAAAGATATGAAAAATTTATTGCATGCATGTGACTTCACAAGAATTTTAAGATCCTCCAAGAAGCTTCATCCTAAGACAACCAAGAAGAAACAGGACCCAAAACCCAATCATGAGATTGTTGACAAAAGGGAAAAAGAATCTATTGCAAGATTCTATGATGAGGATCTCAAGATCATCTCAGATGAGATTGGTAATGTCAGGGGTGTTGAACCATATTTCGGATCAAATCTAAAAGTAGAACATAAATCAGATCCAAATACACCACATGAGCTTCACAAGGAAGTATAAATTGACCACACATCAGTTAGATGTGAACTAGTATAATCGGTGGTAGAATAAGGCACCATAACCCCACCCATTGAAGAGAGAAGCAAAATGCAAAGGTATGGACCACTTTCCGATTTTTGTACTAAATTGTGTCATGATGATGTTGTAGCCCCATAAGAAGAAAATTACTGCATAAGGTATTCCCTGGATGTTGAGTTTCATATCCTTGGAGATAAGGGTGAATGTAGTGACCAAGCTGAATCACTAGAAGGGTGTTTGCAGGATGCCTACAAGGACGGAAGAGAATCTACTAAGGAATGTTTTAAGTGTGAGGAAGCATCTAAAGATGTGTACTGTCACATATATGTGGGGGACATGGAGATTCCCATTGATGAAGTTGTTGAGGGTGCAATATCCCTGGGGAAAGAAGAAGTTCTGGCAACAACAGAAACTGAAAATGAGGAATTGATGGAAGGCCAAACCACCAACCCTCCACCTCATAGGGAGGATAACATGACACCTGGTTAGTTATTAAATTCTGATTTTTATGTGTCATTATTTCAATCTGATATGGCAGCCACTTCTAGTGAAAAGTTCAGAGTGGTTGAGCTCCCTAGTGACGAGGTTCGAAATTTTGATGTCAAAAAGAAATGCAATGTGAAGGCTAGAAATTCAAGAGAAGACCTTCCTGGTATAACCAGGAGGAATGAGCAATTAATTTGCAGTCCAAATTATGTTGTTGAGGACCTAAGAGATGAATATATTGCAGCAACAATATATGGATCAGATTTCCAAACTTTGAGTACACTGCATAAAATCAATCCGGGGATGGAAAATGAAGAGGAGGAACAACTGCAAGATCCTCATCTTCTTGCAGGGTCATTGAAGATGGATGAACAGAAGATCCAAGAGGCCTTGAAAATTCTCCATGACACTCATTCTTTAGTGTCGAGGTTGTGTTGGGAAGTTGCTTTAAGGGAAGATCAATATTTCTTTGCAGAATGAAAAATATCTAGAAAGCAATGTCCACAATCAAAGGTAATTTCTCACGGTTGCTTTCAGATAAAAATTACATGTTTGAGCTTGTTGAATTGTTGCGGGATGCATCATGGCATGATGAAGAAATTATTCGCAGATATGGAAAAGAGAACTATAAGCTCAATGATGAATTGTTGGCTACCCAAGATTCTTTGAAAAGCACTCAAAGTGCCCTCCAAGAATCCAAGACGGAGATGTTGCTGCTTCATGAAAAGTTGCAAAGATCCCCCCTACCCTCCTACACACCATTCAGTGAATTTCATTCTGGTGAAAGCATTCATGATCATATGGAGGAACCTCATGACATGATGGATCACGTGGATCATTTTCCTTTACATGTGCTTGAGGAGTGTGTAGAACAGTTTGATGAAAACCAAGCACTTGATCATTTCCTAGGGGAACTTGAGTTGTTCCTTGGAAACAATCACTCTCCCATGGAAAAGTGGGGTGAGAGCACCCAATTTGAGACAGCCAATAATGATGAAGTTGCAACCATAAAATTGATTACTGAAGATTGCAGACATACAAGGAAGGTTCACAGTCCTTCCCCACATGTCATGTATTCAACAATAAAAATGGGGAATGAACAGTGGGTGAAGAATTTTTTCTTGTTGATGCCACATGTACCACAAGTGGATCATGATCTGCTCCTATGGGAGATAGATCTTATTGCAGTAGAGATGGCTGATTTCAGTTCATGTGAAACAACAAGCAAGATGCCTGATTCATCCATTGGATGGACGGATAGAGGTAACACAAAAAAGGAAATATCGAAGATAAAAGGTTTTCTTGTTTCTACAATAAATTTCTTATTATAACTGACATTATCTTGAATTGTGAGCAGCAACAAAAGTATATTTTGCAGCCATTCGATGTCACTCATCCACATATGGATTGGGTGAAAGATTACCTGACAAGCATGAAATCTCCTTGCAAAAATTTTTATGCTCATGGTCAAGGGAAGGCAACTAAGCGGGCAAGTTACCAAGAGAAATTAATGGAACATTTTACTTGCAGAAGTTGGCCTATGTGGAGGGAATCCACATGCTGGGAGGGATGCTTGAAGTTTTTCTCCAATGGCAGAGAGTTGAGCCATGGATGTTTTCACTGGAAGAAACATTTTTCTATCCACTTGGTTTAGTTGGCAGTAATGTCCTTTTAGTTATTATTTCGGATCAAAAGGCACATGTTTGATGACGGATTCACTAAATTGACTTTGATGATTCGGAAAATGCAGTTGATACTTTGGGATCTGAGCATTCATTGGAGTGATAGATTTCCAAAGGTGAGAGAACAGTTTTGGTCCTTGCAGGAGAAACAATGGGATCTAGGAATTCTACTCAAGTTATCCTAACTAGGTTGAAAAATTTGTTCATTGCTGGTTCATTTGCAGATATAAATTACAGTGCAGTTTTTCTCCATTTTTTTGAAGGCCCAAGTTTAATTTACAGACTATATAGTGGATGGGGACAATTACAATCAGAGTGGTGTAGTAGAAGCCTGGTGGAATCCCGACATTGCTTGAGGACAATCAATCTTAGGAAGGGAGGATTGTCATGTCCCCATATTTTTCCATGCTCCATGGGGTAATTTTGGCCTAAGTCACCTAGGCAATAATTATTTAATTAATGAGCAAGTATGGAAACTACCTTATGGAAGATGCTTAAGGTTGTATTTGGGAATTAAATGGACAAGGAGGGCCCCCCATGCAGTTATTAACCCCATGACTAAGTCCAAGTGATTGACTAATTGAGAAATTAATTAATTGGGGAAATTTTGAGGCATTATACCATAACAATTAATTAATTACTGGATAATTAATTAATTGCTAAGTTAAATTATTTCTGAGTTGTATTATTTTCATTTAAATGTTTATTGCTAATAAATGTGCCAAGTGGTTGATGTCTTGGCTAGGAAATTCGAATTGGTAAGTGAGCCAAACTTTCCTAAGTGGTAAAGTCTCAGAAAAGCTAAGAAATCTAGTGGAGACAAGTTGGCAAGATGAACCCAGAAATGAAACTGACAAAAGCTAGCAAAATCAGACTAAAGCAGGAAAGAGGAAAGTAAATAAAGTGGAAAGATTCAGAAAATATTTCTGAAAGAAAATAGCAACAACTAGAAATGCTACCTAAAGCGCACTTGCCCAAATTCAATGAAGGAGGTGAAGCAACGAAAGATTTGAAAGCTCAGAAGTTGTTATTCTCCTCAAGAAAGGTGCCCTCATGGCTTTGGAGTAGAATGGGAAAGTGGGTAACCTACTCTCAGAAGTCACGAAGCCAATAACTTGCTCAGCAAGTCATCATGAAGTTTATAAAAGAATCTAACCAACTCCATTTGAGAACTTTTGATCATTTATGTTTTCTCATGAGAGCTCTGATGCTTCTCTAGTTGAGTGATGTGCCTCAACTATGCTTCTTGGGTGATGTGCCCCAAGGCCCATAGTTTCCAGTGAGTGTTGTGTAGGTTCATATCAAGATATTGCAGCCATTAACATATGCTTCCAGCCTCCATTGAAGATCCTCAGTTATTTAGAGAATAGGATTCCTCGAACAGTGATTCTACAACTAGTTTGGGTGAAGATTCATCCGTTGAAGAAGATAGATCTTGGGAGTGCACCCAAGTGCTAAATGAGAGTTGATACAGCCATTTTTGCAGACATAAGAGGTTTTCAAGATTAGTAACCAGCTTCAGATCAGATCCATACTTCTCTTCTCACTCATTCTCACATTCACAGCTAAATCTAGAGGAGTTTTCCCTGAAGGAGAGGGATGAATTAGTGAATGCACCCCAGTCAAATTCAGAAGCTCGATAAGCAGCAAATTACAGTCATATGACCTGTAGATGACTTGATCCTAAATCCATAGCAGAACCACAGTAATATTTTAATTCTTCTCTTCATTCTCCATCAAATGTAATGAATATTTAGCATGTGAGGTACTATTGTTTTGGAAGGCAGTTAAATCAATAGAAGAAGAGTTTTGATATATTCGTTTTGACATGTATCTATTCATTATATTATATCAGATCCTTATTTAATATCATAACAGAGTTTATCATTTATTGGAGCAGTTTGATGGATTAAAATGCAAGACTAGCTAGTTGGGTGCTTATTCTAGACTAGTTTCACCATATTTACTGCTAAATTTTTATGATAATCCATTTTGCATTCTGTTAGTTGGAGGAGGTTGATGACTCAGTATAGTATCCATATAAGTCCCTCTAATAATAATTTGGATGCTTTTAAACTCATTTTGGAAAGCATGTAATTTGACTAGCTCAGGAGTCCACCATGTGAAACTAAGCCCCAAATTACTCCAAAACTTTCCAAGTTCACCTAGTCTTCATTCCAACATATTTTATGAGTTAAATGACTGATAATATCTCTTCCCTATACCCTAGTACCACCCTACCTATCTAGTTTGCATATGACAGCTGCTCAGGGAGCCTCAAAGTAGGCAAAAGTGCACCACTGTTGCTGAAAAGTGAATGGTTCTGGTACTTAGTGCAAAGAACAAATTTGTTCTGACCTTCAGACCTTCTTTTGCACCTAATACCATATATTTTCCAGAATTAAAATTTCATCCTACCAAACCCACCTTGAGCCTCAGTCCCCGTCACTAACTACCCATCCTGCTCAGAACATTGTTAAGGAAATTCACTAGTAATTTTGGTAAAAAAATTAAATTGGAGTTAATATCTTGGTAAAATATTACCAAGGATATTACACAGTCAATAACAAGATTGGCATCACCAAACACTTGTATCTTTTTTATATCATTTTCTACTGCGAGAATTATTAATAGTTTAAAAGCTAATACTTCTACAAAATTATTTGTTCCTTCACCCAGACTTGCCTTGAAACTTACTTTCTTCCCTATCTTAAATAAGATTCCACTAGCTCCACATCTTCCACGCTTTTCCTGAGCGGTTCCATCAAAATAGCCCCAAGGCATTTCCTTATCAATTGTTTCCTTTGTGATTTGTCTTGTTTTTTTGGAGTAGAGTATTGAGGATGACTTCCCAAATTTGTTGCACATTTGATTGCACATGAAAGAGGCGTGAAAAAGTTATCTTCAAAAATACTTTGATTTCTATAAATCCAGATATGCCTTGACAAAATCATCTGAAGACCATTAAATGCATGAATCTTAGAATTTTGAATCCAGTTAAACAAGCAAGTCAAGATAGAAGATCCAATTACCTAGGGTAGCTTGTTCGTTACAATGATTTCCAATTCTTTCAATACGTGTTTAGTAAATATGCACTCCAATAGAAGACGTTGATTGTTTCTTTTGCACTTTTAAACTATACACATTTGCTAGGCCCTACTCTATAATTGATCCCAAGTTAAAACTTTGTTGTGTAAGAAGAATCAATATAAAAAAATTGATTTAGGAGGAACATTGAATTTCCATATGGTTTCCTGCGAACATTCAGGATCTAAGTCTAGACTTACCATCAAAGAATTATATCCATCTTTAGGCATATAGGTTCCATGTGGATCTGTGATCCATACTATATAGTCCTTTTCCTCCTTTGTGAAATCATCACTATATAGTCCTTTTCCTCCTTTGTGAAATCATCAATTGGTTTGGAAATACTAACCATATAAAAGCATCATTATCCTGAAAACCTACTCCATCCGCACACTTCCATTTAGATGTATTTCCTTTCTCAAATAAAAATACATAGTGTAATGATGTGTGCATAGTACAACTTACAAGGATAACATTGAAAGGAAATGATAATTCCTTATATATATGGATATACACTAATATTATGGGAAAAGGCACGATGATTTTAAGAAGAGTTATTGGACAAATGCTAGATCTCAACTAAAGCACACAAGGTTGGTGGACATGGCTATGAAATTAGTATATAGTTTTATTTAAATTTTTCTTTATTAAAATTAAATTGATTAATGTATAAACAATTTAAAATTATATATATATATATATATATATATATATATATATATATAAGAATTTGATTTTGTATTTAAAAATAAATTTATATTGGTTTTAATTTTTAGATTTTATATTTAAAAATTGATATACATATATTATTTAATATTTATTTTATGTATTTTACTTATAATAACTCTCATATATTGAATTATAAAACTTAACAAATAACAACAATTATCATATTGGTGACTTTATGTAGCAACCCCACCTATATTATTAAGATAGTATCTCAATGTAGTAATTGAATTTATGGCATCAAGAAGACACTAGGAGGCATGGTTTGACTTATTGAATAGATAGAGCACATTGAGATTGGGGTTGAACTTCTAACATCAGTTGAGAAGATGGTGGTAGGACCTTGTTGTGTCATTATGAAGTTGACATGTAGTTGTTAAAATTATGACAACAATAGGGCATCGAGAGACAAGAGTTGAACTTATTAAATTTGTGAATCCATCATCTTTATCTACAAACTTAAGGGATTTTATAATATGGAAATTTAAGAAATCCATGGAGGCATTTAGAGGAAGGGATTCAATTTTTTCTATCAAGAGGGAACATGAATATTAGGGTTAAAGTTAAGGCACTGGGATGGTGTATAGAGTTAGGTATTAAACTCATTACACTAGAAATTGATGATCCACATGCACACCAAATGTATGTACTCGAGACGTTGAGGTAAACACAGGACCACCAAATCTTGGGGGAGGGAAGGGAATTTTAGAACAATTGGGAATTAGATATAGGGATTAACTTATAACATTAGGAGGGCACCTAGAAATAGGCCATGAAATTATCACATCGGGAGAACATATAGAAGTAGAGTTTGAAGTTATGGAGTCAACATCAAACATGGAAGTAGTAATTGAATGCATGACAACACAAGGTCATGATCCATGTGTACATACAACTTGTGGCTATTTAAAAACTTGAGGTGGCCACAAGGGCATATGAATGTAGGGAATAAAAATATATCACAAAGAGGAACCTTGAATGTATGGGTTGATATTATAGTATTATGAGGGAACCTAAATGAAGGACTTGAAATTATGGCATCAATAAGCTAGCGGTTGGAATTATGACACTAGAAGAACACTTATAAGCATGTGTTAATTTATGGATCAAGAGGATACTTAGAAGTAGGATTTTAACTTATGGGTCACTGGCGAGGAATATAGAGTAAAGGGATGAACTTGTGGAACTAGGAGAGTGATTGAAGGTAAGGGTTATACTTTTGGTGGTGAGAGGTCATGGCCTACATGTACATAAAAAATTTATTTTGTTAGCACCTTGGTGTAGTCATGGAGGAATGTAGAGATCAATGTTAAACTCATGGAAATACGAGGGAATTGGAGGTAAGTTTTGAAATTATGACACATCAAGGTAACCTAGAGGTAAGAGTTGAGCTTATGGCAGGAAGAAGCAACCTAGAGATCAGGGTTAAATTTATTGCACTGAGGGGACACTTAAATGCATGGTTTAAACTTATGGCACTAGTAGGTAGTGACTTATATGGAATCCGAGGTAGCCACAAGGGCACCTAGATGCGGGGATTAAACTTATGGAATCGTCAAGGAAACTAAATTAGGTGTTGAAATTGTGCCATTGAGAGCGGACATGTAAGTATGGGATGAACGTATGACACATTAAGGGCACCTAGAAGTTATGAAAAAATCAAACATGCTACAATTGTTAATCCATCAACTTGAAAAGGCCAGGGGTCATGTAGAATAAGAGTTATACTTATGGTAATGGGAGGGTGATTGGAGATAGGACTTGAAATTATCACTAAAATTCCATAACCCCTTCTTTTTATATATTATAAACCTATGTACACTTCAAGTTCTCCCTTGCTTCCTACAAAAATTAACTTAGCACTCAACAACTTGTAAAAAATAGGAGAGGTAGATTCTCTATCATAAATCAATATAGATGGCATGGAAAATCAAAGTGACAACTTAATCCCAATGTATGGGCAAATTTGGAGAGCATAGTTGAGTCATTACTAAGTGTTAGTTACTAAACATGTAGGAATAAAGAAGACGATATAAGAGTATCGTGCATCTACAATGTGCCAATAATTTGACATATCACAATGAGGTGAGTTAGGAAATAAAGAAATGTCACAATGAGGTGAGTTAGGAAATGAAGAAATCGAGGTAGATAGAAAAACTTAAAATCAATATGCATAGACATGGTTGAGTGGGTATTTGCATCAATAGGTGTGAGATGTCTGTAACACATGTCACTTCCAAAAATATATAATAAAAAAATATACTATATAGATTCACAATTAAAACTAGAAAAGATTTGTATTAAATTTGAAAAACATAAATACAATTACCAAATAAATCCATATTAAATTTTACAAGCCAATATTAAAGAGATTGTATAACTTTTGTCTAGATATCTTGGCATAATATAATATTTTGCAAAAATTATAATAAATTCATAGTAATAATAATCTTTTAAATGATATTGTTGGAGTCTCATTGGTATTTTTCTTTGTTTATCGTTTTTTAGTTCCTTCCTGCCTGCAGAGCAGCAAGGACTATAGGAATTGATTTCCTTCATTTGTATTAGTTTGGCACAAAAACCAAAGCATTTTAACCTAATGTTTTTGGTATTAATTTTTGTTTTGGACAATTAACTATTTGGAGGCCTGATTTGGCCTCTATTCAAGGCAGGCCAATGTACAAGGGGCGAGTGTGGTGCGTGGAAAGATGCATGTTGTGTGCGCTGCCCTAGCGTCCCTCACCACCAACCCATCTCACCATGCCAACTGCACATTGCATCGTCTCGCTTACAACTGTTTACACCATCTCACTTCATCTATTGTTGTTGAATACTTTTCCAGAACTATATATGGAACTACTGTTGAAGCCGCTACCGCTGTAAATCTTCAATACATCGACATGAGTCTCCTGTGTCGACAATTGGGTTCCTGTCATGCGGTCTAAATAACTGTTGGGAGTTGTCGGATTGGTGTTTTTCGTAGTAATCTTAATTGGGTTGTGTGGGAGTCTAGTCTCAATGAACCACATGGGCTGCACCCCTGATTCTATTCGTTTAAATAAACCCGAGTTAAGAAGGCCCCCATCAAAGGAATAGCTGTTCAATACAGACCCCGTTACATCCAGAACCAAGAATGATATTTCCCCATACCCCAGCAAGGAGGGAATATTTTAAGTTAGTTGTAAATGAATTTTGCATGTGTGTGAACGAATTATTTTTACAGTTAATGGCGTGGGGCTGCATGCAGTGGGTGAACGATGGCTTAAGTGAATGGTTGATGTGAGCGGATTCGTGCTTCTAGTGGTGGCTTGTGCTATGAATGACTTGTCTTCATTGAGCGGATATGTGTATTAATACCTGACACAGTGGCGATGGCGATAAGAGAATTGTCGTTGACAAAGGAAGCTCTATATTCCTAGAGCTCTGGAATGCCTGTGATGGTCCTCTCATATCTATGCCTCCTAAGGGTAGTCATGTAGTATACTTTCCCCAAGGTCACCTAGAGAAGATTGCAGACAATGAGCTTCACAAGGTTGGTCGTGGCTCTTTTCTTAACGTCATCCAGGCTGTTGCACCGATGGCATAGGAAGCAGCTTCTGCAGCATCCTTGAATGTAGAGATGAACATTCTTGGCTTCAATTTTCTTGATATTATCTCTTATTTGTTTCATGAGCCTTTAAGTTTTCAATATTTTTGTTTCGTATGTTTATGTTTATATTTCCATGGATTCAATCTAGCCAACCATTTCCAAATTTTCATTAAAATAAAACTAATCTGTGGAATGTTCATTGTCAGACAATTATGGATGTAAATTGTAATAAATGGTTCTCTATACCTAACTTATAAAAATGATATCACTCTGAATCTTGGTTTCTAACAATTCACGGTGGTTACGATAATGTTATCTATGGTCATAGTAAACTATAAACGCATTGCAGTAGACATAATGGTATATTGGTTTATAATCTTCACGGATTTAACACTTTTGTAGGTTTATCGAGAGCTATTTTAAAATCATGAAAATTTTCACCATAACTTTCCAAATGAAGGTCTTTGAATATTTAATATTTAAACCCAGTTACGCAACTTAGTCACCCCTCATAAACCCTAAAGAATTCCACAAGGATTACCTAATTCTCGAAAGAAAGATTTGTCAATTTCAACTGAGCTTGGGATATAGAAAAAAATACCACCGACAGATTGGAAGAGACGATTACCTAACTGTTGGACATAAGTTTTCAACTTTTTTAGACACTGAGAGCTTGATCTATGCACCAAAAAAATCACGACAAAACATAAAAAGCATTAGTAAGTAACGAAGTGAAGGCTTGTTGAATGGTAGCTCTATGTACAAAGGCTCTTTTGTTATATAGAAAAGAATAAACACACCATCCCCATGTTTCTTATCGTACAAGGATGGAATTAGCTATCGTGTTACCAGATTTTTTCCCTATATGTTATTTGAGACTGTAAAAATGGCTATCATGGGAATGCTCAGAGTTCTATATAAGTAATTCTGTTTACAGTTCTGCATAGGACCTAGTACAAATAAAAAGAAAAAATGTTCAAGAAATTGGAAATATACCTTTCAAAACTGTCAAAATTTTCATGAAAAAATACGGACAAAACACTATGCTTTTTGGATGAACAAAGGGTCCAAAGACCAAAAAGAACTCTACCTCTACACCTGGATATCCCATTGTGGATCCAGAATATTCAAGCTAAATGAATTCTAAGTCAACCAGTTCAATTGCAACTGATTTCATTTGCACAAGCTCTACTACCAGTAGGGTATCTATATCAATTTAGAACTAAGTATACTTAATCTGGAACAGGCGTAGCCTTGGGATCTTTGTTTCCAGAATAGTCATCCAACGATCTTCTGAATTTTTATTCATTACTTTATGAAATCTGATAATTCTTCCATCAAGTGTTTTTCCTGCCCACAAAATCAAGTTACTTGTATAAGTCTATGTTAATTTCCATCGCAACTTCCAACAACAACAACTTCAATGTAATTGCTACTAGTGGATTTAGAAGTATGAGAAGCATGCATGAAGTGTAATCGTTGCAGGATTTGTCTATGGGTCATCATGGGACATGTGATATTGTGCGTGTGGTAGCACTGAATATTGTGGGTGTGGTAGCGTTGAGCACCAGGTGGCATGCAAACCGGATTACCTCTAGGTGGTGGCAGGGAATGATAGTGTTTACACTTTGCGTTTACATTTGTCAAAGCAATGCTTTGCTCATGGAGTTGGTATGGCATACTTTAGGATTTGTCTACAGGTCATCATGGGACGTGTGATATTGCGCATGTGGTAGCAGTGAATATTGTGGGCGTGGTAGCGTTGAGCGCCGAGTGGCATGCAAATTGGATTACCTTCAGGTTGTGGCAAGGAATGATAGTGTTTACATTTGTCAACGGACTCATATCTCACACTGGTGGCTTAAGTATTTAACACCTATGCCTCTAATTCTGACTTGTTACAGAGGTAATTCTAATTCGACGGATTCCATGTCATAAATGAATGTATTTTGTTTTGTTTTATGAATGTATTCAGCCTCAAGCTCCCAGTTCTCCCAACATGTGGTAGCACTGAATATTGTGGGTGTGGCAGTGTTGAGCCCCAAGTGGCATGCAAATTGGATTACCTCCAGGTCATGGCAGGGAATGATAGTGTTTACACTTTGTGTTTACATTTGTCAACGGACTCATCTCTCACACTGGTGGCTTAAGTATTTAATGCATGTGCATCTAATTCTGACTTGGTACAGAGGTAATTCTAATTCGATGGATTCCGTGTCATAAATGAATGTAATTTGTTTTGTTTTATGAATGAATGTATTTTGTTTTGTTTTATGAATGAATTCATCCTCGAGCTCCTGTTTCTCCCAACTCAGCCCACAACTTTGCTTACATGATAGATTCAACTGACCAGGCATATATTTCTAGTACCGAGAACCTTGCATGGAGTGACGTAATAGGTGAGTTTCAATTTTGTTTTCAAATTTTGTAGATGAGCTTCCATTTTTTTTCTAAATCTTTGCACAATTTTCATAGACCTCGTAGCCTTTAGGCAAGGACTAGCAGTTTTACTGCTATTTATATTTTTTTATTTTCAATTAATGAATTTGTATGTCACAAGTGTTCCAAAGAGAGTAATTAAGTGCATTTACAACCATATGTTAATAAATTAAATTGAAAAGAAAACTTAAAATGGAAATCACTAAAGTAAAACTAACATAAACCCATGTTAATGCTTTATCCACCAAGTGCTGAAAGGGATCAAATCCCTTAGACTCCAAAACTTTCCTCAAAATTTTAACTTTAAAAATATTTTGCACATCCATGAATTTGAATAGAAAAGAGGTGGAATAAATCGAGCTATACCTCGGAATCTCATGTGAAGATAAGAACATACCTATTCAAAAAAAAATTCACAACATGGAGGAACCCAAGCCTGCCATGTGCAAGCTTGAGCATTATGGAAATACATAAGGGCATGTGCAAGCTAATGACGGTCAATTTTGGCGCAGATGCAATAGAAAACTAAAAAATCAGGAATCCCTCAACTTGGTTTTTTTGAGATACTCACACAAGATATCTTGCATCATGTAAAAAATATGAAATGTAGTAAAATGAGTCATGTTTCCAAATATATAAGTTTTAAGTATTGGAAATTTACATAACTATGTCAAATTTCATCTTTTCTAACAATCACTTTTTATTTTTTTGGAAAATGATAAGATATATGTTTTTGTGGGTGCAGCCTTTGAGTGCCTAAATGATGGTTTCAGGCTACAAAACTTGGTAGACATGTATAGAACCCATAGCACTAGTGAAGCACTATTTTTCCAAAATTAAATGTTTAATTTTTAATTTTTTTTAATTATGTAAGTGATCAAACCTAGAGAATGGTACGTCAAATGTGGGTGCATCCTTTGAAGGTCTTAATGCAGTTATTTCGACTTGGATTTTTTATAGCATATTAGAGGTAGGTGTTTACTATTGCAACATCCATTTTTTTTTATAATTGTTATGAAATAAAAAAGTGATGGAAGAAACACTAACTACATGTTTTTTGACTTAAGGAGTGATGACACGAGAAAATTAGGAAACAAATAGAAACTTTCAATATTTATTTTTAAATTGTAGATATTTGGAATCTACACAAAAATGGTGTCTATGCCTAAATTTCGTCAATAATGGTCATCTATGTCATGTTGTAGAGAGCTGTGAAAAATATGCATATTGAGAAAAATGGTGGAAATGCCTAATTAGCTATGGTTCAGTAAATTCCATAGCACAGGTTTGGTAAGTCCGAACCAACCACATAGGACTCTGGCTGACACGCAGACGCGGGAGGAGTGGGTTATTAGGTGCTTAGGAACGCGCATGCATTCTATTTAAATTCAAATATTTTGATTGACGTGCTTGGTGTTAGAATAAACATGCGTGTGTTTTGTATATACAAAACGTGCGTGTGTTTTGCATATACAAAACGCTCGAGCTTTTTGTATATACATAATGCACGCACGCTTTGTATAAACAAAACACTCGAACATTTTTTATATACATAACACGTGGGCATTTTGTATATACAAAACACTCAAGCGATTTTTATATACATAACGCACACATGTTATTTATATACAAAATGCTTGTGTGCTCTGTATATACAAAATGTGTGCGAGTTATTAACTTCACAAATTTATGTTTTCGAGTGTTGAATGGAGATAAAGGGGGTGAGAGAGAGAATAGAGATATGAGAGGGGCGGAAGGGACATAAATTTAAGGAGTCAAGGAGAGTAATGATAAGGGAGGGAAATTAAAGGCCAAAACCCATAAGTCCTAAGTCCAAAACCCCCTAAATCCCTACACCCCTGAGAACTTAATCCCTTAACACATAATTCCTTACCCCATTAATAGTTGATCCTAAATCCCTTAACCTATAAAGGTATTACTCCTTAAATCCCTAGTCCCTTTATTAACTATTTATGTCCCTTCACTGTTGTCCTTATCGTCTAATTCCCTAATCTTGTAACACTATAACACGTTAGACCTCAATTCCTAACCTCTTAAGACCTAACCCCCTAAGCCTAGAGTCCTTAATCCCTTTACCCCTAAAGCCAAAACTGCTAAAACCCTTAATTCCTTTAATTGTTTACTTGTAATTCTTTAACCATTATCCCTCTAAGCTCTAGTTTACCGTATACAAGTAAAATAATTATTTACCTCTACACTACATTTGCATGTGTGACCTCCCCTGTGCTAGTGTGCTCTGCATTTCCTTCTCTTCTCTTCATTTGCATGTGTGGTCTTTGTTTGCATGATAGCTTTATGTTTTCTTGAGCTCTCTCCCTCTATATTGATTGATCCTCTCTCAGATTTGACATTCTTTCTTGGGCTTCTGAATCAGTCTCTTTAAGCTCTCACTTACCCCTTATAAGCCTTTAATTCGTTAACCCCTTCACCATTAATGCCTAACCTCATAAACCCTAAAACCCTAACCCTAGAGCACTAATTCAATTAACCCATAAGGAGGCTAACCCCTAAACCCCCTAGAAACATTATCTATAATGCCACAACCCCTAACCCCTAATACCTAGCCCACCCCTAGCCCCTAAATAGTCTAACCCATATTACTTAAAAATATCAAATCCCTAAATCCTTAATCCCTTAACCCTAGAAACAATTAAACCTTTTCCACCTACTCATAACCCCCACCCCTAATTCCATATTCCACCTACTCATAACCCTGACCCCTCTCTATCTGGAAACCCCTGAAAAACACCTCCCTACCCACCACCCCCCCTCTCTCTCTAACCCTTCCTCTCCCTCTCCCTAATCCCCACCACTCTTAAAGCCCCATCTCTCTATAGCTCTCCTAATATTGTCACTCTTAACCCTCACTCACTCTGTCCCCTCCTAAATCTAACCCTTAATAACCCCCTCTCTCTCTATCTCTTATGTACTTCTCCACCAACCCCTATCCCCCACCCCTATCTCTCTTATAACCCCCTAACACCCTCCTCCATCTTTATCTCTCTATAACCCCTTAACCCATCCCACCCACACCTAACCACCTCCCCTCTCTTATTGTCTCTCCTACTCCCCATACCCCTAACCCCCCTCTCTTTATCCCCTCCTCCTCATAACCCTTACAAACCCCCTCTCTCACTCTCTCTTCCCTACTTCTACACCTCTCTCACTCTCTCTCTCTCTCTCTACACCTCATCTCCCTCTCCCTAAAATATCCCCCATCCCTAACCATCTTTCTCTTTCTATCTCTCCCCTACTCCCCCTAGCCCTAAACCTCCACCTATCTATCTCTCTCCCCTCCTATCCCTATCCTTTACTAACCCCTCTCTTAGACTCTCTCTTTTCCCTACACCTCCATCTACCTCTAACCACACCTCCCATCTCTCTCTCTCACTCCCTACAGCTAACAACGTCTCCTCTCTCTCTCTCTCTCATCTCCCCCCCTAACCATTACCAACCCCCCCTCTCTCTCTCCCTCCCCCTCTCTAACCCCCCTCCTAGCCCCTTACCCATAACTAACCCCACACCTCTCTCTCTCTCCTACTCCCCCCCTCTCTCTCTCTCCTAATACCCCTTCCCCTACCACTAACCACCACCCATCTATAACCCCTAAGCCCCTTGACCCCTTAGCCCCTAACACCAAATCCCTATTTAACCTCCTAACCCATAGAACATGAAGCCCAAAACCTTTCAAGATAAGTAGGAATCTATGGAAATAAAGGAAATTTATTTTCTTGGGAATAAACTATTAAATAAGGTTTTGATGAAAATGCAAATTGTGTAGATTAACATAATGCTAGTGCATTTTTGGGCGAAGGAATGCTCGCACGTTTTTGGCTTTTAATATGTTAACCATAACGCACGAGCGTTATAGTGATACATAACGCGCGAGCATTATGTATCACTATAACGCTCGCACATTATGGTTTCCTATCCTACGTGTTAAGTGACATGGCAAGCTTGTGCCAGCCCATGCCTAGTTCAAAGAAACACGCACGCATTTTTGTTTTACTAAAATTTCACATGTTTTGTGAAAGCACGATTGCATCTGAAAGGACCATCAACTTCGTGTGAGGGCCCATAATGCTCTACCGTTATGTGTTTTTATAACGCTAGAGCGTTATCTGTTTCTATAACGCTAAACACATAATGCTCTAGCGTTATAGCAATACATAACGGTAGAGCATTATGTGTTTCTATAACGCATTATAGAAATACATAACGCTCTAGCATTATGTTTAATATCTATACACAAAACATTATCCTTGAAACATTATTTAATATTTCCTTGCAAAGAAACTATTTCTTTTATTTCCCTATCCCTCCTTATCTTCTAGGGTTTTGGGATTCATGTTGTATGGGTTAGGAAGTTAACTAGGGATTTGGTATTAGGGTATAAGGGCTTATATTTAAAGGGATGAAGGGGTTTAGGTGTTTTTCAATTATGGGGTTGGAGGGATAAGGAGATGAGAGGTTATGGGGTTTAAACTTGGGATTAGTGGTTAGTGGTTGAGGCATTATAGTTAAACATGTAAAGGGGTCAAGGTGTTAGGGGTCAAGGAGCTTAGGGGTTAATGAATTTAGTTGTTAAAAGGGATTTAGGGCTCTAGGTTTAGGGGGTTAGGGATTTATAGGTTAGACATTAAGGGCTTAAGTGCTTGTGGATAAAGTAGGGATTAGGTGTTAGGTGTTAGGTGCTTAGAGATAAAGGGGTTTAGGGGTTAGGGACTTTAGGGGTTAATGGATTGAGGGCACCAATGCTAGGGGATGAAGTTTCAAGAGGTTAAGCGTTAAAGGTGAAGGATTTAAGTGTTAAGGGCTTAGGGAATGTGGTTAAGGACATAAGGGTTAGGGGGTTGGTGGTTATTTAAGAGGTGAGGCCTTTAAGGGTTAGCAGATTTATGGGCTAAGGGATTTATGGCTTTAGGGTTAGGATGTTAGGGTTGATTTAGTTAAGGGTTAAGTGTCAAGCAGTTAAATGATCAAATTCTTGGGGGTTAAGGGATTAATGGATTCTAGGAGATGAGGGATTAGGAGTTTCTAGGGATTTATGGGTTTTGGGATTTAGGGATTATGGGTTAATGGTTTTAAGGTTAGTGGGTTAACTAGGACTTATGGTTTATGGGTTAAGAGTTTAGAGGTAAATGAATAAAGTGGTTAGCGAGTTTAAATATTTATGAGTTAGGGAGTTAAGTAGACAGGGGGTTAAGGGTTTTATGGGTTATGGGATTTACGGGTTTAGGAATTTAAGGCTCGATGGTTGTGGGGTAGGGTTTAAGGGGTTAGGGGTTAAGGAAGAAGAATTTAAAGGTTTAATTGTTTCTATGGATTAAGGACTTAAGGTTTTAGGGGTTTAGATATTTGAGATTTAAGTATTATGGGTTGGGTTGTTTATGGGTTAGGGGTAGACTAGATTTTAGGGGTTAGGGGTTGTGGGATTAGAGGTAAAGTGGTTAAAGGGTTTAAGGGTTAGAGGATTTATGGGTTAATGGGTTTAGTGCTTTACGATTAGGTTCTTAGGCTTTATGAGGTTAGGCATTAATGGTGAAGCAGTTAAGGGTTAAAGGCTTATAAGGGGTAAACTAGAGCTTAGAGGCTAATGCACAAGCCCAAGCAAGACTTCCAAAGTCAAGAGAGGAGAGATCAATCCCAAGGGAGAGAGATCAAGAAAACATAGATCTCTCATGCAAACAAAGAGCACACACGAAAATGTAGAGAGCACAAGAAAATGCAGGTTGCACTGGGACAAGGGAGGTTGCACATGCAAACACGGTGTAGAGTTAAACAATTATTTTACCTCTATAAGGTAAACTAGAGCTTAGAGGCCAATGGTTAAAGGATTATAAGTAAATAATTAAAGGACTTAAGGGGTTTAGGGGTTAGGGGCTTAGGGGTAAAGGGATTTAGGGCTATGGGGTTAGGAGGTTAGGTTTTAAGTGGTTACGCATTAAGGGCTTAGGTGCTATAGTGTTAAGGGCTTATAAGGGGTTAAGGTATTAGGGTGTTAGAGAATAAGGACTATAAGGATGAGAGAGAAGGCATTAATTAAGGGAATAGGGATTTAAGTATTACGATATTTATAAGTTAAGGGGTTTAGGGATTGACTATTAGTAGGGTAAGGTATAAAATGTTAGGATTAAGTGTTAGTGGGTTAAAGTGTTAAGGGATTAGGTGTTCAGGCTTTTAGGGATTTAGGTTTTTTGAGCCTTAGGACTTATGGGTTTATGCATTTAATTTTATCCCTCCTCATTCTTATCTCCACCTCCATAAATTTATGTCCCTTGCTTCCCCCCTTGTATTCCCTCTCTCTCTCTCACCTCTTATCTCCATTCAACAGTTAACAAATAGTTTATGTGGTTTATAATGCTAGAGCATTTTCTTTCTCCAAAATGCGAGGTTGACACTAAGCACGAGAATAAAAATTTGAATTTAAACAAAACATGTGAACATTCCTTAGCGCCTAAAACACGCCTCCTCACACTCTTGCATGTCATCCACAATCCTATGTGGTTGGTTCGGACTTACAAACCTATGCTATGGATTGTGCTAAACCATAGCTAACTGGGCATTTCCACCATTTTTCTCAATATATCTATATTTCACCACTCTTTACAGAATGACATACACAACCATTTTTTACGAATTTTTAGGCATAGATAGCATTTTTTATGCAGATTCCAAATATGTAGTTTAAAAAATAAAATATTATTTTTTTCTATTTTTTTCCTAATTTTCTGGTATCATCACTCCTTTAACTTTTTCATTTCACAACCATTTAAAAAAAAAATGTACGTTGCACTAGTAGACACCGACCTCTACGTTCTATCAAAAATCCAAGTCAAAATGATTGCATTTAGACCTTCAAATGATGCACCCACATTTGACAAACCATTCTCAAGGTTTGGTCACTTAGATAATTAAAAAATAAATAAAAATAAAACATTTAATTTTGGAAAAATAGTGCTGCACTATTGCTACGTGTTCTCTACATGTATAGCAAAGTTTGTAGCCTGAAACTATGATTTAGGCACTCAAAGGATGCACCCACAAAAACATAAACCTTATAATTTGCAAAAAAAAAGTGACTATTAGAAAAGATGAAATTTGATATAGTTATGTAAATTTTCAATACATAAAGCTTATATATTCGGAAACGTGAATTAATTTCCTACACTTCATCTTTCTTACTCAATGCAAGATATCTTGTGTAAGTATGTCAAAAAATCCAAGTAAGTTGAGGGATGCCTGATTTTTCAGTTTTCTATTGTATCTAACGCACCAAAAGTGACCCTCATTAGCTTGCACTCACCCTTGTTTGTACTAAGCTTAGGGAAATTACAAGCTACAACAATGACATATACAAAGCTCAATAAAAAACTAAGTCTTATTACACATAAAAGACATGTTCACCATAAATAGTATATTTACAGTGACTATTAGGAGGCAAAACATAGGAGAGGAGAGTGGCATATTGAAAGTGACTCTCAGAAGGCCCAAGATAGGAAAAGAGAATTCCTACTAAAACCAAAACACTATCTTATTCAACACACATGATTCTATAAACTTTACTAGAAAACAAAGTAAACTCAAGACCTTTTACATATGGAAAACCATGAAAGTTCATACAAAAGATCCCAAAGCTCCTATTTAATGATGTGTTATAATTTCGATGGCTCTCTCTCATAATTCTTTTTCTATTGCTATTACTAGTCACTTCCTATTTCATTGCATTCGCTTTCCATTTCATTCCAAGTTTATTTTACCTCTTAAATACTTTATAGATTTAAAAATATATATAAATTACAATTGTTCACGAGTAAAATAAACTTATTTACTTTTTATTATAAACAAAAAAAACTTAAACATTAAAATGATTATACAAAAGTGAAATCTTAACTAATCAATCATAAATAGAAAATGAACTATATATTTTGAATATACATTCACCACAAGTTAATACTTTCAAATTTATACGCTAGAAATTTGTGTTAAATCCTTATTCCCTAACCTATTATTAATCAATTTAGTGATTATCTTCACTTTATGTCTCTCTAAATTTTCAAACCAATCTCTAATCAAATAATTTTAAAAATTATAAAGAAAAGGGAAGATATAATAACCCTTATCCCACGGTGTAGAACATGTTGGGCACATGGTTAACTATAACTATGGCTCTACATATTCCATGCACGTCGCACAAATATTGATTTGATTCGCCATAATGCGAATCTCTTTTCCTTTGTCACGGGAAGAATGTAAACCTCTCAATATGAGTTTCATATTATATGTTTTATCATAGAGTGAGAACATGGGTTCGATTTTAGAGATACTATACTTTGCGTAGACTAAAGAAATATTATCTTAGGTTGCAGTCATAGATTTATTATTAACAAATAATAAATTAATGGATTTTCTAACTAAGAAAATGTTAGAGATAATGCTTTCGTTAGTGCATCTAGATTTGGTTTGAAATTTGTTAGGGTTGTTGGAGATTGTTAAGATATTCTCTAAACCTATTTTTCTAAGATTGGAATAAATTAGATTTGATAACACTTATGTAAGTGTGTTGTGCTTGGGTTTGAAAGTAATATACGAATATTATTTTATGTGAATTATCTGTGTAATGGATTCTCTCTCAAATTCTAAGTTGGTATCAGAGCTGGTGCTAGCTTAACTCTATCACGAGAGGGTCGAGAAAATGTGAGAGAGTAGATAGTCCATTCTCTGTAAATAGGTGTGAAGAGTGAAGTGTTTGTTTGAGTTGTGGTGTATTGTTTTGAGCGTTATCATTAATTCAGTAGATAATACCTCAATGCTTTTAGCGTTCTCCAAAGTTTTTGGAATTGCATTTTTAGACTCTTGTCTCAAACTTCGTGCATCAACGATTTTTAGGGAAAGCTTGTTTTCATCACAAGTTTTGGGACATCCTTGCTCTCCAAGTTCATCCAAATTTAAATATTGTAAGGTTGCGTCATCAAATATTGGTGTGGACATTGATAGTATGTGTGATAAGTTTCTTATTAACTATATATTAGCATTATTTTTTATTGGGTGAACATCCCCTCTCCAATCCATGAATAGCTTGTGTTTCTTAATGAATACAACAAGCTATGTAAGTCAGCAAGAATAGTGTTTCCTCATGGAGAAGAAAGAGTTTATGTGTATTTGTGAAGGTTGACTTGTATGACTAACTTCTAGATACATTCAATATCTAGAGCACTCTCCTAGATCCTGTTGGATTCAGCGAGCTATGTGTTCAACAGATGGAAGTATCTCCATAGATCGGTCTAGTTACTTGGTTACTTCTTGGCAAAACTCAGAGAGCTATGTACTTTCACATAGTAAAGTATTCAATAGTGTTAGTTACTACAATTATTTTATTGATGGTTAGAAGTGATTGCATTTTAAATGAGTCAAGTGGGAAGCTCAAAGTTGTGGAGAAGAAAGATCGTAAATCAGAGATTTCAGAGTGGTGTATGTGCTAATGAAGACCAATCAGACAAGATTCAATATTGTATTTTATGTTTTGCAAAATTGTGTTTTGTATTGTAAGCATTAAAGGGGAATGTTAGAGATAATGCTTTCATTAGTGCATCTAGATTTGGTTTAAGATTTGTTAGCATTATTGGAGATTGTTGAGATATTCTCTCAACCTATCTTTCCAAGATTGGAATAAGTTAGATCTGTTAACACTTATATAAGTGTGTTGTATTTGGGTTTGAAAGTAATATACAAATATTTTTTTATGTGAATTATCTGTGTAATAGATGCTCTCTCAAATTCTAAGTGAAAACTCTAAGAAGATCTACCTAAGGACAACCTCCACTTCAATTTGAAATTGAAGTAGAGGACAACTTCCATTTTGGTCTAAAATTGGTAATGTAATTAAAGTGTAAATATCAAATGAGCACATAAGATTTGTCTTTCCTTGTCATATTGCGTTTAACATACAAGAATTTTTGATATAGTTTCCATTTGTAATAACATGCCTTTCGAGCATACATGGAAATCAATTATTATAATCCATTGAAAATGGGATCTACCAAGCCCTGAGAGGGATGAAATGTCTCGAGATGCAAACCCATCCAAAGCTATCTCACAATAACAAAAAAAAACAAAAAAGTACACTGATAACGTTTTAGTCACGTCCAATAAGCCGTTTAAGGTTAATTTCTTGTTTAAAATTTGAATTCATATGCAAAAACAAAGACAAGGTGACATAAAAGTACACAACGAACGAGGGCTTGTTCAAATTCCATATACGTAAAGCGAGGATTTAAGCTAGACTAACGTCATACTAATGTGGCATCTACAGAGTCTCTTCTTAATGCATGTGACGAGTCTAAGAGGAGACATGCAGCCTACCCCTAGATGGATGAGTAATTAATAGGGGTGGTTCTTGAGATCGGGATCATAGATCGAGGTTAGACCTCTCGGTTATACCGATACCTAGCATAATTTGTGTATGCAACATAGATCGATCAATAGTGTTGTAACAAAGCATGCACTTACTCAAGAATATGGTGCTTCATCATTTGTGGAGGAAACCGATCTATTCTATAATGCCTTAACAAATTCTGGATCACTATAACCGAAACCAGGAGAACAAAAAAGTCATTCCTGATCGTTATTAAAAGTCTAATAGGTAGTTGATGTAACTTCATTAATGATGAACTATTAGATGGCTAGGGATGGGGATAAATAAACTATTTATTTTAGTAAAATCTATGTCAAGGGGGTATGTCATTAATATTGTAATAAATCTTTAGAAGTGGAGGTTAGTCTTTCAAAAAGGCCAGTGAACAGTACTTTCTTTTCAAAATATCAATAAAGGTTTACCTATTTTTACTACTTCAATACTTTAGCTATGTTTTATTTTCTTTCCATGATTACATCTATACCAACAATTCTATCATTTTTATGTTTCAAATATCAATCACACCACAAGTGGTACTATAAAACTTATGTATGTTAGCACACACGTAATTTATAGAGGACTTCTTTTAGTCTAGAGATATCATCTATGTGTTTAAACATTATGATCTATCATGCAATAAGTATCTATGTGTTTAAACATTATGATCTATCATGCAATAAGTAAGAAAATGGTTGTGAAACATACAATTAGGGGATCGAAGAGGTTTCACCTGGCTAGATGCCCCCATACACCTTTATTGGCACTTGGTGAGTAGTACTCCATTAGATAGAATTTAGATATGTATTTGATCTTCGTTGTACCTTTGGGTATATCAAAAGCCCCATAAGCACACCTGAAACCATCCTTGCATAGAATTATAAGTCATCTTGTTTTTATTGTACATCAAATGTAACACTTGGGCAGATCACTCTTGCATACCATGGAATTAGTAGTATGGCTAAGGTTGCAATTTATCATTTTTAGCTAGCACTCTGAAAGACCATGTTCTTTATCCTCCATAGATACCAATAGCACCAATATTTATTTCGAAACCATTTAAAAAAAAATATTGTTTTTAAAACATTATTCTGAAAATGAAAAAAAGACAATTTTAGTTTTTTTTTTTTTTTAATAAATAAAAAAGAAAGAAAAATTATCACAAATTTATAACAAATTAAAGAAATATTTAAAAAAAATGATTAAAAAACAAATTAAAAAAAAATGTTAAAATACACATGATACAAACTTAAAATAAAAAATACAAATAATATATATATATATATATATATATTAAAAAACAAATAAAAACAAAAAATAATAAAAAAAAATAGAATATGAAACAATGTTTAGTAAATAAAAGGAAAAAGAGAGGGAGGATGAGCGACACAATTTTAAGAATCGTGTTTCTCACCCTCCTTCCCCTTAGTTTGCCACCTCTCCACCACCCACCTGCCACCCGTATACTATCACATTCCTCGACCCCATCATCCTGTCACTCCCTTTTCCCCACTCTTAACAAACCTAATTGTTGTGTGTTAAAAGGGGGAACGAATAGTGATGTGAAGGAATAGAGGATCTAGCTTAAGGAGTTAGGGGATGGGGTGGGTGGTAGGGTAATAATATAGGTGTTAAAATGTTTAGGGGGACTTTTAAAGTATTATGTAATGGGGGTGTTTATAACATAATATTATATTATAATGTTATGTAATAACATTATATTATATTATATTATAATGTTATGGTTGGTGTGAGGGTAATAATATAGGTGTTAAAATGTTTATGGAGACTTTTAAAGTACTATAACATAATATTATATTATGAGGGTGTTTATAACATAATATTATATTATAATGTTATAATAACGTAATATTATATTATTATAACGTTATATAATAACATTATAATATAATATAATGTTATATTATAGCATTATAACACTTTATTTTTATTTATTTTTAAATTAGGTATGATTTTAATTCATTTAAAAAAAATAGAATTTGTGTAAATTTTGATTTAAAAAAAAAATGTATTTAAAAAAAAAAAAAATAACCCGACAAAGGAAAGGGGTGTCACTGGTAGTACCTATTTTTGAATTGTGGGTTGATTTTATCATTTTCATAAATAAGTTGTAATTTTAGTCTCGATTGAGGGTTGATTGTAGCGACACGATGTTGCACCACTTGGGGTTATGAAAAAGTTGTAATTGTAACCCATGAAAAAAAGTGATGCTACTTATAGAACCACTTTTTGATTTTGGGTTGTTTTATGTTGTTTTCAAGAAGTTTCTCTAAAGATCACAAAAAGGTTGCGAGCAAGCTAATAGAAGTAAGACAAGGTTGATAAAAAAAATGAATTGTATATTATTGGAATGAGTAAAATTTCTCGTGATATACCTTCGATATTTGAGTGAATTCGCCATAGTAGTGATCTAGAGATATTTTAGACACTCACTAATAGTAAAAGTCCCATGCTTTATAGAGGTCATTATTAATATGCTTTATGGTAGTAAAAGCCATGCTTTATGGAGGTCGCAATTGGTATGCTTTATGGTAGTAAATGAAGATTGCTAGTGTGCAAAATCTCCATATCTACTATAGTAATAGCACAATAATGCCATGCCATAAATACAAATCACGGTAGTATGTTCATGTGTACCTGTTATGTTTTAAAAGAATGGTTCACACTACGTCTTCAATTTAGTAATGTGATAATAACATTTTGTGTTGAACAACAGTGAGTGAAATGTGCCAGCCTAGTTAAACTAACTTTTGCTCTCGATCGCATAAGAGCTGTTACCCGGAAGGAAAGGTAAATGAACGAAACTGCAGCACTAGCACCATCGCTTGTAGTTTCAAACCCAGGTCCTTTAACATAGCACCAAATAGAGCATATCCATATTCTACAATATGAGATCTAGTTCCAAAGCTAGTTGTCATCGATCCTGATTCCCAGGCATTGGGAAGCTCTAGCTCTTTTCACGATGGAAATCCTTTGCATCAATTGGATGAAAGAGTCTCTTCGATCAAGAGAAAAGCACACCACACAGTAAATAAGATTTAACTGCGCAGTAGATGAATATCTTATTTTTCTTTGCTTCGGACTTCGACGATCATACAATAGAGAACCCAAAATTTTACTTCGCGGAACACTTGCTTCACTAAGGATTAACTTAACAGATTAACTGCGCGATGGTTAACTGCACAGATTTCAACTTTTTACTGCGTAGTTGAACTTCGCATTGATGCACAGTTAACTTTTCAATACTTTACTTCGCGGATTTCACAAATACTCCGCGGATTACTTAAACAAACTTTATCATGAAATATATTTTCTAAGGAATAACAACTAAAACATCTTACGCGAAGTTACTCCTAGTAAAAATAGAAATTTCACTTCGGTGAACTAATTGGAAATCTTGATTTCTTTTACTACGCATAAATGTAAACAATATTCAAAAAGAAGATGTACAACTTGCAATATTCAACATTCTTGAGAATGAAACATAAAACTAAAGACTTATATATATTACCATAGTAAACTGCGCAACACCTCAATACATGGAAATGAGTTTCTACTTTGATCTTTTACTTTCATAGAGCTTGGGATCTTGATACAAACATCACGAATCTTCACTTCTACTCTTCTCCTCTTCACACCTCTCTCAGATCTTCAACTAACTTCTATTTATAGAGTTTTTAATCAACCGACTTAAGATTGCTTCACTTGGAAGCTATAGGATTGCATTAAACACAGTAATTAATTCTTACCTAAGAATTCTTGACATGTGAATTAATAACCCGATTACATTAATACAAATTTGATGTGCACCAGATTGGCTACGAACTTACTGACAGACTGACATTGCAGACTCTGCGCATTGACACAAAACGATTGACAAGGTGAGTGACAACAGTAGCGTAGTAGATACGTGATCAGCTCATAAATACATATTTTCCAACACTCCCCCTTAATTATGAGCGGATGGGGATCATAAAACAAAATTAAAATTTTACAAAATGTTTCAGAGCTGGAACATGCTCTGTGTATGACAAAGTTCACTGCACAGAACTTGTCACTCCCGAACAACTTCGCAGATATTGGAATGGGCCTTTTGCCAATGGTTTGGTAAAGATGTCTGCTACCTAATATTCAGACCTGCAAAATTCTAAACAAATTTTTTTGTTGTTTATCAATTCTCTAATAAAATGATACCATGTTCGGTGTGCTTGGTTCTCTTGTGGAACACATGCTTCTTTGACAGTGAGATAGCTGAATTGTTGTCACAGTAAATGACTGTGGGTTTTTGCTGGTTCTGTGACAGATCACTTAACATCCTCCACATCCAAACGACTTGAGATGAGGCGCTTGTAGCTGCAATAGACTCTGCTTCTGCTGAAGAGAGAGTTACTATGGGTTGTTTCTTTGAAGCCCATGATACAACACTTGTTCCTAAATGAAATGTATTTATAGATGTGCTTTTTCTGTCATCTATGCTGCCTCCATTATCGCTATTAGTGTATCCAATGAGTTTCAAATTTTCTAAGGTTGAATACAAAATACCAAAGTCTTTTGTTCCACTTACATACCTCAGAATTATTTTACCTTCTTTCCAATGAGATTCTTGTGGTGACTCCATGAATCTTGAGATTAAGCTAACTCCATACATGATATCTGGCCCCGTTGTTGTAAGATACATAAGGTTGCCAACAAGCCTTTTAAGCAACGTAGGATCCACATTGGATCCATCATCATCCTTGCTCAATATCAAACTTGTTATAACTGGTGTTGGAGATGTCTTAAAGTTTAACATCTTAAATATGTCAAAGACATCACTTGCATATTTCAACTGAGATATAAATATACCATTTTTAGACTGTTGGACTTCAATGCCTAGAAAATACTTCATAAGCCCCAAATTAGTCATTTCGAATTTACTTTCCATGACTGATCTAAATTCTTCTATGCCAAAATCACCAGTAAATATTAAATCATCTACATACAGGAAGACAATTAGTTTATTACCTTGCTGGTTGATTTTTGTGTACATCGTTGGCTCACATTCACTTCTGTGAAATCCATTCGGAATGAGGTAAGAGTCAATGCAACTGTACCAAGCTCTAGGAGCTTTCTTCAGACCATAGAGCGCCTTTTCCAGCTTGTATACTTTGTGTCCTTGTCCTGGAATTTCATAGCCTTGTGGCTACTCCACATATACTTCATCTTCCAAATAACCATTTAAAAATGCAGACTTAACATCTATTTGGTAAACATGCCATGTATTATGTGCTGCGATGGCCAAAGCTGTTCTGATAGTGTCCATTTGTGCTACAGGTGCAAAGGTTTCATTGAATTCTATGACAGGTTGCTGTGTGAATCCTCTTGCTACCAATATTGCCTTGTGCTTCTGCACATTTCCATCAGTATCTTGCTTGGTCTTATAAATCCATTTCACACTTATCACATTCTTGTCCTTAGAAACATCAACTAGTTCCCATGTTTGATTCTTCTCATTGCATTATATTTCTTCATCTATGGCTTGTGCCCAAACTTTATCTTCAACAACTTCTTCAAATGTTAGAGGATCATTAACTTGAAAAAATAATGCAAAAACTGAGAATGAATTAGGTGTACCAGTCTCATATATCTCACGCAGACTTTTTGTCTTTGTCAAAGTTGCTAGTGTCGAACTGCGCGAACTACTTGATGGAGTTTGTTGCGCACTTGGTGTGTTTTTCGGAGTTTCTTGAACTACGAGTTGTGTCGGAATTCCTTGTGCTGAAACATGCTACGCAGTCCTGGGAGTAGACGGAGCAGTGAAGTTCTGACAACCACATCTTCTGCGATGTCATCATGTTCAACATGTGACATGATTTTAACATTCTTCTCCATACTTCCATCCCATGCTTTATTTTTGAAAAACTGAACATCGCGACTAATAATAACTTTTCTTGCAACAGGATCATACAATTTGTATGCTTTTGTGTCTTCAAAATACCCAATAAAAATGCATTTATGTTCTTTATTGTCTAATTTCCTTCTTAGTTGATCTGGAACATGTGCGTATGCTACACAACCAAAAAAATTTAAATGTGAAACACTATGTTTCATACCTATCCATGTTTCCTGTGGAACTTTGTTCTTCACACTCTTCGTCGGGCATCGATTCATGATGTATACAGCAGTTGCCACTGCTTCAACCCAGTATTCATTTGACAAATGCATGGCTTCCAACATACTGCGCGCCATCACCATAATGGTTATGTTCTTCCTCTCTGCGATACCATTCTGCTGTGGTGTATATCGCGCAATGAACTGCTTCTATATGCCATGATTTTTGCAAAAATTGAAGAAATCATTTGAAACATACTCACCACCTCTGTCTGTTCTTAATATCTTGATGCTGTAACCACTCTGCTTCTCCACAAGTGCCTTGAACTGCTGAAAACAACCAAATGCATCAGATTTATGTTTTAGAAAATAGAACCATGTTTTTCTTGTGAAATCATCAATAAAAATGAGAAGATAAGTGCATCCTCCCATGGACGGTGTTTTCATTGGTCCACAAATATCAAAGTGCACAATTTCAAGTGATGTGCGAGCTCTGTATGACTTTCCGACTGGAAAAGTATCTCTGTGTTGTTTTCCAAACATACAGCCTTCACAAATTCTCTCCAGCTTTTCAATCAATGGCAATCCTTTCGCCATGTCCTTCATGTGCAGGAGCTTCAGCCCACCAAAATTCAGACGTCCAAATCTGAAGTGCAATAACCATGATTCATCCTTTATTTCTGTCTGAAACGCAGCTTGCATTTCACTATCTTTTTCTTCCTTTGCATGGTAGAACTTCCGCTTCTTTGCTCTCTGCACTGAACGCATTTCTAGAATTTTCTTTATGACTTCCATGAAAAACTTGAGTTGTTTTTCCTTTTATGATTGGTCTTATCCTCAAAGGAAACACACTATTGCTTGTCATCTGCACTTCAACAATTAACTCATTGCTTGGATATATCTCTTTGATCACACAACGCTTTCCTATCATGTGAACTCTATAACCTTTTTCCATCAGCTATCCAATGCTCATCAAATTATGTTTCAAACCTTGAACATAATAAACATCATGCATAAAATTCTGCTCCACCTGTTTGGTTAGAATATCAACAGTACCCTTACCCAAAATAGTGACTTGGATATTGTTTCCAAGTGTGGCATCAAATTGAACTGATTTATCTAGACTATAAAATAAATCTAAATTACCAGTCATGTGATTGCTACAGCCTGAGTCTAAATACCATATGTCATTTGGACTTTCTTGGACAGTATTGCATTCAAGTTGCGATACACATGCTAAGAACAATTAGTTGTTCAGAGTGTTGTTGTTGCTTGACTATGTTTAGCCTTGCTTTCATTAGTCATATTGCTTCTTTCTACATTCATATGCGAAGTGTCCATACTTCTTACAGTAATGACATTGAATTTTTGATTTATCATACCTTTGTCCACATGGCTTACTGGGGCTCTGATTCTTACCTCTTCCCTCAACACGTGTAGGGCTGCTGCTGCGACGTCCTCTGAAAGAACTTCTTCCTCTGCCTCTAGAGTTTGACCTTCCTCTGCCTCTTCCACGATTTATGGATGACTGGTCTACGAATGGAACTTCCAGCGATGTATCTATACCGTCAATGATATGTTCATGATTGAGTAATGAGGCTTGCAACTCATCAATAGTAAATTGGGACAGATCTTTGTTTTCTTCCAGGGTTACAATTAAAGATTCAAATTTCTTTGGAAGAACTCTAAGAACTTTTTCAACAACTCTTTGGTCACCTAGATTTTCTCCATGAGACTTTATTTGATTAACCAGACCAATAACACGAGTCTCGGATGAGTCTACTGACTCTATATCTTTCATTGATTGAGATTCGAAATCTCTTCTAAGAATTTGATGTTTGGCAGTCTTTACCTTGTTCAAACCTTGATAGGAAGTTTCTAGTGTGTCCCACGCTTCCTTAGCTGACTGCGTTGCAGCTACTCTTGGGAGTATAGATTCATGTGTCACTTGATATATGTGGAACAACGTCTTTCCATCTTTCTTCCTATGTTCCTTCAGGACATCCTTCTCAGCTTGTGTGAGATTGTTATATGCTGTTAGATCTACTAGTTCTGCATAACCATTCTAGACTATTTCCCATACATCTTGACTTCTAAACAAAGCTTTCATAGTTAGAGACCAATATTCATAATTTTTTCCTGAAAATATTGGAGTTTGCAAATTACTGAAAGTGGAAGCCATCGCTTTTCTCTTATAGATAGAATTCTTACATTCCGTAAACTAGGCTCTGATACCAGATCATGGGAAAAGCACACCGCACAGTAAATAAGATTTAACTGCGCAGTAGATGAATATCTTCTTTTTTTTTGCTTCGGACTTCGTCGATCATACAATAGAGAACTCCAAATTTTACTTCGCATTGATGCGCAATTGGACTTCACAAATACTTCACGGACTTCACAAATACTTCGCGGATTACTTAAACAAAATTTATCATGAAATATATTTTCTAAGACATAACAACTAAAACATCTTAGGTGAAGTTACTCCTTTTAAAAATAGAACTTTCACTAGAAATCTTGATTTCGTTTACTACCCCTAAATGTAAACAATATTCAAGGAGAAGATGTGCGATTGGACTCTTGATACAAACTTCACTGATCTTCACTTCTACTCTTCTCCTCTTCACACCTCTCTTAGATCTTCAACTAGCTTCTATTTATAGAGTTTTTAATCAACCAACTTAAAATCGCTTCATTGAGCAGTAGATACGCGATCAGCTCATAAATACACATTTTCCAACATTCGAGACGGTTGGTGAAGTTCTTGGGCTCTTCCAAGCAATGAAAACAGTGATAGTGTTTTAGATTTGGGTTAGTGGGGTTGTTAGTGAATAGGTGGTAGGAGAATGCAAGGCCCGCATAATTTCTTTGGTAAGACAGTATCATTTGACGACGGCTCTTGACTGAGAAACCTAGCCTGAACCCCTATTCAACTAGACAAAACCAAATCATGGTTTGTATTCGTAATTGGTGTTGGGGTTTTCTATCATTTGAAATGCTCTCGGTGATTTCGTTTCTAAGGAAATCCGTAGAACAAACTGATCTCTTGCCGTGGTTTACTGATCCCTACAAAGCTACAGTCAACTTTTATTATACGTTCCTAAGGCAACTACCAATAGGTCGAAGACTATCTTTAGCGCCGGGCAGGCAATCATTAGAATCTCTGGAGCAGTTAATACCTACTGGCTATGGCTTTCGAATTTGTAGTAGCAAAACAGTACCAGATCTAGACCCAGATTAAGCGCGCCACATGTCTCAATTTTTGACCTAGACGCATTTTTCACATGTCTAATTTCATTTCTAGCTGTCGTAATATTGACCGCCCTAATTGGCCACACATTCATTTCATAAATTCATAATCCTGTCTTAGAGTTAGGATATTACAACTCAAATCTTTAAACTGATGAGTTTTGTTTGACCGTAGATTGATTCCAAGTCCGTATCAAGGTTACCTGTGCATTAAGAAGAACATAATTACAGGTAATGGACAGTTTCGAAGTCCAACACTTCATGTTAGTAATGGAGACACTGTTATAGTGAACGTCCATAACAAGGTGCAATATAACGATACCATTCACTCGTCTGTAATCTCTAATGATCTATAGTTCTATTCTCTATCTTAAATAATGATGAATCCCTCAGCTACTTGGGGATTAACATAGAAGGTAGCTTATAAAGTGAGAGACTTAGAGGAGTATCTATCGGTTTAAGGTGGACTAGGATCTATGATTTTCCTAAATCACAAGAGGATGAGACAAGTGTACTATCCATATTGATTTTATCGTACTTGCTCAAAATTTGAAATAAACAATTATATATATATATATATATATGTGTGTGTGTAGTTGATGCATGGATAACTCGTAACTGATGCATGGACAACTCTTAAGAGATGCATGGATAAAGGGCTTGGTGGTAACTTATTACTTATTTGTGACACTTAACTTGTGGACTATCCATGTTCACAATCCATTTAACTAAAAGAAGGTTGGTGATAACAATAGTTGAAGCATAGACAATGGGTGATTACAACTATGGATGGAAAACAAGTAAGAGATAACTTGTTCATGACAATTAACTTGTAGCTTATCCATATTCACTAATCAAAAATTTGATTATACTAGTTTACTAAGCCACCTCTTATTCTTATTTCTACCAACCCTCTCTCTCTATAGGTCTAACATAGTACAATTGCAATTAATTTAATACGTTTGTACTTAGACATGTGCATATGTAAAAACAACAATTTTATGTTGATATAAAGAAGATCTTTTTTACCTTAATTGGTTACACCAACATCACTTCCCGGTGAAGAGTCTATTGCAGATCGGAGCAAGACCGACTAGGACCAATAGAGTCAGCACTACAACATAATCAGGAATCAGGAATAAGCAGTAGTGCACTTCCATAACATTTGTGTGGCTTCAGTACTAGGATTATTTTTTAAGCATTCCTGCGAAGGCGATGAACATAAGCGGTCTATGAAGGCGGTGGCATCCACAAAGCTAATGCTAACGCAATTGAAAAATGTTAAAGTAATTGAAATATGCTAAATTAATTTTGGTAATTGAGATAGCAATGACAGAGCTAAGAAATGTTAGTCATTTTTGGTACTAATCTATTTAATAAAAACAGAAAAATTTAGTGCAAATCATCCATTAATCCTTTAGAAAATTTTCAGTGGCATATGATCCATTATCGAGAAGGCATGTACAGAAAAAACAATAACTATAGCTACGGTACCGGTTTTCATTGCTCTTGATGCTGCTCCCACCGCTCAGGCTCCTCTCTATACCCATAATTGCCCAATCAAGTACCTTCTGGCCACCCTCATCCTCGACAATGGCAGACAAAAGAGACTGGTAGGTCAGGAATTTGTTCAACTCCTTGTCTTTCCCGCTCGTTACCAACTGAGCTGGGCACATGAAGCTGGTCCTTGCCTTGTGGTGCACATAAATGGTGCACACAAATGGAGCAGTTTCATAACATTTGTGCCGATTAAGAGTATGATTAGCAAAACCACTTAAATTGTGGCATTTATCAATAGGTTGCAAGTTAAGTGCCATGAACAAGCTATCTGTTTCTTGTTCTCCTTGTTTAGTTGTAATTACCTATTGTCTATGCCTTGACTACCTTTTACATTTTTTAGTTAAATGAGTTGTCTGTAACTAGTGTACACTTGTTTCTTCAATCTAGAAAAATCATAAATAGTAGTCCACCAAATTCTAAAATATAAACACTTATAGATATAAAAAATATTTATCTACACAAAGAAACTAAACTAATACTACTTAACTATTAAAGTCATTTTTAAAATGATAAATAATTTATCTAAACTAATAACTATTTAAAAATTTCAATATAATAAGATGGAGTTTTGATTCATTAAAAATATATACTCCCTTGACAAGCAGATTAAGAAAAATAAATTTCGACAGGGCTCTTAGCTAAAACAATTTGGACCATCGTATTATAAAAATCTTTAAAAATCTCTTACTAAAATCCTCGAAACGTAGGGATTAATAAGTAAACGGAAAACCTTATTACATTGGAAGATTTGGACAAGCCACAGGCACGGACTACCCTAAAACCAGCGATTAATAAAAGAAAAACTTTGTCAAGGAGTCAGCCATTCCATTACCAAGTTGATCATATGTTTTTTAAAATTTAAAATTCAAAATTATATTTTTAAAAGCAAATATAATATTTTTTTTATATTCAGCCCTCGAAAATCGAAAATGTTGGATCACGAAGCCAGAATCTTTTAAGTCGAATATAATGAACTTTATTTTTATCATACATATGAACCAGATTGAAATTGGTTTGGCTCATTACCACTGATCATTGTCATGTCAACTTCTCTTTTAACAAAATCTCAGTTATTTAAAGTATATGCAGATGAATCGGAGTCTCGGAGACCTATTGAACATGAAATCAGCAGAATAGATGTTACTCTAGCCAGCCCATATGAGCAACAGATGTTACTCCAGGAAAGCAATGGTTAATAAGAAGTTGGTTCCGCAAATTAGGATACCTACGGAATAGATGCTCGCAAAGATCCCTACGGAATGTGTGAGAAGTCCCCAGTCCTTTGTTCTACAGAAGTTGAGTTCATAAAAGGAAGGTTGTAAGATGGTTCATACGTGCAAAACCATAAACCTAAAAATGGAATCTCATAACTCTTCCACATATTGAGTCTCCTGCTTTCCCGAGAGATCTTTCGGATAGGATAACACCATCTTCCTCATTCATTGAGTTATCTCGATTACTTCAAAGTTTGAACTGATAAATTTGATGCAAATGAATCAATCAGTCGATATCCGTGTCTCTTATTTCTTATTGTATCAATGTGTTAATATTTTAGAATTTTGGGCAGACTAACATTTATATTTTTTCTAGATTGCATAAGGAAGAGAAAACTATACTGTACATATTGATTTTCCAAATTTCAAATAAACAATTATAAGAAAAGAATATCAACAATAATGCATGAATAATTGGTAGCTTATACATGGATAATTGGTAACTGATCTATGGATAACTCTTAGATGATGCATAAATAATTGCTAAAAAAAAAACAAGTAACATATAATTTATCAGTAACACTTAACTTATGAAAATCAATATTCACTGACTACAAATATGACTAAACTTGTAAAAATCAATATTCATGGATCACAAATTAAAACACTGTTAATCTGTCTATATATATATGAATTGTAAGATGGATAAAAAATCTATGCCTTTGATCATTGATAGTGCAGGCTGTAAATTGAGAATCAATGTGCCTATGAACATATACTGCACATGGTAATGTCTCGAATCTCTGATTATGAATTGGTTAAACAAAAAGGTTGACCATGGCCTATTTCAATAGATATATACAACCATGTAACAAAAACAAATATAACACGGACAAGACGGTAAAAATTAAGGATTCTTTCTCAAAAGTTTTATGATTATCCCAACTATATGGAGAACATCAGACCCGGAATTTCAAAACCTAGGAAATTCGAATGAGAGTAATATACCAAACCTGTGATATCAGACTTGCACCATGCTAGACATTGAAGAACGTATTCGTTACACAGATAATCTGTAAAGGACATCTGATCTAGAAATGCTTATAAATCAATCTGTAAATCCCGATCTGATTATACATATAATTACAGAAAGGGAGAATTGTTCCAAACCAGAGGAATCTCTTGCAGTAAGCCAACTCTTGGCATATCGGGGAAAATCATGTTCGTGTCATTGAATCCTTTAGTGGAACCAGTGCAATCCTCGGTAGAAACTAAGTTTGTGCCTTTGTTTCTCCTGATATGAATTTGATCATTTCTATAAAAAGTATCTTCGGGAATTTCTGTGCCAATTATTGCAGATACTACCTCCAAGGATTGACTCTTGGGAATCATCTCCCTTTTCTTCTCCTTTGATTTATGGATAGACTTCCCTGTGAGTTTCTGAACCAGTGTCCGGAAGTTTTGTGGGTCAGTTCTGATAATCTTGGGTTCATAGACATATATAACACGGATTCTTGGAGTGACAATTTTCTTGTGCTCGGAATATTCGGCTGAGGCATCAACATAAGACTTGGAAATGGCATGAGAAGATTTATTGGCACCTAGTAAGGCAGATTCTGATCTAGATATGGGTGCACCTTCAGAAATCTTGGACTCTTTCATTAGTCTTCCTACGGGCAGAATTTAATTGATCCGGACTGTGCAAGTGCGGCCACAAAGAATTTAAGACCACTTAGTTGAACAACGGATTTGATCAGACGGGGTTAATACCTGTTTACTCTACGCTGATGAGAGGGATTTTATGAGCTACGAGTATATCCAAATATTTCTCAGCGTAACGATCAAAATGCACTGCTGATATAATGTTTTTAGGTAATCTGAAGATCAAATCTGAAAGACACGAATAACTTGCAGCAACGTGAATTCAATTTCTGAAATGACTATTGCATATAATGAAACCCTAACCCTAGGTACGCGAATACAGACCTCTTCTAAGGGTTTGTAATGAGCATCAATGGAGCTTCCAACTTCTGGCGGTGCGACTCTGGAGCAAGCCTTGGAGATTGGACAATTGGCCCCTCAAATCTAGCAGAGTTAATATCAAATTGGCAACTTGAAAGCCGGTGGATTGAGCCTGAGATTTAATTATAAGCAACTTGAACACCCAAAAGTAGTTGACTTTCTTCGTTGAATCTCTGCAACAAGTTTTTTCTTAATACAATTTAATACAATGGTATAGTACATTCAGATTTATTTTACATTTTTAATGCATAATTAGGGAATAATTGGGTACAGGGTTGAAATTTGCTACACGTTTCTAATTAAAATAGTTGATCAATCAATTTTCATTACATAATTATAAATAATAACTATATTTTATAAAAAAAAATGGTCTATAAAAATTTCCACATTTTACATAATCGTTCCAATTATAAAACTAGTTTGATTAAAAAAACTATTTTATAATATTAACCAACATAAAAGTCATATAAAAACATTATTTATTTTATTATGAGATAAGTATTATGAAAAAATGTTATAATCACCTCTACGTTGAATGGTTGAAGAACTTCACAAATTCATACACGTTTTCTTAATTATACTTCATCTTGTAACTTCAATTCCTTTATATCGTCACTTCAATTAAAATCGAATTATTTTTATATGATTGTTAATTAATATTCTATTTTTTTTCCAACGTACATTACATTATTTTTAGTTTAAAGTGGTCGAATAATCTTTGAATGTACATTATATTATCCCTAAAATTACAGTCAAACTAATTTTGAATGATTGTTGATTAGTATTTCAATTTTTTATCAACTCAACTTTTAAATTAAGTACCACATCCACGACATAGAGTTCTTAAATAATACACCACACAATTTGATTATCTTACTCCATGAAAATGCAATTAGACATTACCAATATGCATACTTTATGTCCTTGAAATCTAGAGATCAACAAATAAACACGGTTAAATTATCCAACACATGCACTCCCTTTATGCCATGGAACATGGTTAAGAATACATGTTACACTCTATCTACTCTACGGTTAAGAATACATGTCACGTTGCATAACAATGTTTTCAATAGTATCTGCGTTATCAATATTTTCTATAGTATCTGACTTTTATTTCAATAGTAGATTCCAAGATAAAAGTCAATTGTTGATTAATAAAAGCAGCTGCGTATTGCGATCCGACAAAATGTAGCAAGCGACTTCTGGGTGCTTATTGAGTTAGGGAATTGCAAACGACTACAGGACGCTTATTAGTCCCTTGGTAGCAGGGGATGTAAGGATGGTATGTTGCAATAGTTACTCCGTACATCACTGCAATTTTTTTTGGCAATGTTTTACATTAGTTCTACCTTTTTTTTATAAAACTTCTTTTTACAATAAAATTATTATCACAAATTTTATTAGCTTCATGCGGGTGACGTTCACCTTCGGGCTTTAGAGCTAGGTGTGTGGCAGCGTGTCGACATCTTAAAATATTTGTTCATCATCAACTTTCAAGCACCGTTGGTTTATACATTGAGCAGATGATCTTACCCCTATCATGTGGACGATAGGTGGTGTATTAACTTGAGGAACTTTGGGGAAGCTCGGTCTTGGCATCACCTCCTTCATCAGTGAGTATTTTAGGTTGTTGGCAAAAGTTGTCATTGATCTCAATAGGTTCAAGAGATTGCTAAAGTCGTTAATGTTAAAGGAGTAGTGATGATGTGACGGTGAAAGGATTGAGGTAATGATAATAATAATGATAGGATTGTGGTTCGGTACCATACTATCAAGTCTTGTTATGTCCCCGACATATATTTTTCCATCGGGGGTATTAGTTCGGTGGTAGTTGCGGTGATAGGGGGTCGAAGCTGAAGGTTGGACAATGGTGGAGGAAAATAAAATATTTCATATAATCGAGGGTTTTTCTAAGGTTTGATTGGCTCCGTGCATGGTGACGCACAACTGAATTTGTGTGCTCCATGGGGCACCGACGCGATGGCGTCACCACGCTTTAAAACCCTGTCTATACTCTTGTCTGTGCATTTTGCCATGCTCCATGATGGTTTTCGTGTTCGTCCTGCCCGGGGGTTTTATTGCTCCTGGTTTCATTCAATTTTTAGTATGAGCAAGGATTTTCATTATCTTTGTCTCTTCGAGGTGACGCAGGTCGTCCGTCGATGGCTATATCATTGATGGGAATGCCTTCAGTGCGATGTTTGATTTTCTATGTCTTCTGGCTATGGCGGTGGGCGTTTCCGGCTTTATTGTTGACGGGACTGCCTTCAGTCCGATGTTCGATTTTCTATGTCTTCCGGCTATGGCGGTGGGCATTTCTTGCTTCACATGGGTGTGGTAAATGCGCCCTGGTTTCAAGGGGCCAACAATGGGCAGTCGTACAATAAGATGGTTTCTTGGTTTGAGTGGTTTGGTTGGCATTTTTATTCCATCACAGGAGCTTTGTTATGGTTTGCGTTGTTGCGCGTTGAGATTTCTTTCTGCCATGGCAGGGATTATAGTTTTGCATGTGCTTGGCCGATTTATCAGGTACTTATATGTTTGAAACTAGTTCTTGGCAGGGTGCCATTTGATAGTTTATTTTCAGGTGTGGATTGGAAGTTTCCTCTCGTTTGTAGCTGTTGTTAGAGAGGTAGGTGTGCAAAAAAATAGGGCATTGGTTGGCGGTAGCTGGTTTTGGATTTGTGTCTGCTTCTTTCAATGTTACTATCTCATGTGTGGCCATTTCCTATGTTTGTTCGCTACTAGTTTTTAAGAAGGGATGTTCAGTCAGAGGCTCGTGTGTTGTTCTCTAAAATTGTAATGCTTCTTTCTAGGATTTGGAATGTCGAATTTGATTTTTTTGCAGTTGTTGTGTGTTCATCCTCTGTGTTTAATGGTATTGTTGATAGGCCTCGAATCACTGAATTCGGTGTTAATATGCTTATCTTGCGTATGCACGGAGTGAATTCTTTTCCAGGGTCTATTTGTCTTGATATATGGATGTTTCCATGTTGTCCTAGGTTTACACATGACCCTTCAACAACCATGCTGAGATTTAATTTATAGGTTGGGATTTTATTATGTGTTGCTCATAATTTTGGGGATTTCCAATTACTGACTGCCGTGAAATTGAATGAATTTCTTGGATGCTTTTTGTCTGGTCAACTATACAATGTCTGAGGTTATTTGTATAGATTTTTAAAATAGGCTCTTTTCTCTTTAGTTGGCTCATCTAAAGTTTCAGGAAGTGTTTCCATTAGGCTCGTCAATGTAAAATGATTTTCATGTCTTGTTGATGTATGTAGGGGTTTGTTTCTGTTGGTATATGAACGATGCCATACGGCATATGTTAAATTTTTTGAATTTACTTCAATATGATCTAGGATCTTAACTGAGAGAACAACATGTACAACATATCTACAGCATATCAATCATGGAGACAATAATGCAAGCACACAAGAGACACAAAGATTTACTTGGGGAAAACCATAAAGGTGAAAAACCCCAATAACTTCCTCAGAGATAGATAGAGCAATGATACAACCAACCATGAGAGATAGACATAACCTAGCAGCAGATCCTCCTCCTCCATAAGTGCGCCACTCCTCCTTGAGTGCATGTGTGAGAAGTGAGTGAGTAAATAGAGTGCCTCCCGCACTCTATTTATACTTGACTTGACTTGCCTTTTTTTACCTAACTCATGTAGGCTCGAACTTAACCACATAACATAATGCTGAGTGGGCCGACCCCCAATAGGGTGGTCTAATAACCCTTTGACCCACATGGCCGACCCCCAATAGGGTGGTCTAATAACCCTTTGACCCACATGACTTATACAGGGCCGACCCCAACAAGGTGGTCTAATAACCCATCAATAATAAGTTACGACATTTACAATATAAATGACGAAACTTCCTTATAGAGGAATAATACCATCTCTGTAGGAATACAATATACATATATGTGAAATACATTCCGAAGTTACATATACATCAACACTCCCTCTTAACTAGGAAGGTATTTCTCAGCACAGTTCTTCTAGCACAAGTCATCTTCTCTGGATCATCGTCACTGGATAATAGTCATCGAGTCATCATCATCATCACTGGTGCTGCTATCTCAATCAATCTCTGAATCTACTCGTCATAGGAAGTTCTACAGAGCCAGTCCTTTTTCATACTGGATGTAGGCCCACCACCTGCAGGTCTTCATCATCACTGGCCATACTGTGGAATCCTCAGGACTTATTACGTGCGTCACAAAACCTCGAAAGAGCATCCCAGGATGTTACGGGTACACAACTCCGACCTGTAGGATCTCCCAGGGCGCTATTACATGTGACCCCACCACAAAACCTCGAAAGAGCATCTCAGGATGTTACGGGTACACAACTCCGACCTGAAATCTCCTAGGGCACAAATTACATGTGGTCCACCACAAAACCTAGCAAGAGCATCTCAGGATCTTACGGGTACACAACTCCGACCTGAAATCTCCCAGGGCACAAATTACATGTGGTCATGGCAAAACCTCGCAAGAGCATCTCAGGATGTTACGGGTACACAACTCCGACCTGAAATATCCCAGGGCCCAAATTACATGCCATAGGACAAAACCTCGCAAGAGAATCTCAGGATGTTACGGGTACACAACTCCGACCTGAGATCTCCTAGGGCGCTATTACATGTCCTCCCAGAGCAATGTCTCGAAAGAGCATCCCAGGCTGTTATGGGTACACAACTCCGACCTATAGGATCTCCCAGACATGCTCATTTGCACAACCTGATCCACGGCCATAGAGTATCAACATGATACTCACCATACATCATCCTGATGTACTCATGATCGTCCTGATCATCATCACTGCAACGTCCTGCTGCATGTCATCTGGAGCAACATCCTGAAGATCATCATCCATGATCATCTTGACCATCACTGCAACATCCTACTGCATGTCATCTGGAGCAACACCCTGAAGCTCATCATCCATGATCATCCTGATCATCACTGCAACATCCTGCTGCATGTCATCTGGAGCAACATCCTGAAGCTCATCATCCATGATCATCCTGATCATCAATGCATCCACCTGATGCATACCAAGTATCTACCTGATACATATCATCATACATGATCCACCTGATCATCAATGCATCCACCTGATGCATACCAAGTTTCTACCTGATACAAGATACATATCACCATACATGATCCACCTGATCATACAATGTATCCACCTGATACATATACAGATACATGGTCCAAGCATCCAACATGATGCACATACATACATAAATGATCCACCTGATCATATCCAGCATCTAACATGATGCATACATACATAAATGATCCAACTGATCATATCCAGCATCCAACATGATGCGTACATACATACATAAAAATGATTCAACTGATCATATCCAGCATCCAACATGATGCGTACATACATACATAAAAATGATCCAACTGATCATATCCAGCAGAAACCAGAACATCATCCTAATGCCCATTATCCAACGCTTACATCCACAGCCATGTGAAGGATCCTCCTTCCAACATGCTTGGAATGGCTTCAACAAATGTGTCCAACACTTCTTCCTCGAAGTGTCCTCGATCTGAAGAACGCCAAGCCTCTCTCTGAAGTACTCGAACTTCATTCTGGCTAGTGGCTTCGTCAGCACATCTGCAATTTGCTCGTCCGTCGCAACATACAGAAGCTTCACAGCTCCTCTCTGCACCATATCCCTGATATAGTGATATTTGATCTCTATGTGTTTCGACCTGTCATGAAACACTGGGTTCTCGGACAGCTTCACACAGCTCTGGTTATCATAGAAGATACCAGTAGCCTCCAACGGGAGATCAAATAACTCAGACAGTAACTTCCGTAGCCATACTGCCTCACAACTAGCTGAGCAGGCTACAACATACTCTGCCTCAGCTGTACTCAGTGCTACGCAGGACTGCTTCCTGCTAAACCAAGAGATCACACCTGATCCCATACTGAAGCAACACCCAGATGTGCTCTTCCTATCTGCAGCACTGCCAGCCCAATCTAAATCAACATAACCCTGCAGGTTAAACTTTTGATTCGCCTCATACCTGAGCCCATAATCCACTATACCCTTCAGGTACCTCAGAACATGCTTTACAGCAACCAGGTGAACACTCCTCGAATCCGTCAGGAACTGGCTCAATGTGTTCACAGCAAAGCAAATGTCTGGTCTCGTGTTCGTCAGGTACATCAAGGACCCAATCATCTGACGATACATAGAGACATCAACCGGCTCAGATGAAGCATCACATAGAAGCTTCAGATTCGATGCCATAGGTGTGGCCATATCCTTGCAGTCCATCATCCCGAACCTCTTCAGGATCTCTACTACATACTTCCCTTGTCCAAGGAAGATTCCATATGCACTCTGCCACACCTCCATGCCAAAAACAAATAGTGCATCATCCCCAAGTTCTTCATCTCGAACTTGGCAGAAAGCTTCCGTTGCATGTCGGCAATCAATCTATCTTTACCTGTAACAAACAGGTTATCTGCATACAAAAGTAGTATCACTGGATTGCCTTCTTCAACCTTGTAGAAAAGGTTGGAATCTGCTTTACTCTTGGTAACGCCTAAACTGGATAGAAAGCTGTCTATCCTACCATACCAAGTTCTGCACACATATATGACTACACCATGCTGTCTTGAGATCCATCTGGTACATCTTCTATTTCATCACTTTTATATTTCTCAATGCTGCCATCTGCAACATGCTTGATCTGATAGTTCCATTTGGAAGTCATAACAAACTTCCCTTCACGTCTTGGGACTACATCCCAAACATCATTCTTCATGATCGACGGATCATGGCATTCCATTTCTTCATCCCAGATCCTGGGAACTTCAATATCTTCAATAAATAAATTTGTTGCTGAACAAATGTTGTAGTTCTTCTTTTGTAGGAGATGGCATACGATCTTTCCTACACAGCAAGTTAAATTGCATGATTAGAAAACATCTCATAGTTTTCAAAACAAATTCTTACACATAAATAAATATGTCATACAGTCATGCAATTATCTTAGCCAATGCTTCAATACAACATTTATCCATATCCCGTAACTTTCTAGATGCCTTCCAATCTCTACCAGAACATTGTTAAGAGTGTGCACAACTCCCAACATGTCAGCAAAGAGGTTTCATTCTAGATAAGTAGCAATGGAATGTTGTACAGTGCCATAGGCTACTTACCCATGCATATTAGTAGTATACTGTTCATTAATGTAATTATTCTAATATGCACAATACATATCCTAAGTCTAAGACCATGAGCATATACATCATTGAACAATTTTATTTAAACAAACAAATATGTAAGAAATGATAGTTAAAATACTTATCTTTGTTTGTTCGTTGGGTGGACTCCCTCTGAGTCTTCGCTTCCTTGCAGGAGCTGCTGGAGTCCTAATCTAAAGTAGCTTCTTCTACACCTTTCTGTTGTGGAATGTAGAGAGATGGACAACTCCCTCTGAATATATGCATCCTTGCATAAACCACTAGAGTGTACTCCCTCTTGATCTTTGCTTTCTGGATTACCTGTTCTTGAACTCATATTCATCCTTGGTCCCTATGCATGCTTATTAGTATCATGAATGTGTTATCCTTGTGATCTCATATAAAATCATACATTCATTAGTATACTATTAAAACACAATAATCTCAAGCATGTATAGTCATGATCATTTCAAACAAAAATAATAAGCATTAGCATTCAAGGTTTATGTAGGATTCTTATGGTTAGTCAAATCATAAGAAACATAACATGTCTAAACCTGTAATTACTCAAACCTATGACTCTTCAGGTTAGTTCAATCATCAATCAAGATAAGAGATATAATATGCATAAAACCATGATTATTCAAACCTATGACTCTTCAGGAATAATCATTATCAACAACAGTATAAGATCCTAACACAAGGTAGGATTCTAGCTTGATATAGGAAAAACATACCTGGATTAGCATGCTAGCTATTTATGTCTAACATACTCGTATAATGTCTTTTGTTTCTCTTCAGTGACTTGTGCTAGTAACCTACATGTCTCATAAGTTAACCATTGTATAAACAAGTTATACATACCTCGTAAATGGATCTTGTATGAGATCCATGACAATGGATGAATCTTTGTCCTCATGTTATCATGATCATATGTTCTTGGACCAGAACAGGATTTGTCTTTCTTGGTGTACCTTTCATGTTAGTAGACAACATAAACCTCATACAACACCATAATGCATTAGTACAATCATAAGTGTCAACACCCTAACCAGTGAATATCTTCTATCATGCATTCATAATTTTGTTAAGGTTATACGACAAATCTAAAATCAAAATTGTACTAACCGTAATAACATGAAGACAAACATACCATAAACTTAATCATGGACGAATATCGAAACATACCTCAATGAGTCATACCTGTCAAGATCGCTTGTAATCTTCTTATGTAAGGCCTTATCCTCATCTCCCTCTGAGACAAGAACTTCTTCACTTATGTAGGTGACCAATCCATCTTCTTCTAGGATTAACCCAATCCACTTGATTTGCAAGAACTAGACCTGGAGCTTGATGAGTTGATCAAACTGGTATATTTAGAATTTGAAAACTGCAAAGTTTCACTCCTCAATTTTTCCTTTGAAACTTCCGGACTCAATAGACGTGACCCTGAACTGGGGTTTGATGAATCCCACTCTTCTACCCAATCAAAAAGTTTGATCCAAATCTCTAAGCTTCTATTTTTCTGAGGAGCTTCCAGCCGTGGTCATAGATTTCAAAAATTCCCATTTTTACAGAAGCCCTAATTTTCCACTTTCCTGATCAAAGTCCCGAACTAGGGTCTGATCAAGCCCGGCCTTCTGCCCAACCAAAAATTCTGATCTTGGTCTCTAAATTTTTATTTTGATGAGTAGCATTCAGCCGTGGTCTCTGATTACAAAAATTCCAACTTTCTCCAAAGCCCTAAATTCCGGAAGCCATGAATGAAGGTACCAAAAAATAATTCTGTTTTGACAGAAATATGTACCTGATTGTTTCTGGTGTAACTCCAAAATTTTTGATCCACAGGGTCTAAAAACGTTTCCTGAGATATCCTGACCTGTTAGCTTTCCATCCTGATAGGTCTGACCTCAATTGGATTTTCTGAGAGAGAGTTATGCCAAATGTCGCAACGTGACCTGTTTTGGGATAATACAAGAGAGCGAACTTGTACGGCGTATCACGTGTCACTGTTTCAACTTTGGACTCTGAAAATATTTCCTAAGATAGCTAGGTCTGTTATATTTCCATCTTGACAGGTCTGACCTCAATTGGATTCACTGAGAGAGAGTTATGCCAAGTGTCGCAACGTGACCTGTTTATGGGATAATACAGGAGAGCGAACTTGTACGGCGTTCCACGTGTCACTGGTTCACCTTCGGCCTCTGAAAACGTTTTTTGAGATAGTACAGTCTGTGTACTAGCTGTCACTTTTTACGAAATTTCATTTGGATCTTCCTAGCCCAAGTTATGACCTTTTTCCCAAGGTCACCTGATTTTAACTCAGATCTGGAAGAGGCAGAAACCCTATATTGCACAGATCGTAAATCACAAAGTACAACGAATTAGAGGTTGTCCTTTGGACACAAGGTACCTGGAGATTTAATATTTTTCCTGTAACAATTTCAGATCTGAAAACTTCGCCAAAACGGATTTATAGCGAAAGTGATACGATGACTGGTTTTTGCTATATCAAGCCCTAGCATCGTAAGTGCAACAAGTGTCATACATGCCATATCATGCCTTCTTTCAGGCTAGCTCTGATACCATGTTAAATTTTCTGAATTTACTTCAATATGATCTAGGATCTTAACTGAGAGAACAACATGTACAACATATCTACAGCATATCAATCATGGAGACAATAATGCAAGCACACAAGAGACACAAAGATTTACTTGGGGAAAACCATAAAGGTGAAAAACCCCAATAACTTCCTCAGAGATAGATAGAGAAATGATACAACCAACTATGAGAGATAGACATAACCTAGCAGCAGATCCTCCTCCTCCATAAGTGCGCCACTCCTCCTTGAGTGCATGTGTGAGAAGTGAGTGAGTAAATAGAGTGCCTCCCGCACTCTATTTATACTTGACTTGACTTGCCTTTTTTTACCTAACTCATGTAGGCTCGAACTTAACCACATAACATAATGCTGAGTGGGCCGACCCCCAATAGGGTGGTCTAATAACCCTTTGACCCACATGACTTATACAGGGCCGACCCCAACAAGGTGGTCTAATAACCCATCAATAATAAGTTACGACATTTACAATATAAATGATGAAACTTCCTTATAGAGGAATAATACCATCTCTGTAGGAATACAATATACATATATGTGAAATACATTCCGAAGTTACATATACATCAACAGCATATGGCCAAGCACCAGTGTTTGTTCTAAAGGAAATGAGGAAAAAAAAGGGTTTTCCCTACCCGGTGTTGTCTGGCTTTCGGTTTGTTAGATATTAAAGAAAAAGGAAAAAACTTGTCTGATGTTGGCAGCAAAGACAAAGGGCATGGAGGCAGGTTCAATTCGGGCTTTCGGTTTGTTAGATATTAAAGAAAAAGGAAAAAACTTGTCTGATGTTGGCAGCAAAGACAAAGGGCATGGAGGCAGGTTCAATTCTAGGATGAGATCCATGGTTGTGCTAGGTTTACATGTGGTCGTTCAGTGGCGATGTCGAGGTTTAATTTACAGGTTTGTTTTTTCCTACGCGTTGTTCATAATTCTGGGGGTTTTCAAATAGTGTCTGTTTTGAAATTGAATGAATATATTGCATGGTTTTGTATGGCCAGTTGTACGAGGTCTGGAGTTATCTATGTAGATTTTAGAAATAGATTTTTCATGTTTCCATTCTTTGTCATGCATCCTTGACTTGAATTCATGTTCTCTTTAGATAGGGAGTGCATTGAGAAGTAGTGTCATGGCATCTTTACATTTTCCACTAGTTGGGTATCTTTTATGGGTGATTGTATACAAGGCAAATGAATGTTGGATGTTTGCTCAGTGAAATAGGTGATACTGTCTTCTTTGTGTGCTTCTCTTCTTGTAAATGGAAAATTTACACAGAATAATAATTTCAAGTGTAAGTGGTAAAATTCAACAGTTAAGAAAAAAAATTAGCAAAACATTTGTCTCAGAAATTGTATATGTATATACTTTGATTTTTTTTCCTATCATGTCCAGACTGGAGTTGTAGATAGAAAACATCCGTTCATTGCACAATGCTTCACAACAGTCCTAGGTTATATGGATTTTCTATATGTATATAGAGTTAGGTTTTACGACTCATCTGCAGTGAGAACTAGATCTAAATTGAATTAATAATAGATTTTAGATTCATATGAAGCAGAGATGCATAGGCTCTCGAGCAATAGATGATTATATATAAGCAATAGCTTAAAAGGAATAGATAGAGTCCATAGTTGTTGATGCCTACTAGATATTAATTGACACAGCTCGAATCCTCTATTATAAGCCACATGTTCTTTTGCTATAGAAAAGTGAACAATCTATTGAATCTGCATTCGGTGTGGATATGGCTTTTGCGTGCAGTGATTTAACTTACCATGCAACTTTTATAGTTTTTGCCAGTTGGAAATATTGTGGATTTTTTGTTTCTATAATTAAATCTCCGATGGTTTAGGCAAATCTCCGTGGCATTCAAATTTCATGGAAAGTCTGATGTATTGTTGTTTAGCCACCAACGTCAGCATCTTTCTTGGTTGGTTGTAAAATAGGGCAATGGATATTGCATATTTAATAAATGAAATAGGTGATGGTGTCTTGTTTCTATGCTTGATTGAAGTTCTTTGTTTAGATCTTTGAGCTTAGCAGAATGAAAGTCTTTGCTCTGTACTTGTTTCTTTGAACTGTAGAAAATATATGTAGCCCATTTTTTTCCCATGCTTGTTATTTATGTCCTTGTTAGTAGAAACATTGCACAAATAATGATCTCAAGTAGATATGGTGAAAGTCGATAGTTAAAGAAAATTTTACAAAAGATCTGTCTCACAAATTGTAGATGTGTATATTGCATGGATTATTTTATTGCCCTGTATGGGCTGGAGTTATAAATAAAAAACACCAGTTCATCATGGTGTGCTTGAGAGCAGACCTCGGTTTTTTTTCATTCCTGATTTTTGTATGTTTATGTAGATTCTAGTTTTGCATCTTACACAGAGTGAGATTCATATCTAGCTTATATTAATCGCAGGTTACAGGTCCAAAGGTAATACAAATTAGGGAAACCTAGATTTTATTCCCTTGCTGTGAGTGATGTTTTGCATTTGGTTAATGGCTCGTGAATGCAACATATTTGATAACCACTTGCATATATTCGAATGGCTGGCATACTGATATTTGAGAGTCCATCCTTGTGCATAGCTTCTAGATGTTGCATTAAATTGTTACATGCAAAAGAATGCAACAACACCTTCTTGTACTCTTGCTTATATGTGTACCTTGTATAATATTTACCAGATTGACACTAAGCATCATTTGATACTAGTTTTTCATTGACTTTGAAACAAATATGAATCATCTAGCAAAGATTTGGTTTGAAAAAAAAAGAAACGTCCTGCAAGATGTGCTGTCGGTTGGGAGTCTAGGCAGCCTCATTGCCACTCAAAAAGGAGATTTGTCGATTGGCAATGCAGTCAGTGTCATTGGTCATGGATCTCTTAATATGAGAGTGCAATATTGATGTGTTATGTAGTCCTAAAGACTCAATATTGCTCTGTTGAAAACCGATGTTTGCTCTTTGTTGATCAATTTATGGTAACAATAGTAGAATTTCTAATTACATTTGAATTCATTGGATCTGATATACAATGATTTGAAGATTTTCAACCCTTTCACAAGTGTTGTCTCAACTTTTTTTTTGTGGCCACTTGATTCTCTTCCAAGAAAAACTTGTTCACAGCTCTATGAGGGCACTCCCAGAAATCCTGATTTTCTTTCTAAAGCTTTGCCAAAATTTTATTTGAAGTTTTTCCTTCCCACATGAAGCGATGGCATCATGTGTTGTACTTTTTTCTCTCCAACATCATGTTTTTGAGAGATGTGGCAACATCTTTTCTTTCTCTAAAAAACTAGGACATCTGATTATTTGGAAAAGTAGTGTTTCCATTTATGCCTTCAAAGATATCATATGTTTGTAGGGTTCTTCGATTAGGTGTTCAATTTTTGAATTAAGTTTTAATTGGGGGCATGCTCATCTCCTTGGAAGTTGTTTTGTCTTCCATGTGTTCAATCCATCAAACGATGAACATGGACATGTTCTGTAAATTAGCGTGACAAAACTAATCATCTATGAGGACTTGGGTAATTTCCTTGCAGATTCTACAAACCTTCTTTGGACTCATCGAGTATATCTACAATAGCTTTAAAAATCCAATTGTAGATCTGCATTGGAGCTTGAACAAAGAATTTACTCTTTACGGATTGATTAAACAATTGAATGGAGTCCCTTCTACAATACCTAAAAAATGTTGCTCCATCCAATAGTGGAAAATATGTGAACAAAGAGTTGTCACAAGCTGCTTAGTTTGGTTGAACAGTGTTGCAATTAGCTACACCATCTTTGCTACTTACTTTTGATGCTTCACTTCGAGTCTCGAGCGAATAAAAAGGATTTTCCAAGCCATATAACCAAACTAGTTAAAAAATATAATTTATATACACATATAAGAATATCTATAAAAAAACAAATAAATTGTCAAAAAACAATTTAAAATTTATGTCAACTTTTTGATGTGCATTCAAAAAGTTTATACCTGTAACCAAGTTCAATTTCTCCGTTCTCCACCTTAAATAGATTTTGAATCCTTTGTCACTACCTTCGATATTTGCATAGTTACAATGGCTATACACCACTTTAAAAATAGATTGAACACATAACAATGAATTTATATAGATCCAATGAAAGCAAACACATTAAAATAATTTATAGACTCTTAGAACAATTAAATTAAATCTTTTGATAGACATAGGACTTATATTCCTTTCAATATATTGAGTGTGTTGAATAACAAATCAATTGCATCAAATATAAAATAGGTTTGCTTGCTGCAAAAAAGTCCATTCAATTTAAAACTCCGAAGTGCTCCATATCAAAGTCTCCAATGTCAAACATAAAAAATTCATTTTCATGAATATGAAAAGCTTGAGTTCAAATTGAGTTTTATAAATAAGAAAATGGTAAGGCTGGAACAATGTTATAAATACAAAATTGTTGGTATATGTTGTTAAAAGGCACAATTGAAGATGGAAAACGTATTTGTTATTGATTGGTGTTTATCGACAATTTAAAATTTCTATGGTTGTGCTCTTTGGGTGCTAATGTTTATGTTGTAAGAAGTATTGTTTTTGTTGTAATCTAAGTATTCTAAGTATTTTTAAGTAGATTTTATGGTTGTGCTAATTGATAGTCCACATTTGGGGTAAAATATTATTAATAATAATATCAACAAGAATAAAAACTAAAATATTGGTATAAATGACTGTATAATTATTAATGATAGTGCTAAACATAAATTGTATTTTCTTGGTCTAATCTTTTTTACTATTTTCCTATGGTTGAATATAGCTGGTCAATTTGGTTCTATGGCTGAGTATGGAAAATCATATGCGATCATGATTGACTATTATTGACTATGGTAAATAATGGTAGGCAATAATTAAGATTCATTTGTCCATAGTTTTCTATCATTAATAATGCACTTCCATGTTTGCTCATGGTTGATTGTCTTCAAGCATCTTTTCTTAATGGTAATAGTGAAAAAAATAGTGGCCACATTTATAGATTTCTTTTGTAATCAATCTTGAACATAGATATGTACATTGCAAATGTGTTTGCAGGGTTTGTTCCATTTGCTTCTTGTTGGATTTTAGAGACTTTGAACCAGTAGCCAGGGTATCGACATTTGAATATTGTTAGTGTTTCATTCTTTTTAACCCAATGGCTTGATTTGAGTAACACCTCAAAGAAAAAGTTGAAGTGACTATCAGATTAGTTTGCAAAAAAAAAATGTTGTTGGTATATGTTTTTTTGGGTGGTGACTTCTATCTTTAGGTTAAATTTCTGAAAAATTCAACCTAGGAAACCAACAATGTTGTTATCGGGTTAAGTTTCTAAAAACAATCTTCAAGTTTGTAAAGGAGCTTCAAGTTCACTAGACTTGACGTACCATCATTAGAATATATGAAAAACAACTTCAACTACAGAAGGCCTAGGCCTTGTCTGATAGTATTATAATCGAATCCTAGGCTATTGGCAATGCCTTCTGCTTTCATTCACAAAAACTTAGGAATGCTCATCTCATAGAAAAATATTTCAACGAGTGTGGAAAGACATAATTTACATATGTTGGAAAGCACCAGGAATAGTGAAATTTTAATTATTGCTAAACAATGGAGATATTTAAACCAATGATAAGCAAATTATGCATCTAGTTTCTAGGGACTTTGGCTAAGTATTTGAATAAAAGAGTGCTAGTTTTATTTTTTGTAGCAATAGATGAAGAAAACATATATGTGATGATATTCTCATTCTTTGTATCACATAGCTTAGTAACAATATTAAGTTTAGATAAGTGTAGGAAAATAAACTATTGCAACCGTTTATCCCCACATCAACTTCTAGAATGTTCCCAGATTTAATTTCCGAATGGTTAGATCTAGAACTATGTTTAGCAATGAAGATTCTAAGAATCAAAATCGCATCAGGCTCTAGAAGTCAAGATTATGTATTGTTTTTTTTTAATATCGATGAATTTACATAATATATATAGAATCTATTGTAAAGTATGCAATAGCAAAGGGGCCTAGTTTCCAACCATGGAACTTTTTTTCCAACCACTAGTATCAATATCAGACTCAAAATAAGATTTATGTAGGTAATATATCTTGTGTAAAAAAGGTCAAGATCAACATTGAACCTCGCAAATGAAAATTGACATCTTGATTCAAACTCTAAACTCAATAATTTCTCATAACGCCTAGAGACATGAATGAGACCCTTCTCTAACAATCATTGGAAAAAAATATAGAATCTTCAACCTTCGGGCTACATAACAATGACACATGATTATGTGATTTTCCAACAATTTTTTGAAGAGTTTTTGCCGAAATTTGAAATAGTCATTATAAAAGGGTTTGGTGCTTCTCTTGTATAATTTATCATTGAAGGTAGCGTGTTGACATAATTAGAGCTTCAGTTTCCACAAAAGCACTGTCTTTTTTTTTTTTTTACAATTTCACAATCTACCATCAATGGTAGGCTCATAGCTAGAACTAAGGCTTAGCAGCTTTATGGAAGCATGGTTTGTACAATAGTAACGATTTCCATTATTATTTTTATTTGGTTTTCGGTGTATAGAATTTTTAATCAACCGTTTAAAAGAAATGGTATTTTATTAAGTGGTTGGTTAGTGTTTTAAATGTCTCTATTCCATGATTTGTTGCATGATTATTATTTCAATAGTTGTTTGCATTATCACATGAGCATAATACATCCGGTTATTGCTACTTCTACATTAAACCTAGAAAAATAATGAGTAATAATAATCTTGAATGCAATCTTTTTTCCAGTTTCCTTGTTTTGTAGTTTTATATATTCTTTTTTTTTTAAAATAGCTTTTAGAAAAACATATACATTGTGGAACTAAAAACTAAAAAATCATATGTAGTGCAATGATTTCATCTACGAAAAAATTCAACTACATCAATACCTACAAAAATAAACAAGCATTATGCATATTTTTTACTTGGACTTGGACCATTGATCTTGGTTTAAAATTCTCAATCAAAAATTTATCTCAAATGAGGATTTTATGTCAAAGGAGGATTTTAACCCCCAATTCAGATTAACACCTTCATTTAGATCTTCAAGGTTGCCCTTTAAGTAAAGATGTGCAAAGACCATCTATGTATAGTCTACTTGCAAAAAAAACAAGAGTAAATATAAAAAAGATCTAGCACAAAACTCTAATAACTCCTTTTTAAGTCTCAAAACAATGAATTGCTTTACCGCAAATCTCATGAAAATTTATATATTTAGAAATTAATTTGACATATGAAGTTTTAATTTCTTTATAAAAAAATAAATGCAAAATACAAAATGTCTCTAGAGTCTTAGCTGCAAATGCTTTCCTGGTTGCAAAAGCATTATTGATTCTACACCATAGCTCCAAGTTATTTCCAAGGTCGAGGACATTGCCACCTCGTGGCTTTTGTTTTGGTACCAGTTTCAGTACAAAGATAATAACAAATATAAAAACCTAATGAAAGGATAAGGATAGAGATATGAGTTTGGGTACATGACTGTTACAAATGACACAGATATGTGGTCATTTGTTGAAGCGAGCCCACAAGCCCACATTTGAAGATTCAAGTTGTTTGTGCACCCATAGTTTGGTCAAAATGTTTGTTGAGATGATGCATAAAGAGTTTGACCACCCATTGCCACATGGAGACGTGAATTGACCAAGCAAAGTGTTCAATACTGGTCCACATAATAATTATATTGGACTCTCCCTCAAATAGTAGGTGCGTTGGAGATAGTTTTTGGTCCAATCCACCCTTGATGTATGGTTGCACACTATGGAGTTAAACCCGAACATTAAAGAGAATACAAGTCAGCTCCCCCCTACAAGCAATGCTTCATCATGAAAAACTTATAACGGGTAGTGAGCTCAAATTTTTAAGTTGATCCTTAAGATGAGCAATATAAATATACTTTCATTGGACGCATTTGAGATGCTAGCTGATGATGGGGAGTGTGTGATAAAGTGAATGGTCTAAAATCAAGAGTATATATGCTTGGAGTTGAGATAGAATGACGAGCTGAAAAACAGGAAAGTTGAGATCAGCAAGAGCATTGCGAGCTATGATGCTAGTGAAAAGAAGTTAAGATTTAATCAAAAGATGAAGTCTTCGGGTGATGTCTTCTAAGGAGTGTTTCAAGAGATCATCGAATTTAGTCTGGAGAAGATCTTGGTCTAGTCAAACAAGAATTTGCTAAGTTTGTTTGCAGGTTCTCAAGCTCACAGTTTCGTCGCTATTAAGAAGAATATCAACAATTGAATTAGGGAATAAAATTTCTGAGTTATGGAGTATCATAGGATAAGCTAGAGATATTCGACATCAGAATTTGAGCTAATGTGTATGGTTGATTTGGAATAGACACAGTGAAAATGTGAAGCAAACTTGTATGAAACAAAACTCAAGCAGACCAGAGGAAGAATTATTGCAGATTTGAAGTGCTTGGACATAGGAGAATTGAAGAGATCTTGATGACAAGAAGTTGAGGCAGAAATAAGGTTATTGTGAAAGGATTTGAATAGAGGAGAAATTGTTTTGGCAGAGATTACAAATTGATATTGAATAGAGTCGATGAAGAAAGTTGACAGAGTCATAAGTTGAAGAAGATTTGGTTCAAAATTCAAGTTGGAGCTCGAGACAAAGGGTTTTTAGCATCCCTCCTATTGCAGCAAGAAAACTTGAGGAATTGTACGAGGGAGTTGTAGCTCGAAGCTTCCTGTGTCAGTTGGAGCTGACTAAGAAAAAAAGGGTTGTGCCTTCCTTCTAGTTGGAGCTTGAGAAGCTGGCTGTTGGAGCATAGTTTTAGTTGGAGCTGAAGAAATTTTGGAGGTTGGAACCTCCTACCAGTTATAGCTGGTAAACATTGGAGATTGGATTCTCTGATCCACCCCCCTCTTAGTATCTCGGTGTGTTCTACGTAGGTTTCTCTTGTTAATGCACATGGTGATACTACATTTCAAATCTAGATTTGGTTCCCTTACTTCCTCCTTTCACTAGTCACAAAAGCTAATTTATGGTGTTGCTATCATAGGTGTGGGGTCGCTTAGTGTCAGCAGATTTTCCAGTTCATGCTTTGATATAACTTCATACAAATACAGGTAAATTCTAACTTGTTCTATGCTCTAAAATTGGTTTTTTTTGTTTTACTTCAATCCATTGTATAATTTTCTAACTCCTTTCTTATTATCTGTACTGCGATTTCATCAATTACGTAGGCCAAGCCATGGCATTCCACTGCAATTTCTCCAGATTTCAATGGTTGTAAGGGCCTGTGTAGCCTTAGTCTAAATGATAAAAAATTTAGGTTTTGCATTTTCAATAAATCATATTTCCTCTTTGAGGTTAAAAAAATTGTTTCTATGGCAACTTGTATGAATCGTTGAGCTCAAAAGGACACTCGTTGCTATTTACTTCAACTATTTCTATTTCTGATTACATGAATACTGGAAAAAGCATCTTTCATCTCGATGATTGAAAATCAGAATACAATGTTCTATTGTGTTGTCCAATTGGAACAAGTGATGGTTTCTTTGGGAGATGCATAAAACTAGTTCTATGGAAACTTGTATCGATCTTCCAGTTTAAAATCATCCCTTGAAGGTAATTTGTCCAATTCTTATCAAGACTTGCTAATCAATTTATCTTTTTCCAAGTCATTTCAATTTTGTCTCATTGGGCATTGTCCATTACCAATTTTTTATCAAATTTTAATCGTGCTTCCTGCATGTTTCATAAATGAAATAACAGGGAAACGAGTTATTTGCGTACTTGTAGTTTTTTCAATAATTAATGGAAAATAAACTATCATTAGATAAATTGATCTTATATGCAAGAAATATTTGCAAGAGTTTTTTGGGTTTCTACAAAAAAAAAATTGGTAGGTGTTCCTCTTGTCCATTGGTATTGGTTGTTGTTGAAATGAAATTTTATTTACCTTCTATTCACTTCTTAGTCGACAAAGCCTAGATCACAATATTTTTCTCTAATTACAGCTTCTTCAGTGTTCTTGAATGTAGAGACATGTTCACTCATATCGATTATTGCACCTGGGTACTTTGCTATATACAATTGTGAGGTAAGCATTTTGAAACAGTAAACAATGTCAAATGTTTATAGAAATTTCATTATTTCGTATCCTCTTGTATTGTATTGCACATATGCAAATATCATTTTTTTTCATTCTCATGGCTCTTTTACATTGGAAAACTTGACATCCTTGAGTTTATAATAGAAATTGTTCTCTATTTCTGGAAATATATATATTTTCCCAAAGTATTGAAGATTTATTTATGTATAGATACTCTTACAACTAGGAACCATACATATGGTTTGAAATTCAAATATTTTGTGGTTGCTAAAAACATTGCTCCATATTTTCTCTTCGTGTCATAGAAAGATCACCATTTTCTAGCATTCATAATTCTTCCTATTTGTCAAAATGACATTGCCCACTTTTTTTATTTTCTCATACAGTCTCAGTATACTTTGTTTTGAAACAATTAGTAGCTTCCTTGTATATGAAGGTCACCACTTATCAAGGATAGTTTCAAAATTGAACAATATTTTCATCTCAAAGGTCCATTAAACGGTTGTAGTGAAAAATGCAAAGAACCTTTAACGATAAAAAATGCCAAATACTACTAGCAATTTGACCAATTCCTAAATTCATGTATTCCATTCTTCATATGAAAACATCGTTTTGTTTCATTTCCATGGTTCTTGTACATGGAAACACTTGACCTTATCGAATTTGAAATAGAAATTATTCTCTACTTTTGGCAATACATAATCTCCTCTAAGTACCCAAGATTTATGTATATATAGCTAGTCTTTTAACTAGGAACCATACATGTGTTGTAGAGTTTAAACACTATGTGGATACTAAAATGAATGGCCCACAGTTTCTGCTTATTTGGAGGCATGCACTGTGTCTCATGAGTAGGTGACAATTTTCTAGGATTCATAGTTCTTATCTATGAAAATTACATTGCTCATTTTTTCGTTTTCTTCTTCAAAGTGACTAAATTAAGTTCCGAAACATTTATCACTTTGCTTGAACATGCAAGTTACCATTTTTCATGATTCTTTTCAATACTAAACAAGATATCCAGCTTAAAGACTCATTCAAATGCTATAGTGCAGACAACATTTAAGAAACAGTCCAATGATTTTGAAGTTCTATTTGAACATCATCTCAACAAAGGTTGGATTCATGTACATTGGCATTTAAATTTGCATTGTACTCTACACAAATTTTACCAAAAGTCGAATTCCTTCAAATAATTTTATGTCACGTCCTCGGTCACCTTGGTGACCTTTAGAGTGATGGGGGAACAACCTTCTAGTCTTTTTTTCTTTAAAGTATCCAAACTATGCACCTTTTTCACAGCCGCAATGATATTCAGTCCGCAATCCGCAGTTCTGCAGGCAGCAATCTGCAGCCACAAGTTAGAAATCGGATCACCAATTTACACAGAGTTGTAGAAACACCTCTCCGACTTCCGCAGTCTACATCTGCGATGCGGGAATCGAAAAGTCAGAGCACCATATACACAGTGTCAACGAAACTCCTTTCCTACTTCCGCGGTTCCGCAATCCACGATGTGGAAATCGGAAATTTGGAATGCCAAAATACACCAGCTCGATGATTTATGCTTCCGACTTCCGCACTCTCCATCTGCAATGCGGGAGTCGAAAAGTCGGAAAATCAATCCACCCTTCCAATGAAAAATGTGCCTCTAAATTCCGTACTCCTCATCCTCGATACGGGAGTCGGAAAGTTTGAACGCCAACATACTATCCCGACGAAAAATGCACCTCCGACTTCCAAACTCCACATCCATGATGCGGGAGTCAGAAATTCGGGATGCCCACTTTCCCATCTCCACGATTATGAGCCTCTAACTTCCGCACTCCACACCCGTGATGCAGGATTCAGAAAGTCGAGATGCCAAAATGCTCGACATTGTTGTACCCCCGACTTCCGCATTCCACAGTGCAGAATTCAGAAGGTCGGGAGCTGACCATACATCTGTTCTGCCAACTTCCCAACCCTATAACTTCTTCATCATTAGACCAATTTGGGAAAATACTGTACCATTGGAAATCTCTTAGAGAGCTCTACGCAAATGCATGATCCTATTCTACATCCGATGACTCTGGTCATGTCCTTCTTCCATCCTAAAAGGTGTCCCCAAGCTTCCTCAAGGCCCCTTACTCTGCTCTATCATGGCCCCCTTTCCTTCATTTGATCCATAGTCGGAAGTCTGAACACCATAGGGGGTGTCTATTTCCTCCCCAAATCCCTAACTAAACCTTCTACTCCTTCATGATCTCAACCAAGCTTATCCCTATTCATCAATAAACAGATTTACATATAAGTAAAGCACATGGAGGAAAAACAAAGCTACATTAACTCATAATAACAAATACTCAAATACATTTACCATCATTCATCATAGGAATAACAAAAACATAAATACAAGTGTTCATTCCATCAATCATTTGGATCATTACATGCATTTATACATAAACAAACAACCAACCATATATATATATAAATTGGTATAATTGAGAGACAACAGGGAACACTTATCTTTAATTGAAACCACCAAGCAAACTGGATATGGATTGCAACGTTCAAACCCAACCATAGGTCTCTGCCCAGCCTATATTATTTCAGAAATCAGAGACCACACCCAAGTTGGGGATATGTATCCACTAAGGAGGAACTAATAGGCTCACTCACAATCTTAGGCATAGCCCTTCATGGAATCCAACACACAGTTGATTTGTCAAGCAAGTGGGAGCCAGGTGAGGGTTTTCTAGGCCAATAAGCTCATCCACGGAACTATGGGCATGTCCCAATGACCTTAGATAGTTCAGGCACCCCCATCCCCTCCACTCTCAGCCTAAGTAAGGTACCCTTCTCTGCTACACAGTTTCTACGGCACTCCTTCCCTTAGCGCTAACCTAGGCAGGTATGGTTGGCTTCGACCGTTAGATAAAGGAAATTGACTTCTCTTTGGCTCTACCATATATTCTAAACCCTCATGGCCTCTTTTCCCTACGGTCCACACTTGGATCTCCCTCAATGTTGTGGCCAAATGGATTTGTCCCACCATAGTATTTCGGTCTATCAGATCTAGGTTTCTCACGGATTTCTGGGAATCTCACACTCAGTGAATTGGCCCTAGGGTTCTGATCTGTATATCCCGTTCAGATTCCGCTTCCCACACCAAGTTTATGTGCGTCTTTGGCTCTGCAAATCGCACCCCCCCTCAGGATCGCGATTTTGGGTTTCTCCTTCTCTACTGGGTCTACGTAAGGGTCCAATTGATTCCCCCCAATCAGTCATCCCATGGAGATTAGAAATGCGTCCTCCCAAGAGGTGGAGTGGCTTATGGGACAAGCAATCAGAGCCCCATACTCTGCCTTAGGAATTCCAGGGATGTCCCATACTCCATCGACCTCATGAACAGTTCTCTTCACCCACTTCCTTACAGTAGCATTCAATGGAAACTAGGATATCAAAGGAGTTCTCAAGGTGACATATGGAAACATAGGGTTCCATCCCACAACCCCATCACCACTCCATAGTGGATACACATAACCCCCTCATTTAGTTGCATCCATAGCCAACTCTTGGTATTTTTTTTACATGGTATCATTTACATCATTTACAATACCTCATGGCTTAATAGCACATGGATAATCATAATGAAAAATACTTGATTTTTAAATAAAACATGAGCATCCTATAGTGGGGCATTGGCCTTGAGCTCCACACTAGTGAAAACACACATTGCATGTATGTAATATTCACATTGAAGACAATAAACCCTAAGGGTCAAAATGGGGATGTTACATTTTACTTGCTAAAACAATAAGATTTTTCCACATATGTAGTAGGGCCTACCTCAAAATAATTACAACAGGCCATAATACAGTATTTTGAAGAGATACCGAACAAGTTCTACAAGCTCGGGTTACAAATATGAATAGGTACAAAGATCATAACAACTTGAATTCCAGATTGCGTGACTTTCTTTGTCAGTTATGCTCATTACTGCACTCAGATATCATGCAATGCATATTAAAAATACCATAGATCTTTTTTTCTTTCTAATAGAAATTCTATGAAACTTTGTTTTACTATACTCTTATATTTCTTTTTCTCTTTTGTCATCACTTGCTTTGCAAATACAATTTGATTGATACATTTCATTACCAATGTGCAATTTCCTTTGTTTGTCTTCAATTTCAATACAAAATTTATACCATACCATATTTTATTGCTTATACATTGAAGATAAAAGAGCATGGGAAAGACAATAATAAAAACAAAAAAAAACAAAAAACTATGTGCAAAACCAAACTTTAGGTACTTTTGTCCTTGCTTTGGTATTTCATGCAGTTTGCATTCTACACTTCATCATTGTGAATTGGTAGACTCTTTTGCATTGTTTGAAGGAAATCCATTTCCAAAGTTTGACACAGATCTGTCGATAGGGGTTCACTTCACACAAGTGTCAACAAAATTCAACGCAATCTCCCATAGACATTGGCCCAGAAAGGGTTTGGCCTTTCCAGCAACACCCACGGAGCGAGTGAAGTCTCAACCGAGATATCGAAGGGGGGCTGCAAGAACCACGTTTCCACAAATATAAGAGAACATGCACCATTCTCACTCAATCACTATGTAACTCGGAGATAGACACAATCATCATTCGCATAAGAACCTACTAACCATATCTACGAAATAAAATATTATCGCAACATAACTAACTGATCTGAACCACTACTGCGACATTACAGTTTCATTCGTAAACCACACTTAATCATGCTGTGAAATCATACATTCATTTATACTATGATAACATAATCAAACATGCTGCGAAAAATAAAAGAGACACATATATAGAAAAAACATTCCTTCTCATTATTCATTAGTCTGTCTTACATCGCAGCATCATAGTTATACATCCAACAAACCAATACAAAATCAAATCCCCAGATCAACATCGAGAAAAAGGCAAAAGACATCGAAGGTCATATAAGAAAGATGCTCAATATCCGAATCAAAATATAATGATAAAGATTCCCTTAGGCTTACAATTCTACTCCGATTTATAGGCTCACTTGGCCATTACACTTGGTCCACTTCGCAGAGTGACTCATCAACTACTTAACTAATTGACCAGTTATTCTACACTATCCACTTAACTTCCGCTATATCTTCTCTTCGAATGGTCCTTACCCTTGTTTTTGTCCCTTTGTCGTCGAATGTACCAAAACTTATGTGCCTTGACCTCGTGCCAACAGGTCCCCAACACAAACTTGTGGCTCTCCCTCAAGCCACCTCAGCTGGATGTTGTTGGTTCGTTCACCTACATATTGAACTCATCGTAAGCTGCCTTGATTTGGTCAACAGCTTCCTTGGCTGCAACTTTGAGTGTTGTTCAGTCTTTAGATTATTTATCTTTCGGGTGCTTGCCTCCTGTATGTTGCACCTTCTCCATATTTTCCTTCAGCTGCGTCATTACTGGAATCACCTCGACCACCAGTTGCTCTTCTTTTCTCTGCAACTCATCCAGTTGCATCATTCTTCTTTGCTGCCTCATTCGCACCTTGTTGACATGATGTTGTAATTCTTTCAATTCGGTTGCCTTCATCATCTACACCAGTAACTACGCCTCTGCCTCGCCTAGTTGCACGTTCAGCTAGTACAACTGCTCGTCCTACACGAGAATTCCCAAAAAATTGATATTTCTTCCGCAATGCTCTGTGTCGCTTTCTCTAATTCTATGATCTCTGTTCCGACTTCCTCAATTGTGCTCTTTGTTTCCTCAACCTTCTCTAATGGTGTGCTTGGAACCACCCTTGTCTATGATTCTTCATTTTCTTTCTGAAGATCTGCAATGATTGCGGAAAAATTCAACACTTTTGGTTCCACAAACATTTCTTTGCATATTTCTGGCGCATCTTCACATGCCATGGAGATGCCATGTTCCAGTCTTCTTCGATCCTCCACCACCTTCACCCTTTCATTCATGACTACTTCTTTTTCTTCATGCAGGCGCTCAACCTCCTCTTCGATGCTTCACACCTACCTTTTATAACTGACCATTTGATCATCCATTGATGCTTCGTAGTCATTGATCTCATCACTCACCCTAGTGTGAGTGCACTACAGCATAAACATGGGAATCATGTTTAAGTTGATGTTGATGGTGTCTAATCCTCGTATTGCAGCATACAATTCTTCGTTTCCTGTCGTGATCATAGTAGGTTACACTTATACGATCCGTCGTTGGGTACCAATATCCACATTGACCTGGAACCCTTTTGGCGCACTTGGCTCTGCTCCTGGAAGCAACCTTGTCTCCACGTTTGCAGTGCTCAACGTCTGTAGTAGTTGCAAGACATGGTGAAAATATTTGTCGCATGTTGTGTGAAATTTGCGCGGTTCTCCTCCGCCACAGTCGTTATTTTGTCGAGCGGCTAGTTCATTTTTTCGTCGGGGATACAGACAATATTGATCATCTCACCCTTCTCCATCCTATGTTTCGTTCTGTACTCCTATCGTTCAGCCTCTAGTTCTAAATCCATTTGGGTTTCCATCGATGCCCCATCATGGCTTACAGTGCGCGAATGGTCACCCATCCCTTCATCTTCCTCATCTGATTCCTTCGCTTATGCTTGTGTATTTGGCACATCTGTCGGTTTCCCATCCTTAGGGTCCAACAGTTGCTGTTTTATAACTGGTACTTTCCACTCATTCTACCATTCCTTGACTATGGCTGCCAGTTCTTCTTCACTCAACTTGTATTGCATCAAGATCCATTGGTTATCTGGATCTGCACATGCCTAGATGAATATCACCTGTGGCCCCACAGCAAGCTTCACGATCCTCCAATACTTCTTTGCTACAGTCTCTTTTAGTCATGGAACTTTCACCACTTATGTTCGCAGTTCTTCTAATTAAATGAAGAACTGAATGTTCTTACCTTTTTTCCTCTCCTTATCATTCAGTTCCCTAATATTCTGGTATCGTGACCCTCAAATCACTTTTTATATCTCTGTCTCCATGCCCTGGTATTGCAGTGGCTCCATCCATGCGACGAACGCAATCAACAGTAGAAGCCACGAGTATGTGAAGGGATTACCCTTCTCTTACGTTCCCACTTCATCCTCCATCAACTCATTGAGTAAAAATAGTGACCAGTTCATTTGAACTCTTGTCATGCACTGTTATGCTAATGCGATCACCCCTGTTGTGCACTTCTCGGGGCGATTCTTCCTTACGATTTGTATTGCCAATAATTTCTCCGTGAACCTTACAGCTAAATCATTTATTGTGTCGATCAGATATCTGTGGGTTTTTTTCTCCAACCCATACTTTTACTTCATCTTCGGAGCTAGTTTCTTGTCATTGTCCTTCCCATGGAAGTACTACAATGGGTCTACCCCTGACTTGGGAAACCCAGTGATTATAGATGATAGGAAGAGCACATTGAGATATGTGATCAATTTTGTATTAGACGTAGTAGCATGGGATTCAAAGAAGTAACCCATAGTGACTGTATCCTCTACTGAGGGAGAGTATGTTGTAGCAACAACAACTGCATGCCAAACTATGTGGATGAGAATAAATATTTCTAAGTCGCAACATGAATAAGAAGACCCAACTCATATTTTTTGTGATAATAAATCAACCATTGCACTATCAAGAAATCATGTCTTCCATAAAAGGAGTAAGCATATTGATATAGGGTATCATTTTATTCAAGAATTGATAAACAAGAATGAAATTGGTGTTGATTTTTACAGATGAGAAGATCAATTTGAAGACATATTTACAAAAAACTTTGGGAAAAGGGCTATTTGAATTTCATATAGAAAACATCGGGGTTCGTAAGTTGTCACAAATTGTTTTTAGCAGTAATCTAGTGTTGCATAGTTTTTTTTAGGTGAAGTAATTAAGGGGGAGTATGTTGGAGAATAAATTAATTGCTTCACTGCTTGACTGTTGGTCGTCATAATTTCCAACGGACATCACCACCATGCTGACTCAGTCATTAAATTTTTGAAGAGAAATTTATTGGCTTTGTCTCATCTCCTCTAAGGTTAATAGAGGTAGTGTATTACATCAAAGTTTGAAGGGAGTTCAGTAGCTCTCATTCAACTTGTCAAAATTTCAAGAGGCAGAGTATTTACTCATGAAAAGATCAATTTTATTTTAGTTACAGTGAAGGTTCAATATAAATTTAATGACCAATTACCTTGGTGCAATATAAATATCCCTGTAATCTTGATTCCAAAAGATAGAGTGGAATACGAATTATCAGTCGAAGCTGAAAAAACAGAGTTCTTTACTCTATATTTTTTTATGCTTTGTTTTTACTTTTTTTTTTCAAAGAAAAAAAATACATATCTTATTTCTCAATAGGAAAAAAAATGCATTCTTCAAGTGCACTTTGCACTTTTAGTTTCCTGCATGTATTTCTAACTTTGTATTTCTGTACTTGGTAAATTTCCAAAAACTTTCCTCAAAATTTGTTTTCACATTGTTTACATTTTGTAATCAAACTTTACTATAACAAATTCCTATATTCATATAGCAAAAAAATAGAAAAGAAGATATATTGACCATCTTGGTCTTTAAAACAAAGGATCTTATCCTGGCAATTGTTGATGTCTCTTCTATGAGAGTGAGGCCCTCTTTTGACAGAGAGTATGCTTTCTCATTTAGTTCCCTGAATATGTGGAAAATACAGAAAGTGTTGTATGATCCAGCTAGTATTTTACTTCTTGTGCCAATACCCTATAGATTGATGTTCCAGATATGTTGTTTCCCATTCATAAATTTTATCCAAATTGCTTAGTCACCACGCACCTCCAACTCTTCAACTCCTTCTTCCAAAGCTAGACTTATGATAATTCCTAAACCCAGGCCTTTATACCTTGTTGTTTGTTCCACAGACTCCATTTTCTTTTAGTTCAATGATGTCATTCATGGAGAGGGTAATGGTGCCTCCGAGTCCACAAAATCCATTTTCACAGGCTCCATCAAAAAATGCTAAACTGCCCTTGAATTCAGAGGTTATTGGATTGATGGTTCTGATTTTTTTAGAATTTTGAACTCTATAAAACTTGAATGAAATGCTAGTACTTGTGTTGTTACCTGGAAAGATGGAGTTTGCCAATCCTCAAATATTCTATCGTTTTGAGCTTTCCATATTATCCATATTGTAAGGAAAGGGATGCATTTGATCTTCTTTAACTTCGAAGTCACAAACCAATGGACTAAGTTTTGTTCAAAATTGTTTTCTTTCCACTGTTGTTCTAGCTTTAGACCATCACATAGAGAAGTCCAAACAATTTGTGAGTAACTACATGATATTAGTAAGTGCTCCAAAGTTTCTTCATCCCTCATACACAATAAACATATGCTAGGCCCACATAAATTTATCTTTAAAATATTATCCCAAGTCATCACCTTATTTTGCAGAGTCAGCCACATAAAAATTTTACATTTATATGGTGCCAAAACCTTCCAAACTACACTCCATCGCCACTTACTATTGATGTTTAGACTATTCCAGAAAAGAGTATAGGCCTCTTTGACCGAGTAGGTTCCTCCTACTTTGTTTCCCATCCAAATGAGAGCATTCATATATTCATTCAGAGTTGTATAAACCTTCTATATGCCAATTTTACATCACTCTCATTCCTCTATCCAACGATCATTTAGGTTCAGTTCATATGTCGAGAGCCATGACTGTCTCTGCAAGCCACCTATTCCTTGAATGGATACATCCTTGAGCTTAAAGATCCCTCTATTATTTAGTGACTCTGTGAAATCTTGGGATAGTTTTATTTATGGTCCACACCCCATGATGGCATCCTTACCACTCAAAACCTTCTCAGCTGAGCCTACCTTTCATGCTATCAGATTCCCTATGATCGGAAAATATTTGCATATAACTCTCCAAAATAAAGATCCCCCTTTATTAGATTTTGTAGGATGTCTAATCCAGGTAGTTATGTCTCCTCCTCCTATATACTTAACTTGCATTACTGACTTCCATTTCCCATATTTCGTCAAGAGATTACATACTGATTTTGCTTCCAAAGAAGAGCCAAAACAATTGAGTTCCTTAAAGCCCCATCCTCCTATCTATTTTTCTTTTGCTAACTGTATCCATGCCGATCAATGGATTCATTTTCCAGATTTCCCTTGCATAAGAAATTGAAGCATAAATTCCTCAATTTAGTTAGAACACCTTTTGGAATATGGGCTATTATAAGCCAATAAACATGAATTGCATTCAAAACTGCCTTGATCAGAATTGATTTTCCTCCTCTAGAGAGAAATTTGTTGCACCAAAAGTTTATTCTAGTTTCTACTATAGAGATCATCCAATCCTGGTCTTTGATTTAATAGTCCTTTGGTTTCAAGTGAAACCCAAAATACTTAAATCCCCTAGACAATTTAATTTGTTTCATAGGGAAAGTAACATTAAAGGCCTACAAGTCCTTCTCTTCAACAGCTTGGTGATAGACTATTGATTTGTCATAATTTAATAGGATTCATGTTGCTAGACTGAACTTGTCAAGGATAGTCTTTACTTCCTGCTCTTCCTCAGCACTCTCATTAAGAAACATAACTATATCATCAACAAAGAGAATATGAATAACTTTTACCTCTTCCCCGGAATTGATGCCTTGTATTTTCCCATTATTTTTTACCACCTGTAGAGGTCTACTCAATCTCTCCATTACTAGCAGGAACAATTATGGGGACATAAGGAATCCTTTCCTTAATACCCTATAATCTGAAAGAAATTTGGAGGTTTCTCCATTAATTACCACTGCAAAATTAACTATGGTCAAACAAGCCCAAATCCAGTTGACCATATCCACTGATCTATATGAGAACAATCTTTAGTACATCCAAAAATTTCGGTCATATTCTTTTGATAAATATAATTTGATGACCTTAGAAAGCTGATCTGAAGATTTAATAGTGTGCAAGCACTTCTATGTTGTTCCCACAACATCGTGAATTTGCATCCCTTCACGAAAGCCGAATTGTTCTGCTGAGATGTTTGTTGCAAGGAATGGTTTTAATCTCTCCACTATAATATTTGAGATGATTTTATATAAATAATTACAAAGAGAAATAGGTCTAGATTCCCCAAAGGAGGTAGGTTTATCAACCTTAGGGATGATGACTAAAAAAGTAGAGTTGAAGCAGGACTAAATCCTACCAAAAGTTTTGGTTTCTTCAATTACGCCATTTAGTAAATCAGAGCCCAATATATCAAAGAAGGCTAAAAATAATTCTGAGGTCCATCCATCCAGACATGGGCTTCTGTCTTTCTTTTCTTTCCTCCGAGTTGATTCTAATTCTTCTAAAGAAATACGAGTAAACATGGATTCATTGTCTTCTACAGTAATCCATTTAGGGAAGAGTGAGCAAAGATTTACAATCTCAGTAAGGTTATTTTTTTCAAGTTCTGTATATAGATATTTGAAGAAATTTACCCCTTCTTCTTCTAACTTTTCAAAACCACTGATATTTTCCCCTCCATCTTTCTTACTGATTTCCCATATAGTATTTCTTCGCTTTCTCTGATTTATGAAATCATAGAAAAATGTTTTGTTCTCATCTCCCATTGCCAGCCAAATAACTCTTCTTTTCATCTGGTCCTCAGTATCCTTTTCCTTGATCATGTCATTTTTCTGTTTCTCCAATTAACCTAAGTGCTTTAGGCTTCCCTCTCCCAAAATGCCTGTTTCAATGGAATAAATCTTCTCTATATTAAACTTAGTATATTTTAGTCGTTTATATCTACTTTGAAGTTGTTTCGTAGACCAATCTATTGAGAGCTTTTTAACCACTTGCAAGGTGTTTTCAAACTGTCTGCTATGGGACATATTTAGGCTTCCATCAAACTTTTTCCAGTGATTTTTTATGATTTCAACATAACCTGGGTTTACCAACCAATGTGGATTGAACTTGTAAGGGGTTGAGGATTTTTTTCTCCTTTGTCCATTTGGAAAAGGATAGGTAAATGGTATGACCCACAACCTATAATTCTCCAAGCTCTACATCTCTCTACAATTCCCATTAGTTTGGCAGACAAGAGAAACCTACCAATTCTTTTAGCCATTGTAGCTTCCCCCACCCTTTTGTTCAACCAAGTAGGTTTGAGTTAATTTGGTTTGATATAAAATAAGTCCAACTCATTTAGGAAGTGAATAAAGAAATCCAAGTAGGTAAATGCTCTGTTTTTACTTATGATTTTGTAAACTCTTGTAAAATAGTAGCATTTATAGAGGTGTCCCGGTTCGGCGCAGGTAAGTATTTATATAGTAGGAATGGTACTTTTCCCTGAGCTGTGGTCGTGTCATTTCCTATTGCACAACTGCAAAATAAAATATTCTTCCGGCGTGGATTCAATCATAAGATATTCATTTATTCCAATAGTTTACATATAGGCATGGAAGGGAATGTTCTATATTGTTGATGAAGGTGAAAGACGACGATGTGTTTAGTTCCATGTTCCATGTTGGTTTTGTTGGAATATCCAGCAATACTGAGGGGGGGGCGGTGAATCAGTATTGTCTTCTTTATCCTTTTATTAAAACAATTAGTACAAGACACACAAATAATCAAACAAGTTAGGACACAAGATTTTATCGTGGAAACCTCAAAGAGAAAACCACCAACTCATACTCATTAATAAGATGAATTTTAAAAAATTGTTTATCTACTTCTGCAGAAAGGATGCAACTACACGCCGGATTTTTCCTACTACTATAGACAAGGATGCTAGAACACCCCAGATCTTCTGTCTACTACTACAGACAAGGATGCAACAACACCCTATTTTCCAACTACTACTGGAAGGAGGCTATGACCTCCTGCAAGCTTACTGCCTACCCTAGCACCACCCTACCACCCTAATTTGATTTCATCAGACTTCTAGATCTTCTTTATGTTTTCAAACCTGTCACTGGTTTTCCTTCTTTGGTCTCTGTCTACAGCTACTTCTACACTGATCTGGATCAGAGAGACGACTTCTTTCACTCAGCACTCTGTCTATAAATACCTTCTAACACGTTTTATACGAATGCATCTTCTCATAGTTGCTCCTTTTCATTCTTAGATCGTGCCTCTTCATGAAAACACAATTCTTCATTTTAATAATTCTTTAACTCTATTTAGGTTTATCAGTAATGACTTTCCACAACAAAAATCTTTCCAAAATTGCCTCTCCCTAATGATATAGTTTTGCACCAGAATTCCTTCCGAATTTTTATTTTTTCCGCAATGATATTTCCGCAACAAAAATCATTGTGCAATTTCCTTTCCGCAACGATCTTTCCACAATTACCTTTCCACAGTGACCTTTCCACAATTTCCTTTCCGCAGTGGTTTTTCCATAATTTCCTTTCTACAACGACTTTTCCGCAATCTCCTTTCCACAATGATCGTGGACCATCTAATCTTGATCAACGGTGGATTCTCTTTCCGCAGCTTGCGGATTACGGAACTATATTTCGATTTTTACAAACTAGCTTCCGCAATTTGTTTCCTGCAAGACTTCTTCCACAAGTCTCTTTCCGCAAGGTTCTTTCCACAATTTATCTTTCCACAATTCTCTTTCTGCAGTCGGGTTGCGGATTGCGGATTGCAGACGTGCCTTCAACTTTTCGTGAAATGGGCTTCTCCAATTTCCTTCCTGCAATTCCTTTTCCGCAACTCTTTACAACTGTCGGTTTCTTGCGGGGTCTTTCCTGACCGTCGATCTAAGATCAAATGCGGATCTCACCTTATCTCTGTGGATCTGTTATCTTCCTTACATCTTTCTCTTACGGAATTTCTCTGGGGCATCATATCTCTTGCGGCTTTATCTCATCCATCAATCTGTTGTTTCCGACGGAACTTCACTTAATCTTGCAGATTTATTTTCTTTCGCTCACATTCACCTCGTGATCGCTTTCCCATCGTTGATCCATCTTTTATCATTTAATCTCGATCGTCCAAATCTCTGCAAACATCAATCTTTGCAACTCTATGATTCTTCAATGATTGATCAGAGAATCAATCAATCACTCAATCGAACATCACCGGACTTGATTCCCTTGTTGGATCTGCACATTGACTCCATGGTTTTACACACATGGAGATCATTCATACATCCACTGCAACATTCAATCCTTGAAAATCCCTTACTTCAGGCTACGCATACACACAATGATTAATTGAAAGTATTTACACAAATATCCTTAACTGTCAATTGATTCATTGATACAGAGATACACAAATATTCAACTGTTAACACTTCAGACATAGATTCATGCGTGCACATAGAGACACAGCTTAATTATCTTTCTTTATTCACACAGGAATCTGATACAAATAGGGTCGCTTCCTCTGGCCTGGTTTACATTGAATTGGCCACCCCCCTAGCCATACTCTTCATAACGATGCCATATTGCAACACTGACTTCATAATAACACTAAAACGCCACCATGTGTCTAATACATGCCACATCATCATACATGCCATGTCAACATATCTTTTGTCATTAATGAATACTTTTGACATCAATGACAACCAAACCTCTATTTGTCACTCTAACCTTATAAATTAGGCGATTATTATTTTAGAGTGGCTGTAGGAGTAGCTAATGTTTAATTAGAAGTAATTTTGCAATAGCACATGATAATTTTCTGAGTTGTATGATTGACGGTAAGAGTGTTAAATCAATCTGATTGTTGAAACAGAGTATTAGCTTGAGTTTGTGAATGCATGGGAGCTAAACATTAGTGTTTAAGTAATTTTTGCTACCCATTTCCTGTAGGATGCAAGGCTACTGTTACACAATTTCTGTAGCTTGCAGTTTGTTATTACTCATACATATTTGTTATTTTCTTTCTGAAACTCCTCCTCTACAGTTTTGGATTTTAGTGATTGACAAATATTGTTGTTATTAAGAGCCACACTCCCCTACCTTCCTTCAAAGATGACACCATTATTCTCATTCATCGACTTATATACACGAGAACATCTCACTAGCAAATGGAAAACATCGATAAGCATCATCTATATATTTTTTGTGCATATCTCTGGTTACATTAAACCTAAAATGATATAATAAGATCAAAATATTAGTCATTGTGTAGACAGTCTGGAAAGTAGATCCAATCACCGGAAGGATGGCGAGGTAGATTAAGTTCCAAGGTAGTTAGTCTATAAATAGCACCCAATAAACATAACGTCGTTAAAATATATCTCTATGCAATCTATAAATAAGACACAAGTACTAATCTATAAACTTGGTATTTAAGGATGCTCATATTAAGTCAGATTGTAGCTTAACATGTCACAATATTCAATATAAATCAGATTGTAGCTTAACCTGTCACTATATTCAATACTGGAGCATCATATGGAGATCGTGATCCCGAATTCAGCCAAAACTTTTAATCAAGTTGAATATAAACGATCATATTTCTATGATATCGATTTAATCTCTCTCTGAAAATCAGATAACGCTGGCATTTACCACCGTATGTTGAATAGCTCTGGAAAGGATTTCAACAACAAACCCTTTTCTAAATCCATAGCACTTGGGAATGGAGGCTATTGGAATCCACAGCACGATGGGTGATTATATAGGGAACTGAAGCTATTGGGAATCCAGAGCGCGATTAGCCATTAGAATAACCACGAATTAAAATTAATATGTTATTAACTCTTTACATTTCATCCGTCTTTAAGTGACAGGAGAAAAAATATTTTCGTCCATCCTATCCATTGATAATTGATTTTGAAAGAAAAAAATTCTATAACCCCACTCCACCGTATGTTGAAATTAATACACCTATCATATATTTCATATATTAATAAAATATACGATGCAAACGATTCAATTCATATCTCTCTCATATAGATATATATATAATATTTTTCAACGAGAATTGGCAAAATATAGTGATGTAAACGATTTAATTAATATCTCTCTTTTATATATATATAGTGCCAAGTGGATGAAGAGCTGATTGCCCATCGTACGAAATCGATGGGTTGACCAGTGCAGGCTGTGAATTGAGAATCAATGTGCCAATGAACAAATCCAGCACATGGTAATGCTGCGAATCTTTGATTCTTAATTGGTTAAACAAAATGGACTATGTACAAACGTTTAACAAAAACAAATATTAACAAGTAAATACAAACATTTAACAAAAGAAAATATTTGCACGCGTAAGATAGTAAAAATTATGTATTCTCTCTCAAATGTTTTATGGATAGCAGAAATATATGGATAACATCATCGGAGGATTTTAAGTCCTGATTAGAATGAGAGTAATATATGAAAAAGATTGTCAAGCCTCTCATATCATATCAGAGTTCACTTAAAGGACATATTCGTTATTGACATAATCTCTAAAGGACATCTAATTTAGCAGTACTTAAGTCCATCTGTAAAGACCTGAGGTCTGATCATACATATTATAAAAGGGAGAATTGTTATTAACCAGAGGAATCTCTTCCTGTAATCCATGATCGAGACGTCGGAGATTGGATAATTGGCCCCTTCAATCTCGCAGAGCTATGTAACATCCCACTGCCAACTTGGACGCGAAAGGATAAGGCTGAGATTTTATTATAAGCAACTTGAAAGACCAAAACTAGTTGACTTTCTTCGATGAATCTCTCCCATAGATTTTTGAGATTGTTTGGAATTGATGAAAAGGTAATGATAGTTACGTTGTGGTTCGTTCATGTTCGCTATGTAGCATGCGTTGGGATAAGATCCACGTAGTAGCAGGAGGGGAAAAGAGAATCTTTGTTGGGTATGTTATATCTCTTCACATGGTCGCTCTGTTATATATGCTGGGTTGCTTTTTGCTTTTTTGCTTTTTCGCGTTTTTCGACCCATTGTACTCTATCTAATTCCGGTAAAAGGAATTAGGGTTGTAACCTAATTCGGGTAAACGAATTAGGGTTTTAGATGCTGCAGAATACCATTTATTGTATTGTACATGTAAAATAAACATATAATGAAAAAGGAGCTATGCGGCTCTAAGTTTGGCTGGTTTTTTCCCGGTTAAGGGTTTCCAGGTGAAAATCTCTGTGTAATGTGTGTGCCATTGTGTGTTTTTCTGTAAATGTTTAAGAATCATATAAGTTTGTACTTCACTGTTAAGGTTTAAAACTTACATTTGGTATCAGAGCAATTTTGGGTTCAGAGGGACGCCTTTGTTTCCAGGGGTTTGGCTCGATCTTGGATTTGTGATAAACCTGGTTTCAGTGGGAGCTTTGCAGCGGTGATTTATTCTTTGTTTAAAGAATGGCGAGCAGCTCTAGATTCGAGATTGAGAAATTTAATGGTCAGAGCTTTGAGCTATGGAAGCTCAAAATGGAAGATCTTCTGGTAGATAGAGAACAATGGATCGCTGTAGATCCAGGTACCATGCCTACTGGTGCGGTAAAAGAAGAATGGGAAAAGCTGGAAAGAAAAGCAAGGAGCACCATTCGTCTTTGCCTCGCAGATTCGGTATTGGTGAACGTATCTGGAGAAGACAGTGCAAAGAAGCTATGGGACAAACTGGGAAATCTGTATCAGTCAAAGTCCCTAGTAAATAAGCTATTTCTGCGAAAGAAATTGTACCTTCTGAGGATGACTGATGGAGACTCTGTATCAGAGCATCTAAACGCCTTCAATACTCTGGTAAGTCAGTTGACATCTGTTGGTATTGCACTTGATGATGATGAAAAGTGTATTAGTCTGTTGTGCTCTTTGCCAGATTCATGGGATAATCTGGTCATAGCTATTGGGAGTAATGCAACCACGTTAAACTTCGAGAATGTGGTTGCATCCCTACTATCGGAGGAAATGAGGCGGAGATCCATAGATAGTTCAGCCAAGGATGCCTTATTTGTAAGAGGTCGTCCTGGAGACAAATCTAAAAATAAGTCTTCAGGTGGTAGATCTAAATCTAGAGGGAGATCTAAATCTCCAGGACCTTCTGTAAGAAAATGCTGGAAGTGCGGAAAAGCTGGGCATTACAAGAAGGATTGTAAATCGAAAATTACTGATAAAAGTAGAGGACCTAATGACGCTCCATCCGCAGATGGGAAAGAATCTACAGAGGAAGGAGGAGATGTGTATCTGGCATCTTCAAGTACACATGCAGAGCATGATTCGTGGTTGATTGACTCAGGTGCGTCTTATCATATGACTCCTCACAGGGAGTGGTTTTCTGAATACGAAAAATATGATGGAGGAGATGTATTTCTGGGAGACAACTCGGTAGCGAAAATCATAGGTCGAGGAAAGGTCAGGCTACTGCTCAAAGATGGAAGGGTTAAAACTCTTCCCGGGGTTCTGCACATTCCAAAGTTGGCTAGAAACCTTATATCTGTAAGTAAAATGGATGATGCAGGTGTGAAAACTTTATTTGAAAAGAACACATGCAAGATGGTTCGAGAGTCATTGGTGCTGATGAGGGGAGTTCGGATTGGAACTCTATACAAGTTGTTGGGAAGCACCTTCAAAAATGGATGTAACAGCACTATTGTTTCTGAGGGTAAAAATGAAGAAGACAGAGTCCTTACTGTCTCTAGTGAGAAGACATCGCTATGGCATCGAAGGCTGGGACATATTGGAGAAAAGGGTCTTCGACTATTACAAGGTAAAAGTATGGCTGAAGGCATGTCTGATTTCACATTAGATTTCGATTTCTGTGAACATTGCTTATATGGTAAACAGAATCGGGTACGATTCTCATCTGGTGTTGTAAGAGCTAAAGGAATCCTAGAATTAATACACAGTGATGTTTTTGGACCTGTGCCTGTTCCATCACTAGGTAAATCTGTGTATTATGTTTCATTCATAGATGATTTCTCAAGAAAAGCTTGGATTTATTTCCTGCGTAAGAAATCTGAGGTTTTTAATAGATTCAAAGAATTTAAGGCTCTTGTAGAGAATCAAACTGAGAAGAAAATAAAAGTACTCAGAACAGATAACGGTGGAGAATTCTGTGAAAGTGAATTTGAGGAGTTCTGTAAAACGCGTGGAATAGCAAGGCAAAAGACTACTCCATACACACCTCAACAGAATGGGGTTGCGGAAAGGATGAACAGGACATTGATGGAAAAGGCAAGGAGTATGCTCAGTGGTGCAGGGCTAGCACAACAATTCTGGGCAGAAGCTGTTGACACTGTGTGTTACCTAGTGAATAGGACACCCACATCAGCGTTGGTTGACAAGACACCTCATGAGGTTTGGACTGGTAAGAAACCCTCTCTCTCTCATCTCAGAGTGTTTGGGTGTGATGCTTTTGTACATGTTCCAAAGGAGAAAAGGAGCAAGTTGGATAATAAAGCGGAAAAATGTATCTTCATTGGTTACAAGGATGGAGTGAAAGGTTACAAGCTGTGGAACCCAGTAAAAAGGCAAACAGTTTACAGTCGAGATGTGATCTTCAGAGAAGTTGAAAGCACTTCCAAGATTGAGGATGTACCAAAGGAAAAGGATTCAGAGAAGCTACACTTTGATATCAAGGATGAAAGAGGTGATTCTTTTGAGGAACCAGATTCGTCTGAATCAGATGAGGAGTCAGAATCGTCTGAATCAGATGAAGAGGCGGATCCACAGACTCCGGTATTGAGGAGATCTGACCGAGAAAGAAGGCAAGTTGAAAGGTACAGTCCCCCTGATTTTCGTTCTAATTTTGTGTTATCTATTACTGATGATGATCCTAGAACTGCTAAAGAGGCAATGGATTCAGAAGATAGTAAACTATGGAAGAAGGCCATGATAGAAGAAATGGATGCCTTGGACAAAAATGAGGCATGGGATCTGGTTGAGTTGCCCGAAGGAAGAAAGCCTATTGGAAGCAAATGGGTATTCAAGAAGAAGTTAAACGCAGCAGGTAAAGTAGAGAAGTACAAGGCTCGACTAGTAGCGAAAGGTTATTCCCAAATTGAGGGCATCGATTTTGGTGAGATTTTTTCACCTGTTGCAAAATTAACTTCTATTAGATTTCTTCTATCTATTTCTGCTGCTTTTGATCTTGAAGTAGAACAGATGGATGTAAAGACGGCTTTCCTACATGGAAATCTTAATGAAGAGATCTATATGAAGCAACCAGAACGGTTTGTGGTGAAAGAAAGAAAGGAGCTTGTCTGTAAGCTGAAAAAGTCTCTCTACGGTTTGAAACAATCTCCCAGAATGTGGTATCAAAAATTTGATACTTATATATTGGGACTTGGTTTCTCAAGAAGCAAAGCTGATCACTGTGTTTATTTTAAGCTAATTGGTGATCATTTTATTTATGTAATTTTGTATGTTGATGATATGTTGCTAATTGGAAACAACAAAGAAATCATCAAGGATGTCAAGAATCAGCTGTCATCTGAATTTGACATGAAAGATCTTGGTGCTGCAAATTTCATTTTGGGCATGGAAATAAAAAGAGACCGTGAAAACAGGATACTCTGGTTAAATCAGAGGAAATATGTTGAAACGATATTGAAGAGATTTAATATGCAGGAAAGCAAACCAGTGAAGGTGCCCATTCCTGTAGGTGTAAGGTTATCTGCAGAACAGTGTCCCACGACACAAGAAGAGGTAGAGGACATGTCTCATGTTCCCTATGCTAGTGCAGTTGGCAGTCTGATGTATGCCATGGTCTGTACTAGACCAGATATAGCCCATGCAGTGGGAGTTTTGAGTAGATACATGTCAAAACCAGGAAAGGAACATTGGACTGCAGTAAAGAGGGTCTTCAGGTATTTGCGTGGCACTGCAGATTCTGCAATCTGCTACCAAGGAAGACCCGGTCTAAACAGAGAGATAGATATACAAGGATTTGCTGATGCTGACTGGGCTGGAGATCTTGATCACAGAAGATCTACAAGTGGCTACGTTTTTAATCTATTTGGAGGAGCAATCAGTTGGATGAGTAGAAGACAAGCTGTAGTTGCACTCTCAACTACAGAAGCTGAATACATGGCAGCTACCCATGCAAGTAAGGAAGCTGTATGGTTGCAAAGATTGTGTTCAGGTATTGGTTTTGTTCAGAATGCAGTAAAAATTGGTTGTGATAGCTCAAGTGCTATATTTCTGGCAAAGAACCCTGCTTATCACTCGAGGACAAAGCACATTGATGTGCAGTACCATTTCGTCAGAGACATGGTTGAACAGAACAAAGTGTTGCTGAAAAAGGTTGACACTTTGGTCAATGTTGCAGACTCTTTGACAAAGTCTGTGAGTACTCAGAAGTTCTCTTGGTGCAAAGAGAACATGGGCATTGTTGCCCTGAATTGTTGAAGTCATAAATTTCTCCTGTATGTGAAGAGAACAACAAGTGGGAGAATGTTGGGTATGTTATATCTCTTCACATGGTCGCTCTGTTATATATGCTGGGTTGCTTTTTGCTTTTTTGCTTTTTCGCGTTTTTCGACCCATTGTACTCTATCTAATTCCGGTAAAAGGAATTAGGGTTGTAACCTAATTCGGGTAAACGAATTAGGGTTTTAGATGCTGCAGAATACCATTTATTGTATTGTACATGTAAAATAAACATATAATGAAAAAGGAGCTATGCGGCTCTAAGTTTGGCTGGTTTTTTCCCGGTTAAGGGTTTCCAGGTGAAAATCTCTGTGTAATGTGTGTGCCATTGTGTGTTTTTCTGTAAATGTTTAAGAATCATATAAGTTTGTACTTCACTGTTAAGGTTTAAAACTTACAATCTTGACCTAAAACATTGAATCTTGTTATATAAAGTTTAACTAAATATTTTAATAAGTATTAAGATTTAAACATTTATATTTTGCAAAATATTTATATTTATGACAAAGACTATTTCTTATTTAAAACTCGCGTGGATGAGTATGAAAGCCCGCATTTGAGAGTCTAATTTATTTCACATTGATAAGGCCACCTAACTTAAGGAATAATTTGTCAATGATATATATTTCGAGGTTGAAATTTGCAAAACATTTCAGTATCATTGTGATATTTTGTATTTTAGTATCATTGTGACAGTAAAACTATTAATTTGTGGTAAATGAATATAGATAAATCACAAGTTAAGTTAAGTGTATGGAATAAGTTTTTTATTTATTTTTTATGTTTAATTTTACTTATTTATTTTTTAGTTAACTAAAGATTTTATTTGTCTCATTCTCCTATAATCTAGGAAAAGTATAAGTACCAATCCATCTTAAATTCTAAAATATAAACATCTATCAATATAATTAAAATATTTAACAATTTTTTTTTTAAGATAATAAGAAGTTGTGACAATATTTTAGAAACAAAATGTTTTATAAAAAATATATTTATCAATTCCCACAATAAATATACCTATTCAATCTTTATAACTATTTTAATGAAAAAAAAATCAAATAAAGTTGAATTAATTTTGTAAAATTGTTAATTATTATTTTAATATTCTTCACCTTACACTTACACTAACACAATTGTACCAAGTCAAACAAATTTTGAATGATTATTGTATACCATCAATTAAAGTCAAACCAATTTTGAACGATTGTGGATTATTGTCCTAGGTTTTTTAACAAATTAAACTGATTATTAAGAAACAAAGCACCATATCAACAGATACATTTCTATAATATCCTAAGAGACCACACATAGATCATCAAACCTAATAATCAATAAATAAACACCTTTAAATTATCCAACGCATGCATAAATTCGCAAACTCTTGAAGATGGGTGGAAGCGAGTTCATAACATATCTCTTGTTCGTACATGATGTTCTGTTATTCTATTTAGGTTGGTTCAAGAGCTCATAAGTTTGTAGGGATATTATGCACTTGTATAAAAAAGCTACATGTATACCAAATCTGCTTTGGTTTCTCTTTCACTGGATTGTGACCGACCCTTTGAACTCCTATGGTGGAATTTAACTTTTATATACTAGATTCATATGAAATATTTGCGATACAACTTGAATCTGACGAATTCAAAGAAGGGACAGAGCATTACAAAACAGAGTATTCATCGAAGGCAAAAATAAAACAGAAACAGAGTATGCAGTAAAGCTAACACGAAACAGGGGAAAACACTTCTTCTCGGAGCTCTGCGGCTCTTCGACATATTTCTGGAACCCAAAAAGAACATACAAAAATACATGGAGTAGACCGATGCCTCTTCACCCGAGGCTCATTTACTTCTTCAGCTAATTCTATTAATCTTCTTGTACGGTGGTAGGTGGATACAAACACCTGGCGGGAGGAATTATCTCCAACACTCCCCCTTAATTCCGACTGTACCTAATTACATTTATCAGGACTGACTATACCTAGAAGCTGTCTCTGAAACTCAAAATTATCTCGACTCAAAGGTTTAGTGAAAATATCAGCAAGCTGATCTCTTGAACCACAGAAATGAAGATTGATTTCTTCGTTATTGACCATCTCTCTGATGAAATGAAAGCGAGTGTCAATGTGCTTGCTTTTTCGATGGAATACATGATTTTTAGATAAAGCAATGGCTGAACTATTATCACAGAAAATAACAGTTGGTTTCAACTGAGGATGTTCAAGATCATTAACCAATCGACGTAGCCAAACTGCTTGACAAGCTGCTGAAGTCGCTGCAACGTACTCTGCTTCAGCTGAAGATAATGTGACTATGGGCTGCTTCTTTGATGCCCAAGAGATAGCACCTGTTCCAAGATGAAAGACATAGCCAGAGGTACTTTTTCTGTCATCTAAACTGCCAGCAAAGTCACTGTCTGTATATCCAACTAGCTGATCTGCTTCAGATATTCCATAAAGAATTCCATACTCTGTTGTTCCTGCAACATATCTTAAGATCCTTTTTCCCGCTTTCCAGTGTGATTCCTTTGGATTCTCCATGAATCTGGAAATGAGACTAAATGCATACATGATTTCAGGCCTAGTTGTTGTTAGATACATTAAGCTACCAACAAGTTGTTTGTATAGCGTGGAATTCACTGCTGAACTGTTATCATCTTTGCTCAATTTCGTTCCTGTAGCAATTGGTGTACTCACTGTTTTACAATTTGTCATTATGAATCTTGCTAGAACATCCTTAATATATTTCTTTTGACATATGAAGATCCCTGTTTCTGTTTGCTGAATTTCAATGCCTAGAAAATACTTCATTTGGCCAAGATCAGTCATTTCGAATTCTTGCATCATGGCTGTTTTGAAATCTGAAGGCTGCAAATTTCCAGTGTAAATGATATCATCCACATAAAGACATATAATTAACAATTTACCTTGCTGATCAGATTTTATATACAAAGTGGGTTCATGGTTACTTCTTCTGTATCCATGATTGAGCATGTAAGCATCAATTCGGCTGTACCAGGCTCGTGGCGCTTGCTTCAGGCCATATAAATCCTTCTTCAACTTATAGACTTTATGTTCTTCTCCTTTTACTTCGAATCCCGGAGGCTGATCAACATAAACTTCTTCTTTGAGAATGCCATTTAAAAAGGCTGATTTCACATCTAACTGATAAACTGGCCATTTGTGTTGAGCTGCAATAGCTAAGACTGTTCTGACTGTGTCTAGTCTAGCTACGGGGGCAAACGTTTCTCCATAGTCTATACCAGGCTGTTGTGCAAATCCTTTTGCAACTAACCTTGCCTTATGTTTTGCAACTTGACCTTGCTCATTATATTTAGTTTTATATACCCATTTCACTCCAATACTTTTCTTCTCTGCTGGCAACTGTACAAGATCCCAGGTGTCATTCTTTTCAATGGTTTCAATTTCCTCATTCATGGCATCAACCCATACTTTTTCCTTAACTGCTTCTTCAAAGTAAGTTGGCTGAAAAGATAAGAAGGCAAAGTGTGCTTGCTCATCGAAGGTCTCAGATTGATCATAGATGTCACTTAGTCTTTTCGACTTCTGTTTTCTAAGTGAAGCAATTGTTGGATCTGATTCACTACCAGAAGATGGACTATGAGCTTGTACTTCTTGTCTTGGTGATGTTTGTGGAGTCTGCATATGAGGAATTCTTTGTTCATTTGCATGCTATTTCAGACTTTCATCAAATTCAGTTACATGTGGAGAAAGCTGAGAGCTAGTCTTTTCTCCAACATTGTCATTCCAAGCTTGATCTTCAAGAAACTTGACATCTCTAGTCACTATTGTCTTTTTAGTGACAGGGTTGTACAGCTTATAAGCCTTGGAATGATCACTATATCCTACAAAGATGCATCGTTCACTTCTGTCATCCAATTTCTTCCTTATATCTTTTGGTATGTGGGAATAAGCAACACAACCGAAGACCCTTAAATGAGATACATCTACCTTCTGTCCAGTCCATGCTTCAAATGGAACGTTGTCTTTCACACTCCTGGTTGGAGATCTGTTCATCACATAAACGGAACATGAAACAGCTTGTGCCCAGTATTCATTTGGCAGATTTTTGTCTTTCAACATACTCCTGGCCATGTTCATAATGGTCTGATTTCTTCTTTCTGCTACTCCATTCTGTTGTGGAGTGTACCTTGTTGTAAACTGTCTGTGAATGCCATGTTCTTTACAGTATGCAGCAAACGGTTTAGAATCATATTCTCCGCCTCCATCTGACCTCAATACTTTAATAAATCTGCCACTCTGTTTTTCTGTGGCAGCGTTAAATTCTCTGAACTTTGCAAAAGTTTCAGATTTGTTTCTTAAAAATTATATCCAGGTCATCCTACTATAATCATCGGTGAAAGTTAAAAAATATAAGCTTCCACCTATGGACTCAGTTTGCATTGGACCACATAGGTCGGTATGGACTAACTCAAGTGGGGCTTTGGCTCGGTATGTGGCAGCAGTAGGAAATTTATTTCTTTTATGTCTTGACAGGATACAACTCTCACAAGGATTATGATGTACATCTATGACAGGAAGACCTTTAACCATGGAATTTCTTTGTAACTCATTCAGACCTTTGAATGACAAGTGGCCATATCTACAATGCCACAACCAAGTGTTATCTGAACTAATAACAGTTTGAGCATAAGACTGAGACAGACTTGCATTTTTCATGACTAATGGATACATTCTGTTTTTGGTCATTTCAACTTTGGCTATGACTCTTTGACTGGGAGGTTTATCTAAAATTGTACACAATGACCCTTCAAAAATGACTCTATAACCTTTTTGACTCAACTGACCAACACTTAACAGATTATGTTTCAAATCTTGAACGAAATAAACATTTGAAATATCTTTCTTTTCATTCTGCTTGGTTAAGACAGAGATGGTACCTTTTCCTGAAGCATTCACTTTGAAATCATCTCCAAGTTTGATTTCAGATTGAATAGAATCGTCCAGGCTGGAAAACAGGGCGTGATTTCCAGTCATATGATTGCTGCAGCCACTGTCCAGCAACCAGACATCTTTGCTATTATATTCTTCGCCGACATAACACGAAATGAACATGGATTGGGATGTTCCTTCATCAGCATTTGTAACATTTGCTCTGTTCTTATGCAGATCTGACTGTTTCTTTCGACATTCACTCTCAAAATGCCCAAATTTCTTACAGTAAAAACACTGTTTGTTTGACTTATCAGTCCAACGTGGCTGATTTTGGTATCTACCTCTTCCTCTGAAGTTCTGAGAACGGTTCTGTCCATGCTCTGTCTGTTCAGAATGTGTTTGAGTATTACCAGATTGGAAATGTCCAGATTGAGAGCGTCCTCTGCCTCTTCTTCCTCTGCCTTGATGTCCACTGCTTCCATATCCACGTCCTCTTCCTCTGTTGTAAGAAGTCTGTGACTGAAAGGCATTTTCAGTTGATTCTGAATTTCTATTAATTCTGGACTCATAAGTTACTAATGAACCAGTAAGCTCTTCAACAGAAAGCTGTGACAGGTCTTTATACTCCTCAATGGCTGTAACTACCATGTCAAATTTCGCTGGCAGACTTCTGAGCACCTTCTCAACTATTTTCTGGGCTGAGATATCTTCACCACGTGCTCTCAGTTGATTGGTAACATCCATAGTTCGAGTCATGAAGCTGTCCACAGTTTCTGTATCCTTCATTTGCAAGGTTTCAAAATTTCGTCTGAGATTCTGCAATTTGACATTTCTAACTTTAGCTGTGCCTTGATAGGCATTCTCTAGTATTTCCCAGGCCTGTTTTGCATTCTCAGCTGTGGCAATTTTGGGCAGAATTGAGTCTTCTACACCATTGTGTAAAAACCATAAAGCTCTTGCATCCTTCTTCCTGCTATCTATCACTGCATTCTTCTGATTATTGGACATTGCTTGGTAATCTGCGGGGTCAGGTTCTTCAAATGCGTGTAAAACAAATTCCCAGCATTCTTGTGCTTTCAAAAAACTACGCATCTTGAAAGCCCACATTTCATAGTTTGAGTCTGACAGAACTGGGCCCTGAGACAGGTTCATATTGCTGCTGAATGCCATTGTTATCACTGTGCAAGAAGCTCCCCCTTTCTTTTCTAAAACGTGACAAACTGTTCCCCCTTTTTTTACATTTACAGAGCTGAGTCTCTGAACAGTGAAGCCAGCCAATTCAACAGAGTTTGGCACCGTCGAGTCACCAGGCACAAAGCGCTTCAACACTTGCTCCAATTCAGGTGACCACGCACTTCAAGGTTAAATCCTTGCTCTCAACTAAGATTGATATCGGCCAAGGTTTGACAGCCACTTTTCAATGTTCCATGACCATTTTCATAACCTGGTGTTCTACCCAAAACCACCGAGTTCTCAACAGAACCCTTCACGACTTCCAGCGAACAGAAGCGAATCAGAGTTTGAAGATGCGACCTGCGGCTTGCGGCTTCTTCTATGGAGATGGCGTTGATCTCTCCTCTCGGCGTACAGCCCTCAGCTCCAGGCTTTCCACGATGGCAGCACTTTGCCTCACACCTCCTCTGCGCAGGCTCCTTCACGCGGGCTCCTCCAGCCTCAACTCAAACAAAATCGGCAGCTCAATCTGTAGCTCCTCCTGTGTTTGAAGACAGCGAGCGGAGTGCGCGAGGGAAAATTTCTGTCGCTCATGCAGGCCTCAATGCCACCGTTGTCCACTTTCTACCTCGTTTTGCTTTCCAGAGCTCTGTATTTCATTGAAATATTCCCATAATCGCGTTCAGCTTCCTACGGGCCGTGCCCTGGGTTCTTAATTTTTGAATTTGGCAGAAAAATCGACCAGTTTTGGGGAAAACCCGCGTTCGATAGTACTATGGTGGTTTTCTTCGCCTTGCTTTTCTAAGTGCGGTGCAGTCTTTGAAAAGAGGAAGAAAGATAAGCATGATGCGGTCTTTGAGGGGAGGAACAAAGATTATCTACTTGCCATTCGATGTGATGCCGCGATATCACATATTTAAACCTGTCCTGCTTTCAATGGCGCCTGCTCTGATACCATGACGAATTCAAAGAAGGGACAGAGCATTACAAAACAGAGTATTCATCGAAGGCAAAAATAAAACAGAAACAGAGTATGCAGTAAAGCTAACACGAAACAGGGGAAAAAACTTCTTCTCGGAGCTCTGCGGCTCTTCGACATATTTCTGGAACCCAAAAAGAACATACAAAAATACATGGAGCAGACCGATGCCTCTTCACCCGAGGCTCATTTACTTCTTTAGCTAATTCTATTAATCTTCTTGTACGGTGGTAGGTGGATACAAACACCTGGCGGGAGGAATTATCTCCAACAGAATCGAAATAATTAAGAAAAAAAAGATTAGTTATGATTGATTGGTAATGTTGAAAAGGAAATAAATTGTGATGTAATAAGCTCCTCTTATGGGGTGGGTGCCCTTTCTGGGTTAAATTTGTGTTGGAATACATTCCTAAGAGAGTTTTCGAATATATCAAAATGTAATTATTTTTGGAAAGGTAGTAATGAGTAAAATGGTCTTATTGAATAACTTAGAAAATATATGCTATCCCCAAATAAGAAGGGGGTTGAGGTCTTAAGAATATTCACCTATGGCATATTATGACTCAAGAAACTCTTTGGATACGAATCCTTGTGTAGAAGTGTATTACACTAAAGACAATTTTGGATTGGATTAGGAACGATAGGAAGTCCACTTTGAATATATCCAACCATTGGAGAGCCTTGTTAGACACTTTTCCACTTGTTGGGACTTACCTATTTTGGAATGTCAAATCAAGTTAGAATTGGAGTAGATGCAATAATGGGGTGTGGAAGGAAGAGTTTTCCTGTGATTGATCTAATAATCCGAAAGGGAAGCATCAATGAGTTTAGACAGCCTGCACTTCGTGAATTCATATTATATGTTTAATCCGAAATGGAAGCATCAATGAGTTTAGACAGCCTGTACTTCGTGATATATGGATATTTCGTAGTCACTAAGAGACGATATTTTTCAAATGACCTAAAAATCTCGTAGTCACTAAGAGACAATATTTTTCAAATGACCTAAAAATAATATAATAGTTAGTGAATTTTCTCTGCCACGATAATTAGAGAGACAAAGATTAATAACCTGCAGTCTATGTTTAACCCTAAGGACAACCTCCATTGATGTAAAATTCACAACACTCCACATAAAACTAAACTAGTAGACAAGAGTTCATTGTCCGGCTTTCCATTTTGATATCGTCATACAAGTATAAGCAAGCCTTAAATTATAATGTCGTACAAGTTTTCCATCGGCAATAGAATGATTTATGCATAATTAAAGACATATTTATTGAATAAACAAGGCTTGCACTAATAAACAAGGCTTTCATGAGCCATCAAAGGCTTTTAAAACATTATTTAATATTTATATATAAACCGTTAGATGTATTTGTCACTATTTTCCTTCCTTTAATTTAAATACGAAGAGATATCATCTCGGGTTTTTTTTCATAAATTTTGTAGTTCTAAGTTAAATTATATATAATAAACAAGGCTTTCATGAGCCATCAAAGGCTTTTAAAACATTATTTAATATTTATATATAAACCGTTAGATGTATTTGTCACTATTTTCCTTCCTTTAATTTAAATACTAAGAGATATCATCTCGGGTTGTTTTTTTATAAATTTTGTAGTTTTAAGTTAAATTATATATATATATATATATATATATATATATATATATATATATATATATATATTTAATTAATTAATTAATTGTAATCTCACGTTACTTTCTTTAATATAGAACGTAAAATTATATAAATATAAATATTTAAAAGTATATTTTTTTATTATTAATTTATATCTTGATTAAAAAATACTTTTATAAATAAAGTATTTATAATATTTTTATTATTTTATTATTTTATATATAACATTATTTTTATATATAAATATAGAATCCATTTATTTAATGGCACCTTTCATTAAAAAGTAAATGTTTTATGTGGTTCGTTTTACAAGACAATTTGAAGTATTGGGATAATTTGCTGAAAAGGGGTTGGTGTGGGCCAAATATATGCCCTTTATGTAAATCTAACTCTTGATCACTTGTTGGTCAAGTGTTCGTTCACCTTAAATGTATGGAAAAAAGTCATATCTTCTCTAAGTTTAAATATTGATTAAAATTGTCTTCATTAGTATAAACCATGTAAAGAATTCTATACTTGAAAATTTGGAGAGTTAGAAATTTGATTTTATTTGAATATTTGAAGTCAGATGTGGATGTTATCTACATGCAAATCACTAATCTAATTAATGACTACAATACAAGGACAATTGATGCAAAAACACCCACAATTCTCAAAGAACTTACACATTATCGATAATTGATGCAAAAAGACCTAGAATTCTCAAAGAACTTACTCATTATCAAGGTGCACTTGGGTACTTTGATGGTGCTGCAAATTATGGGCACTTTGCAGTTGGTGCAGTCCTCATTATAAATTATTTGCACATGTATAATCTCCAAATAAACTGTGGAAATGGAACAAATATGTAAGGGGAACTGATGTCTCTTTGGTGCTTATGTAAGGTGGCCCGTACTTTTGGCATTGTCACACTCACAGTTTTTGGGGATTCCAAAGTTACCATTAAATGGGAAAAAGGGGAATACAACTTGAATGTTATTTCCACAATACACTGGTGCAATCGGATATAAGAAGATATTAGATCTTTTTCTTTTATCGACTTTGAACATATTTTTAGGGAACAAAATTTTTTGGCTAACAAATTATCCAAACAAGATTTTGAGGGTGAAGTAGGGCTCCTATACTAGGAAGAATTCCAGGAAAACTCCCTCGTTGGAGTGGGTACTCTCAATCTTTTTAGTATGTAATGGTAGTCTTTTTTAGTTACTGCTGCCACTATTTGGTTGTATATCTTTTTTAATATGTATTAAAGAATGATAGACTATAACTGATGCTTTTTTATATATGAGAGTCGGCTTATAAAGTGTTACAAGAATATAATATGTACTTTTTTATTCAACATAATTGAATAGCAAAAGCATAATTTTTGCAGCTGAATATATATATATATATATATATATAATTTAAGGATTATTAATATGGAAATATCTATAATATATTAAACTATAAATATATTTAAATAAACTTGATACCATAAAATATTGCTGTAAAAATAATTAAAATATTCATTTTATTTTTTATTTAATTTATTAAATAAAAAATCTTAAATCTAACCATTAAAAAGAATATTTTTAATAATAAAAAAGTTTTCTCATAAAAAATAATTATAATTTTAAAAAAAATCATAATTTATGCATAAAACTACTTAGCATATTAAAAAAAACTACTAAGCATATTTACAAAAATCATGTAAATGTAATAAATAGAAAATAGAAAATTTAAAATTATAAAAAAGTAGTTTTAGAAAAAGTAATATATATATATATATATATATATAATAAAATTATTAAATTAGTTTAACTACTAATTTATAACTTAAGTTTATTATTAGCATGGAAACACCTATATTGTATTAAACTATAAATGTATTTAAATAAATTGGATACCATAAAATATTATTACAAAAATAACTAAAGTATTTATTTTATTTTTAATTTATTAAACCAAAAATTATTTAAAAGAACTAAATTTAGCAAGTAAAACATATTTTTAAAGAAATTTTCTAACATATAACATAAAACCGTTATGAATTAAAAAATAATTGATTTTTCATTCCTATGGTGAGAAATGTATAAAACTACTCAACATATTAAAAAAAATCAATGTACATGTAATAAATAAAAATAGAAAATAGAAAAGAAGTGCTCCTCATGAAGTGTTAATTCCAATTCAAAACCGGTCAGGGTTTCTCCGGGATTTGGGAGGCGGGACAGAGGACTAACCATATTCCTAATGTGTCCACCCAATGGTTCCTACGTGATGAATGCATAAAGAATCCCAAGATAAACCATGACGTGAATAGGTTGTTCTTCCATGTGTCTACGAAGGAGGAGTAAAGAGTCTAGTTTTTCTCTTTTGGTGTTTAAAGCAAAGTAGCATAATTCGGTCGTATTGGTATTTTCTGTATGGAAATTCGGAATAAATTTAAATTCGTTGAATATTCGGTGTAAGTGTAATACAAATACGGATTATTAGTGGACAATTAAATCTTGAAAACCAATTTAAAAACAAAATAATTTTTTTTAATTATTTAAACACTATAAAATAAAAATACCATTCAATTTCATACTTTCTTATTAAAATAACTATTAATAAGTAGTTTCCTATTGTGACACTTTCATATCCGAAGTTGTTGAGATTTCATGTTCTGTTTTTAAATATAGATTAAATTTTATTATATAAATGTCTATGTATATTTATCGTATATTTGTAAATATTTGATTAAAAATAACTTATATAAGCAAGCTACTTCCTTATTTTATCGGTAGTAGATAATTTTATTAGGTTTCCGCATATATCCATATTTGTACTCAAATTATGCTACTATGGTCTAAAGAGTGTGCAGATCTTGATTTTATTCGTCAAGGTAGGTTTGTTGGTCAAACGACTCTTTATGTACTTTTTTGAATTGAGTTTTTGAAGTGTTGGTATTAATGAGAGTTTAAAGAGTAAAATGCTATTGGTTTTAGTAATTGTTTTAGGGTTATAAATGAGGATTTAAAGAGTAAAATGTTATTGGTTTTAGTAATTGTTTTATAGAAAGCTTCTTCTGCCTATTTTTAGGTTCCTTATAATTTATAAGTAAGTAAGGAGTGTAGATCCCGAATTTTTTTTAGGTTACTGATAGAGTTAGGAGTTAACTGAGACTAATAAGATAAAGGACAAGTCTAGATAAAATAAATAAATTATTTCCCAATCTTAAGAAGAGAGCCATATATATACTTAAAAGCTTAAGATTCCTAAAAAGAAGAAAAAGTCAACTTAAAATAGACACATAAGATTATATAGAAGCCTTTCCTTAAGAAGGAATAAACCCTTTATATGTGTGTATATGTAAAAGATATAATCTCTATTTATATAAGGCTTATAAAAAAATACTTATAAGTCAAAATACTAATAAGACTTACTTAAAAACTCCTAAACACTAATTCAGAATATAAAAGAGGACCTTTTCATCAACATTAATGTATTTCCATCTATATATATATATAGATAATCCCTATCATCCCTTGACTTTATTGATTATTCACTAATCAATAGATAGCACACGTTCGTTATAAGTCCAATCTTGCTCTTCTTTTTCTTTCCCCGTTAAATGTATCCTTTGCTTTTGCCTCTCTCCCTTCAGGGGTAGTAGGGGTGTTGTTAGGAGAATTAATTCATGGTTCTTATGGAGAGAAAGAGAAAGAATCGATCTCAATTGTCAAATAAGAAACATGAAGTGATAACCCAACATTGTACAACTACACTTCTATCCCTTTAGTCGGTCATCGTTCTTTGTTAGAATTTAACTGAAGTTTTAGTTTCGTCACAGGATTTTGAAGATTTGTAATCTCCGATGATCACTACACATCCTCTTGACAAAGAAATGTATATGATCTTAATATACAATGCACTCTTAACACATCGTAGTAGTAGCTGGCATACCTTGCAAAATTTTCATATCTGTTGTATCCTTACCTCAATTACAACCCATCGTGGCATTATCTTTCACCATCATTGAACCTACTCAAATTGTGCTTGCACCACATTTTTAGTAATGCTAAGAACAAAGCTTGCGTTTTCACTATTGAAAAAATGTAATTACGAGCTAATTGCGTATCTAGTCTACATCGGCTCTATCAGTCACTCAGTTAGTCTTTTTGTCAGTTCACAGATCCACAGATATGTTAGACAGTCAGTCATTCTGTGAGAAGGCTTCGTGCACACTTCCTTGTATTTATTTAGCTGCATTTGTATTCCGCAAGTAAAAAATTCTTAGGTAGAAATTAATTACCATCTTTAATGTAACTCAATAGCTTTCAGGTGAAGCGATCTCAAGTCTGTGTATATGTAGAAGAAGAAGAATAAATGAATGACACACAGAGGAACAGAGAGAGAGCATGAATAAAATAGAAGAAGATAAGAAAAATAGAGAAAGGAGAAGAAGAAAAGGTTCACAATGTGTTTGTGAGCCCAAGCTCACAATTGCGAAATGTATTAAGAGCCCAAGCTCTCTAAAAGGTGAAAGACCCAAGTAAATTCCACCTCTAATTTCCACCTCTTGTAATGCGGGCAAGTTGCCTTGTTTTACTACGGTAATATATAAGTTTATAGTTTTATGTATTCATTCTCAAGAGTTTTGAATATTACATGCCGTACATCTTCTCGAGATTTACTTGTGTGAATATTGTTTACATTTACGGTTTGTAAAAGGAATCAATATTTCCAATATTTCACGGTGTTAAAAGTTCTATTTTAACCCAGAATAACTTCTACGTAAGCTTCACTTAAATGTTTTGGTTCTTGTGTTGTATGCTCCACTAAGTAAAATCCAATGAATTTTTAATTCACTGTGCGGTGTGCTTTTCCCTTGATGCAACTGACCTTGAACCAATTCCCTCCTTAATGACCAAGCTAAGCTAGAACTAAGGGAAGTGGGAAGTGTGTAGACATAGCAAGCAATAGGGCAACAAGCATATTATATTTCCCCATGGGGCATCAAACAAAATCAAGGGGTTAATGTATCAATCTTGATTCAAAATTAGCATTTGCTACTGTTAATCTATGTTACATGCTAATGGACGAGCAATCATTGCACTGTTATGCCTTAGAAACTAGCATTGTAGTGTGGTGCTAATTGGAATGAATATCAATCATTTTAATATATCCTAAGAATAATTCGGCAAGCAAATTGAACCAAACTAACAATCTAATCGATCGCTAATGCTTGTTCTTACTACCTGGTAATTGCTAATGCTTGATATAAACCCTAACATGATTTGATAATTATTCGCAAGTTTTCAACTATTTATATTAATGTCTTATTGTTTTTTATATGCTCAGGGCTATTTATCTTTTTTATCTTTATCTTGATCCAACACTACCGACCAGCTAATAATTAATAGCCCAAGCTCTGTAAAAGGTGAAAGATAGAAGTAAATTCCACCTCTGTGTAATGCGGCCAAGTTACCATGTTTTACTGCGGTAATATATAAGTTTATAGTTTTATATATTCATTCTCAAGAATTTTGAATATTGCATGCCACACATATTCTCCAGATTTACTTATGTGAATATTGTTTACATTTACGGTTTGTAAAATAAATCAAGACTTAGAAATATTTCACGGTGGTAAAAGTTCTATTTTAACGCGGAATAAATTCGACGTAATCTTCATTTAAATGTTTTGGTTCTTGTGTCTTAGCACGAAATATTTTAATATAATTTTTTCTTAAGAGTGGGCGTCTCGAAGTTGAATCTCTGCGAAGTAAAGAGTTATGCGAAGTAAAAATGTGTTGGAAAAGTCAAGAAGTCTGCGAAGTAAAGTATTTCGCGAAGTTAAGAGCTTCACTCCTCAATCATGAACATAGAAGAGGCATCATTAGAAGGTGCATGTGCAGCACAGTCATCCATAAGCCGTGGAAGAGGCAGGGGAAGATAAAACTCTAGAGGCAGAGGAAGAATTTTTTTTGAGAGAAGGTCGCATCAGCAGCCCTGCACATGTCGCTGGTAGAGGTCAGAATCAGATCCTCAGTCAGCCAAATGGACAGAGGTCTGATAAATAAAAAATTCAATGTCATTATTGTAAGAGGTTTGGACACTTCGCATATGAATGCAGGAAGAAACAATATGACCAAGGAAAGAAAGGTCAAACATACTCAAGTAGCACCAACACTTCGACCAGCTACATGTTTTGAGCATGTGCATCTCCACTTGAATGCAATGTTGTCCAAGAAAGTCCAAGTGACATATGGTATTTAGACTCAGGCTGTAGCAATCATATGACTGGTAATTTAAATCTATTTTGTAGTCTAGATAAATCAGTTCAAACTGATGTCACACTTGGAAATAATATTCAAGTTACTATTTTGGGTAAGGGTACTGTTGATATGCTAACCAAATAGGGGGAGTAAAAATTTGTGCTTGATGTTTATTATGTTCAAGGTTTGAAGCATAATTTGATGAGCATTGGAAAATTGATAGAAAAAGGTTACAGAGTTCATATGACATGAAAGCACTGTCTAATCAAGGACATGTATCCAAGCAATCACTTATTAGCGGAAGTGCAGATGACAAACAATTGCTTGTTTCCTTTGAGGATTATATCAAACATAAGAGGAAAAACAACTCAAGTTGTTCATGGAGGTCATAATGGAAAGTCAGAAGCTGTATTCAAGGAAGAACGTAAAGAAGTAGGCAATCACTGTGACAAGAAAAAAAATGGTAGTGACAAATAAATGCAAGCAATGTTTCAAACATAAATACGGGATGAATCATGGTTGTGTTAGGAACCCATGTCAACCCTTTTATTTACTTTGTTAGTATATTGTTGTTGGACGCATATGCTTTGTAAGTCGTCTTGTAGTATTTGTTGATCCATAGTTTGTATTATTGTTGTTGGACGCATATGCTTTGTAAGTCGTCCCGTAGTAATTGTTGATCCATATTTTGTATTGGCCCATGGTTTGTATTGACGCATGGTATTGACCCATGGTATTGGCGCTTAGACTTAGTATATAATTTTGTGTTGAGACCAATGAAGGTACCATGAATTTATTTGTATTGAGCTTGCTCAAAGGAGGTTGCCCCTCGAAGTGGCCTGCGATCAATATAAAAGTGATTTTGAGTTTTGCTATTTCTGTTGTCCAATGTATTCTCATTAATTATTGTTGCAGGTTCATCACATCTGGTACCAGAGCACTTTCTTGGGCACGTTGGGTGGAATTTCTGGCAAATTTTTTTTGCATCTGTTGCAAGTTCGGATCTGGGAATAATCCCTATCCACTTAACTGTGGGAAGTACTTGGGCATAAGCCCTAAAAATCATTGTGAGGAGTACCACAGGAACCCCAAAGTAGTTGGACCATTGAGAGGACTTGCCAGCAAAAAGGGCAACGACCCCTACCTGATTGACTAGTTCCCACCCATGCGGTAAACCAAGAGCTGTTGTTTGTGACAAAGCGGTTATCCGTTTTACCTGAGCCGTGAAGTGAGGGGACCCCAATACGCAAGTCGTCAAACAACATTGGTGGCCGAGTGAAACCCCTAAACTATTTGGAAGCTGCACATACCTGGGTCCATATCTATTTTCAGCTGAACTATTGCTGATCACTGCCCCACCATTTCAGATCCAGCTGTTTTAGATCCATTCTGAAAGCCATTCCAAATCCTGTTGTTTCGGATCAATTTTAGATCCAGCCATTCTCGATCCATTCTGAAAGTCGTTCCAGATCTAGCCATTTCAGATCCAGCCATTTTAGATCCATTCTGAAAGCAGTTCCAGATCCAGTCATTTTCGATCCATTCGGCATCGTTTCAGATCTGTTTATTTTCGATCACTTCCGCGCCATTGCAGATCTATCTGTTTCAGATCCCTTACGCGCCGTAGTAGCTCCATTCTGAAAATAAATAAATAAATAAAGGTATAAAATTCAATTTTTTCTCCTTATCTCCCTTATTTTCAGTTTGTTTCCCTTGAAACTTCCCTAGAACCCCTGTAATCCTATTCTGCATATTTCATTCCTGAGGACCCTATCCCAAATTCCACTTCCCAAAGCTCGAAATCCCACATTTGTCTATTTTTAGGGTTTTTCATAACTTCCTCATATTTTAACCCAATCACCCTCAAATTTTACCATAGAGTTCCTTTCCTAATTCTGCTTCTTTGTCTCTCTCTGCCAAATTTTCTCATTCTTTCACCCTGCTTCTGAAATCCTCCTTTTCTGCTTCTCTGTCCCTTCGACAGTGTCCAAAACCTAGTCATACCCCAATTACCCATCTGATTTTTTCCCAAATTCAAATTTTCCTTTACTAAACAAGCTTTTGTTTGTGTTTTTCTATCCATTCCCCCCCCCCCCCCCCCCCCCGCCAAAAAAAAAAAAAAAAAAAAACCTCCTGGTTATGGTTGTCACCCACACAGGAGCAAAAACCATGGAGGAAGCACTTGCAGCCATCCAAACCAAATTCTAATATCTAGATGAAAAATTTCTTAGCCTCCATCTTCAGCATTCAGCCATGAACAATCACCGACAACCAGAATCTTCTACAGCCAATGGGTTCTCTTCTTCCAGCACTTTCCCGTGGTTCGAAGCTTGAATTTCCTCCCTTCAATGGTACTGATCCGATTGGATGGATCTATCATGCAGAACAGTATTTTAGTCTGCATAATACTTTTGATGTCCAAAAATTTCCACTTACATCCTTTCATTTGGAACAAGAAGCCCTTCAATGGCACCGTTGGTACATCAAGGCTCATGACAAGCCAAAATGGACAGATTTTTGCCAACTCCTTCTGCAATGATTTCGTCCTAGTGCTTTTGATGAGTTCACCGGAGCACTCACTAAACTTCGTCAAATTGACACTGTGACAGAGTACTAGACAGAATTTGAGAAACTAGCCAACCACACAGAAGGATTGTCTGATCACTTCTACAGGAGTTGTTTTATCAATGGTCTTAAGGACGAAATCCACCCAGAGGTCAAAATGCTTTGTCCCAACACAATGATGGAAGCCTTGAGGATGGATAAGTTGGCAGAAGACAAGATTGTTTCCCAACAACGCTCCAAACCCACTTTTGTTCCCTTTCAAAATATGGGTTCTCAACGACCTCCCATCTCGCCAGCTCCTCGACCAACTCCTATCAAGCATTTGTCTAAAACAGAGATGCAGGCACGCAGAGAAAAAGGGCTTTGTTATAATTGTGATGAAAAATTCACTCGGAGACATAGATGTGTTCAACAAAAGCTTTATCTCTTGGATGTGGATTCTCCGCCTGCCTATGAAGTTGGTGAAGAGGCTCCACATACACCAGATGATCAGGTTGACATTCAAGAGCCTCCTATTGACCTTCCATATCAAGATGACCACCCAGATATATCTCTCCATGCTTTATCCGGAATCACCACCCCCCAAACAATGCGGGTCAGGGGTTACTTCAAAAACCTTCCTCTTACAATACTCATTGATTTTGGCAGCACTCATAACTTCATTGACCCTCGGATCACCAAACAGGATGATTATTTTGTGCATCCTTGCTCCAACTTTGAATTCATGGTTGTCAATGGGGGGACCTTACCTTGCAAGGGGAAGTGTCACAATGTGTGTATCTCTCTGGAAGATTATAACCTACGCTCTAACATGTTTTCCTTGTCCCTAGGCGGATGTGATGTGGTTTTGGGCATTCAATGGTTACGCACACTTGGCCCCATCTTCTGGGATTTTGCTGAACTTTGGATGCAGTTTTCAGTCAATGGGACACAACACAAATTTATGGGCTTACAACAAGGGTCTCTCCGCATCATCAATTCACATCACCTGGAAAAGATCCTTAAGAAAAATTCACATGGTGTCATCACTCAGCTCCATTCCATTCAGATGCAACCACCAAAGGTCTCCACTACTTCCTTGGATAGATATGCAGGTGTCTTTGTTGCACCAGTGGGCTTGTCGTCTTCAAGAGAACTTTCCGGTAAGCATTTCACTACATCTACATCTT